>CM077148.1:167022956-167713056 GCA_039583875.1 Platanthera guangdongensis
TTAAATAATATCCTCAACAGCTGACAGCAGTAAAGGAAGTTTGGGAATAACCTCTTGGGATTTTGATCCCTTGATTGAGCTCCTATAAGGATAACGGTGTGTTAACCTGTAACAAACAAACAATTATCACACATAAGCTCATAGCCCACATCGTGTAGGCAAAACATATGTCAGTCAAAAATATCATGTGGTTGGCCGGGATCCATGATATGAAGCTTTTGAGTTCAATATGAGTTTGATCCCTAGCATAATCCTTATCTAACTTCCGTTCCTCCCTCCCTTGGATTCTTAAATTCATTAACTCTAATAATACTTCCTTCTACTTTCCTGAGAAGCAAAGATGAAAGTGGGGATCCCTTGTTCGAACTCATACGTGTTCCGTAGGTCTTACTATAATAGTTTTGTTGTTAAAGATATGTACCTAGATCTTTCCATCTTGAAGTGCATATCATGCCATTGCTCTTCGCTTTGCTTCAATTTGTGTAGCTGTGATCTAAGCAAGTTCAAGTGTATGAAGAGCATGTCTACCAAACAAATATGCTTGACTCGGCAAGATATTCCCTTCATTTTACATCTATGTTGTTTATGAAATTTGGTTCTTTGGGGGTTATAGTTGATGGTTGTTTCTCAATTCCATCTCTATTGCAGAGATGGACATGAGAGTTTCTTCTCATCTGGCTCTGTGAATGAAATGATTCAATAATCTTGCATACAAACATGTATTTATTTATTTCATTCTATCAAAAAAATCAATTTCTGAAACAATCTGTTCATCTCTCTTTTGTGCTGTAATACAGTCTAAAAATTTCATTATATCATATAAGCTGAGGCAGTACTGTTCGTTTTCTCTCTTTTTTACAGGCTGAGCTTCTTGTTGAGTTACCAAAAGAACTACTCCTCAACTGGATTTTTCAATGCTTGGCAGAACTATACTCCTCTTTGCCAGCTCTTGTCAAGTACTAAAAGACTACAATTACATGCAACTTCTTCAAGCTCTCACCCTGGATCACACTACCATGGATTCTTTCTCGAGTGGGTCAGTTTAAGGATTAGTTGACTATTGTATAGCCCCCGAAAGTTTGATAAAACATCAAATATCTTTCTTGTCATCTTACACATCCAAAAGTCATTAATTTAAAATAAAAAAATGCCTCTTTTGCCCTTGGAAGATATTATAGAAGGTATATTTGATTCTCTTCTATCATATTCTTCAATGACAATGAATCATTTTGGTGAAAAACTAAGAAAGTTTGGATGAACAAAATCAAATATATTAAGTGTTTCATGTTTAATCAAATTTCAGGGGGAGAGTACGATAGTTTGCTAAAGATATGATGCTTCTTATTATTACAAGGCCATGCATATGGCCAATTAAAGAAGATCACCTAAATGTATTCATCCAACTCAATTTATAGCTAGTGTGTTAACTAAATGTGTGTCTAAATGCTAATATATATAATTTAAATTTAAATTCCTCACTGAATTTCTACTGCAACCAAATATCAGAATTTCCGACACCAATTCTAAGTTGTAGCCGAACAACAGAATTAGAATTGACCTTAATTCCAATCTCTATGTGAAACGGGAGTTGGTATTGGGTCAATTCTACTTTCCACCCCTCGTGCATATCCATTTTTCGTATGGGATTATCACACATTTAAGGTAACTTCACATCTCCAATGAATCAAAATTTGAGCAATTTGCCAACTTCAGCTTATATCTCATTGATTGAACTTTTTTCCCTTCTTGATTTCTCATTGAATCAAAATAAGATTAATGGGAAGAAGGAATATGATGATTCTTGAAGAGGAGACTCAGAAGTCTTCACATTCATTTTCATAATCCCTCTATTACAACCTTAAGAGACTACGGCTCTATTTTCAACGGCGGTGGTGGTCGTAAACAAAGTGGTTATGAACCGTTGTTCATGAACGTCCGACTTCACCTAAGGAACTTCATCCACTTTAATGTTCAAAATTAGCTTTTTTTTCTTTGCGGCGATCATAACCGTTGTCATGTCAACCATGCATTCTATGATGGTTGGGTTTTTGCCCAAACTCACCAGAGCAAAAACTGTTGCGCCAAACAGAGCCAGCTGAGCCTTGGTGAGTGGTGATAGTAGGAGTCCAGCTGAGCTTTGGTTTTGAAGTTCTTGCCTTTTTAGGGGACCTCCAGGGGGGCATTATTGTACATCCATGTTATGAAATCTAAACTTGGGAGAAGCATTTATGACACTGTTGTACATCCAGATATGATGGTTCTTAAATTTTTATATTGGCAGCCCATATATGGTTATTGACAGCCCAAAGATAATAACAGCCCAAAAATGGCTATTGACAGCCCGATGGATATTGGCAGTCCAAAAATTAAGTTTTTAAAAGACATTTTTAGGAAAAGTGTTCAACATGAAAGTTGTAGATCTTCACGAGATTTACAACTTTTATGTTGAACATTTTTTCTAAAAATGTCATATAGCAGATCTATTTTCAGAATGCGCGGAATCCGGACGGAACTCGCATAATTGCACCCGGATTCCGCGCCTTTTGAAAATAGGTCTTCTATATGACATTTTTAGAAAAAGTGTTCGTCATTAAAGTTGTAGATCTACAACTTTAATGTTGAACATTTTTTCTAAAAATGTCATACAGTAGGCGTTTTTTTCAAAAGACGCGTGTTCCGCGTTTTGGGCTGCTATTAGCTGTTATATTATGCGTATTTTTTATTATTTTGTCGGGCTGTCAATAGCCAAATCTGAGCTGCCAATATAAATGCCCTAAATTATATATATTTGCATTATTCATTGAGGCTATGAGGTCACCTATACAAGCATAGCAGTTTCACATCAAATTACAAAAATGTTGTATGATTGCTAAAATATTCATATCCAAGTACTTATATAATATATATGTAGGAATAATTACAAAAATTTCTCCTGTAAGTTAGTATAATTATAGTTTGCATTCCTCTTATTTTTGAAATTACAAAAATTTTCCTCATAAGTTTACATTTCTATTCGAAATCTAGAGTCTATTTATTTTGATGACTTCATTGAAACTCTTCTGTTAAAACATTGTTTAAACAAGTATTTTTTTTATTTTAAAAATATATTTAATGATCAAGATTAACTTGTTGGTTAACACAAGGGCTCCGTTTGGCACAGTGGTTGCGGTCGTAAACATGGGGGTTAAACTGTCATTCGTTAATCTCCACCTAAGGAACTTCATCCACTTCTATGTTCAAACGGTTGAAGTTTTATAGGTGGTCTTCAATAATGACAATTTAACTCATGTGTTTATGATTGCCACCGCTGTGTCAAACGAAGCCTAAGTATCATAAAGTTTTTTTTATGTAGTATATGATGCAAGACAAATCTATTGGTGGTTGAAGGAGAATACCCAAATCTTAAATGCAAGCAAGCACAAGATAAATGAAATGGATCTATGATAAATCCCAAGGGTTCACTCGTTTGGACAGAATTGAGATCATCAAATTTGAATTGAAATTCATTTTGAGTTCTAATTTCAATTTTGTTATTCGTTTGTGCGCAAGAATGGTGGAATTGGAATCCATTTTTGAATTAAAGAAAAATCTTTCAAATCTATATTAGAATTGGATAATTTTGGCTTGGGTGCAATTTTTTCATTAGGAATGTATTTTTTTGCTTGGAGATGTGTTTTTTGCCCGACGGTGCATTTTCTAGCTCGATCAGGGTTTTTTACACTCGCAAGTCTTTTTTTGCTAAAATGCATGTTTTATGCTCGAGCGTGTGTTTTTCTCTCAGACGCTAGTTTTTTCTCCTAGGCGCAAGTTTTTTTTCCCGGTTGCACTTTTTTTGTTGTGAGTTAAATTTTTTGAATGAGCGCGTATTTTTTGTCTGGACGCACAGTTTTTGCCCGGCACGCATTTTCGTCCTGACACATATTTTTGCTCTGGCATGCGTTTTCACCTGGGGCGTGCATTTTTGCTCGGGTGCATGTAATTCAATAAATGAATTTTCATTAATTATCTTCAAAAAATAGGTTAACCAATACCATTTTTGTATGTTCCATTTCCTTGTTTAGGCAAATTATAAAATTTTAAATCCAGGCTAATTTAATTCTTAAACTTTTGAAATTGATCTCAAATCTTGAAATCAATTTCATTTTCGGCCAGACGAACCTGTCCTGTACAAAAAGTTCGATCGGGCCAAGTCGGTCGGGTTCAGGCATGTCGGACCCGAGTTTTTTGCCACCCGGGCTTGGCCCCCTCTCAAAGGGGAGTTGTCAAGGCCCCAAGGTCGGCTCGGGCCCAGGCCGGCCCGATTATCCACTAGCTAGAAAATCCTACCTAATAGGTGAGATTTTCTGCCTACTTGGAAATCCCGCCAACTGGCGGGATTTCCAATAGGAAAATTCCGCCTACTGGCGGAATTTCCACAGGAAACTTGCCTGGCGGGATAATCCTACCGGCTTGGCGTGATTTTGCTGGCATGGGTGCCAAGACCTATGCTCGTGCTTCGCCGGGTCTGGCCCGGGCCGGCCACTGGGTTGTGAGTCAATATGGGGGCCCTATAAAGCCCCCATTCATGCCCGTCCTAGGCCCGGATAGGGCCTTTCCTAGGCCGGGCCTAATCGGGCTTTTCCCGGACCCAGTCTTTTTGAACGTGCATGAAACGAACAGGCTCTAAATTAAGATGATGTTCAATGCACGCATGTGATTCGTGGAATTTATGATAGCTAACCTTAAATTCTAATGTGATGTGTGTGAGTAATTCAATTATTCAATGATTCCATGGAGGTCAATGGAGGTTCAACTTCCAGAGACAAGCCCCTAGGCAGCTCCTACCCCCACCATAGCAACCCATGGAGATAGGAAAAAGGGGAAGAGGTAGCGGGAGAAATCACCCAGCCCGTCGGAGGAGGGAAGGAAGAGTGTTGTCGTGTTGTGACTTCCACCAGGTAGAGGGTCACACCACCGCTACCTGCCCCGAATTCCTGGAAGTGAGAGAGGCGAGTGCCTCAGCCTAGCAGCAGCCGCCAGTGCAGATTGAAGAAGTTCTACCCAAAGAACGGGGAGATGACGTGTGTGAGGACCGGGTCGAGGTAGGAACCCAACGAGGTATAGGAGTGATCCACGGTGGAGTGAGGATTGAGGCCACGCGGAAGTTAAGCCTCCATGTCATGTACCGATGGAGCGTCGCTTCAACATCCCGGACCCCGGCCCCAGAGGAAAGGATCACCTTCTTAATAAAGGACATGCCGGATCACGAGGATCCGTTTTGCGATGCATTGGTCATCCAGGCAGTCATCGAAGGATAAACAGTCTCCCGGATCTTGGTTGACAACGGGAGCTCCGTCAACGTCGTTTTCACGAAGGTGTTTGACGGGATGAAGGTGGAACCAAGGAAGGTGTTGGCCTCTGACGGACCCCTATTCGGATTTTCAGGGGAAAGGAAGAAGGTGGAAGGTGGAGTCGGACTCCAAGTGAAGTTGGGGGGGGGGACTCAAGGAACTGTTGGTTCGTCATTGTTGACGCCCTGAGCAATTATAACGTCATCTTCGGAAGGACCCTCATCAGCTCCTTCTATTGTGTGACGTCATCTTTCCACCAGTGCCTCAAGTTCAACTCAGGAGGGGTCCAAGTCAGGATCAAGGGAGACCCCAGGATGACAAGACAGTGTTACGTCACGGCTGTCAACACCATCTCCTAGCTATCCAAGACAGAAGAGATGGAGAAGATCATGAAGAGCCTGAGCAAGATAGATGTATCAGAGGAGGCGAATGATGGCCATCGTGCTCAAGTAGCCTAAAGGAGCCTTGCCTTGGTGATGTCTTTTATCTTTCTTATTCTTGTAATGAGCTCTACCCCTGACCAGCTGAGTCAGGGGGTCATGTATCTTAAAATTTTACATGTTTGAGGATGTTGAATTTAGTAAAGTTTGAGTGATACGCCTAGTCCCACCCCCCGAGAAGATATCCTCATCCAGCCTCTCACTAGCTGGTTGGGTCGAATGTGCCTCGGGGAGAGCAAGTCCCACCCCATGAGAGGATATCCTCATCCAGGCTCTCACTAGATGGTTGGGTCGAATGTGCCTCGGTGGAGAGCAAGTCCCACCCCCGAGAGGATCTCCTCATCCAGGCTCTCACTAGCTGGTTGGGTCGAATGTGCCTCAGGGAGAGCAAGTACCACCCCCGAGAGGATCTCCTCATCCAGGCTCTCACTAGCTGGTTGGGTAAAATGTGCCTCGGGGAGAGCAAGTCCCACCCCCGAGAGGATCTCCTCATCCAGGCTCTCATTAGCTGGATGGGTCGAATGTGCCTCGGTGGCGAGAAGGTTCCAACCCCCCGAGAGGATCTCCTCATACAGGCTCCCACTAGCTGGATGGGTCGAATGTGTCTCTGTAGTAAGCTCTTGTCCCGAGAGGATCTCCTCATCCAGGCTCACACTAGCTGGATGGGTCGAATGTGTCTCGGTGGTGAGAAGGAACCAACCCCCAAGATGATCTCCTCATCCATGCTCTCACTAGCTGGATAGGTCAAATGTGCCTCGATGGCGAGAAGGTTCCAACCCCATGAGGATCTTCTCATCCAGTCTCTCACTAGCTGGATGGGTCAAATGTGCCTCAGTAGTAATCTCTTGTCCCGAGAGATCTCCTCATTCAGGCTCCCGCTGGCTGGATTCGTCGAATGTGCCTCGGTGGCGAGAAGGAACCAACCCCCGAGAGGATCTCCTCATCCAGGCTCCCACTAGCTGGATGGGTCGAATGTGCCTCGGTGGTGAGAAGTTTCCAACCCCGAGAGAATCTTCTCATCCAGGCTCCCACTAGCTGGATGGGTCGAATGTGCATCGGTAGTAAGCCCTTATCCCTAGAGAATCTCCTCATCCAGGCTCCCACTAGCTGGATGGGTCGAATGTGTCTCGGTGGCGAGAAGGAACCAACCCCCGAGAGAATCTCCTCATTAAGGCTCCCACTAGCTGGATGGGTCGAATGTGCCTCAGTGGCGAGAAGGTTCCAACCCCGAGAGGATCTCCTCATCCAAGATCCAACAAGCTGGATGGGTCGAATGTGCCTCGGTATTAAGCTCTTGTCTCAAGAGGATGTCCTCATCCAGGCTCCCACTAGCTGGATGGGTCGAATGTGCCTCGGTGGCGAGAAGGAACCAACCCCCGAGAGGATCTCCTCATCCAGGCTCCCACTAGCTGGATGGGTCGAATGTGTCTCGGTAGCGAGAAGGTTCCAACCCCGAGAGGATCTCCTCATCCAGGCTCCCACTAGCTGGATGGGTTGAATGTACCTTGGTAGTAAGCTCTTGTCCCAAGAGGATCTCCTCATCCAGCCTCCCACTAGCTGGATGAGTTGAATGTGCCTCAGTGGCGAGAAGGAACCACCCCCCGAGACGATCTCCTCATCTAGGCTCCCACTAGCTGGATGGGTCGAATGTGCCTCGATGGCGAGAAGGTTCCAACCCCGAGAGGATCTCCTTATCCATGCTCTCATTAGCTGGTTGGGTCGAATGTGCCTCGGTGGAGAGCAAGTCCCACCCCCAAGCGGATCTCCTCATCCAGGCTCTCACTAGTTGGTTGAGTAGAATGTGCCATGGTGGAGAGCAATACCACCCCCCCCCCCAAGAGGATCTCCTCATCCAGGATCTCACTAGCTGGTTGGGTCGAATGTGCCTTGGTGGAGAGCAAGTCCTACCCCCCCCCCCCCCTGAGAGGATCTCCTCATCCACGATCTCACTAGCTGGATGGGTCGAATGTGCCTCGGTGGCGAGAAGGTTCCAACCCAGAGAGGATCTCCTTATCCATGCTCTCATTAGCTGTTGGGTCGAATGTCCCTCGGTGGATAGCAAGTCCCACCCCCAAGCGGATCTCCTCATACAGGCTCTCACTAGTTGGTTGAGTAGAATGTGCCATGGTGGAGAGCAAGACCACCCCCCCAAGAGGATCTCCTCATCCAGGATCTCACTAGCTGGTTGGGCCGAATGTTCCGTGGTGGAGAGCAAGTCCCACCCCCTCCCCCCCCCCCCACCCCCCGAGAGGATCTCCTCATCCACGATCTCACTAGCTGGTTGGGTCGAATGTGCCTCGGGGAGAGCAAGTCCCCCCCCCCCCGAGAGGATCTCCTCATCCAGGCTCCCACTAGCTGGTTGGGTCGATTGTGTCTCGGGGAGAGCAAGTCTCCCACCTCCACCCCCCCCCCCTCCCCCGAGAGAATCTCCTCATCCAGGCTCTCACTAGCTGGTTGGGTCGAATGTGCCTTGGGGAGAGCAAGTACCAATCCCCGAGAGGATCTCCTCATCTAGGCTCCCACTAGCTGGATGTGTAGAATGTGCCTCGACGGAGAGAAGGTTCTAACCCCGAGGTCATCTCGTCACCCAGGCTCCCATTAGCTGGCATGACAGGTTGACCCCCCGGGAGGCCAAGTGTTTTTGGCTCCAAGAAGGCTACGCAGCGAATACGTTGGGTTGGATGTTTTTTTTCCGAGCATGAAACTCGCTCGAAAAGAGCAGGGATTATGTACAACCCCGTATTCACAAAAAGGGGGACCTGAGCAAGTCGTATGACTTATTTCATTGTTTTAGGTTTTTTGAGGGTTTTGCACTCTTGGGGGCCAATTTAGGGTCGACCTTCATAATATACTAGTAGGGGGATGCAATATTTGCAACCCCCCCCCCCCCCCGACCTATTGTCAAGGGGCAGGTGCGGCGAGAGGCCGACTCAAGGTTCCCGGCCAGGCCGCTCAGCTTGCCTAGCCGCCTCAACCCGCAGGTCGCCAGCTCGCCTAGCTGCGTAGGCCGCCCTGCTCGTCTAGCTGCGCAGGCCGCCCAGATTGCCTAGCTGCCTCAGCCCGCAGGCCGCCCAGCTTGCCTAGCCGCCTCAGCCCACAGGCCGCCAGCTCGCCTAGCTGCGCTGGCCGCCCAACTCGCCTAGCCACCTCAGCCCGCATACCGCCCAGCTCACCTAGCCGCCTCAGCCCGCAGGCCACCAGCTCTCCTAGCTGCTCAGGCCGCCCAGCTCACCTAGCCGCTTAAGTTCGCAGGTCGCCAGCTGCCTCAGCCCGCAGGCCGCCAGCTTGCCTAGCTGCGCAGGCCGCCCAGCTCGCCTAGCTGCACAGGCCGCCCAGCTCGCCTAGCCACCTCAGCCCGCAGGCCTCCAGCTCGCCTAGCTGCGCAGGCTGCCCAGCTCTCCTAGCCGCCTGAGCCCGCAGGCCGCCCAGCTCGCCTAGCCGTCTCAGTCCGCAGGCCGTCCAGCTCGCATGGCCAAGTACCTGCCAAGCCCAGGGTATGATAGTAATTTAAAGAGCAGTGGAGGTTGGCCATTTGCAGGCCATTCCAAGAAAACTATAAATAGACCCTTGAGGGTTCCTTGGAGGGCATCACTTGTTCATCCTCTTTCTTCATCCTTGTTGAAGTTAGTGACCGGGCGGCCTGGCGGTTTGTCTTGGCGGGTTGAAGACCGCGCGGTCTGGCGGTCTGTCTCAGCCGGCTTGGAGACCGGGCGGTCTGGCGGTCTACCCTGGCAGTCTCGCTTCCTCTCTGGTGGTAGCCGTGCGGTTAGCCCTGCTGTCTAACCGCGCGGTTTGTGCGGTTTGTCTTGTATAGTCCGCTTAGTCCTGTAATTTTTAGTCCCACATCTCTAATTTGTATTCTCTCATCTCTCCTCCATTCTATATAAGGGAGGACATACCTTTGTAATAGATATCTTTTTTGGATAATAAAGTTTCAATTATTCAAAAGTTTATTCGCTTGTTCTCTCTTTTTCGCTACTTTCTAACATGGTATCATAGGACACGGTCATTTCCTCCTGATTATGTGCGCTCTCTGTTGTTCGCGGCTTGTTTTCCGCGTTCTGCGACTTGTCTCGCGGCTTGCCTTCTCTTCTGTACGCACGGCGTGTTTCTATCCGCGCGGCTTGTTTCTGTCCGCTGCCCTGTTCGCGCGGCTTGCTTCTTCTGGATTCTCTTCTCCTACTGCTATTCGTCGCAGCGACCTGTTTCCTTGTCGCCGCGCTCCTTGTTCTTTCTTGCCTCTCCGACTTCCTAGTTGTTGCGGCCTGTCTCTGTCCGCGTGACTTGTCTCTACCCGCTGCGGACTTCTTCTCTCTGTCCGCTTCTACTTTCCCCATATCCGCTTGTCTCTATACTCGCGGTTTGTTGCTGTGATCTGTCTGACCGTGCGGGTTGTTCCTTTCTCACCCGCATCTTGGTCGCGGTCACCTGCTCTTCTCTTCTCTTATGTTCGCTCGGCCTTCTCAGTCCGCGCGACCTCTTCCCCGCTGGGCCTTTGCCTGTTTTTTAGCCGCTTGATTCTCCGTCTGCCCGCGCGACCTGTCCGCGCGGCTTGCCCCTTCTTTTTCGCGACCGTTTTTGCGATCTCCTCTATTCGTCGTGCTCTACCTCTTGTTGTCTTCTACCCGCTCCTGCTTGCTAGTCGCCCCGGCCTCATCTTTGGCCGTGCGACTTGTTCTCCTCTGTTCGCCCGACTTTTTCAGGCCGTGCGACTTCTTTCCCTCTGCTTTGCTCGGCTTCTTGGTAGCGGCCTTCCTAGCCGCCCGACCTGTTTTCTGTTCGCCTGGCTTGGTGCTCTTTTCTCTTCTCGCGGCTTGTTCTTCTCGTCGCGGTTTGCTCCTCTCTTGCTTCCATGGCTTTCCTCTCCTCCAGCCTGTCCGCCTCCGTGGTCACCTCTTCTGGTAGTGCTCATGTTGTGACTCGCGGACGATGGCTCATCGACTCTGGTGCAACAAATCATATGACAGGCAACCCTCAATGTTTCTCTCTTCTTGACACACAGGCTCAGTTGCCCCCGGTCATTGTTGCTGATGGATCTCCCTCCCCGGTCCATGGGACGGGCATGGTTCAAGTCACTCCATCTCTCTGCTTGGCTAATACCCTCTATGTGCCCAAGTTTCCGTGCAATTTATTATCAGTTACTTCTTTATGCAAGCAACTATGGTGTTCTGTCATATTCACCCCTACCTCTTGTGCTTTTCAGGATCTGGACTCCCAACGGACGATTGCTACCGGGACTGAGAGTGGTGGCCTCTACTTCCTCGACAACGTTTCTGCTCTATCCGCCCTCTCCTCCTCCTCTACAGATCTTCTCCAATGGCATCTTCGCCTTGGACATGCTCCTCCCCGAATTCTACGACAGCTCCTGCCGCACCTCCCTCCTCATCATCCTCCTCTAAACTGTGATGCATGTCAACTTGGCAAACATCACCGCTCCTCCTTCCCACCAACGCAAAGTCGGGGCTCTTCCCATCCGTTCGACCTCGTTCACTCTGACATATGGGGTCCCGCTCCTAACCTCACCATCGGTCGGGGTAGTTCCTATTTTGTCACCTTCATTGATGATTTCTCTCGATGTACGTGGGTATATCTTCTCAAAGATCGCTCCGAGCTGTTCTCTGTTTGGACCTCCTTTTATTCTATGGTTAAAACTCAGTTTGTTACGTCTATTAAACTCCTTCGTTCTGACAATGCTAAGGAGTATCTTAGCCACGACTTCTCCTCCTTTTGTACTCACCATGGTGTTATTCGTCAAACCAGCTGTGTCTACACCTCACAACAAAATGGGGTGTCGGAATGCAAAAACTGTCACCTCCTTGATGTCGCTCGCACTATGATGACTCAAATGCATGTTCCTCGCTCATATTGGGGCTATGCTGTCCTCCTCTCCTGCTATCTCATCAATCGTCTTCCCTCCACCGTTCTCCACGGTACTACCCCCTTCTCCATTCTTTATCCGGACAAGGATCCCTTTCCTCTTCCTCTGCACATCTTTGGGTGCACCGCTTTTGTGCACTCTCCCGCTGCCACCCGTGATAAACTCTCACCACGTGCCACCAAATGTGTCTTTCTGGGCTACTCTCCCACTCAGAAAGGATATTGTTGCTTTGACCCTGTTACCCGCAAGCAATTTGTCTCTGCGGATGTCACCTTCTTTGTCAATGCATCTTATTCTCTCCCGCTTCCTCTTCTACTCCTCCTGCTCCTACTTCTCCTACCAACCCATCCATTCCCTCTGCTCCCACTGATGTTCCGCCCTCTCCACCTACTCCACCGTCTTCCCCATCCTCCTCATCTCCACCCTCTACTCCGCTTTCTCCCTCCACTCCGCTGCCATCTCTCTCTACTCCCGGGCTAGCTCTCTCCACCATGGATACTCCGGATACTGAGGCACCTGCTGACCTAGATCTCCCGATTGCTCTTCGCAAAGGGGTTCGGGCCTGTACCCACCATCCTCTTGCTGCAGTTGTTTCCTACGATCGTCTTACCCCTGCTCGCCGAGCTTTTGCACTGGCTATCTCGGCCACTGCCACCCCCCGTTCCTACCAGGAGGCCCTTACTATTCCTCACTGGAAAGTTGCCATGGATGAGGAGATTGCTACTCTCACTGAATGGGGTACCTGGACCCTTGTTCCGCCTCCTTTCGGCACAGATGTTGTTGGTTGTCGCTGGGTCTTCGTGGTGAAGTTTCTCCCGGATGGCAGTGTGGATCGTTATAAGGCTCGCCTGGTTGCCAAGGGTTTTACCCAAACTTATGGGATTGATTACTTTGACACTTTCTCTCACGTGGCTCGCCTCAGCACTATTCAGGTTCTTCTCTCTGTGGCTATCAACAGGGATTGGCCCATCTCGCAGCTAGATGTTAAGAATGCCTTCCTCTATGGTGATCTGCAGGAAGATGTTTACATGGAGCAACCTCCTGGGTATGTTGCTCAGGGGGAGACACGGGTATGCCGGCTAAAGAAGGCTATCTATGGCCTCAAGCAGAGTCCTCGTGCCTGGTTTGACAAGTTCAGTGGCATTGTTGCGGCCATTGGTTTTACACGAAGCTCAGCAGATCACTCCTTGTTTGTTCGGAAAACCGCCTCTGGTCTTGTTGTTCTTGCGGTTTATGTTGATGACATTCTTCTTACTGGCGATGACCAGGATGGGGTATTGATGACCAAGAAACACCTTCGTCAACATCTGGTTACAAAGGATATGGGCTCCCCGAAATACTTTCTGGGGATTGAAATCTCTAGAAAGCCCAACTCCATGGTCCTTTCACAACGGAAGTATGCTCTTGATCTTTTAAAGGAGGCAGGACTCACTGGTGCTAAACCTGCACGTTGTCCGATGGCTGCTAAAGAAGACAAAACTTGGATAGATGACTCACCTCTTCTCTCTGATCTTACGAGATACCGGCGTCTTGTGGGCAAGCTCATATATCTCACGGTAACCAGACCTGACATCTCTTATGCTGTTGGCAAGGTGAGCCAGTTCATGCAAGCTCCGAGGGAGTGTCATCTACAATCTGCTCTGAGGATATTAGAGTATATTAAAGCTGCTCCAGGGAAATGACTCCTATTTCAGAAGAATGGTCACCTAAGGGTTAAAACTTACTCTGATTCAAGCTATGCGGATGACAAAGGGGACCGCAAATCGACTTCAGGTTTCTGCACATTTATTGGAGGCAATCTTGTGAGTTGGAAGAGCAAGAAACAGTCTGTCGTTTCTAGGTCTAGTGCAGAGGCGGAATATCGTAGCATGACATCGACTACATGTGAGTTGAAGTGGTTGAGGGCTCTCATGCTTGACTTAGGAGAGGTTTACAACTATCCTCTTCCTATGTTCTGTGACAATAAGGCCGCGATATACATTTCCAAAAATCCGGTCTTTCATGAGAGAACAAAACACATAGAAGTCGACTGTCATTTTATTCGGGAAGAAATATTGAAGAAACAGATTTGCACTCCATTTGTCACGTCCGACAACGAGTTGGCAGATGTCTTCACCAAGCCGGTGTCCGCTTCCTTTTTCCACATCTGCGACAAGCTGGGCATGATCGATATATATGCTCCAGCTTGAGGGGGAGTGTTGAAGTTAGTGACCGGGCGGCCTGGCGGTTTGTCTTGGCGGGTTGAAGACCGCGCGGTCTGGCGGTCTGTCTCAGCCGGCTTGGAGACCGGGCGGTCTGGCGGTCTACCCTGGCAGTCTCGCTTCCTCTCTGGTGGTAGCCGTGCGGTTAGCCCTGCTGTCTAACCGCGCGGTTTGTGCGGTTTGTCTTGTATAGTCCGCTTAGTCCTGTAATTTTTAGTCTCACATCTCTTATTTGTATTCGCTCATCTCTCCTCCATTCTATATAAGGGAGGGCATACCTTTGTAATATATATCTTTTTTGGATAATAAAGTTTCAATTATTCAAAAGTTTATTCGCTTGTTCTCTCTTTTTCGCTACTTTCTAACAATCCTTCAAGGCACCTAGCTCAGCATTGGAGGGGGAGATCACCAAGGTCTTCCGGGTATGAGGTGGGACCTCCACACTAGAGCCGAGGGTCTGTTCCTAGTTTCCTGAGTCTTTGGTCCGTGACATTCACTTGAGTGTAGTAGGTGTGCTGTCACCCCTCTTTTAGGGAGCCCGAACTCCACAGAGACTGATTTCTCGGTTTCAACACTTGTACTATCAAAAAATCTTTACAAGGCAATGTATACATGATGAGATATGATTTGCCGATGTACCCGATGGAAGAAAATTACAAGGCAGAGAAAATAAGCCGCGCGGACTCCAAGAGTAACTGCCGACCCTGCTGCTAATCGCTACAGGGTCCACTCTATCTGATAGGTTGCCAAACAGCAACCTAGCCGTGCAGATTGCCCGTTATTCCAATGATGAACTCTAACCGCCGATCTGCATGCCGTATAGCCACACGATTGTTGGCCGCCAGATTGCATGAGCTGCTGCCGAACTGAACCAAGCTGTCAGATGCGGACAGCTTATTGAACTGGGAAACTAGTTGCAAAAGAAAGACTGTCTAGTCGCAAACTATGACCTGTTGTTAACCGCTGGTTGCTATCCACAGAGTCCACACTGTCCCTGACCGCAGTCAGAACCAAGTCCTTGACTTTACAGCGCTACCCGCACTACATGCACAGCACAAACAGGTCAACCCCCAAAAACTACGCGGATACAAAATCATAACCGCAGCAACTATCCACGAGTTCACTTGTTGTTCAGTTTGGATATATTTGATGTGACAGGGGGTCCTATTTATAGGTGTGGAGAGGAGTGTGATCACCGCCCTAGCTGATAGGATAACCGCCCCATTTCGTGGCGAGCACCAAGTGTATCCGCTAAGCCGCGGATACACATCCAGATCGCTGTGACTATGGAAGATAGCCAGTCTTCCTGGATTGCACCACCAAGGCCGAACATCAAGCCAATTTGCCTTATCACTAAGGCCCAACCAGACTTCACCATACAGACAGACTCTACGAATACGACCCTAGTTCACCCACCTGTGAACAGCTCTAGTCTGCATGTGCTAGGGTACAATCCTCTAGTCCACATACTCGAGCCCATAGTCAAAGCGCACAAGGCTGACAACTGCCGAACTCGGCAGACAGAGGCATCAGTCCACGCAGACCGTACGACCTCCTGGACTGAGCTATCATGCACAACCCAGCGAACCCCGACACCAGTCCGGTCTAACCGGCGAACACCGCGGTTTCCAACAACCGCGCCACCAGAGCTATACCAAGGCACAGGCCATGTCGATCTACCGAGCTTTGGTCCAGTCCGCAACCCGGACTCCACAAACTTCAATAGAGTTCACACCTTGCCAGTCATGGTGAGCTTCGCGGATAGCAATCCTATTCGCCCGGTTACATCCTGGGAACCTATAACATCCCAACTTTTTTTGGGCCTCCAGAACCCTAGTGGGCCCAATAAAAGTAACCCAAACCCCTACCCGTGACTCGGTAGAAGGTAACTATATGCGGGAAATAGAGCTAGAGAACCCCGATTTGAGTTCCGTTAATTCCTGTGACCTTGTATAGTCGGTACGAGTGCATTGGAACTCGTTCTGTTAGACCCCGATGTCATGTGGTGGATGTAACCATTTCCTCGTAAAATGCCACGAGAGCCAGACTTTGGATATCGGTCTAGAGAACTCCGATTTGAGTTCCGTCAGTTTTTCTGGTCTCATGTAGTCGATACGAGCGCATCGGAACTCGCCGCGTCACGATTTAAGATCTAACGACGGATATAGACATTTTGACCATTTTAGCATGCTGCGACGTGCAGATTTTGGACTTTTACCAAACGAACTTCAATTCGACCCCGGTCAGTGGCGTTGGATTCGTATAATCAATACAAAGTCAATAGAATTGATTCCGGTTAGTTTCTATAATGGGTGGTCAAACGTGGTCAAATCAAGCTCAACTGTGCACCGAAAAGCGTGCGCACACCAAATGTGACCCAACACTCCAACTTTGACCCAACCCCAATGTCTTGGACCCACTTTGACCTTGACTAACATGAGGGACCCATTCTAGGGTTGACTTTGGTCAAACCCCCATAAAAACCCAAAATTTTGGATTTTTTTCCATAAGGGGTATGCTTTCTCCTTACCCCCCCCCCCCCCCCCCCCCTCTTCACTAATGAAAAGGCCTTACCCCTCACCCTTGGGCCACCAACAAGCAAGGAAGAAGGGAAGGTGAGTCATGGGCCAAGGTAGGCCCACCTTCCTCCTCCCCCTCTCTTTTTCTTCCCTCCCACTTGTAAAATCCCAAGCCCATAAGGGCCCAACCTCATTTCCCATATGGGGGAATTATCGTGAGCCTCGAGCTGCCCTTAGACAGCTGGAGGGTGGAGATTAATCCCTCCCTAAGGATGGATTAATCCCACATTGGGTAGGGGAGGAGATCCCCTCCCCTCCAAGCCTATATAAGGCCATGCCCATCCCCTCTCCTCTCACCCAGCTCAGTGAGCAACTCCCCCGCCCCTCCTCAAGCTCTGTCGGAGCTCAGATCATCGAAAAAGGCAAAGCCCGAGCTCCACCACCTTCCACCGCCATTAATGGCGGAACTCTTCGGAGGCCGCCAAACCCCCCAACCTCAGGTAGAAACTTTCTCTCTCCCTCCTCCCTATCTTTTGGACGTTTTGCATGCAAGCTCCATTGGCCGGAGCGCCGCCGCCGTCACCCCCTCTCTCCCGTTCAAAAAAAGAGCTCCGGCGATGGCCGGTGGCGGCAGGCCGCCGGACCATCCCCGGAGGGAGCGCCCACCCCCGAGCAGTCGGCCGGGGGCGAAGTCACGGCCAGCCGGCGGCGAGGAAGGGCCGTAAGGCTTCGGATTTCGGTACAGCGGGGGTGGGGGGGGGGAGATGAACAGAAAAAAAAATTTATACAAATTATATTATTTTAATATTGATAAATATTATAATAATATAATTAATAATGGATTAATTTTTTTAGAGACTAAAATAGGCTCCTAGAGAAAAAATGTTGACCATGTAAAATGTTCCCCTAACTAAGGGCTTCCTCCACAACAATTTTGAGAATTTTTGGATTTGATTTGGTATTTTAAAAAGCCTAAATAAAAATTGTTTGACAAAATTAAAGACCCAAAACTCTTCAAAAAATTATGAAAATTTTTTCAGAGTCAGTTTAGACTCTCTTATAGGTTGTATCAAAATTTGTATAATTTGAGATGTAAATTGAAATTTCTCCCAATTGTTGAGAGCCTAGGGTCGCGCTCGAAAATTATTATTATGCTCATTTTCTTCGAAAATGAAAATTGGAGTGCGCGACTATCCTCTCTAATTTGAATAATAAATTCAAATTGACGTATCGATGAGAGTGGCCGAGGCTAGTGACCAAGCTCCGTGTGTTTCGAGATTTCGTGAAACTGTCGAGCGCCTCGACTCTCGGGTGATCTGGGCACGCTCGGAAAGTGAGACTACGAGTAGTGAGTTGCAAATTGTTCTCGATAAATAATGATGGTGTAACTCCTGATAAGCCCTGATCCGATTAAACCGTGATTAATAAGGCGCAACCAAATCATAATCAGATCTTAATAATGGGTGTAATTCAAGAAAACCTTATTAAAAACTGAAATAGAACTGAATGTGCCTCCTGAGATCGGAAATGAAATTGAGGCCTCCTGGGTAGAGTGATTGGACTACTAACCATTTTTCTTGTGATTATTCCTTTCTGGCACTGGTCCAGCTCTTTTATTCGTTTAGTACTTTCAATTCAATACTATTTCAGTCTCGTACTAGTCAGGTTCATTTCAGTTCAGTACTTTCAGTTCAGTACTAATCCAGTCTCGTACTGGTCAAGTTCATTTCAATTCAGTATTTTCAATTCAGTACTACTCCAGTCTCGTACTGGTCAAGTTCATTTCAGTTCAGTACTTTCAATTCAGTACTAGTGAACTTTATTTCAATTCAGTACTTTCAATTCAGTACTACTCCAGTCACGTACTGGTCAAGTTCAGTTCAATTAAGTACTTTCATTTCAGTACCACTCCAGTTTCATACTTGTCATGTTTCATTACAGTGCATAAATCGTGCAGCTTTTATTTGGCAGCTTTATTTATCGTACTTCATTTCTGCATTTTACTATTATAAACTTGAGTCCTGCTCTGACGATCAGATATCTTTTAAGGATGAGCCTTAGTTGAGCTGAGCGTCGCTGCCTGAAGGTTAACATATAGTATGGCAGGCCGCCGCAGACCCGGTGCATATTAACAAGATTATTTGATTGATTGTCTGTGAACTGCTTGCAGAACATTGTGGCGGGTCAGTCCCTTTTGCAGACCGTTCATACCGGTGCGAGAAGGTCGACGACTCAAGGTGACAGAGAGATGGATACCACGGGTGACCGACCGTTATGTTGTCCCCGTTGGGTTTTCCTCCGTTGGTCGGCCAAAATATTGAATCGCCAGATGTCGCTCACATCCAAGAGTACACGGGATTGTACGTTATGACATGCGTTGTGTGGTACGATCACCCCCAGAAGTGGCAGAATTGTCCACTGTCACAGATGGCCACATCGGTGAGGCCCGTGGGGCTTGCTACCCTGCTTGAAAAGAAGCGGCCATACTATGTCGACATAGGGTTGTGTGCGCGGCTGTGAATGACTGCGGCGTATGCGTGGCTGTGAATGCATGCGGCGTGTGTGCGGATGTGAATGCCTGCAGCGTGTGCGCGACTGTGAATGCCTGCGATAGAATACATGTTGAGAATACCTAATGTGTTGTTATGCTAGTGGAGCTTTAATGCATTGCTGCTACTTTTTTGGTTATACTATGCTGCGCTGCTTCTTATAATTGCTTCAAGCCTATATATATATATATAGAATGTTGTACAAACTCTCCCTTACTTCAGCTATCTACTTTTGTTGGGTGAGTGTGTGCTCGTCCCCAGGATATGTATCCAGGAAGGAGATTTGTTTCTACTTAGCTCTGTGACTAACGGTTATTTAAATAACCATTCACAGGAAATGGAACACCGTAGTGACCCACAACAATAAGAGATTGCGCCAGCATATATAACTACTAGAGCAGAAGCACCCCCGACGTCTTCAGAGTTTCATTACGTGAGTATCCACGAGTTGATTAGGGAGAGAGAGTGAGGTGTTATATGCAGTACTTGTACAGCCTCCGGGCTTATATATATATATATATATATATATATATATATATATATATATTATAGGATGGGGCCTTATACTCGTGTAAATATATATGATGATATATATTATATACTGGTTTCCTGTTAATGCTTCTGCAAATCTCTGATGTGTTGTGAATGTTGTGATTCCAGCCAATCAAGGCGGCCACCAAGTGCTTAGATAAGGTGGGACGTTGCCCCTAAAGAACACTGGGTGGATGTCTTGGGCAGTAAGATTCCCTTCAGCCTGACCCGGGTAAACGTTGGGGGAAGGGGTCTTATAAACGGATCAGAGCCATCACGATTCATCCTTGTGGAGCAGTCTCAGGATCCCTCAGTCCCTCGCTTCGTTCTTTGGTTCGACACGAACCTCACAACGGAAGCCTGGTGGACCCTAGTGTAGAAGCTTAGGGTTCTAGAATGTATGACAGTATACCCGTACACCGTTGTTTCCGCTTCGTCAATAGTTCTTGTAAATTTACTCTACTTTTGTAAAGTACTGACACTTTTCATGTTACTTCTCCAGATACCGGAGTATAGTAATGAGGGAACCTCTTCTAGAGGATATGTTTCCGCCACCCCACCTCCAGACCCGGTCGCCGCCGTGGCTGTACTGTTTCCTGAGACCGACTTGAGGCAGACATTGACGGCCATCTTGGCCACCTTTTGGACAGCCTTGGCACAACCACAACGAGAGATGATGGTGCCTACCGATTTGCTGACAACCTTTCGAGGATTGAGGCCTCCCACTTTCAGAGGCACGGAGACTGCCATTCAGGCAGAGGAGTGGGTGGAGCGTGTGGAGGAGCTGTTGGTAGGCATGATGTGCCCAGCAGTAGCTACAGTATCATTAGTAGTGACCTTATTAGAAGGATACACTAGAGATTGGTGGAGAGCTGCCAACCGCTCGACCTTTAGAGGACGACCGATGAGAGACATACTATGGGGAGAGTTCTCAGAGGCCCTGCTAGAGTTCTTTATTACAGACGCAGACAGAGCTGTTCTGTAGGAAAGGTTCCTACACATCCAACAGAGAGATCGGACTGTACCTGAGTACGAGAGGGAGTTCATACACCTGGTACATTTTGCCGGGAATTTGGCAGCCTCTGATAGGGATAGAGCCTCTCGATTCTATCGAGGCCTACGTGATGACCTGAGGAAGGCTCTGATTATGATCTCTCAGTCTACCTTCCACACCATATCCACTCATGTAGCGGCGCTTGAGTTGGACCAGCGGATGGTAGCCCAACAGCACAGAGGACAGGTCTATGTCCCTAGAGGCCTGAGATGAGACAGGGGAGCTGCTCCCCACCGACAGGATAGAGGGCGTAGGCAGAGGCACCGCATACATCCTTATAGGTGCCCACCAACACCCCCAGCACCCCCAACCTCGTAACAGGGCATCAAACCAGATCCGACACCACAGCCCACGCCAGTGGCCCGATGTGATGTTCCCTTTGCAGGGAACTGTTTCTTGTGTCAACAGCCAGGGCATATGAGGGCCTTCTGCCCACGGGCAACAGGAAGACCAGGACTAGGAGCAGTATAGGGTGCGCAGCCAGCACGGGGACAAGGCCAGAGAGGTCGCAGAGGTAGAGCCGGCATCAGAGGTCAACATGGCCGATCAGCGCCCTTGGAGACCTACGCACTAGACTTGCAGCACGGACCAGCCCCTGACATAGTGATAGGTATATATATTAGGCAATATGTTATATCAGATGTTGTTACATATGCTATGTACAGTTTATGCATGTATGTCTACATCTTGTATATTAGTTATATGATATATATGTTTCTATATCGTCAGGAATTCTGTTGGTAGGAGGACATTCTGCCAAGACCCTCTTCGATACGAGAGCAACATACTCCTTTGTGTCCCACGAATTTATCGCAACAAAGAGATTGTTATCCGTACAACCGGACTAGCTATACAAATTTGTTTGCCAGATGCCTCAGATATGACGTCCCCGGAAAGTGCTTGTTTTAGGCCGAGCTAGGATAAGTAGAATTTGATGTCTACGCAACCATCCTGGCAATAACTAGATTCGATATTATTCTGGGAATGGGCTGGCTAGCCGAGCACAAGGCGCAAAAAAATTGTTCAACTCGAGAGGTCCGCCTACAGAACACAAACGACCAGTACGTTACGTTAACAGGTGTACCTTCAGTCTCGTGTATTATTTTAACTTCTGCACAGATTGTAAGGGCAGTCCGACAGAAGGATGAGGTACCTTATCTACTTCGAGATGGAAGACAAAACTCAAGTACTCGCCAAAGTTCCGGTGGTATGCGATTTCCCGGACATTTTTCCAGACTCCCTCCCAGAATTGCCACCACAGCGAGAGGTCGATTTTCAGATCGAACTCGTGACCGGAGCACGGCCAGTGTCACAAGCCCCCTATCGGATGGCCCCAAGAGAATTGGTTGAATTAAAGATTCAACTGCAGGAGCTAATAGATGCTGGATTCATCTGTGTCAGTTCCTCACCCTGGGGAGCTCCGGTGTTATTTGTAAAGAAGGACGAAACATTGTGTTTGTCCATAGACTACAGGGAGCTAAATAAGCTTACTATACGAAACACATATCCCCTCCCTAGGATCGATGAGCTGTTCAATCAATTGCAGGGTGCATCTGTGTTTTCCAAGATGGACCTGAGATCAGACTACTATCAGATTCGAATCCGGGAGAAAGATATTCCCAAGACTGCCTTCAGCTCCCGATATGGTCTCTTTGAGTTTCTGGTGATGCCTTTTGGGCTCACCAATGCACCCTCCGCCTTCATGGCCTTGATGAATAGAGTCTTTGAGCCCCTCCTAGATCACTTCGTGATCGTCTTCATTGATGATATTTTGATCTACTCAAAGACCAAGGTAGACCATGCTAGGCACATGCAGATGGTGCTACTAAAACTCCGAGAACACTCCCTCTTCGCCAAATTCAGTAAATGCGAGTTTTGGTTGGAAGAAGTTGGATTCTTGGGCCACACTATAAACAAGAAAGGGGTAACAGTGGATCAAGCCAAGATCCAGGCAGTGCAGAATTTGCCGCCGCTCAGAACAGCGGCAGATATACGAAGTTTTCTTTGTCTTGCCGGATATTATAGGAAGTTCGTAGAAGGCTTCTCCAAGATTTCTTTACCCCTAACCGCCCTCACCAGAAAGGATGTTACATTTCGATGGACACTAGAGTGTGAGACCACGTTTGTCGAATTGAAGAAGCGGTTGACTTCTGCACCAATCCTTACGATCCCCATAGGAACCGAGGGGTTCCAAATCTATATTGTTACCTCCCTGAAGGGGTTGGGAGCTGTCTTGATTGCAGCATGGCAAGGTGGTGGCCTACGCATCTCGCCAATTGAAGCCGCACGAGTTAAATTACGCAGCTCATGATCTAGAATTGGGCGTTGTCATCTTTGCTTTTAAAATCGGGAGGCATTACTTGTATGAAGTAAGATGTGAGATCTTCTCCGACCATAAGAGCCTCAAATACATCTTCACTCAGAAAGAGCTAAATCTTTGGCAATGTTGATGGTTAGAATTCTTGTGCGACTATGATTTTGCTCTTCAATATCACCCTGAAAACACTAATAGAGTCGCTGACGCTTTAAGCCACCAGCCTTTGATAGCCAAGAGTTGGATGAAACAGATCCCTAAGGAGTTGTTCCAGTCTTTAACAGACTTGGAAATTACCCTGGTTGCCCAAAGAGATCCAGAGGAATATAATGCTCAGTTGTACTGGATGGAGATCCAGTGCAACATCCGAGATCAGATACGAGACTCGGAAGATCGACCCAGAGGTGGTTCCGATCAATCGATCTCTGCAATATGGAGCACAGGAGGATTATAATCTGCACGACGGGATTCTACAATTAAAGCATTGTATATTTATTCCCTCTACCGGAGGAATTCGCGAGGAAATTCTGCAAGAAGCCCACTAGACAAGATACTATATTCATCCTGGTGTGGCCAAGATGTATGTAGACTTACGCAGGACCATTTATTGGACTAGGATGAAAAGTGATGTCACTAACTTCGTGGCCCAGTGTCAGACATGTTAGAAGGTTAAAGTTGAATGTTGCAGCCCGGGAGGCCTGTCGCAGCCCGGGAGGCCTGTCACAGCCCCTGATAATACCAGAATGGAAATTTGAAGACGTCTTCATGGACTTAATCTGCGGCCTACCACGATCCCGTGCCGGAAACGACTCTATTTGGGTTATCGTAAACCGACTTACCAAGGTAGCGTGATTCATTCCAAATCGATAGAGTGATGGAGTTGACATCTTGGCCAGAATGTTTCTAGAACAGGTAGTTCGGTTCCACGGAGTGCCAAAGTCTATCGTGTCAGATCGTGATGGGTGTTTCACATCTAAGGAGTGGAGGAGGGTACAAACATACTTGGGGACCAAGTTGGCCTTTAGCACCGCCTTCCACCCGCAGACAGATGGACAGACAGAAAGGACAAACCGGATGATGGAGGATCTACTTCGGCTCTGCATAGTAGAACACAGTAAGCCTTGGGAACAGTTGTTACCTCTGGTTGAGTTTTCTTACAATAACAGCTACTAGTCCAGCATCAAGATGACCCCATACGAGATGTTGTAAGGGAGACGTTGCCGAACCCCATTGACTTGGGCTCAGGAAGAGTACCCAGAAGCACTGGGAGTGGCATACATTGATGACACTACAACAACGATACGACTAGTCCAGTAACGGATGTGGGAGGCGCAGAGCCGACAGGCCAAATATTATGACGCACAACACCAACCGGTGGAGTTAAGTGTGGGGGAAATGGTGTTTTTAAAAACTCAAACCCATGCATGGTATCTCCCAGTTGAGGAAGCAGAAAAAGCTAGATCCCCGCTACCTGGGCCCCTATTAGGTGTGTTGAAGCCAGGAAAATTCTCAACCTCGGAAATAGGATCAAGACAGCCTAAGGTTACTGATTCTACGATCCGATGTCACAATTCAAATGGCTAGCGAGAAAAAGAGGAAACTATCTACAAGCACACCCCAAGTGCTCCAGCAGGGAGTTCCCACCACGTACCCGGAAGCTTAGAAGAAGGTTCCCCTCCGCAACCAAAAGACTGGGCGAGGTACTAGGCAGGCATGGACTGGGCGAGTATCCACTTGGGGGGACCTCGACCTCTTCCAAAAGTGCCATTTCCAATACCCCTGGGGGCTATTTATATAGAAATCTGGGGGGGGGGTATAGGCGATTATCCAGCTTCTGACAGCGAGTTCCAAGAGATGCTCGCCCATACTTGCGAGTTGATCGCCCAAGCTCGTCTCTGCTTGCCCAAGCTCGACACGGCTCGCCTCTGCTCGTCCAAGCTTGCCAAAGCTCACCTCTGCTTGCCCAAGCTCACCACAGCTCACCTCTGCTCGCCCAAGCTCGTCACAGCTCGTCTCTGCTCGCCCAAGCTCGCCACAACTCGCCTCTGCTCGCTCAGGCTCGTCACAGCTCGCCTCTGCTCGTCCAAGCTCGCCACAGCTCGATTCTGCTCGCCCAAGCTCATCACAGCTCGCCTCTGCTCACCCAATCTCGCTACAGCTCTCTTCTGCTCGCCCAAGCTCGCCACAGCTCGCCTCTGCTCGCCACAGCTCGCCGAATGGTCTGCAGATAGCCATCTACTGGGGTACTTCTGATCTCGACGAACTACGGGTTATACAAGGTGATAGAACGCGTTGGCCCTATTGCCTACCGGTTAGCCCTATCCCCAGAACTGGGAAATCTCCATGATGTGTTTTATATCTCCTCCTTGAGACGAGTTCTCCGGCAACCAGAGCAACATCTACCTACACCACTAGTACAACTGCGGTCGGACAGATCCATCCAGCTCGAACCCATCGGGGTCGTAGATCATAAAGTGAAGAAACTACGTAACAAGACCATCCCAATGGTCAGGATATTATGGTCAAATCATGGACAAGATGAGTACACTTGGGAACCAGAGGCGCTCGTTCTCGAAAAGCACCCAGAGCACTTTCCCCAGGTATGTTACTCTCCACCCTACTTTGAGCAAATTTTTGGAGATGAAAATCCTTTTATTTTTTTTTGGATTGTAACAATCCAACTTTTATTGGGCCTCCAGAACCCTAGTGGGCCCAATAAAAGTAATCTGAACCCCTACCCGTGACTCGGTAGAAGGTAACTATATGCGGGAAATAGAGTTAGAGAACCCCAATTTGAGTTCTGTCAGTTCCTGTGACCTTGTATAGTCGGTACGAGCGCATCGAAACTCGTTCTGTTAGACCTCGATGTCATGTGGTGGATGTAACCATATCCTCATAAAATGCCACGAGAGCCAGACTTTGGATAACGGCCTAGAGAATTCCGATTTGAGTTCCGTCAGTTTCTGTGGTCTTATATAGTCGATACGAGCGTATCAGAACTCGCCGCATCACGATTCAAGATCGAACAATGGATATAGACATTTTGACCATTTTAGCGCGCCGCGACGTGCATATTTTGGACTTTTACCAAACAAACTCCAATTCGACCTCGGTCAGTGGCGTTGGATTCGTATGATCAATACAAAGACAACGAGATTGATTCTAGTCAGTTTCTACAATGGGTGGTCAAACCGTGGGCAAATCAAGATCAACTGTGCACCAAAAAGCGTGCGCACGCCAAATGTGACCCAACACCCCAACTTTGACCCAACCCCGATGTCTTGGACCCACTTTGACCTTGACCAATATGAGGGACCCATTCTAGGGTTGACTTTGGTCAAACCCCCCTAAAATCCTAAATTTTGGATTTTTTCCCATAAGGGGTATGCTTTCTCCTTACCCCCCCCCCCCCCTCTTCACAAATGAAAAGGCCTTACCCCTCACCCTTGGGCCACCAACCAGCAAGGAAGAAGGGAAGGTGAGTCATGGGCCAAGGTAAGCCCACCTTCCTCCTCCCCCTCTTTTTCTTCCCTCTCACTTGTAAAAGTCCAAGCCCATAAGGGCCAACCTCATTTCCCACATGAGGGAACTATCTTGAGCCTCCAACTGCCCTTGGACAGCTGGAGGGTGGAGATTATTCCCTCCCTAAGGAGGGATTAATCCCACATTGGGTAGGAGAGAAGATCCCCTCCCCTCCAAGCCTATATAAGGCCATGCCCATCCCCTCTCCTCTCACCCAGCTCAGTGAGCAACTCCCTCACCCCTCCCCAAGCTCTACCGGAGCTCAGGTCGCTGCAAACGGCAAAGCCCGAGCTCCACCACCTTCCACCGTCATTAATGGCGGAACTCGCCGGAGGCCGCCAAACCCCCCAACCTCAGGTAGAAACTCTCCCTCTCCCTCCTCCCTATCTTTTGGACGTTTTGCATGCGAGCACCGGTGGCCGGAGCGCCGCCGTCGTGATGCCCCTCCCTCCCGTTCAAAAAAAAGAGCTCCGACGATGACCGGAGGCGGCAGGTCGCCGGACCACCGCCGAAGGGAGCGCCCACCCCCGAGCATTCGGCCGGGGGCGAAGTCACGGACGGCCGGCAGCCGGCCGGCGACGGGGAAGGGTCGTAAGGCTTCGGATTTCGGTACAGTGGGGGTGGGGGGAGATGAACAGTAAAAACTTTTATACAAACTATATTATTTTAATATTGATAAATATTATAATAATATAATTAATAATGGATTGATTTTTTTAAAGACTAAAATAGGCTCCTAGGGAAAAAATGTTGAACATGAAAAATGTTCCCCTAACTAAGGGCTTCCTCCACAAAAATTTTAAGAATTGTTGGAGTTGATTTGGAATTTTTAAAAGCCTAAATAAAAATTGTTTGCCCAAATTAAAGACCCAAAACTCTTTAAAAAATTATGAAAATTTTTTCAGACTCAGTTTAGACCTCCTTATAGGTTGTATCAAAATTTGGACAATTGGAATTAAAATTGAAATTTCTCCCAATTGTTGAGAGTCTAGGGTCGCGCTCGGAAATTATTATTACGCTCATTTTCTTCGAAAATGAAAATTGGAGCGCTCGACTATCCTCTCTAATTTGAATAATAAATTCAAATTGACTTATCGATGAGAGTGGCAGAGGCTAGTGACCAAGCTCCGTGTGTTCCGAGACTTCGTGAAACCGCTGAGCGCCTCGACTCTCGGGTGATCTGGACACACTCGGAAAGTGAGAGTACGAGTAGTGAGTTGTAAAGTATTCTCGATAAGTAATGAGGGTGTAACTCCTGATAAGCCCCGATCTGATTAAGCCGTGATTAATAAGGCGCAACCAAATCATAATCAGATCTTAATAATTGGTGTAACCCAAGAAAATCTTATTAAAAACTGAAATAGAACTGAATGTGCCTCCTGAGAACGAAAATGAAACTGAGGCCTCCTGAGTGGAGTGATTGGACTACTAACCATTTTCCTTATGATTATTCCAGTCTTGCACTGGTCCAGCTCTTTTATTTGTTCAATACTTTCAATTCAATACTACTCCATTCTTGTAATAGTCAAGTTCATTTTTTGCTCAGTACTTTCAATTCAGTACTACTGTAGTCTCGTACTGGTCAAGTTCATTTCAATTCAGTATTACTCCAATCTCGTACAGGTCAATTTCATTTCAGCTCAGTACTTTCAATTCAGTACTACTCTAGTCTCGTACTAGTCAAGTTCAGTTCAATTAAGTAACTTCGTTTCAGTACCACTCCAGTTTTGTACTGGTCACGTTTCATTATAGTGCATAAATCATGAAGCTTTTATTTGGCAGCTTTATTTATCATACTTCATTTCTGCATTTTACTATTATAGTTGAGCTGAGCGTCGCTGCCTGAAGGTTAATATATAGTAGGGCAGGCCGCCGCAGACCCGGTGCATATTAACATGATTATTTGATTGATTGCCTATGAACTGCTTGCGGTAAATTATGGCAGGTCAGTGCCTTTCGTAGACCGTTTGTACCAGTGCGGGAAGGTCGGCGACTCAAGGCGACAGGGATATGGATACCCGGGTGACCAATCGTTATGTTGTCCCCGTTGGGTTTTTCTCCATTGGTCGGCCAAATTATTGAATTGTCAGATGTCGCTCACATCCAAGAGTACACAGGGTTGTACGTTATGGCCTGGGCTGTGCAGTACGACCACCCCCAGAAGTGGCAGGACTGGCCACTGTCACCGACGACCACATCGGTGAGGCCCGTGGGGCTCGCTATCCTGCTTGAAAAGAAGCGGTCCATACTATGTCGATATAGGGTTGTGTTCGCGGCTGTGAATGCCTGCGACGTGTGCGCACCTGTGAATGTCTGCGATATATGCGCGGTTGTGAATGCCTGCGATATAATACATGTTGAGAATACCTAATGTGTTGTTATGCTAGTGGAGCTTTAATGCATTGCTGCTGCTTTTCCGGTTATACTATGATGCGCTTCTTATAATTGCTTCAAGCTTATATATATATAATGTTTTACTAACTATCCCTTGCTTTGTTGGGTGGGTGTGTGCTCGTCCCTAGGATATGGATCTGGGGAGGAGATTTGTTTCTACTTAGCTCTATGACTAACAGTTATTTAAATAACCAATCACAGAAAATGAAACACCGTAGTGACCCACAGCAGCAAGAGATTGCTCCAGCAGATAGAACTACTAGAGCAGAAGCACCCCGACATATTCAGAGTTTCGTGACGTGAGTACCGACGAGCTGATTAGGGAGAGAGAGTGAGGAGTTATATGCAGTACTTGTACATCCTCTGGGCTTTTATATATATGGGCTAAGACCTTATACTCGTGTAAATATATATGATGATATATATATTATATACTGGGTTCCTGTTAATGTTTCTGCAAATCTCTGATGTGTTGTGAGTGTTGTAATTCCAGCCAAGCAAGACGGCCACCAAGTGCTTAGATAAGGTGGGACGTTGCCCCTAAAGAGCACTGGTGGATGTCTTTGGCAGTAAGATTCCCTCCAGCCCGACCCGGGTAAAAGTTGGGGGAAGGGGTCTTCCAGAACCAACTGGCGACTAAACACAAACTGGCCTGGCAATCCGCCTCCTCTGTCTGCACAGACTGCACAAACAGACCTCCTAGTCCGCCATAGTAGAAGCCGACTGCAGCACCATTGCTGACCTGGCAAGCCACCAGTCCTGTCCGTACAGGCCGTGCAGACAGGTTGCCCGGGTCACCCAGTCCACCACTTTCACTTCATGATTTTCAACACTCCACCTTGAAGTGAGAAGTGGTGACTGTAACGCCCCTATTTTTTTCGATGATTTTATTGGATTTGTATCTTCATATTTATGACGTTTTGGCGTTACTTTTAATGTCGAGTTGACGGCGCAACACCGTTAAGGCATTTTCGCGTCTGTCCGATCGAGTCGGCCGATTTCTTGAATTTTTGCTGTAATCAGCAATTTTTGCATTTGACATTTAAGTTGAGTAATTTTGGACTTCCACGTCACGTTTCATCGCAATCCGAACATTTTTGGAGTCTCGCCGCGTGATTGAAGTTTTGATTAATTTATGGCCATCGCATACTTAGAAAATTTATATCTCGGGAATGGCTCGTCGGATTTAGGTTTTCACTTCGCGGTTGGAATCGTAACGCCAGTTTTTGCATACGGTGTGAGTTTCGTTTAATTTGGCGCGCGTATGAGCATCGTTTTGAACTCGTGTCCCTTTGTTCAAAAAATTTCATTTCAAGAATTTGCGCCTTGTTATCTCGAGTGCCCTTCCTTTGATTTTTACCGACTTTGGTTGATTTTCTCGAGTCATATACTTATTTTGTCGAGTTCCAATGATCTTCTCGAGATCTGAATGGATTTATCTCGAGTTCTGTCTTCCATCTCGAGTGCCCCCAGTCTACCTCTCGAGTAGATAAATTTAACTCGAGATTTTTTGTTCAGTCGGCGTTCGGGCGCCTTTGTGAGGCTCAAATATGTGTCATTCGAAAAAATGGTCAACATAACATTTGTTCATCTCGACGAGATCTACAACTTTCATGTTGAACACTTTTCGATTTGAAGCCATCTTAGACCCCTATTTTTGATTTTCCCGTAGCAGCTCAAGAAAAATTCGAGTAGACTTGATCCACTCGTGTTCTAAGGATTCTATCTCGAGAAGAATGGATCCACTCGAGATCTATACCTATCCACTCGAGTTCCAGATGGTTAACTCGAGTTACCAAGCCTCTATCTCGAGAAGATCCATCCCTCTCGAGTCCCTATCTTGAGAAGACCTCTCCCTCTCGAGTAGGCATATTACTCTCGAGAGGATCTGTCCAGTCTGAGTTCGGGCACTATGTTGAGGGTCAAAACGATGTCGTACAAACAAATGACCAACATGAAATTTGTTCGTCTCAACACGATCTACAACTTTCAGGTTGGGCATTTTTCGATTTGAAGTAATCTTAGACCCCTATTTTAGATTTTCCCGTAGTAGCTCATGAAAGGTTCGACTAGACTTGATCCACTCGTGTTCTAAGGCTTCTATCTCGAGAAGAATGGATCCACTCGAGATATATTCCAGATGGTTAACTCGAGTTCCCGAGCCTCTATCTCGAGAAGATCCATCCCACTCGAGGCTCTATCTCGAGAAGACCTCTCCCTCTCGAGTAGGCATATTCCTCTCGAGAGGTTCTGTCTAGTCTGAGTCCGGATACAATTTTGAGGGTCAAAATGATGTTGTACAAAATAATGGTCGAAATAAAATTTGTTTGTCTCGACGAGATCTCCAACTTTCATGTTGGGCACCTTTCGATTTGAAGCCATATTAAATCTTTATTTTTGGTTTCCCCGTAGTCACTCATAAATCACACGTTTTCTTGTATTTAGACAAAAATTTACAAGTACTTTTACATATATATATATATTCTTAGACTTAGGTTTGAATAGAACTTCTTCTTCTCCGATTCCTTTTCTCCCAAACCAGAACAGCGAGCGAGAGAGAGAGAGAGAGTTCTTTTCGTGAATCTTCTGGTGGCCGCCGACTGAGCTCCGGTGCTCGAAATCTTCAATCGAACGTAGATCCGGAAAGCTCTCGCCGAGAGCTACGCTATCGTGGTAATTTCTTCCTCATTCCTTGAGTTTTTTTCGTTAGTGTTTTTCGGCCCTAACCCCTTTTCAGCCATTTTTGTCTAGATCTCAATTTCTCCCGTGTTCTTTTGCCCCGATCTACGACGCGGAGCGATTCAGAGAACTTTTTCCGGTACAACCAAGGCAAGTGGTGGTTTTCCTTCGTTGTTCCTTGTCCGGTTTGATGTTAACCGTTATGCCTTTGTTCCTTAATTTTCTTGCCTTTTGTGTTGTCTTCCCAAACTATTGTTATGTTTAGTCCTTCTTGAAGATCACTCAAAAAAATTATAAAATCTGGTCATGGTAATTTCGATCATGACTAGGTGCGTATAATCGTCCTTATAATGTTTTATCGGTGAATTAAATTGTTTCGTCTATCGTTGTTGGACGTGTTAGTGTCTATATAGGATTGTAAATCGTTTCTATAGGTTGATCAACTGTATCTTTAATTTAGAAATGTCATGTAGAATCTGATGTGCCAAGTCCCGAGATGTTGGTGTTGTGGTTTCTTTGGTTTTTCCTTAGTTTCGGGAGTTAGTGGGCGTGACCACCTCCGCAAAGTTGTTTCCTTTATTAGTACCTTTTGGAACTCTACCGGTGTTTTGGGCATCTACGGTGTATGGTGGAGTGTATGAATCTCTCCCGCAGTTAAACGGATTTAATCTTTGTGAGGGGTGTGTCCAGCTAAGTGACCATCTCGCCTATGTTTTTAGGTAGAGTGACCACAAGTGGTTAATAAAGTTTATGAATTTTCTTCCTTATGATTTCCTCGTGTTCGTCACCTTATTTCCTTGTGCATATGGTGTGTTTGCAATGTACGTAAAGATTCATGTAAGTGTTCTTTTCCTGTTTGATGCTTAATTCGTACTTTATGTCAGTATTTTTGGTCTTGGATTGGTACCCCTTATGACCTTTGTTTACTTTTGCTTAATTTTCTGCCACCATTTGTACCTACTTACTGAGGCGTTCTGTTTTTTTGGAATGCCTTAGGTTCAGAGCCGTAGCAGGTAGTGGAGCTGGTTTTGGACTCTCTTAGCGTCAGTGTCAGTGGTGGTTTTGCACCTCGCCGTAGCGAGGTAGTTGTCGTTCAGTTTTTCTTTTTCCTAGTTCAGACATACTGTTTTACTGTGGGTTCGTGTCAGATTGTTGACGCCCACAGAGTTGTTGATTTTGCCACTTGCTAGCTGATGTGATTTTCTTCTTCTTTGATTTGGATTACTTGCTCTCTGGGATGATTTATTGCTAGGACTGCATGTTAGATATTTTTAAGATTATAAAAACTTATTATTAGTAAAGCATCCATGCAACCTCTTTTAAAACTAAGTCACTATAAATCTAGAGTCTGCTTAGCATGAGTTGTTCCTCGGGGACATTTATACTCATGTAGGATGTTAGAGTCAATTTAAAACAAGTATCTTTTGCAAGCGTATAAATTATATTTTTGAATCGTGGACTAGATGATCCACTAAGCCGAGGGATACGGCTACCTTCTTAATTTAAACTGGATTTCGGTCATAATAACTTATGTTTTCTTCTAAACTGTAGAGTTTGGAGTCTTGCCTGAGCGTCTGCAGTTATCCCCTACACGGCGTGGCATCACAGCGCGTATTTTCTCATGCTCTGATATAATTAAATTATTGGGAAAATGCGGGTTGTGACAGTGACCAATCCCAACAGTCCCTGTAACCGAAAACATGGCCTCTTCGATAGCGATATTGAGAAGATATACATGACATAGTCCATGCTCCGTATATCCCAGACCATAAAGGATCCCTCCAGCACCTCCGAAAAGGAGTCATGCTTCCCCTCGCCTTCTTATCCAGCTTTAACACCCACTTGTACGTCACAGGAGTAACACTAACCTTGGGCACAAGGTCACAAGGCTTGTCACCCCTGAGGGCAGTCATCTTGTCATCCTTGGCGCTTTCCCCCTCCTTGACTCTAGTGGTGCCTTCAAAGCTAGATGACTCTCGCTCGATCTGAGGGCCTGCGAATAAATAAGAGACTAAGCTCGCCGCATTTCCTTCGCAATATCGAGCTGGTGGGTTGGTGATCCTCTTCGAACTCTGAAGAGCTAGATCACGGATAACCACCTCTATTGCATCTACTGAACTAGCTCTGATCCCGGGCAAACCTGGAGTATCACTCCCCTTGCTTCCCGAACAAGAAGTTACGACCCTGAAACTAGAAGCACCTAGAGCATCGCTCCCCCTGCTTCCTGAACCAGAAGCACCTGGAGAATCACTCCCCCTGCTTCATGAACCTAACGCCTCTGCCCTAGAGCTAGAATAACCCGGAGCTCCCGGTGACACAGGCAGCTCCAGCAAAAGATCTTCAGCAGCCTCCTTTTGCCCACCGTCTGACCTGCTCTCCTTTAGCTCCACAGATGAGTTACCTCCATATGACATCAGTTCATCGAAGATAACGTCTTTGGACATAATGAACTTCTTCGTCGCAGGATCCACACACCTTCATCTCTTCTTCTGCTCATCAAAGCCCATGAAGACAAGCTTCCTCGTCTTCGCATCCAGCTCTGTCTGGAGAGCATCCGAGACGTGTACATAAAAGGTCGACCTGAACACCCGAAGGTGTTCCACTCTAGGATTCTCCTTGAACATCAGCTTAACCGGAGATTTCATGTTGATCGGACTCAGAGGCATCTGATTGATGGCATACGCCGCGCAGGCCATCCCTTCTGCCCAAAAGGCCTTAGGAATGCCTTTATCATGAAGTCAACACTTGCAGGTCTCCATCAAATGACGGATCTTCTGATCTACACTCCACTTTGTTGTGGAGTATGCCCACAAGAAAGCTCTCTTCGGATACCGTGCTTCCTGCAAAAGTTAGAGAACACGGTTGAATCAAATTCACCTCTGTTTCCCATTCTCAACTTTTTAATCTGCAGGCCAAGTCGGTCCTCCACAAGCTTCTTCAACTCCACGAACAAACGGAATGTGTCTGACTTCTCCTTCATAAAGTACACCCAAGTGTACCTCGTATAGTCATCAATCAACACCAGCATATATTTGCTGCCTCCAAGAATGGCGGTGACAGCCGGTCCCAACAACTTACCATGGATGCACTCCAATGGTTGAGAACACCATGTCTGTGACTTATCAAACGTGAAGCAATAAGCCTCACCGTACTGACATCCCACGCAAATATGATCGACGCCGAAGGATGATAACCTAGGAAAGCCTTTTACAAGGCTCATTTCTGTCATTACTTTCAACTTGTCCATCCCGACATGTCCCAGTATTTCATATCAGATAGCTGCACAATCATTGAACCTCATCCGATCAACATAAGAACTTGTTGAAGTCACAACCAAGTTCTCATCCCTTCTCCATATATGAGCGACATTCGCTGATTGAAAGATAGTCTTGCAGTCCTTCTTGAAGTGGCTAGGCTGGTTGCATCTATAACACCTTGGTCCTTCCTTACTCTTCCCATCAAGCCTAGGAGCATACCTCTCCTCTTGCTGATATGAAGTAGAAAGTCCAACACCAGCAGCCGACTTCTTCTTGTCACATCTCCTTTTCTTCCCTGAGAAGAGCGCCTCACCATCTCCTTCAGAGACAGTGACTCCAGCCATCTAACTTGCTAAGCTCTCCTGCGAAGCCAGCAGGTTCTCCAGCTTCAGCAAAGACGGTTGATTGGCCCAACCTTGAACGAAAGTGACAAATACCACATATTCCTTTTGCAAACCGTGTATTATGTGCCTCTCTAGATTTGCCTCCGAAATAGACTCTTCAGAGTCCAACGCTGAAATCTCAGCGCATAAGTTCTTCATCTTCAGGAAGAACGACGAGAAGAACAAATCTCCTTGAGTGGCTCTCGCCAACTCATTCTCCAGGAACTGTAGTCGAGCTACATTCTTCTTGTTGAACAACCCATCAAGGAAGTCCAAATCTCCGCAGCAGACTGACATCCGATGATGTGGTCGAAGAGTTTCGATGAGATAGCCCGCTTGAGAGTAAACTCCGCCTTCGCGTTTGTCTTTCTACAAACACTCACCGCATCAGCACCAGCAGCAACAACCACCTCTTGTCCTTCGTCACCACAGACGACCTCCCAAAGGTCCTCGCCCAAAAGATAGTTTTTCATACATGACTTCCACTTTTTTAAAGTTAGTCGATGTAAGAAGCTCAAATACAAGTCCTCTTGTCATACCACCTTCAATTGCACTAACCCTGGTTACTTAGACACCCAGAAGCAATGAAGCAAACTGCCAGATGATCCGCTGCTCAGGCCTATGTTCCCTCTGATACCATATAAAAATTTGTGATAGCGGAAAACGGGACAGCAGCCGCAAGAACACTCAACCTATTCGGGTCCAAATAATCAGATGCAAATAGAAGAAAAAGAAACTTGTACTATCAAAAATCTTTACAAGGAGATGTATACATGGCGAGACATGATTTGCTGATGTACTCGATGGAAGCAAATTACGAGGCAGAGAAAATAAGCCGCGCGGACTTCAAGAGTAATCGCCGACCCTGATGCTAACCGCTACGGAGTCCGCTCTAACCGACAGGTCTCCAAAACGCAACCTAGCCGTGCGGATTGTCCGTTATTCCAATGCTGAACTCTAACCGCTGATCTACTAGCCACCTAACTGCACGGTTGCTAGATGCCAGATCTCGCGAGCTGATGTCAAACTGAACCAAGCCGCCAGATGCGATCAGCTTATTGAACTAGGAAACTAATTGCAGAAGAGAGACCACCTAGTCGCAAACCGTGACCTGCTGTTAACCGCTGGTTGCTATCCGTAGTGTCTGCACTATCCCTGATTGCAGTCAGAACCAAATCCCTATCTTTGCAGCGCTACCTGCACAACCTGCACAACACAAACTGGTCAACCCCCTCAAACCGCGCGGATACAAAATCCTAACTGCAATAACTACCCGCGAGTTCACTTACTGTTCAGTTAGGATATCTTTGATGTGACAGGTGGGTCCTATTTACAGGCGCGGAGAGAATTGTGATCACCGCTCTAGTTGATAGGATAACCGCCCCATTTCACGGCGAGCACCAAGTGTATCTGCTAAGCCGCGGATACACAACCAGACCGTCGTGACTATGGGAGATAGCCAGTCCGCTTGGATTGTACCACCAAGGTCGGACATCAAGCCAATCTGCCTTATCACCAAGGCCCAGTTAGACTTCAGCATACAGGCAGACTCTGCGAATACTGCCCAAGTTCGCCCACCTGCGAATAGCTCCAGTCCACATGCGCTAGCGGACAGTCCCCAAGTCTGCATACTCGAGCCCGCAGCCGAAGGGTACAAGGCTGACAACTGCCAAACTCGGCGGACAGAGGCATCCGTCCATGCAGACTGCGCGACCTCCCGGACTAAGCCATCCTGCACAATCCGGCAAACCCAGGCACCAGTCCGCTCTAACCGGAGAACACTGTGGTTTCCACCAACCGCGCCACCAGAGCTAAATCAAGACACACGACATGCCAATCTCCAGAGCTCTGGTCCAGTCCGCAACCCGGACTCCGCGAACGTCAACCGAGTCCACACCTCGCTAGTCATGGCGAGCTCCGCGGATAGCAATCCTATCCGCTTGGTTACATCCTGGGAACAACTATCGGCTGAACACAACCCGGTCTGGCAAGCCGCCTCCTCTGTCCGCATAGACCGCGCAAACAGACCGCTCAGGCCGCTAGAGCAGAAGCTGACTGCAGCACCATTGCTGACTAGGCAAGCCACCAGTCCTATCCGCACAAGCCGCGCGGACAGGTCGCCCAGGTCGCCCAGTCCACCACTTTCACTTCATGATTTCGACAAGCTATTACAAAATTAAAAATCATAATATTCCAAACTTGCATTTTTCATGTTCGCTCCTGCAAGAAAGTGAAATTGTGTTAATAAATTTCAATTTTGTAAATACTTTTTTAACATAATTATGGTAATTAAAAACATACTGTGTATATCAATGATCCGCCAAAGAAATAATTTCACTGACAAGTTCTTTTGTTTCCACTACTTTGCTCATGGAATGTACTCTAATTTGGTGGATTGCGCACATATAGTAAGAAATAAATGATTTGTCACACGCACATGAGCTATTCATCTATAGTCATGTGGGCATGGCAAACCAAGTGTATTCCTTACTGTATGTGTGCAATCTACCGCTTGAGGATAACAACCAGACCTTACAAATTCCTCTTATTTTTTATTAATATCAAGAGCTCCAATAGAAATTGAACCCACCAAATTAGAGTACAAAACCAAGTGTCTATCCATGTCGACACAAAGTACTCCTTGTAGGCCTCGATCTTGGTCGTGACAACGTACTGAATATCATCCGGATATTGATCTGCATAGTTTGTTAGCATAGTGTTGTACCTCAAAGTAAAATCATGCACCGTTGGTGAATTTACCAAGCCTTGCCATACACATAGAAATTGTCACTTTCCTAGCCCTCTTTAAACATTTTTTTGCAGTGGGCTAAAATATTTCTACTGATGTGGAGCTGACATAATATAACTTTTGTCTGTAGGAAAATTACCTTGATGGAATTCAACGGTGCAATCTCTCTATCAATCACAAAAACACTTGGTGAACAATCAGGATTCAATGTTACTTTAAAGCATTCAAGTGCGCCCATTGTAGCTCCAAAAATGAGCTACCTTGGTACGATGTAAGTTCGTCAAAGACAACATCTTTTGAGACGACGAACTTTTTTTTTGCAGGATCCATGCACTTCCATCCCTTCTTTCGTTCATCATAGCCAACAAAGACTAGCTTCTGTGTTTTTGTATCTAGCTTTGTCCTGAGAGCATCTAGAATGAGCACGTAGCCGGTAGATCTGAACACCCGAAGATGTTTGATACTGGGCTTCTCTTTAAACATCAACTCACGAGGAGACTTCATGTTGATCGGACTGAGAGGCATCATGTTGATGACATACGCCGCACAAGCCATTCACTCTGCCCAGAAAGCCCTGGGAATGTTTTTGGCGTGAAGCCAACACTTGTAGGTTTCCGTCAGGTGACAGATCTTACGTTTTGCAACTCCGTTCTGTTGTCGAGTTTGAGCACAAGTAAGTTCCCTCTAAATGTCGAACTTTCTACAGAAGTTAGAGAACTCATGTGAAGTGAACTTTCCGTCATTATATGTTCTCAACTTCTTTATCCGCAAACTTAGCCGACCTTCTACAAGCTCCTTGAACTGCGCGAACATCTCGAATGCCTTTGACTTCTCTTTCAAGAAGTATACCAAAGTATACCTAGAAAAGTCATAAACAAGAACAAGTATATACCTGCTACCGCTGAGACTGGGAGTGACGGTAGGTCCCGTTAGGTCACCGTGGATGCATTCCAGCGGTGCTCTACACCTAGTCTGTGATATGTCAAATAGAAGATGATGTGTCTTTCCATATTGACAACCCGCACAGACATGACCATCACTATAGGATGAAATACTAGACAGGACATGCACCAGGCCTCTCACCGGCATAGCCTTCAGCTTGTCCATCCTAACATGCCAAAGTTTCTCATGCCAAATAGCAGCGCTATCGTTAGATCTCATCTTGTCAACATAGGAACTTGTCGTCAACGCGAGCAAGTCCTTTACTCTCCTACCAACATGAGTAACATCAACATTCACAGCTGATATGTTCCTGAAGAACTTCACTTTTGTTGGGCTGAAAGAACGTGACACCTAGTATCCACCGCATTGGTCACCGAGAAGAGATTTTTCTTCATCCCGGACATGTGATACACACTACTTAAAGTGAGTGGCTCTTGATCACTGCATAAAGATATTGATCCATCCTTTTCTACCATATGTATAGTATCATCAGCAGTTATAATGATATCATTATCTTTGTAATCTTACAGAGAAGAAAATTTTGATTCGTCCCGGGTGAGGTGATGACCACACCCAGACTCCATGATCCAGTCCTCCTGATAGTTAAGGAGGAGAGTGCCCGAACACAAGTGCCCGTCATGAAAGCACTCTCTCATCCTTCTTACACGGTCTTGGACTCAGCCTCCTCTTTCCCCGCAGCATGCCCCGGCTGAAAATTTACCCTGCAATCCCTGCGGATGTGACCAAGCTTATTGCATCTATAACATCGAGGTCCTCCCCGCTTTTTCTATCATCAAGCTTAGGAGGCTTGCTCCTTTCCTGTTGTGATGAAGATGATGGACCATCGCTAACAGATGTCTTCTCCTTTTTCCACTTCTTCTTGTCAGAGAAGAGAGCCTCGTCATCTCCCATTGAGATCATGACTCTAGCCATATTCTTCGTCAAGCTTTCCTGTGAAGCTGACAGATTCTCTAGCTCGAGCAGTGATGACTGATTTGTCCAGCCTTGCATATACGTCACAAAGGAAACATACTCCTTCAACAAGCCGCAGATGATGTGCATCTTCAGCCTCAACTCTGAGATCGGCTCTTCCGGGTCCAACACAGTAATCTCAGAGCAGTTGTTCTTCGTCTTCAAGAATAAAGAAGAAATGGACATATCACCTTTAGTGGCCTTCTCCAACTCATTTTCCAAGAACTGTAGTGGAGCTACATTCTTCTTATTCAGCAGGTCATCCAGATTTCAACTACTGACCGACATTCGATGATGTGATTAAAAAGCTCCGGTGAAATCGCACGCTTCAGAGGGACTGTTGCATTCGCATTGGTTCACTTCCATACTTTCACTGCTTTAGCATTTCCACCGACAACGATAACTTCTTGTCGGTTGTCACCACCGATAACGTCCCAGAGATCCTCGTCAAGAAGGTAACTCTTCATGCACGACCTCCATTTTTTGAAGTTGGTCTGCGTCAAGAGTTCAATTCCAATTCCTTTTGTAAAATCGGCTTTCATTGTTATCAACTGATTCACTTTATCTTCATGAAGGAATAGCAACTTTAGATTGGTGAACTGCTAACTCCTCAACACCACTCTGATACCATGTAAAAATTTTCCAAAATGGGTGAATGCGGAAAAGAGGTCAGGAACACTCAACAAAAACCGAAGATAAGTAAAAAATCAGTAGCAACAGCAGCAAAAAAGTTTTCAGTTGAAATTAACTTTTTTGCAGAGTGAGGTATACATTGCAAGACATGATTTACAATGTAACCAAGTGAATAGGAATCTGCAATAAGAAGTTAACCGTGCGGATAGATAATTGTAACAGCACTAGTCGCCAGTCCACTAGTTAAGTCTGTCGAGACCGCCGAAACCGCCTATCTGTGGCTAATCGCACAGATTGTTGTTATTGAAATGCTAAAAGAACTTGAACAGAACTCGCTGATTGACCAAGCGAACTACTCACTTATTCGCAACTTGAAGGAAGAGATCAAGTCGCAGAGACTGCGACCTACTGCTACCCACTGACTGTTATCCATGAACTGTTCCACACTAAGCTTCCACTAGTTGCCTACCCGCTTGATGTTAGCAGCACATCCTGCACAGAATCAACTTCCTTAGTCGCAGCGGTTAGAAAAACTGTAACCACAAAAATCAAGTGTGAGCTAGTTCTTATTATTCATTGTTGTTTATGACGAGCTGAAGACTCCTATTTATAGGTGTGAGGAGGAGTGTCGTCACCACCCATAGCGATAGGATAACCGCTCGTCAGACCTGTCGGCTAACACCACGTATCCGCACAAGTGCGAATACAAAGCCAATCGGCCGCTAAATAGGCAATCTGCACAAGTGCGCGGACACCATCTTGTCCGCAAGAACAACCAGACCGCTAGGCTTGCAGACACAACTCCAGTCTATGCAAAGCTCCGGCCCGCGACAACCATTCCACCAACTTGCCGAACTCGGCGAGCTCAAGAAGCAATCCGCACACAGGCGATCTCGGCGAGCTAGGCAACAAAGATTGACTGCTCCATCAAACCGTGTGACCTCCAAGTAAACTAGTCCGCGTAACTGTGTCAACCTCCACGACCTAACAACCAGATTGTAAGTATATAAATGAGTCAGACACTGGTGATCTCCAGAAGAGTCTGCCACAACCGCGGTTAGCCAGCCCTAACCGCCTGGTTAACCAAGGATGCTTGCTGAGCCAGACCGCAAGAGATAACCGGCACCTACCAAAGGTAGTCGCCAAAGATGTCTGTCAGGTGCCGGTTATCTCTTGCGGTCTGACCAATCAAACTTCCCAACTCCACTTTTACTCTCACTTCAACAATTTCAACAATTACTTCCTTTTTTGGAACCTCCACATAATGACTGCATTAAACTTAACTTCAAAGGTGCCATGAGACGTCAGTTTGGCAGGGTTGGAGCCGGATGGGTTATCATGAATTCTCATGGTATTGTCCGCTTGGCGGGAGGTATCTGCTTTTGACATCATCGAGCTCTTGGCTGCATAGGAGGGCCTCTGTCAAGCAATCTTTATATTAAGGCTCCACCGCATTCTGAGCCAAAATGACCGACTCCATGCGAGGTCCACCATTCCAAATTCAAAATTTCTAACCCCCCGAAACGTTTCGCAATCCTACCGCCATCACCGACTACTTTCATCGCACCGCCCTTATCTTCGCCTCCTTAAGAGGTTTTATTATTCACAGGGAAAAAAATTTGTTGGACCTCCTCCTCTGTTACCTCCATCGGCAGCACTGGTAGCAGTCACTTATTTATCTGCGAACTTGTCCTAGCCCTAAGGCGAGGAAGACGACAACGAAAGGGAATTTTTTTACGGTCATCTTCTCTGAATCATTTTCGAAGGTAACAGTCACTTCTTTCTTGCATAGATTGCAGTTGCATTTCTGTGTGTATCTCTGATAGCTTTTCTTTTAACCTTGGTTGCAGTTACATTGTCTTACCTGATTCTGAGTTGTTTGGTTTTTAATATAGATTGCAGTTGTATTTTTGTGTGTATTTCTGATAGCTTTTTAACCTTGATTGCAGTTGCATTGTCTTACCCAATTCCGAGTTGTTTGGTTTTTTTATATATAGATTGCAGTTGCATTTCTGTGTGTATTTCTGATAGCTTTTTTTAACCTTGATTGCAGTTGCATTGTCATACCCGATTCTGAGTTGTTTGGTTTTTTATATAGATTGCAGTTGCATTTCTGTGTGTATTTCTGATAGCTTTTTTTTTAATCTTGGTTGCAGTTGCATTGCCTTACCCACTTTTAATTGCAGTTTTTCTTTCTACTTATTACAGTTGCAATGTCTGACAGCAAATACTTGTAGATGTTTACCTACAACCTTCACTGCAAATATTAAACCTCTACTGAATAACTTGTCTGAAGAGTTGATAGCTGCCTTAAGAGAAGCTCGAATCCTTCCTTTTTTGAGGATGTCAGGTATCCCACAGAATATACCCATGCTCTATGTTCTGTTGAGACTATATAATAAGGAGAAAAAGCTTTTCTACTTGGGAACTATTATGTAAAGCTGTCTGTAAATGACATCACACTTATATTGAGTCTCCCTAATGCGGGTGATCAATTCAAGTTTATCCGGTCCCCCCTTCTTGACATTACCCATAAGAGTGTTACCGAAGAAATACGAGAAATCACCGAGGAAAAGTGGTCTCCTACACTTGAGTGCAGGAGAGTATCTATGTTAGTTAAGTATTTATTATGCATGTTTATGTTCCCTTTGAAGAATCTTAAGGTCCTCGCATACTTTGACAAGATCAATGATCTCAATGGGTTTATAAAGTATAACTGGTTGGAAGCCATTCATAAGTTTCTACATCGACAAATTGACGATGCAAGTAAATTCTGTGTCATTAGAGATCCGGGTGAAAATATAGGTTACTTGGAGGGTTGCTCCACCATCTTATTGATATGCAAGGCTCTTTAGTTTACTTTAGATTTTATTACTTTAGGTTTCTCTAACTGTCATTTGTTTTGAAGGTGTGGATGTGTGAGCACACGAAGATTCAACTTCCATTTGAAGAGATGGCGAGTCCTAGAATTTGTCGGTGGTCTCCAACACTAAGTTGCAGCCGTAAATTCTGCACTCAAGTTGAAAGTAACCTACTGCGCAAAAATTATGTATGTGTTTTCGCCTTTGTAATTTGATACATTACTTTATTAAGCCTAACTGGTAACGTAAAATTTTTGCCTTTGTTTTAAATTTTTTTGTAGGTTATCATGACGTTTGAAAATATTGTTGATAAGGAGAAGGCACTTCTAGGTATTGAGGAACATGAGTTTGGTTTTGAGGCGGTGAAGATGAAGAAAGATAAGAGAAAAAGAGAGATTAAGCGTGACTCTCTAGGATATGAGAGTGAAAAAATGGAGAAAAAGAGATTAAGAATTAAAGAGAAGAAGTTGTTGAGAAATATTAGGGGGAAATGAAGAAAGTGAGGTTTGAAGATATTAAATTTGATGAGGGATGGAAAGGCATGGAGAAGCCCGACTCAAAACATACATCAAAGTGGAGGTTGAGGGTTTGAAGACATTTATTGATTCCAAGTTTAAGAGTTGTGAATTGAATGACTATCAACCCGAACAGGCAAGTGTATCTATCAAATTGCAGTACAAATGTCGTATTAAAAACTCGGGGCTGTCAATTACTATTACTCACGCTCCTACTATTATCCTACCGTACGATTTTTGGTTGTTTTGGGAATTTCAAAATAAATCGAAAATAATATTAAAACGAAAACTTCAGATTCAAAAGATAGCATTCGATCAATGATTCACCATGAAAAGAGATAAGAAGGATAAAAAATAAAGTTTTATAATTGCAAATCGTTCTCAACTGTGGCGGATCCAAAAATAAGAAATAATCTCGCTAGAGCATTAAATCTCCTAACTTCAAGATATTTTGACTGAAATCTCTTTGCAAATCAAAAGGCCTAAAGTTGCATTATCGAAGTGAACCGCACTATTGGATTTGACTCCAATCCGGAGGATTTACGTCGTCCTATCTCTAGGATTACGTACAACTCTTTCCTTCTTTGAGTGATCTTTCAAGTCAACGAGTCTCTCGACTACTATGAAATGAGATCAAATTTCCTACTACCGTATACCAAAAACACGGAGTCGACATGAGATAAATCAAAGAAGGATTGAAAAAAATTTAGCAAAAATAAAACTAAGAAGCAATGAAAAATCTCATCTCAATTCATGGATCCTCAAGATCGAATGCTAAAGAAAATTAGCTATGCATATTCAAGAAAGAAACCACAATAAGATAGAGAAATTTCATTTTCATTGATTGATAAAAAAAAAGAGTACACAATAATAATAGAAGTGACAATATTATAATACTAAGAAAAAGAGTACAATAATGAAAAGAACTTAACAACAAGGAAGAAAAAAACTCTCTCTTGAACTAGCACTCTCACTTGCTCTCCAAATTCCAACCTCTCCAAAAGCATGAGGCAAGTGCTCCTTATATGGATGAGGGGGAAGGTTCTAGAGGGAGGTGGAGATGAAAGGGGCACAAGGGGGGTCGGCCATGCATGTATAGAGAGGTGCATGAATGAAATTAATGAGGGGGAGAGAGAAGGGGAGAGAGAGAATAAGGTTCAAGGCATGTTATTTAAAGAAATGAAAAAAAAAAAGAAAATACAAAAATAAAAATAGAAGAAGGGGGATGAATGACTAATAAAAGAGGGGAGAAAAATAAAAAAGGGGGGAGAGAGAGGAGGGGGGAGCCGGCCAAGCATTGAATGGAGAGCCATGCAAAGGTGGCGGGTGGATTTTATGAGTAAAGTGGGTTGCATCAAGGAGCTCGGGCTGGACTTTGAGGGAGGGCCGGCTACACAATGGGCTCGGGTTGTGTGGTGGGGCTGCATCAAGGGCTCGGGCTGCACTTGAAGGAGGGTCGGCTGCATCAAGGGCTCGAACCTACAAAAATAAAATAAGACACAACATTAGTTATGTATTACAACATATTAAAGCATAACATCAAAAATAAGATATTAAAACATAACAAACATAAAATACATAAAAATATAATTAAACCTAGGAGTTTTTTTATGCTAAACTAACCCAAAAAACAACGACTAAAACTAGTCATCAAAGAGCTTTCTAGCAGAGTTTAGACCAAGCACCTCAACATCACCCACCCTGCCTTCACCACATATCACATCAGTATCGTCCACACAGTTGTCACAGCCCGCATCCACGCTTGAGTACACACTTGTTGACAAAACTCAACTCGAGTCACTGGAGGTCATTAGAATCAGCCCAAAGAGAGCGCTTCTAAAGAAGACGGTTGTTTGCGGACGAGAACTTCAGAGCAATATTTCAGAAAGTGAGCCGAGTTATCCAGGATGATTACTTCTCGTACAAAGAGTCAGGGAAAGAATTGACTATGTCCTGAGCACCTTTGTTGACAGGTAATCATCTAAATGCGTTGATTATTATTAGTGGAAACACGAATGTGTTGATTATTGATATAACTCTAAATTTTTTGGCCTTAATAGGAATGTGTTGTTTTTTATAGTGAAAACATATGTATCTCGAGAGGTGAAATTGATGATCTTCTTGGCCAAAGCTGGGTCATGGATAATCATTTAAATGCATACTCAGTGGTGCTACGTTCGAGAAGAAAACGGGTGTCGCAACAAGTTAGAAGTTATCTATATGTGTCGCAAATCATGATGTATGTTATTTTAATATCCATCATTTCACATGATTTCAATTGTGATTTACTTATCAATTGTATAGTACGATAAAAGAAGCGGTGCTAGAAACTACACCGCACTTATCAGTCATATCACCACTAAGGCGGTTAATACCTCAGAAATTATCCTTATGTCTTGCCATGTCAGCAGTCACTGGATATTATTGATATGTTGGGTAAAAGAGAGGCGTTGGGAGATTTATGATTCACTCTGAAGTAGCCTTCATCTGGCAGGCGCTCGTGCTAATGTATGTGTAAAGATTTTGATATAAACGTTACTGATTATTATAGTCACTGCTTTCAGTTATATTACTTGTATGTTCAAATTTTACATGTATTCATACTACAGCTGACGGTCCTACATGAAGATGTTGCACAGGCATTCCCAGAAGGCTTCACTGAATGGCCGGTTGTGGATGCGGTCGGCTTGCCCAAATAAGATAATAGCTGGGATTGCGGCGTCTTCGTAATGAAGTTCATGGAAGCGGTCTCCTCTGTTGGAGCTAGTGGAGACCGGGCGGTCTTGTTCCTATCTGCGACGGTCTACTGGTCCTAGTGACCTGGCGGTTTGGTCTAACGGTCTGGTGGTGGACCTCAACTTGCGATCAGGAGCAGCAGCGACGGTCTGAAGGAAGCCGCAACGGTCTAGCAGTTAGTCGCGGTTGTTCGATATCGATTAGCCGTAGCGGTCTGCATGAAGCCACAATGGTCTGGTTAAAGCAGCAACAGTGGACTGGTGGTTAACCGTAACTTCGATCTGGTGGCAACCCCTAGTTGTAGTCTGATAGCTTGCAGCACTGCGATCTGATCGGTAGTCGCAACTGCGGTCTTGTGGCAACCCACAGTTGTAGTCTGGTGGCCTGCCCAGCTGTCTTCCCTAGCGGACTGGCAGTTTCCCTTGGTGTTGTTGGGAGTTTTGTTATTCTTTTGTATAGTGTGTGGTTTGACATTGTCAAACTGCATAAGCCGCGCGTATTCTATTTAGTATCATATTGTTTATTGTAATTCTCTCATCTCCCCCAGTTTCTATAAATAAGGGGCATACATATATAATAATTATCCTTTTGGAGCAATAAAGTTTGTTGTTTATTTAGCTCTTTGTCCATTTCTTACATGGTATCAGAGCGAGCCGATCATTTGCTTCAAAAAGGTCGCGGTTTGTTTGTTTAACCGCGCGGCCTCTTCCTCAGGCTTTGTCCGGCTTCTTCCGATTTGTCTGGTTTATTTCCCTTCCCTTCCCTCCCTTGATTCTCTTTGTGCTTGAGACTTGCTTCCTTCTGAGTTTTTCTGTTCACCGGCTTTCCTTGCTAACTGTGCTTCTTTGTGACTTGTTGTGTTCGTGCGGTTTCTCATCTCTGTTGCGAGTTTTGCCTTTTGGTCGTGGCTTCTTCCTTGCCACTGGTGTGTTGTCACCTTGACCGGGCGGACTCTTGCTCTTCTCTTTCTTCTTCTTAGCTCGGCTTCTTTGCTAGTCGCTTGTCTACACGACTTGCGGTGTTCGTGCGGTTTGTTGTGCGGCTTCTTTTGCTCTTGCCGCCTTTTGTTAGTCGCCCTTTGTTGCGGCTTATAACGCCCCGAAACTCAAAGGAGCAAAGGGGGACGTTTTGGGCCAGTTTGGGTTCTGGCTGTAGGCACACGGCCTGGGACACGGGCGTGTCCCAGGGTGTGTCAAGCCTGTGTCGACACTAAGGCGGGAAGTCGACACTTTAGTCTCGACATTGTGTCGAGACTGGGCACACGGCCTGCGACACGGGCGTGTCGCAGGGCGTGTCGACCCGTGTCGACACTTAGCCGCGAAGTCGACACTCTGCTTCGACGAAGTGTCGAGACATGGCACACGGCCTGCGACACGGGCGTGTCGCAGGGCGTGTCAACCCGTGTCGGCACTCGTCCCGGGAAGTCGACACTTTGGTCTCGACATGGTGTCGAGACAAGGCACACGGCCTAGGACACGGGCGTGTCCAAGGCCGTGTCATCAGGTCGATGATCTTCGCTCGACGAAGTGTCGAGTGTCGAGACCGTATACACGGCTTGGAGCCCAGGCGTGTCAAGGTGACACGGGTAGGGACACGGGCATGTCCTAGAACCCGTGCAGTGCTCGGGTTGTTTTCGGGGAAAAATGATGGGGGTACACGGCCGGCCACACGGCCGTGTCAGGTGGAACACGGGCGTGTCAGGTCGAACACGGGCGTGTTCGATACCCGTGTGAGGTTCCAGGTGATTCAATTTTGACGGCGAATGAGGCACACGGCCCTGGACACGGGCGTGTGCCAGGCCGTGTTCGGTCCAGATTGGGCATTTCAGTCCCGAATCGAACCCGTTCATTTCCTTATTTTGAGATCCAACGGCTGGGGGTTGTTCCTGAAGGGATATACCCGGGATTGGACTTAGAAACCCTCACTTTTCTTAAGTGTTATCTTTCTAAAAACCTTAGAGAGAGAGGAGAGCTAAGGAAGGAAGAAGGAGCTAGATCCCGCCATTGGAGGAGCTTCGGAGCTCCGAATCGCGAGCCGAATCCGGATCCACGGAGGCAAATCTAGTGCGGTGTTTTTCATCCGTTTACTTTTCAATGGAGCCAAAGAGGAACGCTAGGGTAACGATCCTCATCTTGAGCATGAGTAGCTCTCTTTCTTTGCATAGGAAGCCCGCTCTCGCGAGTTTGCGGAGAGTTGGAGGCATTCCTTCGGGTAGATATGTGAAGTCCCCATTGTTTAGAGTCCGTAAGTGAGAACGGACATAGGCATGATGTATGAAGCCTAGCCGGACATGTTGGTCTGGATCGGTGATGTTGCATTGCATAATGCCGGAGAAGACTCCATGCTATTGGTTGTTTTTCGGGTCTTATACGCGGTAGATTGCAGCAGGGAGCCTTGGGGATTAACACAAAGGTGCACCCAGAAAACTGGGCGGATACGAGATCTTGCCAACTTGGTGGCCTGAGAGCCACCTTGAACATAACTGGGTTATGTGAATTGTGATGGAAACGGGACTCGGTGGAAGTTTGACCCGCGCAGATGGCTTAAGTTGTCGTTGCGGTATGAGCACGGGTTAGATGGAACCGTACCCTCTCTATGTCGTTCGGTTAAAGAGACCTAAAGGCACGTGGCACTTACCGTTGGCATAGATTAGGGTCTTTGGCGGTTGATGGCTTAAATTGTCGTGACCCAGGCCAAGAAGACAAATTGCTCATAGGTTTGGCCGTCAATTGGCGGTGGTGAGTCCGGAATGTTGATGGCTTAAATTGACGTGACATAGATCGGTTCACCGAGAATGTGCCCTAAGAGTACGGGGCGTGTGGCCGTGCGAGCCAATGTCTGTGATGTAATGGCTATATAAATATTGCTCGCTTATGCTAATGAAATGCAGGGAAGGAGCATCGCCGCCCCGAGTTGGGGGCGAGATCGTTATAATTTGGTCAGCATTGCTGATCGTTGCCTTGTTTTGCCACCGTGCGGTGGTTTGTTGCTTGCAGGTGCAGCTGGACCAAACGGTCAATAGTGGGCTAAAGCCCGAATGCGAAGCCGGCCCTTGAAGGCCTAATTGGAAGTGTTTACTGCTTTATTCATGTGTGACCGGCCTGCGTGCCGTGGTTTGTAAAATATGTAATTTGAAGTGAAACATTTTGTAAGGCCTTAAGACTTAATTTTTGGGTATTTTGTATAACATTCCTATTCTGGTATTAGTGGACATTCATGCTTTAGTGCTGGGTTCTTTATTGTAACTTTTATAAACTGCTTCCGCTAGAATGCTCTGTGTAGGACGTTAAGATTGGTTGGATGGTTTCCATAAGTAACCACCCGGTCTGTCTGTAGTATATGGCGTCAGGCCCCGGCCGGACCTACTGCTATATACTATGCGACGGATAGGGGTGTTACAATTTGGTATCAGACTACTGGTTTTGGTCGGGCTTAAACTGAATTCGTGGGCGAATTCTTTTTAAGGGGTGGTGCGCACATTGTGTGCGTCATCGTTATAATGGTAAAAGAACTCATGAATGTCCACTTAGGAATGAAAATACTCGTGTTTGGGGAACCTGCGTGTTTCTATAATTGCTGTTTGCAATTTTATTTGGTTGCTTAACGGTGTTTTGTACTACTATAGGTGACCAGAAGTGGTGTTGGGCCGTCAGAACGCCGAGTTTCTGAGGCTAGTAGTGCATCGGATGTTGCTCCTGCAACACCTCTGTCGGCTGAGAACAAACGATTGGTGGCTGAAGCGGTGTTGGCCATGATAAATGCGCAGCCTGCAAGGCAAACGCAGCAGCCCGCTCCTGCGATGGAGCAAGAACCTCTTCAAGAGGCTGAGCCGAGGAGAGTGGAGCAAGTGGTTGTGTAACCGGTAGTGCCAAGGAGGGCAACTGAGAGGCAGCTTAAGCATGTAATGAGCTTTAACCCTCCGTTATTCTCGGGGTTGGGAACCCTATCTCAAGCTGAAGACTGGCTCTCCAAAGTGAAGAGAGTCATGACAGCAACAGAGACGGAGGAGTGGCAAATGACCGCCATCGCTACGTTCCTTCTGGACGGTGAAGCGAGGATGTGGTGGAAAGGATTGGAGCTGCACTTACTGAGAGGTAGACAACTTGGTGATGTCTCAATGGAGGAGTTCTCGAGATTATTCTTAGCTAGATACCTCCCTTCGACGTAGAAGATAGCGTTGGAGAATGAGTTTCTGAAGTTGGTTCAGGGTGAGAGGAGCGTGGATGAATATCTCCATGAGTTCACTCGTTTGAGTCGATATGCTAGCTCCACCATCATGGAAGAGGAGCGCAAGACTAATCGCTTTTATGAAGGCCTGAGGGATGAGTTGAGATTATTACTTTCGGGGCCGATGATGCAGGGTTTCTTGACCTTGGTCAATACTGCCCGGTCCTTGGAGAAGGACATGAAGAATGTGCAAGCAAAGAAAAGTTTGGGTGATAGGAAATCTGAATTTAAAGTGCCAACTATTTCAAAGTGTTGAAGATGGTGACCGGGCGGCTTGGCGGTCTGTCTTGGCGGGTTGAAGACTGCGCGGTATGGCGGTTTGTCTCAGCCGGCTTGGAGACCGGGCGGTCTGGCGGTCTGCCCTGGCAGTCTCTCTTTCTCTCTGATGGTAGCTGTGCGGTTAGCCCTTCTGTCTAACCGCGCGGCTTGTGCGGTTTGTTTTGTATAGTCCACTTAGTCCTGTAAATTTTTAGTCCCACATCTCTTATTTGTATTCTCTCATCTCTCCTCCATTTTATATAAGGGAGGTCATACCTTTGTAATAGATACATTTTTCAGATAATAAAGTTTCTGTTAAAACCTCTTCCGGTTTGTTTTAGCTCCACTTTCGGCTTGTTTTTGTTCATTTCTAACATGGTATCAGAGGAAACGATCTTTTCCTCCTGATTCAGCTTCTTCTTCTGTTCGTGCGGGCTACCTTCTAGCCGCTCGACTTCTTTCCCTCCGCTTAATTCTCGTCTTCCTGCGACCTGTCTTCGCGGCTTGCCTTCTCTTTTGACCGCTGCCCTGTTCGTGCGGCTTGTTTCTCCTTGCTTCTCTTCTCGCTGCTCCTCTTAGTCGCTGCGGCCTGTTTACTAGTCGCCTCGACCTGTTTCCTTCTACCCGCTCCAGCTTGCTTGTCGCCCCGGCCCCATCTTTAGCCGTGTGACTTGTTCTCCTCTGTTCGCCCGACTTTTTCAAGCCGTGCGACTTCTTTCCCTTTGCTTTGCTTCTTGGTAGCGACCTTCCTAGCCGCACGACCTGTTTTCTGTTCACCCGACTTGGTACTCTTTTCTCTTCTTCGCTTCACCATTCGGCTTCTTCCTCTTCTCGCGGCTTGTTTTTATCGTCGCGGTTTGCTCCTCTCTTGCTTCCATGGCTTTCCCCTCCTCCAGTCTGTCCGCCTTGGTGGTCACCTCTACTGGTAGTGCTCACGTTATTACCCGCAGAAGATGGCTAATCGACTCTGGTGCAACAAATCATATGACAGGCAATCCTCAATGTTTCTCTCTTCTTGAAACACATGATCAATTGCCCCCGGTCATTGTTGCGGATGGATCTCCCTCACCGGTCCTATGGGACGGGCATGGTTCAAGTCACTCCATCTTTGTGTCTGGCTGATACCCTCTATGTGCCCAAGTTTCCGTGCAATTTATTATCGGTTACTTCTTTATGCAAGCAACTCCGGTGTTCTGTCTTATTCACCCCTACCTCTTGTGCTTTTCAGGATCCGGACTCCCAACGGACGATTGCTATCGGGAATGAGAGTGGTGGACTCTACTTCCTCGACAATGTCTCTGCTCTATCCGCCTTCTCCTCCACCTCTAAAGATCTTCTCTAATGGCATCTTCGTCTTGGACATGCTCCTCCCAGAATTCTACGCCAGCTCCTGCCGCACCTCCCTCCTCATCATCCTCCTCTAAACTATGATGCATGTCAACTTGGCAAACATCACCGCTCATCCTTCCCACCAATGCAAAGTCGGGGCTCTTCCCGTCCGTTCGACCTTGTTCACTCTGACATATGGGGTCCCGCTCCTCACCTCACCATCGGTCGGGGTAGTTCCTATTTTGTCACCTTCATTGATGATTTCTCTCGGGGTACGTGGGTGTATCTTCTCAAAGATCGCTCCGAGCTGTTCTCTGTTTGGACCTCATTTTATTCTATGGTTAAGACTCAGTTTGATACGTCTATTAAGATCCTTCGTTCTGACAATGCTAAGGAATATCTTAGCCAAGACTTCTCCTCTTTTTGTATTCACCATGGTATTATTCGTCAAACAAGCTGTGTCTACACCTCACAATAAAATGGGGTGGCGGAACGCAAAAACCATCACCTCCTTGATGTCGCTCGCACTATGATGACTCAGATGCATGTTCCTCGCTCCTATTGGGGCTATGATTTCCTCCTCTCATGCTATCTCATCAATCATCTTCCCTCCACAGTTCTCCACGGTGCTACCCCCTTCTCGATTCTTTATCCGGACAAGGATCCCTTTCCTCTTCCTCTACACATCTTTGGGTGCACTGCCTTTGTGCACTCTCCCGCTGCCACCCGTGATAAACTCTCACCACATACCACTAAATGTGTCTTTCTGGGGTACTCTCCCACTCAGAAAGGTTATTGTTGCTTTGACCCCGTTACCCGCAATCAATTTGTCTCTGCGGATGTCACCTTATTTGCCAATGCATCTTACTTCTCTCCCGCTTCCTCCTCTCCTCCTGATCCTACTTTTCCTACCCACCCATCCATTCCCTCTGCTCCCACTGATGTTCCGCCATCTCCACCCTCTCCACCCTCTTCCCCGTCACCATCATCTCCACCCTCTCCTCCGCTTTCTCCCTCCACTCCGCTGCCATCTCTCTCTACTCCCGGGCCAGCTCTCTCCACCACGGATACTCCGGATACTGAGGCACCTGCTGACCTGGATCTCCCGATTGCTCTTCGCAAAGGGGTTCGGGCATGTACCCAACACCTGCTTGCTGCAGTTGTTTCCTACGATCGTCTTACCCCTTCTCGCCGAGCTTTTGCACTAGCTATCTCGGCCACTGCCACCCCCCGTTCCTACCAGGAGGCCCTTACTATTCCTCATTGGAAAGTTGCCATGGATGAGGAGATTGCTACTCTAACTGAACGGGGTACCTGGACCCTTGTTCCTCCTCCTTTCGGCACGAATGTTGTTGGTTGTCGATGGGTCTTCGTGGTGAAGTTTATCCCGGATGGCAGTGTGGATCGTTATAAGGCTCGCCTGGTTGCCAAGAGTTTTACCCAAACTTATGGCGTAGATTACTTTGACACTTTCTCTCCAGTGGCTCGTCTCAGCACTATTAGGGTTCTTCTCTCTGTGGCTGTCAACAGGGATTGGCCCATCTCGCAGCTAGATGTTAAGAATGCCTTCCTCTATGGTGATCTGCAGGAAGATGTTTACATGGAGCAACCTCCTGGGTATGTTGCTCAGGGGGAGACACGGGTATGCCAGCTAAAGAAGGCTATCTATGGCCTCAAGCAGAGTCCTCGTGCCTGGTTTGACAAGTTCAGTGGCATTGTTGCGGCCATTGGTTTTACAAGAAGCTCAGCAGATCACTCTTTGTTTGTTCGGAAAACCGCCTCTGGTCTTGTTGTTCTTGCGGTTTATGTTGATGACATTCTTCTTACTGGCGATGACCAGGATGAGGTATTGATGACCAAGAAACACCTTCGTCAACATCTGGTCACAAAGGATATGGGCTCCCCGAAATACTTTCTGGGGATTGAAATCTCAAGAAAGCCCAACTCCATGGTCCTTTCCCAACGGAAGTATGCTCTTGATCTTTTAAAGGAGGCAGGACTCACTGGTGCTAAACCTGCACGTTGTCCTATGGCTGCTAGAGAAGACAAAACTTGGACAGATGACTCGCCTCTTCTCTCTGATCTTACGAGATATGGGCGTCTGGTGGGCAAACTCATATATCTCACGGTAACCAGACCCGACATCTCTTATGCTGTTGGCAAGGTGAGCCAGTTTATGCAAGCTCCGAGGGAGTGTCATCTACAATATGCTCTGAGGATATTAGAGTATATTAAAGCTGCTCCAGGAAAAGAACTCCTATTTCAGAAGAATGGTCACCTAAGGGTTGAAGCTTACTCTGATTCAAGCTATGCGGATGACAAAGGGGACCGCAAATCGACATCAGGTTTCTGCACATTTGTTGGAGGCAATCTTGTGAGTTGGAAGAGCAAGAAACAGTCTGTAGTTTCCAGGTCTAGTGCAGAGGCGGAATATCGCAGCATGGCATCGACTACATGTGAGTTGAAATGGTTGCGGGCTCTCATGCTTGACTTAGGAGAGGTTTACAACTATCCTCTTCCTATGTTATGTGACAATAAGGCCGCAATATACATTTCCAAAAATCCGGTCTTTCATGAGAGAACAAAATACATAGAAGTCGACTGTCATTTTATTCGGGAAGAAATATTGAAGAAACAGATTTGCACTCCATTTGTCACTTCTGACAATGAGTTGGCAGATGTCTTCACCAAGCCGGTGTCCGCTTCCTTTTTCCACATCTGCGACAAGCTGGGCATGATCGATATATATGCTCTAGCTTGAGGGGGAGTGTTGAAGATGGTGACCGGGCGGTCTGGCGGTCTGTCTTGGCGGGTTGAAGACCGCGCGGTCTGGCGGTTTGTCTCAGCCGGCTTGGAGACCGGGCGGTCTGGCGGTCTACCCTGGCAGTCTCTCTTTCTCTCTGATGGTAGCCGTGCGGTTAGCCCTTCTGTCTAACCGCGCGGCTTGTGCGGTTTGTTTTGTATAGTCCGCTTAGTCCTGTAAATTTTTAGTCCCACATCTCTTATTTGTATTCTCTCATCTCTCCTCCATTCTATATAAGGGAGGCCATACCTTTGTAATAAATACCTTTTTCAGATAATAAAGTTTCTGTTAAAACCTCTTCCGGTTTCTTTTAGCTCCACTTTCGGCTTGTTTTTGTTCATTTCTAACACAAAGTCCGGCTATCGGAGGTCTTTCAAGAAGCATGGGACTTCGGGTCCAGCTCCTTCTGGTGCTTCTAGGGAGACTACGAGTCGGACCCCGGGCGCGTGTTTTATTTGTGGAAAGACGGGGCATTTTGCCCGTGACTGTTGGAGCGGATGTCCTAAGTCCGAGAGAAGGCTGGGAGCTACATATGAAGAGAAGGGAAAGGCGGCGGAGTCGACTGCATCCCACTATGCTCCGGCCCAACCAAGGGTGTACAATCTTGGCCAACAGGAGGCCATCAAACAAGCTGATGTGGTGACAGGTACGGTTTAATTTATAACAAGTCAATTTCTTTAAATACTTGTTATGCACATGTTACCTTACCACTGCTTGTTTAGGATTTGTATTGATTTGTGAAAATCCGGCACGAGCACTCTTCGATACGGGAGCTTCACACTCCTTCTTGTCCAAGGATTTATATCACGCATCGGAGTCCCTTCTTCGATGGCGAAGGATAAGTTGGAAGTGTTGTTGCCCAATGGGTGTTCGATGCGAGCGAATAGGATTTGCGATGTTAAGATTCGTATTGGGGAGCAGGAGTTTGACCTGCGGGAGTCTTTACTTCCGTTGGTGGAGTTCGACGTCATATTTGGCATGGACTGGCTCTCGGAGCAGCAGACCCATATAGATTGCGGTAGCAAGAAAGTCAAGCTGGGATCAAGTCGTGAGACGACTTTTACGGGCTTAAAGGGGTCGAGCAAGACGTTGATGTCTGCTCTTCAGGTGGTGAAGGCGGTTCGTGCCGGAGCAGAACTGTTCTTTACACTAGTGGAGGTTGCAAAGCCGAAGCCCGCGTTGGATTGCATTTCAGTGGTATCAGAATACCCTGATGTGTTCCCCGCAGATCTTCCTGGAGCCCCGCCTCAACGGGAGATAGATTTTACGATCGAGCTAGTGCCAGGTGCAAAGCCTGTGTCACGATCTCCTTATCGGCTAGCGCCTAAGGAAATGGCGGAGCTGAAAGTTCAACTGCAAGAGTTGTTGGAGCAAGGATATGTGCGCCTGAGTTCTTCGTCGTGGAGCGCACCGGTCCTCTTTGTTAAGAAGAAGGACGGCAGCTTGAGGCTATGTATTGATTATCGGGAGCTCAACAAGTTGACTGAGAAGAACAAGTACCCGATCCCCCGGATTGATGATCTATTTGATCAGTTAGTCGGGTCGACGGTGTACTCGAAGTTGGATCTCAAAGCTGGGTACTATCAACTGCGAATAAGGGAGAGTGATATCCCGAAGACAGCATTTAGTACGAGATACGGGCATTATGAGTTTACGGTCATGTCGTTTGGGCTGATAAATGCGCCGTCAGTATTCATGGATTTGATGAACAGGACTTTCAGGGAGTACTTGGACCATTTCGTGATCGTCTTCATCGACGATATTTTGGTGTACTCGCAAAGTGAGGAAGATCACTTCAAGCATCTTCATTTGGTGTTGGAGACGCTAAGGAGAAATCAGTTGTATGCCAAGTTCTCGAAGTGCAAGTTTTGGCTATCCTCAGTGGCGTTCCTCGGGCATATAGTGAGTGGAGAGGGTATTGCTGTGGATCCGGCGAAGATCGTTGCGATACGGAAGTGGCCTGAGCTTGCTACGGTAGCGGAAGTCCGGAGTTTTCTGGGGCTTGCCGGCTATTATAGGCGCTTCGTAGAGAACTTCTCGCAGATAGCTTTGCCTCTCACTACTTTGACGGGGAAGGAGCATAAGTTCGTTTGGACGCCGGAGTGCGCGCGAGCTTTTGAGGAGTTGAAGTGTCGGTTGACCACGACGCCTGTGCTGAGTTCGCCATGTGGGACCGAAGGTTACGAGATTTATAGTGATGCTTCGGGCAGCGGTTTGGGTTGCGTGCTACTGCAACACGGAAGTGTAATAGCTTATGGCTCGAGACAGCTAAAAGTGCATGAGAGGTATTATCCGGTCCATGACTTGGAGTTAGCGGCCGTGATTTTTGCCTTGAAGCTGTGGAGACACTATTTGTACGGTGTGAAGATTGATATCTACACCGATCACAAGAGCCTGAAGTATCTTATTGATCAGAAGGATCTAAATATGCGGCAACGTAGATGGATGGAGTTCCTGGGGGACTATACATTCAAGATCCACTACGTTCCTGGCAAAGGCAATGCGGTTGAGGACGCGCTGAGTCGCCGAGCCCCAGCTCAAGCAAATTGGTTATCAGTGCATGATGAGCGGTTGGTGCGAGAGTTGGAGGCGTTGGAGATTGTTTGTGTGGATAGACAATCAGGAACTGAAGCAGTTCTGAATTGGACTGAAGTACAATATGACCTGGCTGATCGTATTCGGCAGGCTTTGGATATGGATGCTCATATGAAGCAGTTCATGGTAGAGGCTCTGGATGGGTCAAATTCCCAATTCGTCGTGGAGGACAGATTACTTTGGAAAGACGGTCATCTGTGTGTCCCAAGTGTGGGTAATTTACGGGTGGAGTTGTTGTACGAGGCACACCATACCAAGTACTCGATTCACCCGGGGAGCACGAAGATGTACCGTGATGTGAAGAAACTGTTTTGGTGGCCGGGTTTGAAGAAGGATGTGGCGCTATACGTAGCAAAGTGCCAAACTTGCGCCTTGGTAAAGGTGGAGTGCCAAAAGCCGGGAGGATTTCTTAAGTCCTTGCCTATTCCGGAGTGGAAATTTGACGACATCTCTATGGACTTTGTGCACGGTTTGCCAAGGTCACAAAAGGGGAACAACGTCATTTGGGTGGTTGTTGATCGATTAACGAAGGTGTCGCATTTTATTCCGCATAGGAAGGATGATCCGGTGGGGAAGTTGGCAAAACTTTATGTGGATAACATAGTACGGCTTCATGGTGTGCCCCGCAGCATCGTGAGTGACCGGGATGGGCGGTTCACGTCCAATGATTGGAGGCTAGTGCAGCAAATGTTGGGAACAAAGTTGAAATTCAGCACAGCCTTCCATCCGCAAACGGATGGGCAGACCGAGAGGGTCAATAGAACCATGGAAGACATGCTTCGCATGTGTGTCTTGGATTTTGGAAAGTAATGGGAAGACCACCTTTATTTGGTGGAGTTCGCATACAACAATAGCTACCAAGCGAGTATTCAAATGGCGCCCTTCGAGGCCCTATATGGTAGAAAATGTCGCACGCCGTTGTATTGGTTAAAAACGGGTGAGTCAAAGTTGTATAAGCGATCGGAAGTGGAGGATGCTACCTCTTTGGTGAGAACCATACGGGAGAGGTTGCTTATCGCTCAGGACCGGCAAGCAAAGTACTATAATGCCAAGCACAGGAACGTGGAGTTCGCTGTGGGCGATTATGTATACTTAAAGATCAAGCCGTTCAAGGGTGTCTCGCGGGTGCGGCGATTGAAAAAGCTAAGCCCGAGGTACCTTGGACCGTTTGAGGTTCAGGAGCGAGTTGGTGAAGCGGCCTATCGGTTGAAGCTTTCAGTGGAGCTTAGTGGTTTACATGATGTATTCCACATTTCGGTACTTCGGAAGGCGGTGCAAGAGCCTACGCAAGTGATCGCGGTTGATCTAGTGCCGGTGGATAGTGGGATAACGACAAAGGTTAAGCCCGTGCGGATTGAGGACTCGGAGGTCAAGCGGCTACGCAATAAAGAGATCAGGATGGTCAAGGTCTGGTGGGACAATTGCAGTCGTGAGGAGCTCTCTTGGGAACGAGAGTAGACTATGCTTGACGAGTATCCGGAGTTGTTCCGCTCAGGTACAAATTTTGGTTTTGTACATGTCTTTCCTTTATGTAATTTCGTGGACGAAATTCTTTTAAGAGGGGTAGAGTTGTAACGCTCCGAAACTCAAAGGAGCAAAGGGGGACGTTTTGGGCCAGTTTGGGTTCTGGCTGCAGGCACACGGCCTGGGAAACGGGCGTGTCCCAGGGCGTGTCAAGCCTGTGTCGACACTAAGGCGAGAAGTCGACACTTTGGTCTCGACATTGTGTCGAGACTGGGCACACGGCCTGCGACACGGGCGTGTCGCAGGGCGTGTCGACCCATGTCGACACTTAGCCGCGAAGTCGACACTCTGCTTCGACGAAGTGTCGAGACATGGCACACGGCCTGCGACACGGGCATGTTGCAGGGCATGTCAACCCGTGTCGGCACTCGTCCCGGGAAGTCGACACTTTGGTCTCGACATGGTGTCGAGATAAGGCACACGGCCTAGGACACGGGCGTGTCCAAGGCCGTGTCATCAGGTCGACGATCTTCGCTCAACGAAGTGTCGAGTTTCGAGACCGTGTACATGGCTTGGAGCCCAGGCGTGTCAAGGTGACACGGGTAGGGACACGGGCGTGTCCTATAACTCGTGCAGTGCTCGGGTTATTTTCGGGGAAAAACGATGGGGGTACACGGCCGGCCACATGGCCGTGTCAGGTGGAACACGGGCGTGTCAGGTCGAACACGGGCGTGTTCGATACCCGTGTGAGGTTCCAGGTGATTCAATTTTGACGGCGAATGAGGGACACGGCCCTGGACACGGGTGTGTGCCAGGCCGTGTTTGGTCCAGATTGGGCATTTCAGTCCCGAATCGAAGCCGTTCGTTTCCTTATTTTGAGATCCAACAGCTGGGGGTTGTTCCTGAAGGGATATACCCGGGATTGGACTTAGAAACCCTCACTTTTCTTAAGTGTTATCTTTCTAAAAACCTTAGAGAGAGAGGAGAGCCAAGGAAGGAAGAAGGAGCTAGATCCCGCCATTGGAGGAGCTTCGGAGCTCCGAATCGCGAGCTGACTCCGGATCCACGGAGGCAAAGCTAGTGCGGTGCTTTTCATCCGTTTACTTTTCAATGGCGCCAAAGAGGAACGCTAGGGTAACGATCCTCATCTTGAGCATGAGTAGCTCTCTTTCTTTGCATAGGAAGCCCGCTCTCGCGAGTTTGCGGAGAGTTGGAGGCGTTCCTTCGGGTAGATATGTGAAGTCCCCGTTGTTTAGAGTCCGTAAGCGAGAACGGACATAGGCATGATGTGTGAAGCCTACCCAGACATGTTGGTCTGGATCGGTGATGTTGCATTGCATAATGCCAGAGAAGACTCCGTGCTATTGGTTGTTTTTCGGGTCTTCTACGTGGTAGATTGCAGCAGGGAGCCTTGGGGATTAACCCAAAGGTGCACCCGGAAAACTGGGCGGATACGAGATCTTGCCAACTTGGTGGCCTGAGAGCCACCTTGAACATAACTGGGTTATGTGAATTGTGATGGAAACGGGACTCGGTGGAAGTTTGACCCGCGCAGATGGCTTAAGTTGCCGTTGTGGTATGAGAACGAGTTAGATGGAACCGTACCCGCTCTATGTCGTTCGGTTAAAGAGACATAAAGGCACGTGGCACTTACCGTTGGCATAGATTAGGGTCTTTGGCGGTTGATGGCTTAAATTGTCGTGACACAGGCCAAGAAGACAAATTGCTCATAGGTTTGGCCGTCAATTGGCGGTGGTGGGTCCAGAATGTTGATGGCTTAAATTGATGTGATATAGACCGGTTCACCGAGAATGTGCCCTGAGAGCACAGGGCGTGTGGCCGTGCGAGCCAACGTCTGTGATGTAATGTCTATATAAATATTGCTCGCTTATACTAATGAAATGCAGGGAAGGAGCATCGCCGCCCCGAGTTGGGGGCGGGATCATTATAATTTGGTCAGCATTACTGACCGTTGCCTTGTTTTGCCACCGTGCGGTGGTTTGTTGCTTGCAGGTGCAGCTGGACCAAGCGGTCAATAGTGGGCTAAAGCCCGAATGCGAAGCCGGCCCTTGAAGGTCTAATTGGAAGTGTTTACTGCTTTATTCATGTGTGACCGGCCTGCGTGCCGTGGTTTGTAAAACATGTAATTTGAAGTGAAACATTTTGTAAGACCTTAAGACTTAATTTTTGTGTATTTTGTATAACATTCCTATTCTGGTATTAGTGGACATTCATGCTTTAGTGCTGGGTTCTTTATTGCAACTTTTATAAACTTCTTCCACTAGAATGCTCTGTGTAGGACATTGAGATTGGTTGGATGGTTTCCATAAGTAACCACCCGGTCTGTCTGTAGTATATGGCGTCGGGCCCCGGCCGGACCTACTGCTATATGCTATGCGACTGATAGGGGGTGTTACACGGCTTCTTCTGTTTGTGCGACTTCTTCACTGTTTGCTCTTTCTTTTCTTTTTTCTCATCACGAGTTGTCTTCTTGTGGCTTGTTTATTCCTTGATGCGAGTACCGCATTTTGGTCGTGACCACTTTTCTAGCCGCTGGTGTGTTGACATCGTGATCCTGCGGTCTTATCTTCCCCTTGTCGCTGCGGCCACTCTCTTATCGTTGTGGCCTCTTTCTCTGCATTTTGGTCACAGACTCTTTTCTAGCCGCTAGTGTGTTGGCACCGTGACCGTGCAGTTTCTCCTTTTTTGTGACCTTTCTCGTGGTCGGTTTCATTAAGTGCCTTCTTTTCCAGCTTGTTCTTATGCGGCTTGTTTCTAACCGTGCGGTTAGTCTTTCTGCTTTCCGGTTTCTTCTTACGGATGGCTTCCCTTCTCTCTTCTACTACTTGTGCTTTTGTGGCCTCCTCTGATAAGTGGGTTATTGACTCTGGTGCCACTTGTCACATGACTGGCAACTCTCGTTTGTTTTCCTCTTTGCTTGAAAAGAACAAGCGATCTCCTGTTGTTATTGTTGATGGGACTTCTGTTCATGTGCGTGGTATTGGCACTGTGCATCTCTCTCTGTCTTTGCTGCTAGAGGACACTCTCTATGTCCTTACTTTCCCGTGCAATTTACTCTCTGTTCATGCTCTTTGTACTAAGTTAAATTGTACGGTTACTTTTACTGGCACCACTTATTTTTTTCTCTGATTCTGTCTCGAAGGCTACGATTGCTACTGGTACTGCTAGTGATGGCCTATTTTATCTTGACCATGACGTTTCTCTTTCTGCTTCTTCCTCTGTTCAGCTGTGGCATCGTCATCTTGGTCATCCTCCTTCTTGCCTCATTCATCAACTTTTTCTGGATCTTCCTTCAGAAGATTTGCCTTTGAACAGTAAAGCTTGTGAGTTGGGTAAACATCATCGCTCTTCTATCCCTGCTCGAATGGGCCGTTGTTCTTCGCGTACTTTTGAACTAATTCACTGTGACATCTGGGGTCCTTCTCCTATTGCGACTGTTGGTCGAGGAAGCTTATACTTTGTCACGTTCATTGTTGATTTTTCCAGATGCACTTGGTTGTATCTCTTGAAGGATCGTTTTGAACTGTTCTCTGTATTCACTGTATTTTATCATGAGATCTTCACACAGTTTTGTGTGCCCATTCAGGTTATTCGTACTGATAATGCCAAAGAATATGTCAACCATAAATTTTCTGACTTCTGTGCGAGCAAGGGTTTGGTTCATCAAACAAATTGTCCATATACGTCTCAACAGAACAGCGTTGTTGAACGCAAGAATCGTCATATTCTGGATGTTACTCGCAATCTTTCTTCGCAAATGAATATCCCTCGGTCTTACTAGGGTCATGCGGTTCTTCTCTCTTGCTATCTTATTAATCATATTCCCTCGTCTGTTCTTCAGGGCAAGACTCAATTTTTTATTTTATATACAGAGGCCAAACCATTTCCTTTGCCCCTTAAAACTTTTGGATGTACGCCGTTTGTCCATGTTCCTTCTTCTGGACGTGACAAACTTTCTCCTCGTTCGGTTAAATGCATATTTCTTGGCTATTATCCTACTCATAATGGGCATCGATGCATTGATCCTCTCCTACATAAACAGTACGTTTCTGCAGATGTTACCTTCTTTGAAGATACTCTGTATTTCTACCCTACTTCTTCTCTCATGCCTGCTGATACTTCTTCTTCCCTGCCTATTCTCTCGGCACCTCTGTCAGAGCCGGTTCTTTCCACCTCTACTATTGTTGCTCTGTCTCTTTGTGTGGAGCCTGTTGTGTTGCCCTTGGGGCCCTCTGTGCCTATTCCAGAGCCTCCTCTTTCTTCTGACGGTGAATTGCCTTCCTTGGCCACCAGTGATCTTGATCTTCTGATTTCTCTTCGGAATAGTGTTCGCTCCTGCACCCAGCATCCTTTGCAGGCTGTGATCTCTTATGCTCAGCTCTCTCCTTCGTCTAAGAGCTTTGCTCTTGCCCTCTCGGCTAATAATGTTCCCTCCTCGCATCAAGATGCTCTTCTTCTTCCCCATTGGAAGGTTGATATGGATGAAGAGATGGGTACTCTTACTGATCGGTGTACTTGAACTCTTATTCCTACATCTCTAGGTGATGATTTTGTTGGCTGTCGTTGGGTTTTTGTCATAAAATTTCTCCCTGATTGATTAATTGATTGTTACAAGGCCCGACTTGTTGCCAAAGATTTTACTCAGACTTATAGTATGGATTTCTTTGATACTTTCTCTCTTGTGGAAAGGATAACTACGATCCGTGTGCTCTTTTCTATGGTCGTCAACCAAGACTGGGAAATGTCTTGGCTGGATGTGAAGAATGCCTTTCTTTATGGTGATTTACACGAAACTGTCTATATGGAGCAACCTCTTGGGTATGCTGCTCAGGGGGAGTCTCAGGTCTGTAAGCTGCAAAAGGCAATCTACAGTCTTAAACAAAGTCTTAGGGCCTGATTTGACAAGTTTAATGAAGTTATTTCTGTGATTGGGTTCTCCCGTAGTGCTGCAGATCATTTTTTGTTCATCCATAAATCCTCGTCTGGTCTGGTTATTCTTGCGGTTTATGTGGATGATATTTTTCTTATAGGGGATGATAGAAATGGTATTGACATGACAAAGAAGCATCTGCTTTAGCATTTTGTTACCAAAGATATGGGGTCTCCTAAGCATTTTCTGAGGATTGAGATATCTCAAAAATCTGGTTCTGTTGTTCTTTCACAGAGGAAGTATGTGTTAGACCTCTTGAAGGAGACATGCCTTCTTGGGGCTAAGCCTGCTCGGACTCCTATGATTGTTGGAGTTGATAAATATTAGAATGAAAAATTCTTCTATTCTTGAAGATGTTACCAGATACATGCGTCTTGTGGGTAAACTCATTTATCTGACAGTTAAAGACCATATATTTGCTATGCAGTAGGGAAGGTAAGCCAGTTTATGCAAGCCCCAGAGAATGTCATATGCAGTCAGTTCTAAAGATTTTAGAGTATGTAAAAGGTGCGCCGGGAAAAGAGCTCTTATTTCAGAAAAGATGACATTTGAGGTTGAGACTTATTCTGATGCTAGTTACGCAGATGATAAGAAAGATAGGAGGTCATCTGGCTTCTGCACTTTTGTTGGAGGTAACCTTGTCAGTTGGAAGAGCAAGAACCAGGCTGTAGTTGCCCGGTCAAGTGCAGAAGCTGAATATAGAAGCATGACTCAGACTGCTTGTGAGTTGAAGTGGCTACGAACTCTCTTACTTGATCTAGGAGAGTTTTATGATCATCCCTTACCCATGATCTGTGACAATAAATCAGCTATATATATTTCGAGAAATCCAGTTTTTCATGAGAGAACAAAGCATATCGAGGTGGATTGTCATTTAATCAGAGATGAGATTTTGAAAAATCAGATCTGCATGTTAAGATTATATTAACCAGCAGGACATGTGTGTGTGGGACCGCATGTTTAAGTTTTCCCCATCGCGTTCCAGGTCTGGGTGTTGACCCCGGTGGGCCCCCTTGTGTGGCGGAATATCCCTGCAGTCTTGTGGTTGGGGTTAGTCCCACATCGCCTGCAGCAGGCGATCCTTTGTGTTCATGTACCCCCGTCCCCCATTCCCACTACCTCGGGGTTTTGGGAAGATGTGTGGTGATGGGTGGTTTCCACATGATATCAGAGGCAGGTTCTCCTACTGCGGGGGTGTGTTGAAATTATATTAGCCAGCATGATACGTGTGTGTGGGACCGCATGTTTGGGCTTTCCCCATCGCGTTCCAGGTCTGGGTGTTGACCCCGGTGGGCCCCCTTGTGTGGCGGAATATCCCCGCGGTCCTGTGGTTAGGGTTAGTCCCACATCGCCTGTAGTAGGCGATCCTTTGTGTTCATGTACCCCCGTCCCCCCTTACCATCACCTCGGGGTTTTGGGAAGATGTGTGGTGACGGGTGGTTTCCACATGGTATCAGAGGGAGGTTGTCCTGCTGCGGGGGTGTGTTGAGATTATATTAGCCAGCAGGACATGTGTGTGTGGGACCGCATGTTTGGGCTTTCCCCATCGCATTCCAGGTCTGGGTGTTGACCCCAGTGGGCCCCCCTTGTGTGGCGGAATATCCCCGTAGTCCTGTGGTTGGGGTTAGTCTCACATCGCATGCAGCATGCGATCCTTTGTGTTCATGTACCCCCGCCCCACATTCCTACTACCTCGGGGTTTTGGGAAGATGTGTGGTGACGGGTGGTTTCCACATGGTATCAGAGGCAGGTTGTCCTGCTGCGGGGGTGTGTTGAGATTATATTAGCCAGCAGGACACGTGTGTGTGGGACCGCATGTTTGGGCTTTCCCCATCGCGTTCCAGGTCTGGGTGTTGACCCCGGTGGGCCCCCTTGTGTGGCGGAATATCCCCGCGGTCCTGTGGTTGGGGTTAGTCCCACATCGCCTGCAGTAGGCGATCCTTTGTGTTCATGTACCCCCGTCCCCCCTTACCATCACCTCGGGGTTTTGGGAAGATGTGTGGTGACGGGTGGTTTCCACATGGGGGGACGGGGGTACATAAACACCAAGGACCACCCACTGCAGGCAATGTGGGACTAATCCATCCACGGGATGGTGGGGATATTCCGCCACACGGGGGGCCCACCGGGGTCAACACCCAGACCTGGAACGCGATGGGAAAGCCCAAATATGCGGTCCCACACACACCCAATCCCGCTGGACCTTGGTTCTCAACACACCCCCGCAGCGGGATGACTCTGATACCATGTTAAAACCACCCGTCACGACACATCTTCCCCAAACCCCGAGGTGATGGTAAGGGGGGACGGAGGTACATTATTACAAAGGATTGCCTATTGCAGGCGATGTGGGACTAACCCCAACCACAGGACCGCGGGGATATTCCGCCACACAAGGGGGCCCACCGGGGTCAACACCCAGACCTGGAACGCGATGGGGAAAGCCCAAATATGTGGTCCCACACACACGTGTCCTGCTGGCTAATATAATCTCAACACTGCACATCATTTGTTACCTCTGAGAAAGAACTAATTGACTTCTTCACCAAACTACTTACTTCTTTTGAGGAGGTTTGTAGCAAGCTGGACATGATGAATATATATGCTCCAGCTTGAGACAGAGTGTTAGAGCTACTGGAGACCGGGCGGTCTTGTTCTTAACCGCGGTGGTCTACTGGTCCTAGCGACCTGGCGGTTTGGTCCAACGGTCTGGTGGTGAACCTTAGCTTGCGATCAGGAGCAGCAGCGGTGGTCTGAAGGAAGCCACAACGGTTTAGCAATTAGTCGCGGTTGTTCGATATCGGTTAGCCGCAACGGTCTACAAAAATCCGCAGTGGTCTGGTTGAAGCCGTAGTAGTGGACTGGTGTTTAACCGCAACTACGGACTGGTGGCAACCCGCAGTTGCAGTATGGTAGCTTGCAGCGCTGCGATCTGGTCAGTAGCCGCAACTACGGTCTGATGGCAACCCGTAGTTGCGGTCTGGCGGCTTGCCCAGCGGTCTTCCCTGGCGGACGGGCAATTTCCCATGATGTGGTTGGGAGTTTTGTTATTCTTTTGTATAGTGTGCGGTTTGACATTGTCAAACCGCATAAGCCGCGCGGATTATATTTAGTCCCACGTCGTTTGTTATAATTCTCTCATCCCCCCAGTTTCTATAAATAAGGGGGCATACCTATGTAATAATTATCTTTTTGAAGCAATAAAGTTTACTGTTTATTTAGCTCTTTGTCCATTTCTTACATCCTCCAAAACAGCTATTTCTTGGAAAGATCACAACAAATGGCAGGACGATATGCCCCGCTTTTACGCTGAACTCATTGCTGATATTCTAAAAATATTTTCTAGCAATATATTTGAGAAAATTACGGCACTTGGTAATTTGTACAACCTTGTATCCTGTGAGTGGGGTCGTTAGGAGCTAGACTGGTCGGCTCCCTTTTCTCAAGTCCCGGGCGAGCACCAAGGGGGCCAGAGCTCGGCAGCCCTCGGCCCGCCCGGGCGAGCCCGGCAAGTGGCAGGCGAGTAGGGCCAGCCGGGCCCTCACTCGCAAGGAGGTAGGTAGAGGCAGCAAGTGCCAGCTCTATCAAGAACTCGACAGGCCAGATAACGTCGTTCTGCCTTAGCATTGAGTGAAGTACAGACACTCAACACCGTTCTGCCTTAACGTTGATTGAAATCCAGACACTCCACGCCGTTCTGCCTTAGCATTGAGTGAAGTCCAGACACTCCACGCCGTTCTGCCTTAGCGTTGAGTGAAGTCCAAACACTCAACGCCATTCTTCCTTGGAGAGGTCGGGCTCAATTTCTCAAGAGCCGACCAGCCGGATTGAACGGTCTAAGTCCTAGGTGAGCAATCAAGAGGCCAGAGCTCGGCAGCCCCGGCTCGCCCAAGCGATGTAGGATTATCAAGGGCGAGCAGAGCCGAAGGGCTCACACTCGCCTAAGAAAGGCCGACAAGAGGTAGCGAGTAGGGCCAGCCGGGCCCGTACTTGCCGAAGTCCGGGAAGAGGCGGAAAGCACCAGGTCCATCGAGCACTCGCCTCCCCAGGCAATCAGAGACCTCAGGGGGCCACTCACCCAGCGACCTGTGAATTTTTTTTACCATTTTGCCCCCACTGGTCTACCTATAGCCTGTCAGAACAGGGGAGTTATGTTGTTGGCAGACTCAGTTCGGCTGCATATAGCTATTCAAAACAACGAAAGTTGACTATTTCCAGATCGTTTTCAGAAAACTATAAATAAGACTCAAAGGGGCACCTCAAAAGACATGCTTACTAGTGTTCAGATCTTCTTGCGCTTTTTGAGGTAGCCTTAGCTCGGCCTTTGGATAAGGAGGAGAAGCGCTCTAAGATCTTCTGGGTGTGTGGTGGGACCTCCACGCCGAGCCTTTGAGTCAGTTCCCATTTCTTTTTGTTATTTGACTTGCAGGAGAGAAGTAGGTGCGCGATCACCCCTTCCCCAAGGATGAACTCCACAAGCGACAGAGTTTTCAGTTTCAACATCATTGATAAATTTTTTGGGACAAACTTACTTTTTAAGATAACTTTTTTGGTATAGCTTATTGTTAATCTGTATGGTAATCTAATGGATGTTAAGATTGTATGCATATAATGTTTGCCAGACAAAATGTGATTTATATACTTACTGTATGACAAATATTTGAGATTCTATAAAATGTTTGTTGGACAGTGATGACATATGTTTGTGTTTTCTGAACAGTGATGACATATGTATGACATATGTTCGGGTTTTCTGGACAAAATGTGTTTATTTAAGAATGTTTGCATCAAATCAAAATAACTATCCTGATTCAACATATAGAGAGTCTTTAACAACAAATCAAAATAACATTTTTTTGCTATGGTTTGAAAGCATCAGGAATGCCAGGAAAATCAAACGACAAATAAAAGTAACTATCTTCATTCAAATCTGTTGGAGCAACATATTTGATCGGTTGTTGGTCTTCTGTTGAAAGATTGAGAAAATTAATTTCATGAACTTCTCCAAAGCTTTCTTCTCCGACGATGGTATTTGACTTAACCATAGCTTTCTTCCCTACAAGTTAGACTAAAAAATAACATTTAATTGATCAAAAAATAGTGAAATGAGAATAGGTGAAAGGTCAAAAACAATACTTGATTTTTTATTCCTTGACTCTCAATGTCCCTTCAAATGTGCATTTGAAATTCCTTTAGGTCTCTTTGATATTGGATCCCTAACTGTTGGATTATTTATATCATTGTCATCATTATACCATTTCTTCTGCCTTTCATCCGCTTCAACCATCTCATCAGTTTTCTTAGCTAGATCATTCAACACAGTCAAAACATGTTCCTTCACAGCTTTGCAGTTCTCAATTCGGTGAGCAAGGTCATACGAAAAACGCATAAAGTGGCTTCTAAATATCAAATTAAAACCACAATCTACCATGCATGGAGTGTTTGGTAAGTAGATACCCTTCTTAGTGTTTCTACTAAATCGTTTAATCAAATATTTGTTCGAAATCTGTCGGACATTTTTCATATTATATATCCTGAGTATGTGCTTGCAAAGTATGCCTCGAGTCTCAAAACCGCTACATGAGCACTCAGAATCATTAGTATTGGCATTATAGTTAACAAACCACCGTTTATCCTTTTCGGAGCCATCAGACTGCTTTGTAACATATGAAAATTGACTTTTATCATATCTAGTCTCATCCACTATGCAAATAGCGGCGGCTCCCTCCATGAAAGCTTTCTCAAAAATAGTAAATAATTTGAGGGTGTAAAACTTGGACACGTGTCGAAGGAGTAAACAACTTTTAATCTTTAAGGCTACCAACCCTTGTTTGTATCTAAAATCTTCGTCATGCTCAGCTATCCGCCAAGACCCCACCAATTTTTCGAACCCTATGAAACATTCGACCAATGTACTAGTTCCCTTTGAACAGCCACGCAATCCATTGTTGGTAGATTCACTCCGTTGTGTTGATAATATGTCAAGGTCCAACACATCTTTGTTGAATGTTGTAGACCATTTTCTTATGACTTGATGTAAATATCCAAGTCATTTGTTCTCTTGCAACCCTCCCATAGTAATCATCTGGTTCATGCATTGATAAAAAAAGTCCTTGCACACTTTTGTCACTATTAAACTATGGAACCTTTGAGGGGGCTTTTTTTGAGATATGTCATTGCCATAAGCGGTGTCGAGTCCCTATAAGTACTCTTTCAATAACAACGATCATGGACTGGTCTTGGTCCGTGAATATAGTCATTGGTTTTTTGTCACCGACAAATTTTAAAAAAGTTTCAAAAACCTAAACAAACGAATCAATTGTTTCCTCAACAATGAAAGCGTCGTCGACCATTATGTTCTGTCAATGATTGTTGGCCGCAATAAATGGTGGCATGGCGCACAAGTCATATTATACTTATTCAATTTGTATGTCGTGTCAAAAATAATCAAGTCACCATAGCAGTCATAGTTTATTTTGCTATGCTCATCCATCCAAGAGAAACATGTCAACCTGTTTTAACTCATCGATTCGAACATCATATGGGAACATGTTGTCCTCCAACTGTTTCTCCTATAATATCTTCAGTAAACTAAGGGAATCATCAGTTTTTATTAGTCTCTTCTTTTCCCGCTGCACAAAGTTGTAGGCATCAGATTTAGAGAACCCAACATTCGCGACCCCACAAACTTCAATAGATAGAAAGTTGTATGCATGAATAATTTTCACTCTCGCATCTGTCAAATTCTTAATAAGACTATCTTGCATGTTTGAAATGCTGTGATGAGATCCCAGTAAGTGCTGTTCTTTCTCTGTTTGTAAGCACATGATTGTGCTCCTCAACGAACTTTGTAACTTTTTAATTCCTACCATCTTCATCTGCAGTAAAGTATATACAGGCAAGACAACCAGTGCGTGTTTCAAATTTGCGGTATTTTTTAGGTGATGATCCCGCACTCCTCAAACCAACTTTGACGCAGCTATATTCTCGCCATTTTATAATCCTCGTGTGTGTCTAGTAGGCCAAATGTTATTTCTGAACACTGAAACCTGTACTATGGGCATACTGACAATACATAGCATATGCCTCAGCCTCTGAATGCACAACTGGAAGCACAACGGGCTGCTTTTTTAGCTGAAAAAAAAGCATTGCAATGTATTACGTCATACTTAAAAACATTAAAATACAGTTCAATTCAAAATGCAGCTGAAATCTATATACTGAATGCAGTTGAAAAAAACACAATTTAAGTTAAACAAGTTCAAGGATAAACTGTCTTATAGGAATACTTGTAAACATTGAACTGTAAATAAACATTAAAATGCAGTTCAATTCAAAATGCAACTGAAATCTATATACTGAATGTAGTTGAAAAAAAGAACGCAAGTTAATGAGATAAACGGGTGTAAGGATAAAATGACTTACAAAGTTTTTTTCCTCACCAGCAATGTCGGAGCCTTGGGTACTTGTTGCTCCCACATCTGACATTTTCGGCCAATTTCTGAATCAAAACACGAAGACAAATTTATCTATGTTAGACCTGAACATACCGAGCTTAAAAATTTATAAAATGAGAGACCATCACCTAAGATCCGTGAGCCAAAGACTGCATATTACGATAACTCGCCGGAAAATGAACTGGAACTCAGTTTCGCCTGGGTTGGAGAAGACGAGAGCTTTGCCCGCGAAATGTTTTTCACAATGGAGGGAAAAAGTGAGGTTTAGATGTAAAAAAAAAAGCTTATATATGAACGCAGGATGCCACCCTGAGTTATACGTAAAGAAAAAATTTCCCTCCATATCCATTATGCAGTGGATCAATGACTAGTCTATCTATATGGACAACATGATGGGGGCAGATTCAAGTTATTGGAGATTGGATCGCCGACCTTTGTGATTGTCAAATCAAACATGATTACCGCATTGTTAACAGTGTTTCTGATTGTTGTGCGAACCTTATCATTGCTGAGACTTCTCATGTGTTGAAGCGCACACCCCGTCTAATTTGGGACCAGGATCCTCTCCAGTTCGAGCAAATTGGATAATATCCAGTTTGCGGTTCTGATTTGATCTCTCAAATCCGACGATGAGCTGAGCTAAGCACTTGGAACTCGCAAGGTGAGTTGTCGACATGACTTTTGTGATCTTTTATCCTCCATCAATGAACTTGTACTATTCAATTCATGACAACTAGAGAGGATCCCGTTCCCTTACTTGAATGATCATGATCCAATGATCCATGTATTTAATTATTTTTGGAGTTCACTAACTCATATATTTTTTTAATTTGTACAACGAAAAAAAAACACGCTTGCGGCTTGCCTATTACTTCATTTACTTGTTCCTTCGTATTTTTTTTATGCTGCTCTCTCTTCTTCCCTCTTTTGACGGAGAAGAAAAAAACTGATGGCGGTTCTTCTCTACCACACCTTTGCCTTCCTCGCTCTCTTCTCCTACGGCATCTATCACCTCGTCTCTGCCACCCGCTCCTTCTTCAAGCCCATCTCCTCCTCTGCCCGCTCCGCCGTCGCCGGGACCGGAGACTACATTTCCCGTCCCTACTACCCCCTACTCCTCCCGTGCCACGTCCACCATCTCCTCCGCCACTTTCCCCTCTACCTCGCTCTCTTCACCCTCATCATTTCCATCTCGTATCACGCTTCCCTCTCATCCGCTTCCCCAAACAGCTTCTCCTCTCTCCACACCTCCGCCTCCCTCGTTTTCTTCCTTCTCCTTACGATCGCCCTCTTCCTTCCCATTCAACTCGCTCCCGACCTAATTTTCCTCCTCGCCGCTGTCGGATTTTCCCTTCTCGCTTTGGCTTCTTCAGCCTACAAGCCCTCCGATCTCCAGTCCAAGTGCGACTCTGTATCATCTTCCATCTCCGCTCTGTGCGCCGCCTTCTCCGTATCCCTCGCCTTCTACCCTCGCCTCTTTGTGGCCGAGTTTGCCCTCGCCGCATCCATTTCCCTCCAGGGACTTTGGTCCCTGCAAACCGGCCTCTCGCTCTACGTCGAGCGCTTCACACCGGAGGGTTGCCATCGCCTCCTCGAGGTTACCGACGGATCCATACGCTGCGAGCTCGACGAGTCGCGTATCCGCGCTGCCGCCCTCCTTGACCTCGCATTTGTACTTCACACGACATTTGTCTCGGTCATCGCCGTCGCCGTCTACGCATCAGTTGCCTGGTGTTCCGGCGGAGGACTCCCTAGGCGCTACAATGGTGGATCTTACGAGCCTTTGCCCACCTCATCCTCGTCCGGTGGGCTCAGCGAGTTGGATCACGTCCAGATGAAGGTCATCCATAAAAACTCAATGCAGGCATGAACTACACTAGAGTTGAGTCACTTTCCTTTCTTGTCCTCTATTCTCTTTCTGCTATCGATTTAGGTTTGATCTGGTTGGAAGTGGGAGTTAGATGGCTCCTTGTAGAAATTAAAAAAAATTGCTGTCTAGAGATGCATAAATGTTTGAATGTAGGATTCTGTATATCTGCTAGCTGCTGCTGATTTCAGAAAGTTGTCTTTGGACACTTGAATGTCTATTGGTTCATCTCCATTTCATTTTGATCTTATGTCTTCTTTATGGGTTTGAGATGACCTGGGTGCATGCAGTTCAATGATCTTGAAATGAATGCTTACAGCTTATTAGCTTTGGTGCTATGAAATTGATACTGAAGTGCTTCTCTTGATACAACAGGGAAAGCTTGGATGCAGTAGTAACAAGGAAATAGTGTATAAAACTTAGAGTGGAATACTATACTCTAAATTTAGCTCACCATGCATGACACTTCATTAATTAAATATTTTTTCTTTTAAGTTTAACAAGGGAGGGGACACCAATAAAGACTTGGAATGAAACTAAAAGGAAAGAAATGATGTACTTAGGCATTAGTGAGATTATGACAAAAGGTAGGGAACAATGGCAAGTTGACAACAAAGGATCCATATAGCCAACCCCACTATAGTGGGATAAAGTCTTGAGTGTTGTTGATGTAAGTTTAAAGAGACCTATTTTACCATGCAACAATTTATATTTTTGTCATCTTTTTATTTGAACGAGATATCAATTCAAGCTGCCATCATAGCTGACAACTATTAGTCCTTTTTTTTTTCCAAAATTTAGAATTCCAAATGTTTATGGAGGAAAGTATCTACTCAATCCCACTAGCACCTGGTTCCAGTCTCAGGCAACACATCAATCCATTCCAAAGTATTTATAAGTTGAAGTAAATATTAGTTTCATCATCATTATTAGACTTCAACACAACTACTAGGGGTTTGATTTAGGAATCACCATTATATATTCATTTCTATTTAGTGATGTATGTGATGCTAAACATGCTCCAATTTTGAGCATAAAAGTTGTAGATTCAAAAGTTAAAAAAACATCAAACAATAGTTTATCTGATTTGGAGTCCAGGTAAAGGAATTGTGGCCAAATTACTAAAAGATAATCAATTGAGTTGAGTGAGTTTGTGTTTGGGTTTGGGTTTGTGACTTAGATACGATTAAATACTCAATACTTAGACTATAATGAATGCATAACACACTTGGGTCACCACATAGATAATATCATGTAACTACAACTCTAACACACCATAAACTTGAACAAATAAAATTACAACCATAGTTTCATGAATGCATAAATCTAAATTGGAATAACTTGACTTATGATGTAATTGATACTTATTTTTGGTAATGATGCATATTTGATCCACATAGATAATATCGTGTAACTACAACTCTAACACACCGTAAACTACAACGCTAATAACTGAAAGACGCGAGACTTGATATGCTATCAAAAGGTGTGGCGACATCACAAAACTAACACTCAAGATATTTCTCAAAATGATGATCCTTGGTCATCCCTAAAATAATTGAGTCGTGTAGGAGGGTCGACACAATCTGCTCGTGCATGGGGATGGGGACGACGATAATTATCATAGTAATCATCTCTAGCACGATGGAATCAAATATGCATAAATCTAAATTGGAATAACTTGACTTAAGATGATTCTCGTGTCATTTCCTTCCTGGCGGTGAACGGTGGATAACCTCTTCAAATAGGAGAATTTAGCAAGGAAAAAATGGATGGTAACTTCCATATATTCCTCGGCTTTGTCAAAAAACTACAAGAGAAATAATACTTTTTTGTTCTTTTTTTTCTCTGGCCGTCAACTATTTTTTTGTAAGCCGGGAACAAATTTAAATAAGAGCCGGAAATCCCAATAGCGATTTGGAAGAAATGATATTCTACATATGGACGAGACCAAATCACAGTCTAAGCAACTTAGACAAATATATCAAATCTAAAATTATTTGACTAGTTATTACGTTGTGGGTCACTTGAACAATCGACGCTTACTGTAGACAAGGTTGTCTCCAATTGTTTGTATAGTTCTTTAGGAGCTACTCACTATAGTTGTGAATACTCTTGGGAGCTGTTTGATTATCCTAAATGAGGCTTTGACGATTAGCGCCTCCAAGCTCGAGTTTTTGTTGCGTGTGCTACTGGTGCGTAATATCATACCTTGGACTGTTTTTTGCAGCTACCTCGAGTTGGACCGTATTCGCTTGGTTTTATTTGATAGCCCTTTTGGCAACTTCTGCGGATTTTGCGAGTACTCTTTATAGTCGCAGCTTCTAGCGGACGCTTGTTGTTGTTTATCTTTAGCAAACTCTTAATTAATCATACATCAAGTATTGTATTTATCTTCATCGTTATCCTTTAACCCAACTATTATGGACTTACTTTAGCAGTCCTCATTCTATTTTCATTTGTGTCAATTGATATATAAGATGCTAAACATATTTTGCTCCAAGTTTTCGCATAGCTTTTAAATACATTTTTTTTTATTTTAAGCTAAATTTAGCACAAATCTACTTATCATTTCCTTCGTTCCTGTTAGAAAAGCCTATTTTAGGGCCCATCTTGGGGCTCACTCTTCTCTCTTCTCTCTCTATTTGTTTTAGTCCCACATCTTGGATTGAGATTTCTCTCTCTCTTCTTCTCCTATATAAATGTATTCATACTTGTAATTATTAATTCAAGAAGTATATACAAGGTTTGGAGCTTTTCTACATGGTATCAGAGCCAGGTTCGAAGCATTGCGGTCTCCTCGGTTCTGTCCGCCTCCCGCGGCCTCCTGCGGCCTGCCTCCCGCGGGCTGGTTGTTTCTATCCGCTTCCTTCTGCGACTTGCTCATCTCAGTCCGCTTCTTTCTCCGCTCCCTCCTGTTGCTCTTTTTTCTCCCGTGGTTCCACCCCCATCCCTCCCTTCTTATAGTCATTTCTCCTCCTCCATACGTGGGGTCACCTTCTCCTTTATTCTCCGCTGTCCGTTGCGGACTCCCTCCTTGCTGCGGCCTGTCTTCAGTCCGCTGCGACTTGTTCCAGCTAGCCACATCCTACCTTCTCCATCCGCCTGACCGTGCGGGCTGTTCCTCTCTCACCCGCATCTTGGTCGCGGTTTCCTTCCCGTCATTTCGCTGCTGTGATCCGCCTGACCGTGTGGGTTGTTCCTCTCTCACCCGCATCTTGGTCGCGGTCTCCTCCAGCTCTTCTCTTCTCTGTCCGCGCGGCTTGTCTCTGCCCGCTGCGGACTTCGTCTCCCAGTCCGCTCTCCTTCCTGTTCGCAGCTTGCTCTGCGGTCTCCCTCCTACCCGCCTACCCGCCTGTCTTCCCGGGCTCCTCTTCTGCGGACTGCGGGTCTGACCGCTCTTCCATTATCCACGCGGTTTTTGCGGCCTGCTCGTTCTGCCTCCGTTTCTTGTCTCCCTCTCCGTGGGTCCACCCTCCTCAGGCTTCTTATAGCCATCTTCTGCTCTGACACGTGGGGCTCACCTCTCTTATCCGCCGCGGACTCTCCTTTTGTCCGATGCGGTCTCTCTTCTTGTCCGCTGCGGTTCTGCTTTGAGTTGTTTTTACTCGCGGTCTCGTGTCCTGACCGCTCGAGTTCCTAGCTCGCTGTCTCTTGCTTCCCGCTGTGCGCGTGCGGACTTCCCTTTCCGCATTTTGGTCGCGCTCTGCCTAATCGTTGGTGTGACCGCGCGGACTGCTCCTTCTCGCTGCGGCCTGGTCTTTCTCGCTGCAACTTCCTTCCCGGTTTTTCCCCATTGCCGCTTCTCGACCTGCTCAGGTCGTGTTTACCTTGGCCCGGTCTGTTTCTATCCGCCCGGTCTCGTTCCTTTTTCGTCAGGTGTTTGCTTCCGTTGCGGTCTTCTCCTAACCGCGCAACCTGCTTGTTTCTAGCCGCTGCGGCCTCTGTTCTTACCGCGCTGGTCGTGGCCGTTTCTTGCTGCTGGTGCGTTGTCACCGTGCCCGCTGCGGACTGCTCCTTGCATAATGATCGGCTGTCCTCCGGGCTCTGTGATGTCTGTTTTTGATGGTGGTACCTCCTGCCTTGCTCACAGCTCATCCTGGATTTTGGATTCCGGGGCCTCTCACCACATTACATCACGGAAACCACCCCAATATTTGAACTCCGTGCATCCCCAGTTCATTACTGTTGCTAGTGGGGCCACACTTCCCGTATCTGGTGCTGCAGATATTCACCTCACTCCATCCATTACTCTTCGCTCAGCTCTTCATGTTCCGGGCTCTCCGTTCAACCTTCTCTCTAATGTCCGACTCACTGCTGACCTCGATTGTGCTGTTATTTTTTCTTCTAACTCGTGTGTTGTGCAGGATCGCAAGACGCAAGCCATCATTAGAAAAGGGCATCTGTCGAATGGTCTCTATATCCTTAACCCGTCTCCCCCAACGGTGCTGTCGTCCATTAGCTCCGTTGACTGACATCGCCGTCTGGGTCATGCTCCTCTCAACATCCTCAAAAAATCTCTCCCAGACGTGTCCTTCCACGAGTTCATGTGTGAGTCCTGTATCTATGGGAAACATCATCGTTTTACGTTCCCACCACATCCTTCTCGGCGTTCCGCTCTCTTTGATCTTGTTCACTCCGATATTTGGGGCCCTTACAAAATTCCTAGTGTTTTTGGATACCGTTTGTCACATTTGTCGATGACTACTCTCGGGTGACCGGGCTGTATCTCCTTCGTGACCGCTCTGAATTACCCGGTGTATTCCGTACCTTTTTTTATTGAAACTCGCTACCAGTTCTCCACCACCATTAAAACCCTCCGCATCGATAATGCCCGGAAATACACTAGTCATACCTTCTCTCACCTCTGTGCGGAGTTTGGGATCATCCATCAGACCTCCTGTGTCTATACCCCCCCAACAAAATGACGTTGCTGAACGCAAGAATCGCCACCTGCTCGAGGTCACCCGCTCCCTTATGATTCAGATGAATGTTCCAAAACAATATTGGAATTTTGCGGTTTCAACCGCTTGCACTCTTATTAACCGCCTGCCTTCATCTATCCTCAATTTTGCGGTTCCCGTCAATCTCCTTTTTCCCTCCCAACCTCCATTCTCCATCACCCCACGCGTGTTTGTGTGTGTTTGTTTTGTTCATCATCTTGGTCCGTCCACTGACAAACTTGCTCCCCGTGCCACTAAATATATGTTTGTGGGCTATTCTCGAACTCAGAAGGGCTACCTTTGTTATTCTCCCACGGATCGCAAGGTGGTTACTTCTGCTGATGTCACCTTCCTCGAACATCAGCCGTATTACTCTCACTCTATTGACCCTCCTCTTCCGCCACCTCTCCCGCGACCTGTTATCCCCGTCCATTCCACCATCCCACCTCTACCTTCCTCGCCTATCCCACCTACACCACCAGTCATTCGTGTGTACACTCGACGCCCTCCCTCGTCTACTACCCTACGAGAGCTGCCCTGCTCTCATGATGCTTTGCAACCTGCGGATCCGACATCTGCTTCCACTGCCCACTCGATGACCAACTTTGTCTCTTTTCACCGCCTCTCTCCGAACCTCCGTCAGAGTGCTCTCTCTTTATCCTCTATCTCCACCCCTAATTTTGTACAGGAGCCTCTTCACCACCCCGGATGGCGGGCGGCCATGGAAGATGAAATGCGGGCTCTCTGAGCCAACCACACTTGGGATCTGGTTCCTCTTCCTGCAGGTCAATTCTGTCTTAGCTGCAAGTGGATCTTTGTTATTAAACATGCAGCGGATGGCACCGTTGAGCGTCTCAAGGCCCGCCTCGTGGCCCGGGGTTTTACTCAGCAACATGACCTTGATTATGAGGAAACTTTCTCTCTAGTGGCCAAATTGAACACGGTCCGAGTTCTTCTTTCCTTGGCTGTTCACCGTCATTGGCCTCTTTATCAGCTGGATGTTAAGAACGCCTTTCTCAATGGTGATCTACAGGAGACTGTTTATATGCATCAACCTCCCGGGTTTGAGAACACGGGTGAGTCTCCGGTTTGTCATCTTCGGAAATCTATTTATGGTCTCAAACAGTCCCCGCGCGCTTGGTTTGACAAATTTAGCACGGTAGTCCGCGATATTGGCTTCACTAGGAGCTCGGCTGACTTCTCTCTCTTCACTCGACACCGGCCAACCGGAACAGTGATTCTTCTTGTCTATGTTGACGATATCCTCATTACTGGAGACGATACTACAGGGATACAACATACCAAGCAACAGTTGAACTCCGCCTTTCAGACCAAAGATCTTGGTAACCTACAGTATTTTCTCGGGCTTGAGGTTGCACGACGACCTGATGGTCTTGTATTATCCCAAAGGAAGTATTGTATGAACCTTCTTCATGATGCTGACTACTCGGGATGCAAATCTACAGATACTCCAATGGACGCTAATCACAAGCTATCGGTCCATAGCTCTGACTCCGATAAGCTGCTTACGAATCCGGAATACTACAGACGCCTGGTTGGGAAATTGATCTACCTTACCGTTACTCGACCAGACATCTCCTTTGCCGTAGGAGTCGTGAGTCGATTTATGCATGCCCCGAGAACATCTCACCTTCAAGCTGTCGAGCGCATTCTTCGGTATCTCAAGAACGCTCCAGGACAAGGGCATGTGTACAAGCCATCCACATCTTTATCCCTTGTCGCATACTCTGACGCTGACTATGCCGGGTCCATTGATGATAGGCGTTCCACAACAAGTTTTTGTACCTACTTCGGTGGACATCTCATAACCTGACGTAGCAAGAAACAGAATGTGGTTGTTCGCTCTTCTGCTGAAGCTGAGTACCGCGCTATGTCTGCTGTTGTTTCCGAGTTAACTTGGCTTGAGAGCCTTCTGAGAGACTTGGGTGTTCGTCTTTCATCACCTGCGACCCTATTTTGTGACAGTCAAGCGGCAATCCATATTGCCAAGAATCCAGTCTTTCACGAACGCACAAAACATATTGAAGTTGACTGTCACTTTATCCGAGAAAAGGTACAGACAAAGAAGATAGATTTAGAGCATGTTCCTGCTACAAGCCAAGTTGTTGACATCCTGACTAAAGCTCTCTCCCGGCCACTATACTACCAGTTTTTATCCAAACTTGGTGCCTACGACTTGTACGCTCCAGCTTGCGGGGGAGTGTTAGAAAAGCCTACTTTAGGGCCCATCTAGGGGCCCATTCTTCTCTCTTCTCTCTCTATTTGTTTTAGTCCCACATTTTGTATTGAGATTTCTCTCTTTCTTCTTCTCCTATATAAATGTATTCATACTTGTAATTATTAATTCAAGAAGTATATACAAGATTTGGAGCTTTTTCTAGAGTTCCATTGTACTTTCTCTTTCGTTAATAAATGTTTAGGTATTTGAAATCATGTCTTTTGTTTCAATGAATATGTTGAAATTGTCTTTCTTAAGCAAGGATTGTTTTTTGTTGTGAGACTATTGTTTGAGTGTGAATGAGCATTCTCACTACTATCTAAATTGTAAAGTGTTCTCTGTTTATATTATAACATGACAGTTTGACAATATTGCAGACCAACATGGAGGATCATTTGAATTGTGTGTGAATTTTCATTCACGTGAATGATCTCTTATTTTTATTTACTATGTTTGATTTTAATTATAACACCTATATTATTATGTGAATCATATGGACTTTGTACTTAAGGCATTTGAACTATTTAGCTACGACAAACATGTTTAATTCTTAATGTGAGATTTAATTCCGCTTTTTGGGGGTGCAATCGAGCTCGATCAAAAATGAGAAATCAAGCACGATCTCAAGCTAAATGAAAAGGACGAGCTCGTTTTATTAAGCTTGAGCTCGGCTGGAGCTCATCGGGCTCATCGGGCTCATCTTGAGCTCATGAAGCTCATCTTGAGCTCATGAGTTGGAGCTCGCATGCATTAATTTGAACAAATAAAATTACAGCCACAGTTTCATAGATGCTGTTGGATCCCTAGTTTGATTTGGGTTAGGTTCACTAAGTTAGGATCTTGTGACCCATCTTGTATAGCCAGAGTCATAGTTGTGTCCTAGAGTCTAGGTCAAGTCCTTAGTTTCAACATCTCATGGACCAGCCATCATCAGACTGCCAGAGACTCAAGACTTAGAAAATTTCCAAAGAACACAGTAAAATGAGTTCTACGTTCGTCGAACTCAGCTCGACGATTGTCGTGCTCAGCTCGACGATCTCAGAGAAAATTCTCTGAGCTGAGCTCGACAAACTTGATTCTCAAGTCGACGATGTTTGTGCTCTACCTTCAGCATTCCAAGTCCAGAATTTATTCTCTAGACTCCAATCGACGAACTTAGTTCTCTGGTCGACGATTTCTGGATTCTCTACTTCAACTTATTAATTCAGAAGCCTCTCAGTTTCCTAAGTCCAGAATCATCTCCAGTCGACGAATTCAAGATTCTCAGCTCGACGAACCTTGACCACTTTGGCAAGAGTTATGAAGCAGCAGTTAGTGGTCCTCAGCTCGACGAAACAAATTCTCAGGTCGACGATTTCTGGATACTTCACTTCAACACTTCATTCTAGAAGCATCTGAAAATATTCTAAGTCCAGAAATACTTTGCTGAACTTCAGTCGACGAAACCAGTTATCAGCTCGACGAACTCCATACACAAAAAAGGCAAAGTTTCTAGAGAATGCAGTTCTGTTTTGACACGACGATCCTGGAACTCAGCTCGACAAACAGAAGTCATCTGGTCGATGAACACAGCAACTCGGCTCGACGAACTGTGAACTCAGCTCGACGATTTCTGTTATCTGTTCGACGAATCCAGACTTAGTTATTTCCTTCCTTCTGTCCCCTTCTTACTGCAATAATTCCTGTGTAATTAATGCTCAAATATTCTCTGAATATAACCGTTAAAAGGAGCATTGATTATGGTCTTCTCCAGAATTATTGCTTGCCGTTTTTCTATGGGACAGTTGGGGAAATAATTCAATGCAGTTTATTCTCAAGGCCGTCAGCATTGATTGCAGATGATTTCAAATTTCGAAAGACAATTTTTGACAGGAAATATAAAAGAGATTTTCTCTCTTTTCCTGCACAGGAAATAGACACACAGACAAAAAAAATACAATCAGTCTGAATCAAGGAATTTTCTGCTCTTTCTTTCACAGATCTCTGGTACAGAGAAGAAGCCCTAGACCAGAAGAACATCTGCTATCTGAAGAAGAAGAATACCAAATCAAAATCAAGAGTCTTTCTTTTTCAACACTCCAGGATACTTCAAAGGACAACAACAAATCCATATGTCAAGAAGTTCCTGAATACTTTCTGGTCAAGGCTGATAAACACTGAAGACCTATCACCCTGAAACAAAGCTCCAGTTTTTCCTGAATCATTTTACATCTCAGGGGGAGCTCTTTGCTAATATCATTTCCACTTAAGTTTTCTCAGTTGTATATTGAGAAAGAGAAGACAATATCATCTCTCATCCCCCACTGTATAAAGGGTTATAACTCCCTTCAAAAGTTATTCTTGTTTGCAAGTCACCTGATCAAAAGACTTGAGCATTGGTTTTTGAGCACCTGATCAAAAGCTCATTGGTGTCAGACACCTGATCAAAAATCTGAGTGGATTCCTACCAGGGTGGTAGAAGAGTGGATGTACCCAGGTTGGGGAACCACTATAATTTCTTGTGTTGTCTGGTTGCCATTTCTTTTGTTCTTGCTGTGTTTGTGCTAACTAGGTCTGCTGTGTGTTTGTGGTTATCTATTTGTTATTCTGCAATTTTTATTTACAACAAAAACTGTAAAGTTTTCTAAAGGATTTTAGGATACTCTATTCACCCCCCTAGAGTATTTCAGATATAACACCTCACTTTCAGATGCATAAATTTAAATTGAAATAACTAGACTTAAGATGTAATTTATACTTATTTTGGTAGTGACGACCCTTGAATCTGATGGTGATTCCCGCACCGATTACTGACGATGAGCGGTGGATAACTGGATGCTAAATTATTTACCTAGACTTGTCAAAAGAGTATAAGAGAAATAAGATTTTTGTTGTTCTTTTTTCTCTGTCTGTCAACTATTTTTTGTTGGCCAGGAAACAAATTAAAAAAAGAAACAGGAATCTCAAACGTGATTTGGCAGAAATGATAGTGGCATTCTACATATGGGCATGACCAAATCACGGCCTCATCAACATAGTCAAATCTATCAAATCCAAAATTCGTTGGCTAGTTATTATTGTTGGAGAAATAGGATATATTGTTGTTAGAGAAATAAGATATATTGTAAAGGCCCATTAATTTGGCCTATTTTATTCTCTCTTGCTTTAGTCCCACATCTCTTGTATAGGACTCTTCTCCTCTCTCCTCTCTCCTCTCATATATATATGTTCTCATACTTGTGTTTGATATATGAAAAAGTGCTCATAAGGTTTGGGACCATTTCTCTACATGGTATCAGAGGGAGGTTCGACTGTCTTTCCGGCTTACCGCGCGGCCTCCTCTTCTGCCTTAGCCGCGCTCTCGTGCGGCCTGCTTCTTTCGTCCCGCGCGGTCTAGGTCTCTCTATCCGCTTCCTCTGCCCCGTCTCTCTCGTGGCATCCACCCTTCCTTCTCCTTCTCCTCCATTTTATAACATTTCTCATCGGTGGGGACCACACCCATTTTTTTCCCAGCTCGCGCGGCCTTCCTTTTCTATTCGCGCGGTCTCCCTCTCGCTTCCCTCCTCAGCTCTTTTCGACCTTGGTCCCTACGGCCTGCAGGTTCCAAGTCGCTCTTCCTATACGTTGCCGAGCTCTCCTATCTGCTCCGCAGTCTCCTACCACTACGGACCTCCTCTGTCTGCTTGGCTTATCCCCTATCCGCTGCGGTCTCTTCGTGCGGCTAGTCTCTTTGCCAGCCTTCTCTCCTTTTGCCGCCCGGCTTCTTCTGTTCGCCGCGCCTTGGGTTCTCTGCCCTCTACTTGCCGTGTGTTGGTATCCGCTGCTAGCCGCTGCGGATTGTTACTTCTCGATGCGGCCTGGTGCTCGCTGCGACTTGATTCTCGCTGCGGCCTGGTTCTCGCTGCAGCCTATGCTTCTCGCTGCGGCCGGGTTCTCGCTGCGGCCTGGTTCTCGCTGCGGCCTGGTTCTCGCTGCGGCCTGGTTCTCGCTGCGGCCTGGTTCTCGCTGCAGCCTCTGCTTCTCGCTGCAGTTTCTGCTTCTCGCTGCGGCCTCAGCTTCTTGCCTGGTTCTTGTCGCTGGTCCCGGTTGCGGCCTGGTCCTTGTTGCGGCCATCTGCTTGGTGCTCCTGCTGCGTCCTGGTCTTTGGCGACCCCTCTCTAAGGATGTGTGCCTCTTCAGCGCTGATCGCCCCACCACTGGGCTCTGTGGTGTCTATCTCTGATAGCGGAAGCTCATGTCTTGTACACAGTTCCTCATGGATTTTGGACTCCGGTGCGACACACCACATTACCCCACTACAGCCTCCGCACTACCTGGCCTCTGTGCATCCTAAGTTCATCACCGTTGCAAATGGGGATACCACTCCCGTCTCTGGATCCGCTGACATCCTTCTTACTCCCTCTATTACTTTTTGATTTGTTCTTCATGTTCCTGACTCTTCTTTTAATCTTCTCTCTATTAGTCGTCTCATTCACGACCTTAGCTGCAAAATAACCTTCTCTTCAACCTCTTGTGTTGTGCAGGATCGCAAGACACAGAACATCCTCGGTACTGGACGACTGTCCAATGGGCTCTACATTTTCATCTCCTCTTCTCCCACCGCTCTCCACCATCTCTTCTATTGACTGGCATCGTCGTCTTGGGCATGCTCCTCTTCCAATTCTCCAGAAAGCTCTTACTATTGTTTCCCTTTCTGAGTTTCGGTGTGAATCTTGCATTTATGGCAAACAACATCGTGTCTCCTTTACCTCTCCTAGTACTCGGTGCGATGCCCTTCTCCTTAGTCCATTCTGATATTTGGGGGCCATATAAGCTCCCGAATGTTTTTGGCTATCAGTATTTTGTCACATTTATCGATGACTACTCACGTGTTACCTGGTTGTATTTACTTCGGGATCGTACTGAACTTCCCTCGACTTTCCGTGCCTTTCTGGTGGAGATTCGTACTCAGTTTTTTACCTGCGTAAAAATTCTCCGTACCGATAATGCGCGTGAGTATACGGGCCACACCTTCTCTAATATCTGCACAGAGTTTGGTATTGTTCATCAGACCTCGTGTGCATATACTCCTTAACAGAACGGCGTCGCCAAGCGGAAGAATCGACACCTTCTCGAGGTCACCCGATCTATCATGTTTCAGATGCAGGTTCCACCTCTCTATTGGAACTTTGTCGTCTCTACTGCCTGTCATCTCATCAACCACATGCCCTCATTCACCATGAACTTCGTGGCTCCTGTCACTCTCCTCTTTCCTTCCAAGGCTCTGTTCTCTCTCACGCCCAGAGTTTTTGGATGCACATGCTATGTTCATAACCTGGTTCCGCCCACTGACAAGTTCGCTCCACGAGCAACCAAGGTGATGTTTGTTGGCTACTCCTGCTCCCAAAAAGGATATGTTTGCTATTCTCCTGCCGACGGTAAACTAATCATCTCTGCTGATGTCACCTTTTGGGAAAATCAACCCTTTCATACCATCTCTACAGATCCGTTTCTTCCTCCTATAATTCGGCCTGTGGTCCCCGTTACGTCTCCTCCCCTCCCCTCTCTACTTCCAACACCTAACCCTCCGCTAATCCACCCTCTCCTTCCAAAACCTACCCCCCCCCCCCCCCAATCCGCCCTACGCCGCCTATAATTCAGGTGTACTCTCGTCGCCCTTCGAGTTCTAATGCCCTGCCACGGCCTCCCTCTACTGATGTGATTTCGCGGCCTGCTGATCCGTTGTTTATCTCCACAGCTCATCCTATGGCGAAATATGTCTCGCTACATCGCCTGTCCCCGACCCTTCACACCTTTGCTACTTCATTGTCCTCTATTTCTGTTCCTACTTCTGTGCAGGAGGCTTTGCAACATCCGGGTTGGCGTGCTGCCATGGATGAAGAAATGCGCGCCCTTTGGGCTAATCAGACATGGGTTGTGGTCCCTCTACCACCTGGCCAGACTACAGTTAGTTGCAAATGAGTCTTTGTCATCAAGCATGTTTCTGATGGGACAGTTGACCGTCTTAAGGCACGCCTGGTAGCTCGTGGCTTTACTCAACAACACGGTCTCGACTATGAGGAGACCTTCTCTCCGGTCGCCAAACTCAACACGGTTCGTGTCCTCTCCGTCGTTGTGCATCGTCGGTGGCCCTTGCACCAACTCGATATCAAGAATGCGTTTCTCAATGGTGACCTACAAGAAACCGTCTATATGCAACAACCTCTCGGGTTTGAGACCACGGGAGAGTCCAGAGTTTGTCATCTTAAGAAATCTATCTATGGTCTCAAACAATCCCCTCGGGCATGGTTCGATAAATTCAGGAAAGCTGTTCAGGCAGTTGGTTTTAATCGGAGTTCGACAGACTTCTCTCTGTTCACTCGACATAGAACAACAGACACGATTCTCCTTTTGGTATATGTTGATGACATCCTAATCATAGTCGATGACTCAAAATGCATACTAGAGGTCAAACAACATCTTAGCTCTGTTTTCCAAACAAAAGTTCTGGGAAACCTTCGATACTTCCTTGGTCTTGAAATCGCAAGACGTCCTGATGGACTTGTGTTATCCCAACGGAAGTACTTCCTTGACCTTCTCCGTGATGCTGGCTACTCCGGGTGTAAACCTGTGGACACTCCGATGGATGCCAATCACAAGCTATGTGCCCATGGGTCTGACTCTGATGGTCTGCTTTCAAACCCTGAGTATTATCGACATACTGATATATCTGACAATTACAAGACCTGACATCTCATTTGCTGTCGGAGTAGTCAGTCGGTATATGCATGCTCCTCGAGGCTCTCATTTACAAGCTGTGGAATGAATCCTCAGATACTTGAAGACTGCACCATGACAAGGGTTGGTATATAAACCATCTTCTTCTCTATCTCTTGTTGCATATTCTGATGCGGACTATGCGGGCTCCCTGGATGATCGACGCTCTATTACGGATTTTTGTACCTACTTTGGAGGGAATCTTATTACTTGGCGCAGCAAGAAACAATCTGTTGTTGCTCGCTCTTCTGTTGAAGCTGAGTATCGTGGAATGACCGCCGTTGTTTCTGAACTCACCTGGCTGGAGGCTCTTCTTGGTGATCTAGGAGTCACTTTATCCTCACCAACAGTTCTACTTTGTGATAGTCAGGCCGCAATCCATATTGCGATGAACTCAGTTTTTCATGAAAGGACCAAACACATTGAAGTTGATTGTCACTTCATCCGTGAAAAGGTTCAGTTAAAGAAGTTAGAGCTAGAGCATGTTCCCACTTCTAAGCAAGTTGCTGACATTCTCACCAAGGCATTGCCCCGACATTTGTTCCATCAGTTCTTATCCAAGCTTGGTGCCTACGATTTGTATGCTCCAGCTTGCGGGGGAGTGTTAGAGAAATAAGATATATTGTTGTTAGAGAAATATGATATATTGTAAAGGCCCATTAATTTGGCCCATTTTATTCTCTTGCTTTAGTCCCACATCTCTTGTATATGACTCTTCTCTCTCCTCTACTATATATATGTTCTCATACTTGTTTTTGATATATGAAAAAGTGCTCATAAGGTTTAGGACCATTTCTCTACAATTATGTTGTGGGTCACTTGACAACACCTCTTGTAGATAGGGTTGTTTCCAATTGTTTTCGTAGTTCTTTAGGAGGTACTCACTATAGTTGTAAAAACTGTTTGGAGTTGTTTGATTATCCTCGATGAGGCTTCTAGCGCCTCCTAGCTCGAGTTTTTTTTTGCAGGTGCTACTAATGCTTAGTACCCAAGCATCTGTTGAGGTTTTTTGTAGATAGCTTAGAGTGTTTTTTGCACCTACCCTTAGTTGGACCATATTCACAGATTTTACTCAATAGCCCTTCTGGCGACTTCTGCAACTTTTGTGAGTACTCTTTATAGTTGTAGCTTCTAGAAGACATGTGTTGTCTATCTTTGGCGAACTTTGAATTTATCATACATCAAATATTGTATTCATCTCCATTTTTATCCTTTAACCCAACTATTATGGGCTTGCTTTAGGAGTCCTCATTCTATTTTCATTCCGGTCGAGTGATGGATGAGATGCTTCAATTTTTTACATAGCTTTTAAGAACTAAAAATAATAATATTAGACGGGAATTATTATTATTATTATTTTGAGCTAAATTTATCAATAATCTACTTATCATTTCTGTAGAAAACCTTGTATATACTTCTTGAATCCAAAAATATAAGTATGAGTACAAATATATAGGAGAGAAGAGAGGAAAACTAAGCTATATAAGCAATGTGGGACTAAACACTAACTCCTATATGAGCCTTATTAATGGGTCAATACATCATGTTTTTCTAATATTCTCTAACACTCCCCCGCAAGCTGGAGCGTACAAGTCGTATGCATCAAGCTTGGATAAGAACTGATGATACATTAGTCGTGGTAATGCCTTGGTGAGAATATCGGCAACCTGTCCAGACGCAGGAACATGCTCCAGTTCTAACTTCTTTAATTGGACCTTTTCCCGAACAAAATGGCAGTCAACCTCGATATGCTTGGTCCGCTCATGAAACACAAGATTCTTCGCGATGTGAATTGCAGTCTGGCTTTCGCAAAACAAAGTTTCAGGTGAGGGTAAAGTGACCCTCAAATCACCAAGTAGGCCCCCAAGCCAGGTGAGTTCAGATACAACCGCCGCCATGACACGATACTCAGCTTCAGTGGATGATCTAGCAACAACGGACTGTTTTTTGCTACGCCAAGTAATAAGATTCCCCTAAAGTAGGTACAAAAGCCTGTAGTAGAGCAGCGATCATCTAGGGAACCCGCATAGTCAGCATCTGAGTATGCAACAAGAGATAGGGAGGAAGATGACTTATATACCAATCCTTGTCCAGGAGCAGTCTTCAAATATCTGAGGATGCGTTCCACAACCTGAAGATGAGAGGTGCGAGGGGCGTACATAAATCTGCTAACAACCCCAACGACAAATGAGATATCAGGTCTTGTGACAGTTAGGTAAATCAATTTTCCCACAAGGCACCGATAATACTCAAGGTTCGTAAGCAGAGAATCAGAGTCAGACCCATGAACACATAACTTGTGGTTGGTGTCCATCAGAGTTTCTATATGTTTACACCCCGAATAACCAGCATCGTGGAGGAAATCAAGGCAATACTTTCGTTGTGACAGAACAAGGCCATCGGGTCGTCTTGTTATCTCAAGCCCAAGAAAGTACCTCAATCGCCCCAGATCTTTTGTCTGAAAAATGGAGTTCAAGTTTTGCTTAATTTTCTGTATCCCCGTGGTGTCGTCTCCATTGATTTAGATATCATCCACATATACCAAGAGAATGACAGTCCCAGTTGATTGATGTCGAGTGAAAAGAGAGAGGTCGACCGAGCTCCGCTTGAATCCAACATCACAGACAGCCTTGTTAAACTTGTCAAACCAAGCCCGGGGAGATTGTTTGAGACCATAAATCGATTTCCGAAGAAGACATACACGAGACTCCCCCGTGGTCTCAAACCCGGGTGGTTGATGCATGTAGACTGTCTCTTGAAGGTCGTCATTCAAAAAGACATTCTTAATATCAAGTTGATGGATAGACCAGTGGCGATGGACAACCAAGGAGATCAGAACACGAACGAAATTCAGCTTGGCAACAAGAGAGAAAGTTTCCTCATAATCAAGCCCCTGCTGTTGTGTAAACCCACGCGCCACAAGCCGGGCCTTGAGCCTATCAATTGTCCCATCATGAGCATGCTTGATAGTAAACACCCACTTGCAACTGACACAAGATTGGCCGGGTGGAGGAGGAACCAGATCCCAAGTCTGGTTGGACCAAAGAGCAGTCATTTCCTCGTCCATGGCCGCGCGCCACCCTGGATGTGAAAGAGCCTCCTGCACGGAGTTAGGAATAGAAATGGAGGAGAGGGAGAGAGCAAACTTGCGTAGAGATGGGGCAAGGCAATGCATAGAGACATAATTCACCATGGGGTGAGTGGTAGAAGATGTTGTTGGATCGTCAGTCCGCGGGATATCACTGCTACATGGAGGCTGTTGTAGAGCTCCAGAGACCGGGGAACGCGAGTGCAGACACGAATAAGGGGTGGTTTGGACGGTGGAGGTGGAACATGTGCCATAGGAGGAGTTGGAAGTAGTGGTGGTAAAGAAGACGTGACGAGAACAATTGGTCGAGGAACTGGTGGGGGAAAAGGAGGAGCAATGTCAGACGATGACTCATAAAATGATTGAGCCTCCTGAAAGGTGACATCAGCAGAGATAATGACTTTGTCATGAGGCGGAGAATAACACACATAACCTTTCTGTGTCTGAGACTAATCAAGAAAGATACACGTGCGGGCTCGGGGAGCGAACTTATCCGTGATTGGACCGAGAGTATGAACATAGCAGGTACACCCGAACACACGAGGTGTAAGAGCAAACAGAGAGTGGGATGGAAAAAGAAGGCTTAACGGAGTGGCATGATTGAGCACAGAAGAAGACATGTGATTGATGAGATGACATGTCGTAGAGACTGCAAAGTTCCAAAAACGAGTAGTAACATGCAAGGTTGTAGATGTCAGATGTCGGGTTCATGTCGGTTTGAGTTTGAAATGTCGTATGTCGGAGTGCGGAGGATATATCAGGGATATTTTACAATATCGAATTTTAATATTTAAATAAAGATTACAGTATTTATAAATATATTTTTTTGTAAATAAGTAAAAATGTACAGACAAATAACTATAACAATGTATAGACAAATAAGTATTTATAACATTTTTTTTGAAATAATTTTGAAAGATAAAGGAGAAGCCCATGTAATTATGTAAAGTTGGAGGTGAGTTTTTCTTAGCATAGGAGAAACAAAAATCACTGCAGATTTACACAAGGAAAAATATAAACTTAGCTATTGCAAGAAAGAAACCTAACTATAACATAAGTAAGCAGCTTACAGTAACACATGTTTAATAAAACTTTTAGATATTATGGCTTGATCAATATAATAACTTCAAATAAAACTTTCAATTGTCGCAGAAACAAAAAGAAAGAAGAAGAAAGAAGAAGAAAGAAGAAGGGGGCTTACAGTGGAGTGAAGTAGCAGAAACCCTAAAGCCCGGAATCGACTCCTCCCGTCCTCGCTTGCGATGCCAATTCGTAGAAAGTCCGTCGTCGTCGTCTACTCCTCGCCTGCGATGCCGATTTGTTGCCTCGTCACCGGAGAAGGAGCTGTCGAGTGTCGACCACTCCGCCAGAGTGACTCTCCCGTAAAATTTAGGGTAGAGCTAAAAATGCTGAATGCGTGAAATGGACTCGTGAAATAGAAAAATATGGGTCCCGTGAACTTTGTTTTTTTATATATTAAATATAATAATCGAAATATCGGGTTAGAGATATATCAAGATATATCGCCGTTTTTTTACAAAACGATATTTTTGTCAAACAAATCGGTTTCGTTGTGTTTTGCACCCAAAACCTTTATGTCGGCCGATATCTACAACACTGGTAACATGCATTTGGAGAATTAGGGATCGCCCCACATCAAGAAGATGACGATTCTTCCGCTCGACCACACCATTTTGTTGAGGCGTGTACGCACAAGAGGTTTGATGTATGATACCGAACTCAGTGCACAAGTTCGCAAATGTACGCTAGTGTATTACTTAGCGTTATCCATACGAATAACTTTTAGAGGAGAGACGAACTGTGTACGGATTTCAGTCAGGAAGGCACGAAATGTAGAGGTAAGTTCAGTACGATCCCGAAGTAAGTACAACCAGGTTAAGCGTGAGAAGTCATCTATAAATGTTACGAAATATCGATAACCAAACATACTAGGGGTTTTATAAGTGCCCCAAATATCAGAATGAACTAATGCAAATGGAGTATCACTCCGAGTACAACGGGGAGAAAATGAAACACGATGTTGTTTGCCGAAGATACATGACTCACAAGAGAACTCATGCCGGGAGACATCCGGAAGAGCTTTCTTGAGTCTGGAGGGGAGCATGCCCGAGACGACGATGACAGTCGGTAGTGGAAACAGTAGAGATGGCGTAAGTAGGGACATCGAGGAGGTAGAGCTCATTCGACAACCGTCCCTTACCAATGATTTTCTGCGTGTTTCGATCATGCACAACAAAGGTAGATGGTGAGAAAGTAACAAAACAATTTAGGTCTTGTGTAAGGCGGCTAACGGAGAGTAAATTAAATAGGGAACCAGGAACATGAAGAGCAGAGGTCAGAGACAGAGTGGGTGTGAGAGATATATCCGCAGCACCAGAAACGGGTGTGGTATCACCATTTGTCACTGTTATGAACTTGGGGTGAGCAGTCCCGGAGTATTGCGGAGGGCGTTGCGACGTGATGTGATGTGTTGCTTCGGATTCCACAATCCAGTGAGAGCTTTGAGATAGACAAGAAATACCTTCATTGGAAATAGATGCGACAGAGCCAGACGAGCGTGAGATCACCCCCTGTAGGTGTTAAAGCTGAGTGCGTAGAGCATCAATATCTGCCCGAGTAGAGGCAGCAAAATCCGGGGCAGGAGCGGCAGTAGGAGCAGGAGGATCAACCAGAGCAGCAGCAACAAGATGTGGAGGCAGACCGTGTTTGCGTTAGCACGTGGCCTCAAGATGGCCATCTCGGCCGCAATAGGTGCACTTAAACAGAGGTTTGTCAGACCGACCGCGTCCTGGAGTCGTGGTACGGCCGCCACGAGCTAAGGACCCCCGAGCATGCAGAGCTGGTGAAGAGTTTGTAGGAGCGCTGGGGAGAGAGTAATAGGAGTATCGGGAGGCGGTGTGACCTTCAGGAGCATAGAGCAAACATCAGATAGAGATGGTGTGTTTGTAGAGGAGAGAATCTGGAGCCGAACAGTGTGGAGGTGAGAGGGGACCCGAGACATCATCATAGTAATGCCGACAGCCTCTTTCTGGGCTCGCTAAGTAGTCAGATCTGTCTGTAGTGGGAGGCTGATGCTGGATCCAGGCTTCCTCCAGGGTCTTAGCCTTAACCACAAAGGAGATCATATCACCGGGACCCCCGGGATCTAGATTTTGGAGATCCGAGATAATATCAAACAGGTGTTGCAAACTATTCTGGCCTGAGTAGAACGAATGGAGTTCCTCTCATATGGCTTTCGCCGTGTCATGATACATCGTCATCTGATAGGGATCAATGTCCATAGAGTTAAGGATCCAAGATTAGACGCGACCATCATCGCGAAGCCACTCATCAGTGGGAGCAGTTGGAGTAATCTTTGTGAGGTGATGTAGAAGACCTATTGTCTGCAAGACGCGACGAACCGAGTGAACCCACTCGACAAAGTTGTGCTTCCCACTGAGAGAGGTAGTAGTAATGCGAAGTTCATCGTGATGCTCGAAACTGGGGGCCGCAACACGATCGAGAAGAACCGAGGAGGAGTTGGAGTTCTCGGACGCCATGAGACCGCAGCAGTTTGATGAGGTCAATAGCTGGGCGGGCAGCAAGGGAAGCCAAAAAACAGACCGTAAAACAGACCGCGCGACAAAGAAACGGAGCGGCTAGAGATAGCAAACCGCAGGGAAAAAAACCGCTCGACAACAGACCGAACAACACGACAAGCAGGTCGTGGACGGGCGGCGAGTAGCAAGCCGCAAGAATTAGACCGGGCGGCTAGGGAGAGACCTCAAGCGCAAACGAAGAGAAAGGAGTTCGGGCGGCTACGAGCAAACCGCACCAAGACACAGCCGCGGATAGTCACCAGTCCGTGCGGGAGAAACAGCCCGCACCGGAGCAGAAAACAAACAGTTCGCGCGAGTAGGTGAACTAATCGCGAAGAGAGGAGCGTCAAGGAGACCGCAGCGAGGAGGAAACCGCGCGGCAAGGAGACCTCAGCGGGTTGAGCAGGAAGCCGGTTAGAAGAAGAAGATAAAGGCGCGAGAAGCAGCCCGACGAATAAGGGAAGTCGCGGCGGGTAGTAATAGCAGCGGATAAAACGAAACTCGTGATGGTTAAGACAAGTCGCAGCGGTAAAGAGAAGACCCGAACAAGAGCAAGACCCAGGCTGTTAGCACCAGTCCGCACCGGGTAGAAAAGGAGAGGCCGCAGCGGATAGAGAACGCAACGGCGGTTAGAAGAAACCTAACCGGACGGAGGTGGGGTCCACGAGCGAGAGAGGGAAAGGCTATAAAAGGTGGCGGAGAGGAGGAGAGGTGGTGGATCCACGGGAGGGAAGAAAGAAGCGGTTAGGGATGGGAGAGACCGCAAGGCCGTTCAGTGAGGCAAAGGGACAAGCCGTGCGGTTAAAAGGGACCTAGCGGTTTGAAAAGAAACAAGCCAGACCGTTCGCTCTGATACCATGTAGAAAATCTTGTATATACTTCTGGAATCCAAAAATACAAGTATGAGTACAAATATATAGGAGAGGAGAGGAAAACTAAGCTATACAAGCAATGAGGGACTAAACACTAACTCCTATATTGTTGAAACCAAAAACTTGGTCTCTCGTGGAGTTCGGGGTCCCAAAAGAGGGGTGACCTCACACCCACTACACTCGGAGGAACGTCACGGACCGAAGACTTGGGAAACTAGGAACAGACCCTCGCCTCTAGCGCGGAGGTCCCACCTCACACCCAGAAGGCTACCTGAGCTCTTCCCCTCCCTAGTCAATGCTCAAGCTAGGGTGCCTTGGAGGAGCCCTCTCTACTCTACCTAGGAGGAACTAAGGGAGGAGGAAGCCAAAAAAAGATCCTCTCCAAAGGCACCCAAGGGGGTCTATTTATAGTTTTTCCCAAGCACATGACCCATAATGTCTGAAACGCCCCCAAGGCAAATAAGCCTTGGGCCAATAGGAAACCGTCACGCCGGGGGGCAAAGAGGTAAAAACATCCCGGGGGCAAAACGGTAACGACAAGGCCCAAAGGGGGCCAAGGATGGGGAGAGCCCACATGCCAAACCGCAGGGCGGGCGAGACCCGGCCCCGGGCCGGTCTCGCCCCCACCAGCCCGCGGGGCGGGCGAGACGCGCCCCCGGGCCGGTCTCGCCCCCACCTGCCCAGCGGGGCGGGCGAGACCCGGCCCCGGGCCGGTCTCGCCCCCGCCTGCCCGCGGGGCGGGCGAGACCCGGCCCCGGGCCGGTCTCGCCCCCGCCTGCCCGCGGGGCGGGCGAGACCCGGCCCCGGGCCGGTCTCGCCCCCGCCTGCCCGCGGGGCGGGCGAGACCCGGCCCCGGGCCGGTCTCGCCCCCGCCTGCCCGCGGGGCGGGCGAGACCCGGCCCCGGGCCGGTCTCGCCCCCGCCTGCCCGCGGGGCGGGCGAGACCCGGCCCCGGCCGGTCTCGCCCCCGCCTGCCCGCGGGGCGGGCGAGACCCGGCCCCGGGCCAGTCTCGCCCCCACCTGCCCGTCCGTTGCACCTGCCCCAAAGAAGGGGCCACCGGGGGGGAGGTAAAAGTTTTCCCCCCTACTAGTATATTTCCAAGCCAGAGCCAAAATTGGCCACCGAGAGTGCAAAATCTCCAAAAAGCTTAAAAACGCGTCCGCCTTGTTTGGGGCTCACTCTTCGCGAATACAAGGTTGTATACAATCCCCGCTCTTTTCTAGGTTGGCACAAGCTCGAAAAGAAACGTCCAACCCAACATATTCGCGGAGTGTACTTTTTGCGCGCGACTCCGGAGGGGTCAACCTGTCAAGGCAGCTAATGGGAGCCTGGGTGACGAGACGGCCTCGGGGCGGAAACACTCAACCTCCCCGAGTAGTCAACATGTCAAGCCAGCTAATGAGAGCCTCGGCCTCGGGGGTGCAAACACGTGCTCTACGAGAGGTACCACCGGCCCTGCCAGCTAGTGGGAGCCTGACAGCGGGACCACCCCGGAGCGAAGGGACTTGGGCTTCCACGAGAGGTACGCCTGCCCTGCCAGCTAGTGAGAGTCTGGCAGCGGAATCCATCTCGGAGCTGAAGGACTTAGCCTCCACGAGGGATCAACCTGCCCTGCCAGCTAGTGAGAGCCTGACAGCGGAATCCATCCCGGAGCTGAAGGACTTAGCCTCCACGAGAGATCAACCTGCCCTGCCAGCTAGTGAGAGCCTGACAGCGGAATCCATCTCGGAGCTAAAGGACTTAGCCTCCACGAGAGATCAACCTGCCCTGCCAGCTAGTGAGAGCCTGACAGCGGAATCCATCTCGGAGCTAAAGGACTTAGCCTTCACGAGAGATCAACCTGCCCTGCCAGCTAGGTGAGAGCCTGACAGCGGAATCCATCTCGAGGTTAGACCTTCCCATCCTCCGAGAGATCAACCTGCCCCGCCAGCTAGGTGAGAGCCTGACAGCGGAATGAGATCAATCTGAGAGCCGAGGTGAGACCTTCCCACCCTCCGAGAGATCAACCTGCCCTGCGAGAGATCAAGCCCTTGGTGAGAGCCTGGCAGCGGAATCCATCTCGAGGTGAGACCTTCCCACCCTCCGAGAGATCAACCTGCCCTGCCAGCTAGGTGAGAGCCTGGCAGCGGAATCCATCTCGAGGTGAGACCTTCCCACCCTCCGAGAGATCAACCTGCCCTGCCAGCTAGGTGAGAGCCTGGCAGCGGAATCCATCTCGAGGTGAGACCTTCCCACCCTCCGAGAGATCAACCTGCCCTGCCAGCTAGGTGAGAGCCTGCAGCGGAATCCATCTCGAGGTGAGACCTTCCCACCCTCCGAGAGATCAACCTGCCCTGCCAGCTAGGTGAGAGCCTGACAGCGGAATCCATCTCGAGGTGAGACCTTCCCACCCTCCGAGAGATCAACCTGCCCTGCCAGCTAGGTGAGAGCCTGACAGCGGAATCCATCTCGAGGTGAGACTTTCCCACCCTCCGAGAGATCAACCTGCCCTGCCAGCTAGGTGAGAGCCTGGCAGCGGAATCCATCTCGAGGTGAGACCTTCCCACCCTCCGAGAGATCAACCTGCCCTGCCAGCTAGGTGAGAGCCTGGCAGCGGAATCCATCTCGAGGTGAGACCTTCGCACCCTCCGAGAGATCAACCTGCCCTGCCAGCTAGGTGAGAGCCTGACAGCGGAATCCATCTCGAGGTGAGACCTTCCCACCCTCCGAGAGATCAACCTGCCCTGCCAGCTAGGTGAGAGCCTGACAGAGGAATCCATCTCGAGGTGAGACCTTCGCACCCTCTGAGAGATCAACCTGCCCTGCCAGCTAGGTGAGAGCCTGACAGCGGAATCCATCTCGAGGTGAGACCTTCCCACCCTCCGAGAGATCAACCTGCCCTGCCAGCTAGGTGAGAGCCTGACAGCGGAATCCATCTCGAGGTGAGACCTTCCCACCCTCCGAGAGATCAACCTGCCCTGCCAGCTAGGTGAGAGCCTGACAGCGGAATCCATCTCGAGGTGAGACCTTCCCACCCTCTGAGAGATCAACCTGCCCTGCCAGCTAGGTGAGAGCCTGGCAGCGGAATCCATCTCGAGGTGAGAACTTCCCACCCTCCGAGAGATCAACCTGCCCTGCCAGTTAGGTGAGAGCCTGACAGCGGAATCCATCTCGAGGTGAGACAACTAGGCATCAACGAGAGGTACCACCGACCCTGCCCAGCTAGTGAGAGCCTGAGCAGCGGGACCGTCTCGGAGTAAAAGAACTAAGCATCTCAATCAATCTCTCACCAAATTCTACATCCTCAAATGTGGAGAAATAGATGAGTTACATCATCCCCCCGACTCAGCTGGTCAGGGGTAGCACTTGTTTACAAGACAAGAAAAATGAAAAAACTACCGCAAGGCGAGGCACCCTCACGGGGCCTGGGCATGACGACCGTCTTCCGCCTCCTTTTCCTCGGGCACTTCCATCTTGCTCAAGCTCTCCATGACCTTCTCCATCTCCTCTGCCTGGGCCAACCAAGAGATGGTGTTAACAACCGTGACGTAGCACTGCCTTGCCATCCTGGAGTCCCCCTTGACTCTGACCTGGATCCCTTCGGAGCTGAACTTGATGCATTGGTGGAAGGAAGATGGTACGCAACGAAAGGCGCTGATGAGGGGCCTTCCGATGATGGCGTTGTAGCTGCTTGGAGCGTCAACAATGACGAATCGGCAGTTCCTTGAGGCCCCTCCCAACTTTACTTGGAGTCCTACTCCACCTTCGACCTCCTTTCTTTCTCCTGAGAATCCGAACAGGGGTCTGTCCGAGGCCAACACCCTCCTTGGCTCTACCTTCATCTCCTCAAACGCCTTCCTGAAAACGACGTTGACGGAGCTCCCGTTGTCAACCAAGATTCGGGAGACGCTGTAGCCCTCGATGGCCGTCTGGATGACCAGCGCATCACAGAACGGATCCTCATGATCCGGTAGGTCCTTCACCGAGAAGGTGATCTTCTCCTCCTGGGGCGGGGTCTGGGAGGCTGAGGCGACGCTCCTTCGGTACATGACATGGAGGCTTGCCTTCCGAGTGGCCTCGATCCCCACTCCACCATGGATCACCGCTATACCGCCTCGGGTCCGACATCGACCCGGTCCTCACAAACATCATCCCCCCTTCTCTGGGCAGAACCTCTTCAACCCGCACCGGTGGCTGCGGCTGGGCAGGACCTCTCGACCCCCTCACTTCCAGGAACTCGGGGCAGGTAGCCGTGGCGTGCCCCTCCACCTGATGGAAGTCACAGTAGGGTAACTCTACCCTGACCCTTCTCCTTCCCTGGCGGTTACTCCTCTCCCTTCGACCAATCTCCATCGCTTGCTGCGGTGGGGGGAGGAGCAGCCTAGGGGCTTGCCTCTGGAAGTTGAACCTTCCTTGGCCCCCATGGAAGTTTCCCCCATCTTGGGCGTAACCTCTTCCGGGCCCTGAGCGGGTCCTCCCTGCTGTCTCCAACCTGGTTCCGGACCCTCCTGAGCTCTCCGCTCCTCTCTCCTTCTTCCTTCCTGAGGTCTCGAGCCTCCTTGCTCCTTCGACTCCGCCTCTGTTAGCTTTGCCAACTTCTTGACAAATGCCGGGTTGGCCGCCTACATGGCTATCTCCTCAGCCGCCCTTTCCATCAGCTCCTCAAAGGAAAGGGGGGCCTTTCGGGTCAAGCTCATCTTGAAGAAGCCCTCCTTTAGCCCAACGGTGAAGTCCATCTGGAGAGCATACCCTGGCATCTCCTGGACCTCCAGGATCTCCTCTTGGAACCGGTCAACGTAACGGGCCAGCGACTCCTCGGCCCCCTGCCTTATCAGGAAGATGGACTCGGGGCTCCTCTTCCGCTTCTTGGAGGTGGAGAAGCGAAGCTGAAAGCTCCAGCTCAAGTCCTCGAACCCATAGATCGACCCAGGAGGGAGTTGATGGAACCAGTCCCTTTCCTTCTCCTTCAACGTGATCGCAAAGAGGCGACACTTGAAGGCACCCGTCATCGGCCTGATGGAGACGACATCCTCGAACCACTGCAGATGCTGAACGGGGTCATCCTTCCCGGTATAGTAAGCCATGTCTGGCTCTCTGAACCCCTCGGGAACGGGAGCTGGGATGATCAACTCGCTGAAGGGTGACCCCCTAAGGGGTGGTCTCGCCACCTCCACTCGCGCAACCTGCTCGTCTGGGAGGTTGGCACTCGCCGGGCTAGAGAACAGCTCCCGGCCAGTGAGGTCTCGCTCGACCCCATCTCCCATCCTCTCCTTTGGGCCTTCTCCCTGGTGCGCTTCCTTCTCCCCCCGCTGGGGTCATCTCGCCTAGACCCCTGGGAGTCGACTCGTCGAGAGGGGGAGCTAGCTCCTGGGGGGTCGGGGTGGAGCTGCCACCCTGAGGAGCAATGCTTCGCAGCATCTCCATGATACCCTGGATGGAGGCCATGAACTCTTGCCTCCCCACAAAGGGTCCTGAGCTAGGGAGCTCGCCGAGATCATCACTACCTCCCTCACCTCCAGTCATGACTCTCTCCCGAGATCTTCTGTGTTGGTCACTCTCCACGCTCACCGCACCAAAATGTTGAAACCAAAAACTTGGTCTCTCGTGGAGTTCGGGGTCCCAAAAGAGGGGTGACCTCACACCTACTACACTCGGAGGAACGTCACGGACCGAAGACTTGGGAAACTAGGAACAGACCCTCGGCTCTAGCGCGGAGGTCCCACCTCACACCCGGAAGGCTACCTGAGCTCTTCCCCTCCCTAGCCAATGCTCGAGCTAGGGTGCCTTGGAGGAGCCCTCTCTACTCTACCTAGGAGGAACTAAGGGAGGAGGAAGCCAAAAAAGATCCTCTCCAAAGGCACCCAAGGGGGTCTATTTATAGTTTTTCCCAAGCACATGACCCATAATGTCTGAAACGCCCCCAAGGCAAATAAGCCTTGGGCCAATAGGAAACCGTCACGCCGGGGGGCAAAGAGGTAAAAACATCCCGGGGGCAAAACGGTAACGACAAGGCCCAAAGGGGGCCAAGGATGGGGAGAGCCCACATGCCAAACCGCAGGGCGGGCGAGACCCGGCCCCGGGCCGGTCTCGCCCCCACCAGCCCGCGGGGCGGGCGAGACCCGCCCCCGGGCCGGTCGCGCCCCCGCCTGCCCAGCGGGGCGGGCGAGACCCGGCCCCGGGCCGGTCTCGCCCCGCCTGCCCAGCGGGGCGGGCGAGACCGGCCCGGGCCGGTCTCGCCCCCGCCTGCCCGCGGGGCGGGCGAGACCCGGCCCCGGGCCGGTCTCGCCCCCGCCTGCCCGCGGGGCGGGCGAGACCCGGCCCCGGGCCGGTCTCGCCCCCGCCTGCCCGCGGGGCGGGCGAGACCCGGCCCCGGGCCAGTCTCGCCCCCCACCTGCCCGTCCGTTGCACCTGCCCCAAAGAAGGGGTCACCGGGGGGGGAGGTAAAATTTTCCCCCCTACTAGTATATTTCCAAGTCAGAGCCAAAATTGGCCACCGAGAGTGCAAAATCTCCAAAAAGCTTAAAAACGCGTCCGCCTTGTTTGGGGCCCACTCTTCGCGAATACGGGGTTGTACATATATGGGCCTTATTAATGGGCCAATACATCATGTTTTTCTACTATTCTCTAATAATTTCCTTCTTTCCATAGTACTTTCTCTATCATTAATAAATTTTAGTTTTTTGAAATCATGTCTTGTATTTCAATGTAAATGTTGAAGTGATGACTTTACAATTATGTCATAACATTGACCATTTTGCATCCCTTATCATGTATGCCTCAACCGATGTTTACTACTAAACATATTTTCTTTCCTACTTTTAATGTCATGGGGTTTTAATTTTATAACATTGAGAACCGAAATTTTAGCATTCCGCCTCTTGCATCATAGTTGTTTATACTTATATTGCCATTAAGTTAATTTAATCATGAGTTTAGAACTTTCGATCGTTAGTAATGATTGAATCATTTTTTAATTTGTGTATGAACTTTGTCGATTTTTCATTCTCTATGTCCTCATCTTTCTAATAACTAATATACTTGTTTGGTGGTGTCATATTGATTTTAGATCATTTTAAAAAATATTAAGCTTCTCATTTATTGATTTTTTACAACACCTGGATGCGAGAAACTGCATTGAGCTTATGCTCTCAATGTAGTGATGGAAATAATTGAATATATGTATTCCTGGAAATTATGCCATTCCATTGACCATTTTGCGTGGCATATTCCTTATCAATTTATATGGTCCTATGTTAATTTATTCAGTTTGAACTGACTATTGTTAGAGTGTGAATGAGCATCCTCATTACTATCTAAACTGTTTATCTGTTCTCTGCTTATATTATAACACGACAGTTTGACAATATTGCACACTAATATGAGGAGGATCATTTGAACGGGATGTGAATTCCCATTCATGTGAATGATCACTTGTTGTTATAATGTTTGATTTCAATTCTAACACTTATATGACTGTGATCTGTGAATATGGACTTTGTATTCAAGGCATTTGAGCTGCTTTGCTACAACAAACAACTTTAATTATGAGTTTGAGATTTAATTGTTTTCTTTTCTAGGCGTGCAAACGAGCCGTGTTCGATTAAAAATGAAAACTCAAGCTAAAGTTTTTGAGCTCGAGCTGGGCTTGACTCATCGAGCTCATCTTGTGCTCATGAGCTCGAGCTCACGTGCATATTATATTTCCAATTCAGATTAAAGGGGTTGCATTAGATGATGGATCTACATTAGATGACAAAAAGCCAAGTTGTGTTTTTGTAGATCTGTCCTTCCAGTTTTTGTGTGGGCTTCTGACCAAAAGACTGACGACATGCGAATCTCACAGCTTGGGAAATGTAGATGGAGTTAAGGACTTCCGGGGTCTCACAGCTTGGAGAATACTGAAGGTGTGTGGATCTCACAGCTTGGAGAAGGTAGATGGAGTTAGGGAGTTCTAGTTTTCACGGATCGGCAAGTAATCTATGTTCGGCGATCGCCGATCTCTTCTTCCAAACCGAGAAAACCAGAACAACATTGACCTAAGTGCTAACTAATAACTAATTATATGCAAAAGAGAAATAGTAAAGAACTGGTTGGATGAAATAGGAAAGGTTAGTAATATGTAAAAGAGAATAAGCAGGTATAGAGTGAAATTCCAAAGACCATGGAAGCAAGAAGGTATTCTGACATTTATTTCAGCATGAAAATGGGAATTATCTGTTGCAAAACGTCAATAAGCTGGAGTATAGCATCCGTTTCTTTGGAGATACCACAGGTACCCAATGTAGGATCAGTAGCTGGACCAATCCGCAGTGTTCCAAACCCATGGAATTGATTTATTCTTATTCTCTTAACCAATATAGGATCAGTAGCTGGACCAATCCACAGTGTTCCAAACCCATGGAATTGATTTATTCTTATTCTTAGTCGACTTTGTAAGTGGCACCACATGCCTTCCGCTGGCTGACAACCCTTGGGGCTGTCTTCCGCTATAACAGAGGTTACTCGAAGCTCTGCAATGCCTTGGATGATGTGAAGAAGAAACCTGAAGCGATATATAGACACCGTGATTCAAGTTATCCGCAAATGCATGGTGAAAAAAAACTACAATTCAGTTTCCTTTGGGAAAGGAGGAAAGGATTTCCTATATGATTTCTTGACAATCTCTGCATCATATATAACAAGATAAAACAAATAATCTAAAATGAATGGAAGGTTCAAATTTTAGATGAAGCAAATCTGGACTAGAGATACCGGGAAAGAAAGTAACCTTTTCGCATCTTAGCTAATCAAACTTGGCGGAGGACAACTTGATAAAGCGGAAGGGGGTCGACCGACGTTTAACGATCAACACTTCTTCTCTGAGTCCTCTCTTGGCAAGTTGGCATAACTACAGGAAGCCTGGGATCGCTGGAGAATCGTGAGCTGGATTCCTGCAGCGGCGGAACCAGAAGCGAAAGGAATCAAGGAACCCTAAACATTGGAGCGACGAAGCCTGGAATCGTCATTTGTGAACCGGGTTACAGGAGTAAAACATAATATCAATTCTTCTATCTATATTTACTATATTTAATAATATATTATATATACTGTTGGTGTTTATGAGTTTCTTATTGTATTAATATTTGTGTGTGAGTGAGTATTAGTTTCACATTGTCTGTTCAGTTTTAAGTGTGTGTATCTTCTATATGAAGCTCTATTATATGGATGAATAATATACATTATGTATTATCTATTTCTCTCTTCCAACATGGTATCAAAGGCCGAATTGACTTTTCCCTGAAATTTGGTTGTGCTAATTATGGGCAACGTACATTTCACGGTGGTTCCTCTCTCGATTCCTACTGACTTCTCTCCCGCTAGCAACGATCCATTTGAGCTCCTCGATGAATTCCGCTGACCCTCATCGATTCTGGTTGCGCTTTTGCGGATGATCCCACTTCCTATCAGCGTATTCGTTGTTTCCATCCGCAGACGACAAAGGTCATGTTGTTGCTTCTCGCCTTCGCTCCCGTTGACGACTGCTGATTTCATCGACGATTTTTATGCCCCCCGATAATCCCGTCAATGAAGGGCTCCGCTTCTTCAGATCCCGTCAGCAAGTCCCTCTTCTGGACCTGTCGAGCCCATCGCTAATCACGTTCCTGTCGCTGCTTCTAATCCCGCCTGGAGCTTCTTATCCCGCAGGTCCCGTTGTTGCTCCAGTCTGCCTTCCTATCGCAGACCGTCGACGGTGTTACCATCGCTACTCCTGATCCCGTCTGCGTGCGACGTTCCTGTTGCTATTCCTGGCTATTCTATCGGTTCCGGTCGACGACCCATCTGCGTCTGATCCTGCTTAGAGCTTTTTTCTTCTGATGAGGCTTATTGCTGATCCAAATCTTCCATGCCTCTATGGCTTGTTCTATGCTGCTGTTATGGAGCTACCACTCCTCTCCCTATATGTTGTTGTTATGAATTATGAGTTATGATGTGTGTCGTGCTGCGTATTATTATTATTATCATTTTGTGGGAGCCTCGAGCCCCGGGTCTAATATAAGGTGTCATCATTAGTGTTTTTTGTCTTCTTATATGTTGTAGCCTATATAAAGGCATGAGTATTGTATGTTTGAGGGTATGAAATGAATTTCTAGTTTTCCTTGTCCCTTGTTGTGAGATATTGGTGGCTCTCTCCTCCAACGAGCAACCCCGCCTAGACAGCCGCAGTTTCGGCTCCACGGTATCTCCGTCATTATCATCTCTACCTCTGGCCACCACCGAGTTTGGCCCATAACAACTTGGTATCAGAGGGACCGGTCCTCCCCGAGCGACACTACATCCTCTGTGTTTCTTCTTTGACGGTTCAACATCAAAACCCAGGCCGATTCCGCACTCCAGCAGTAACACTATGCTTGGAGACTGCCCGCAACAACACTGCTCCAGTTCCGCACCTTCGACGATACTCCAGCACAGCACCCTCGCGGGCCGAGGAAAACGACGAAGCTTTTCTGGCGGCGGTTCCTCCCTGCGCAACCCCGGCTTCCGCTTCAGCTGCACGCGTCGGCTTTCAGGGACGTGCCTTCACTGATGTTCCTCTTCCCGATCGATCTCGTCGTCGGCCCCTGCATCGATCGCTCCTCTCCATCGAAACCAGAAACCATCCCCGGCGAGCCCTCCTCTCTCGAGCCGCACGCCGTCCGCCTCTTCTTCGTCCACCGACCGAAGCGTCGTCCGTCAACGCAATCCGGAGCAGCACGGGAAATTTCTATCCCTCAAGCCCACCGCCATCGAACCACCCGCCTCTTGTTTTCTTCCTACCTCGAGCCCCACCCCACATCCGTTTTAATCAATTACAGCTTTATTTCTTCCGCCTTGACCCCCCCATATAAGTTTTATTTTATTAAACCTATTAGCAATGGGCCCCACCCCTTTCCAAACCTGTAGTCACAATGATAATTTCAACCACCCTATTTCTATTTAATTACTCCCCCACCCCCACTTCCATCCAACATCCCCATTTTAGGCTTCATTTGGTTCGGCGGTGGCGGGTCGATCCGACGGGTGGAAACAGAGTGTTCAAATCGGAGGGGGGAGGTGGCTTCTCCAAACAGAGCTTTTTGGGGCTTTTCTCAAGGCGGGCGGGTGGAAACGGAGCAAACGTCGTCGGATGTTCATTTGTTTACCCGCCTTCCAGCGGTGTTTGCCCAAAACGGAGCGGCAAAACACCGAACCAAATAGAGCCTTAATATTTAAACCGCTCGGCCAGGCCTGCTCCAAGTCTCATTTTATTTTCCAGTGGGCCCATCTCCTCTACTGTCAATATTGGGCGTCACCGCGGCTCTCGCGACCACTCTCAGTCATCCAAATCGGCTCACTCCGACCGCCCGGTCACCGCTCCTCTTCTCGCTCATCCCGTACTATGGGGGACTCGCCGGACGAACTAAGTCAGATTATGACCATGCTGCAAACCGTCATGACGCAACAAGCTGCGCACGTTGCCCTCGCGGACCGTCATCAGGAGGCCATTATTGCGCTCTCCAAGCACCTTGATGATCTTTCTACCACCCCCGCACTCGATCCTACAGGTAGCAGTCAGGCACCACCTCTTCTCCGCCAAGCACCGCCGCCCCTGACCATGCACGAGCCTCCGCCGCCAGTCCTCGCGCACCCCGACGCTGCTATTATTCCACGCTACATCCGATTGAAATTTCCTACCTATGATGGGAAAATAGATCCATTGTGCTGGCTCAACAAATGTGAGCAATTTTTCAACCACCAACAGACACTAGCCGCAGACCGGATCCATTTAGCATCTTTCCATATGCTCGACTCCGCTGTCTTATGGGCTTCTAGACTTCTCACTGACCGGCCGAATCTGATTTGAGACAACTTCAAGCGACTCTGCAACTTGCGTTTCAGATCTCCTATCCGCAATAACTCTCTCGGCGCACTCACATCTCTACGCCAAACTGGTACCGTGGACGAGAACCTGGAATAATTTCAGCTTCTCTTAGCGCATGTCCCTCTTGCCCCGGTTATGCAGGTCGACATTTCCCCCACTGGACTTCGCGAGCGACTGCGACTAGATGTTGAGTTGAGGCCCCTCCGGACTAAATAAATGCTATGAGTTTGGCCCGGCTCTGCGATCGTCGCCTGCAGCTGGCCCAAGAAGTCTATCCACTTGCCACCATCATTATTCAACAGGGCCGTATCGAGGGTCCCCCAGCCCCACCGGCCCGCCGATTATCTTGGGCTGAGATGCTACACCACCGCGCTCAGGGATTATGTTTCAATTGCGATGAACAGTACACTCGCTGCCACAAATGCAACCGGATTTTCTACCTGCACGTTGAGGATTCTGACGACGAGGGCACCTGATAAAGCTTGAGGTCAAGCTTTTTTTGGAGGAAGGGTAAGATGTTATGAGTTATGATGTGTGTCGTGCTGCGTATTATTATTATTATTTTTATCATTTTGTGAGAGCCTCGAGCCCCGGGTCTAATATTAGGTGTCATCATTAGTGTTTTTTGTCTTCTTATATGTTGTAGCCTATGTAAAGGCATGAGTATTATATGTTTGAGGGTATCAAATGTTCTAGTTTTCCTTGTCCCTTGTTGTGATATATCGGTGGCTCTCTCCTCCAACGAGCAACCCCGCCTAGGCAGCCGCGGTTTCGGCTCCACGGTATCTCCGCCATTGTTAGCTCCACCTCCGACCACCACCGAGTTAGGCCCATAACAGGTGCATCCAACTCCAGTCGTTGCTTGCATCTCTCTATCAATTCCGACCGTCGCAACCCCTTCTATGGTGGTATCCTTTTGTTGATGTTAATGCTTCGAGATGTTTTTGTTGTTTTTATATTTTGTTAGTGTGTATTGTCTTTATGTTTTCATGCTCATGTGTTTCACGTGAGGGAGAGTGTTTGGGATGAGGGCGACTCAGATGGTCTTTTCCGACTTTCGCCTTTGTTCTATATGGCCTCTGGGCTTTTGTCAAATTTCGTTATGCGTCTCCCCATATTTCTTTCGATTGGTCATGTGTTGGGATACGACTGATGTTGGTGTTCTAATCTCAGCAGGTTGTGTCGTGTGGGATCGTGTCGTGTGGGACTGTCGTGTGGGACCGCCCTTTGTGCGGATTATCCTCGGTAGCCCGTTTGATGATTTCCTCCACATCTTTTGCTCTCTTTTGCATGTTGTGTGTGTAGGTGATGTTGGTTGACCTGATTACAACGAGTCCACGTCATGTGTGTGTATTATCTATTTCTCTCTTCCAACATATACATACTCTAAATTTAAAATTATTATTTAAGACAGCTCGCGAGCTCATGAACACACTAATGTTTAGGCTTGAGCTTGGCTCGCAACCGAGCTCGAGTCAAGTTTTTTTTGAGCCGACTTGTTGAGCTCACGAGCCGGCACAACTCAACTTGCATCCCTAGTCTCTTCCCATGTTTTCCCCTTGTGTATCCCTACTCATGTCGTTTCCACTTCCTCCAACTTTCTTTTCACGAGAAACCATAGTTAACTCCACTCCCTTCTTCCCTTCAACGAGCACTTCATTGGGCAACATCGGTCAAGACTCTTCCTCAACATAAGAACTCAGTTGGGATATAGAGGATACCCACAATAGTCCACAACAATACTTGTCAAGGCTCTGACGTGGCCTATGCCCAAGGTAAGAATTCTAAATGGGGGACATTGTGATGCTAACACAACATAGTGCTACACCATAGTGCCTTTTCCAACATATAATGACAAGTATTAAGAGCTGAAGAGAGAAAAATAATCCAAATTTTATTAATTTCTCAAACTTTTGTTACATTTAGTACATGTATACATACCTATATATTGGAAGAGGGAGAGGAGAGAACTCCAATCCTATGATGTGAGACTAAAGAGAATGTACATGACCTCCAAGAATGTGCTTCTCATATTGGGCTTTTTCCATTTCTTCTTCACACTCACCTGCAAGCTGGAGCATAGAAGTCGTAGGCGCCAAGCTTAGATAAGATCTGATGATATAGCGGTCGAGAAAGTGCTTTAGTTAGGATGTCAACAACATGCCCTGTAGCAGGAACATGCTCTAATTCTATCTTCTTTGATTGAACTTTTTTCCGAATGAAGTGACAGTCAATTTCAATATGCTTGGTTCGCTCATGAAATGCGAGATTTTTTGACAATATGTATAACTGCTTGACTGTCACAAAATAGGATCGCCGAAGATGAGAGTTTGTCTCAAGTCATTAAGAAGACTTTCAAGCCATGTTAGCTTGGATACAACAACTGCCATAGCATGGTACTTGGCCTCAGCAGATGAGCGAGCAACAACAGACTGCTTTTTGCTACGCCAAGTAATAAGGTGTCCACCAAAGTATGTACAAAAATCAATTGTGGAACGCCTATCATCAAGAGATCTCGCATACTCAGCGTCAGAGTACTCAACAAGAGATAGAGAGGAAAATGGTTTGTAACAAATTCTTTGTCCGAGAGCAATCTTCAAATATCTGAGAATGCACTCAACAGCCTGGAGATGAGATGTCCGAGGTGCATGCATAAACCGACTCACAATTCCAACAACAAATGAGATATCAGGTCGTGTAACCGTAAGATAAATCAACTTCCCCACCAAGAGTCCATAGTATTTTGGATTTGCTAGTAGGTCGGAGTCAGAACCATGTGTAGAGAGTTTGTGATTTACATCCATAAGGGTATCCGCGGGTTTGCACCCTGAGTAGCCGGCATCTTGAAGAAGATCAACGCAGTACTTCCGTTGAGATAGAACTTGTGACCTCATGTCTTTTGTCTGAAACACTGAGTTTAAAAGTTGCTTGATTTGTTGAATCCCTATGGAGTCGTTACTCGTAATTAGAATATCATCAACGTACACAAGGATAATTACAGTGTCTGTTGGTTGATTACGAGTGAAGAGGGAGAAGTCGGTCGAGCTCCGTGTAAAACCAACTTCTTGAATGACCTTACTGAATTTTTCAAACCAAGCGCGAAGAGACTGTTTGAGACCATATATAGATTTTCAAAGATGACATACATGAGACTCCCCCGTGATCTCAAACTCAGGAGGTTGGTGCATAAAACAGTTTCCTGGAGGTCATCATTGAGAAAAACGTTTTTAATATTTAACTGATGTAAGAGCCACTGACGATGCACATCCAAGGAGAGCAGGACCCGAACAATATTTAACTTGGCGACCGGTGAGAAGGTTTCATCATAATCAAGGTCTTGTTGCTGAGTGAAACCATGGGCCACGAGGCGAGCTTTTAGGCGGTCAACAGTCCCATATGAAGCATGTTTGATAACAAAGACCCACTTGCAGCTGGCACATGATTGGCCGGGAGGAAAATGAACCAGATCTCAGGTCTGGTTAGCCCAGAGGGCAATCATTTCTTCATCTATGGCCGCACGCCATCCCGGATGTTGAAGAACCACCTGCACAGAGTTAGAAATAAAAATGGAGGAAAGAAAGATGACAAATTTTGAGGAGTGATGGAGAGAAGCGATGTAAAGATGCACAATTCGCCAAGTGATGAGTCGTAGAGTTTGATGCGGGATCGTCGGTCTGCTGGATAACACTGGTAGTCGGGAGCTGCTGGAGGGCATCAGTCTTGGAAGAACGAGTATAGACGCGAAGACGCGGTTTAGATAGAGCTGGCACCGAGAGTGGAGGAAGAGGTGGGAGAGACAGAGTCGTGACATGGACAGCCAGACGAGCGACAGGGGAAGGGAAAATGGTGAGGAGGGAGAGGAGTAGAACGATTGATCCTCAAGAAAAGTTACATCAGCCGAAACGATCAGTTTTTCATCAGTAGGAGAGTAGAAGACACAACCCTTCTGAGTGCGGGAGTAGCCAACAAACATGCATTTGGTGGCATGAGCAGCAAGCTTGTTACTAGGCTGACTGTCTGACCAAGAATGTGTACATAACATGTACAATCAAAGACGCTAGGCATGAGGGAGAACAAAGCCTTGGAGGGAAAGAGCAGGCTAAACGGAGATGCGAAGTCGAGCATGAAGGAGGGCATGCGATTGATGAGATGAAAGGCAGCAGAAACAGCGAAATTCCAATATTGTGTGGGCACCTGCATTTGAAACATGAGTGACCGAGCGACATCAAGAAGGTGCCGATTTTTCCGCTCGGCCGCCCCGTTTTGCTGGGGGATATATGCACGCGAGGTTTGATGTATAATTCCAAACTCGGTGCATAGATTTGAGAAGGTGCGGCTAGTATATTCACGTGCATTGTCGGTGCAGATTATTTTTATGCTAACAGAGAATTGCGTGCTTGTTTCAGTAATAAATGATCAGAAAATAGAAGTAAGTTCAGTACGATCACAAAGTAGATATAATCTAGTGAGACGTGAGTAATTGTCAATAAAGCTAACAAAATAACGATATCCAAAAATACTAGAGTTTATAGGGCCCCCAGATATCAGAATGCACTAAAGATAGAGTATCACTCTGAGTACACTTAGGAGAAAAAGAAGTTCGATGATATTTGTCGTAGATACAAGATTCACAAGTAAACTCTTGCAATGTAACATCAGGAAGAACATTCTTGAGAATCGGGAGAGGAGCATGCCCAAGGCGACGATGTCAATAAACAGAGGAGACTGCAGAGAGAATGGTAGGTGGAACATCCAACAGATAGTGCCCATCCGACAACCGCCCTTTACCAATGATATTCTGCATTTGACGATCCTGCACAACAAAAGATGAAGGAGAAGGTTATACAACAATCAAGTTCCTGTGTAAGGCGACTAATTGATAGCAGATTAAACAGTGACCCCGGAACATGAATAATCGCTGTGAGAGAGAGAGTGGAGGTAAGTCGTAGATCAACAGCGCCAGAAACCAGAGTGGTGTCACCATTTGCTACAGTAATGAACTTGGGATAGACAGACTGCATGTACCGAGGTGGTTTCTGCGAGGTAATTTGGTGAGTAGCCCCCGAGTCCACAATCCAGTGGGGGCTATGTGAGAGACATGATATACCTTCAGTGGAGAAAGACGCAGCAGAGCCAGACGAGCGACTAATCACTCCTTGAAGCTGTTGAAGTTGGGTGCGGAGAGCATTGATGTCTTGCTGAGCAGCAGAGTCAGAATCTTGTGGAGCAGCAACAGTGGGATGATGAGCAGTTGTAGTAGAAACAATCAGGTGTAGAGACAGATCATGCTTGCGGTAGCAAGTCGCTTTAAGATGACCTTCTCGACTACAATAAGTACATTTCAAAGTAGAACGCCCAACATGTCCTCGTCCCCGAGACGTAAGGCAGCCTCCTCGAGCTGACGAGCCATGACCTGAAGCAGGAATAGGTAACAGGGGTTGTTGGAGGAGAGCCGAAGAGAAATTTCCTGGGACCTCAGATGGTGGGATAACCTTGAGCAGCATAGAACAAACATTGGACAGAGAGGACATTGTAGAAGAGGAAAGAATCTAAGCCCTGACACTGTGAAGATGGGGAGGAACACTGGCCATCATCATAGCAATCTCAACAGCTTTCTCTTATGCCTGTTGTGTAGCGAGATCTGTGGAAGGAGACTGATGTTGGATCCAGACCTCCACCAGAGTTTTGGCCTTGGCAATGAAGGAGGTCAAATCGCTCATTATGTCGGGATCCAGTGTTTGAAGCATAGAGATGATATCAAACAAATGCAGTAAGCTGTCTTTGATAGAGTAGAGAGAGTGAAGCTCTTCCCACATCGCCTTGGCCGTCTCATGATACATGGTCATGCGATATGACTCATGGTCCATTGAATTAAGAATCCAGGATTGGACCCGACCGTCATCATAGAGCCATTCGTCAGTAGGGATAGTGAGAGCATCACGAGTAAGATGATGAAGAAGACCTTTTGTCTGGAGAACTCGCCGAACAGAGTGCACCCATTCCACACAATTCTGTTTCCCGCTGAGAGAAATGGTGGTGATTCTAAGTTCATCACGAACTTCAGGAGGAGGAGCACCGACACGAGCGGGAAGAGAAGAAGCAACCGTTGAGTCCATGGCGGCAAGAAGAGAAGTTTGTAGCAGTCCTAGCGATAGAAGGGGTTTGCAGCAAGCAAGAAGAGAGACGGTCAAGAGCGGCCTGATGAATAGAAGAGGGCGGGCTGTCGAGTAGAGTAGAGAAGAGAGGCAAGTCACAAAGAAGCTTGCAGTGTGTAGAGAGGAGACCGCAGTGGGCTGAAGCAACGACCAAAAAGGAGGCCAAGAAGCAGCCCGCGAGTAGAAGAAGGCAGCCACAGTAACCGCGGGGATAACAATGTCTGTCCGCTCAAGCAGCAGTGCGGTCAGAGAAGAAGAAGGCAGCCACACAAAGAAGCAGCGGTCTGAGGAGAGAAGAGAGCAGCGGGCAGAGAAGTCCGCAGGAACCTCTTTGCGGATAGAAGAGTCTGCACAACAATCACAACGGTTACAGAGAGTAGCCGACAACAAGAGGAGCCTGCCGCGGCTAGAGGGAAAACCGACAGCGAACAGGAGAAGCAGAGGGCAGCAGTCCGCGACTAACAGTAAAGATAATTAGTCCGCAATGATCAGAGAGAAGCAATTCGCGGCAAATAGCGGAGAGAACCAGTTCGCGAGTAGGAACACGCGACTAGCAAACAGAAGTATGAGTCGGTGGTGAACAGGAGACTGCACCTAACAATAGAGAGAACCACTCCGCAACGGGCAAAGAGTAGTTCGCGACTAGCAGTATGCGAGTAGCGATCAGAGATATGAGCAGCGCGCGACTAGCGAAGTTGACCAGAACAAACCGCGGCGAACATGACCTGGCAAAAAGAGAAGATGGTGGGGCCCACGAACAACTATAAAAGCAGGGGAGTTGAAGGAAGGAGGAGTGGATCCACGGGGAGAAGGCAGCAGGTAGAAAAAAGAAACCGCTGAAGATAAAAAAGAGACCGCAGGCGGATAGAGAGAAAGGAGACTGCGGTTAGCAGAATGCGAGCCGCCCAGAGCAGAGCGAGGAGAACTTTCGTAGGAACCTAGCTCTGATACCATATAAAGAAGAGCTGAAGAGAGAAAAATAATCCAAATTCTATTAATTTCTCAAACTTTTGTTACATTGGGTACATGTATTCATACATATATATAGGAAGAGGGAGAGGAGAGAACTCCAATCCTATGATGTCGGACTAAAGAGAATTGACATGAGCTCCAAGAATGAGCTTCTCATATTAAACCAAAACAAGATTTTAGATGTGAATGATTTAATGAACCGACCAAAGAACAAGAATTGGGTGATGATACAAAATAGAGAACTTGATTGCACTATAAATGAAAAATGGGATTAAAACTTGCAAGATATGTTCGTGCCTAACTTTTGAGGGTTAGTTTTTTTTGAAGCTCCTCTCCAAATGGGAGATCAAAACCTAGAAGTTCCAAAGATAATCCTAAGACTCTCCACTCCCTTTTATAGGGGAGAGTGGTCTACAAGATTATTACGGAATTGCCACTAGAGTTACATAGGAAGATATACGGATATTTTAGATGGGTCCAAGGAGTCTTGTTCACATCAGGTGAGCCCGAAATATCATTACATGTGATTACAATTAAAAGTAGCAGTAGCCAATGGAGCGAAGGCTCTAGCTCGGGTATTTTGAGAAGATCACAACTCATGATATATATTTTGGAGGACTCATTTATATAGGATTTATATGCTATTCACTCAGATGGCTTTGATGTAGTGTTAGGGTTTGGCTTGAAATATTGGGATCGATTATATGGGATTTTACTTCATTATTAATGATTTTGGTTGAACAACAAAAGAGTTACATGACAAGGAGATGCGCCTAAGGAACGTGTTTTGCAGAACTCCTATTCAAATAGAACCTCATGGAGAAGTTGATCTAATATTCCAAACTTTTCAGAGAGCTAAAAGGTCCTCCACCAACCTGGCCATAAGAACGATGTATTATTGCCAAGGAACACTCCCGTATTGGCCTGACCATGCATGTATCCGCTCCTGCAAAAAGGATGAAATTGGAAAACAATGCAAGGATCATACAGTCTTCCTTCTTCTCCTCCTCTATGCTGCTCGTAAAGAAGCATGATGACACTTATCGCTTTTGCTTGAACTATTAAGAGTTAAATGCTTTGAGCAGTCAATGAAAAATTTCCTATACCAATAGTGGACGAGCTACTTGACGAACTATATGGAGCACGATTCTTTATTAAACCCTATTTGCTGTTAGGTTACTACGAACGAGATTAGAATGCATCCAAGAGACATTGAGAAAATGATCTTCAGAATTCATTATGGCAATGTGTTTTGGTGATTTCATTTGTTCTCACCAGTCACCACACACATTCTTCCACTTTTTGAATCCCATCTCCATAAATATTTCCATTTATTTTTTTGTATTATCTTTTAATGTATAGCAAGACTGGAGTAAAGCATTTGCAACATGTTCGACTCACTTTTTGACTTGATTATATCCAAATATTCAATGAGCTCTTCTCAAAGAAATCTGAACATTGAGTTTAAAACACTTGAGAGTAGTTTATCTGGCCTACATAATTCATGGGGCAAGTGTGTTGGCATATCATAAAAAGTTAGTAGCTATTTTGGATGGGCCAGAGCTGCACTTGATTTAGGGAATACGTGTTTCCTTGGGCTGAAGGATACAACAACACAACACTCAAGCCTTTATCCCACTACAGTGGGGTCGGCTATATGGATCCTTTGTCTCCATTGTACCCTATCTTTTGTCATAATTTCACTAATGCCTAAGTACATCATGTCTTTCCTTACAGTTTCATTCCAAGTCTTTATTGGTCTACCCCTCCCTCGTTTAACATGCCTAGTGACTAGACTCTCACAACGCGTAACATGTGCCTCTAATGGCCTCCTTTGTACTGGTCCAAACCATCCTAGACGAGCTACATCATGTCTTTCCTTGGGCTGAAGGATGATTCCAGAAAATCTATCAAGGGATATGAAGAATTAGCAACTCATTCTACAGACTTTATGAACAAGAACGCATTTAACTTGTCCAAAAAGCATCAACGATCTTCATGAATTTAATGGCAAACGTCTCCACCTCTCTCGTTGTCATTATTTCTCTATGGAGTTTTGTGAGTGTAATGCATTAAGGAAAGGGATCAGAGCAGTCTTACATCAGTCTTACAGTAGCAAGGACATCCAATAGCCTTAGGGATTATGCTTGGGTTGAGATTGAGAAAGTGGAAAACGATATCGACATATATGTTAGGTGTGTTCACCGTTGTTCAAGCAAATACATTTATGTTAGAGCAGAGACACTCCAACAGTTTGCATTTGTCCTCTGTTGTAAGCTTAGAATTAATCCTCAGATATCACAGGTCTTCATCTCTTGGGATGACAACTTTCTCGACCTCCTACACCGCCTGTAGACGAGTGCATTCCTCGCATTGCTCCTCTCCTCGTGTTGACATCGTGTTCATTTGGCTAATGTAGCATTCATGAGCAAATCTTTTATCCTTGCGAACGCGGAATTATTTTGTGCCAACACTGAATTTGAGCTCTTATTGTTACGTCGCAATCACAACATGATAGTTGATGAGTGGCTTGTCGAAAATGGCGTTACCACTACTTGAGAAATTTATAAAGGTTTGTTGATATCCTTCCGCCTTTACATGTCAACCTTATATGTACATACCGATTTGAAGAGAACGTTCATGGAGGTCGTTATGTCGATGTGGCTTCTTTTCATGGTGAAGTTCTCGATGATAATCTTTATCACAATCACGTCATTTAATGGCATGTCGTGCTTGCAGTGGGGTCAAGACTGAAGTCGCTGCGACTTCTTTTCTAAAACCCAGCCGATGCTTCCTATTCGTGAGGTCCCTAGGTTCTCTCTTCCATGTATGGGATTGCTCGCCGGCAGGACAAATATGATCCCTTTCTTCATAGTTGCCCCTCTGAAATAGGGGTAAAATGTCATGGCGACTGACTTAGGCTTTGTTTGGCACGGCAATTTTAGAGCAGGGTGTCGCTGTTTTTAAAAACGAAATTGCGACAACGGTGGAAACAACTCCGCCCTAGAATCGCGAATTTACCGCGATTCGGAGTCGCGAAAAAATTTCACGACTCCTGAGAGCGCGATTCGTGATTCTGGCCTTCTCCCGTCCGGAATCAGGCTGGAAGTCTTCTCCCCTGCCTAAAAAAAGTTCACGCTTCGTTATTCTGGTGTTCTCCCGCCTAGAATCTGCCTGGAAGTCTCCTCCTCCGATTGAAGTCTTCTTCCTCCTCTGCCGCCGAGGCTGGTTCTCCCACCTGGAAGTCTTCTTCCTCCTCCGCCGCCGAGGCTGGTTCTCCCACCTGGAAGTCTTCTTCCTCCTCCGCCGCCGAGGCTGGTTCTCCCACCTGGAAGTCTTCTTCCTCCTCTGCCAGGAAGTCTTTTTCCTCCTCCGCTGGGAAGTCTTCCTCCTCTTCCATTGTTGTCTGTCGTTGCCTAGAAGTCCACACAGCTTATGCTGGAAACCTACTGCTGTGTTCTACCCTAAACCAGTGAAAATAAATCTACTGCCGTGATTTTGATTCGTGATTTCGAGTTCAGATTTTGAACTCAAATCTACTGTCGTGTTCTATCCTAAACCAGTGAACATAAAAAAAATGAAAGAGGACTGATGTTGTAGATTTCGTGTTCTACCCTAAACCAGTTTTATCTGATGCAGTAAATTTTGAGTCCATATTTTTTTGTGCTTAGGGTTTGTGGGGGAACACGATGCAGGAGATAGGGCACAAACATTAGTGCAATTGCTATTCTTTCAAACAAATTTACAGATTTTGTCATTTCTCTGCAAAACAACTGATTATTCTACTACTGCTTCTGCAGTTGCTGCAGCCGCGCCAAACAGAGCCTTAAATCTCTCCCTCCAAGACAGTCTCATGACTTTCCTTCTTTGTCGACTTTGCATAAGAAGTCAGAAGGAGCGGTAATCTTTGTTGGCGTCCCTTATATCATGATTCTTTGGTTATATGCCCGTATATCATTATGGTATTTGCAGAAGAGGGAGTAATTGTAGGTAGGTGCGCTTGCAGGAGAAATACGAGTTGGCACACTAGTTTTAGCGGTTAGCGATACAACATCAGGGCCTTACCTTACATTGCCCCTTCAAGAAGTGCTGGCGAGTGCGACTTGACGTTCCTTATTTGAGTTTCAAAAGGGATTCATTTAGGCTCTGTTTGGGGGTGGACTTATTTTCATCGGTGGTCAAGCGGTTACGACCGCATGACCGGTGAAAATAAGTCCCCCAAACAGAGCCTTAACCTTCCTACATCAATGGTCGGCCCAATCCTCATTGACGTAAGATGGCTACCGCCTAATTACTGCTAGGGTGACTCTCTGAACCCTTTTGGATTGCTCCCATTGGGTGATTTCTTCCCTTCCAAGTAGGATCAACAGAGAAGATGTTAACACTGAAATTGGTTCCGTCAGGGTGTCAGTGGTGACTCGATTTTGCATAGTCACTGTTCGTGTTATGTCCTCAATAGTCTCTTTCATGACACACAGTCTTGTTGGTAGTGTTTTCCCTAGCTTAAGATCGAATCACTGACTTTGAGAGTGATGGGTTGAAACTACGAGAAGAGAATCTCCCACCATTTTCCCTATGCCCTCAAATGGTGTCGGTGGAAGGTGTGAAGACCCAAAATCTACGGGCTTCCCAATGATTTCAGAAATTGAACAGAGAGTCAATAGAGTCGCAGTATATTTAAGAACAATACAATTTTATTCCATCATTTTATTTATTTACACCGTTTATTTACATATACTATATAGACTTATTACAATAGATACACATAAGTCCAATACAACGAGCTCTATGTCAGTCCCGGGCTTCAATTAGTGCTTTTACCAGTTCAGTTGCCAAAATCTTGCTTGCTCTACTTGGAGTTGGTCATGCTTCCTAAAAAAATGTGTACACTTTAGGTTAGTCATAAAAATTTATGACTATGTGCGAACAGTATTTCGTGAAACAGTTACATGCAAACAAGAGGAATGATACCAATATATTTACAGTACAATAAAATTAGTCACTTGATTATTTTTAAGATCAGTGCTTAAATTATTCCCTTAACTTTAGTTACATAAAATGAAAAATGCTCCAGTGATGCATCTGGATTGGGCCCCGCCCCCGAAGAGCGTAAATGTAGGCTCACCCCTACTGGTGAATTCATCAGTGGATGCCTCCACATCATCTGATTCGAAGCCATCACATTTCTCCATGCAGACTTTTAATTGAATTTTATCTTGGCACGTAAATATGACTTTTTAAAATAATTTTCCTCAGAATAATTATCGCTTAATTGTCCCCACGCCAACTTTATTTCTTTATCGATATATCTTTAAGGCGAAACTCATATGCGCATGCAAGTTTGTTCAAAGATATTAAATATGACAAAATAATTGAATACCCATAATTTCAAGAAATAAAATACTCACTCTTTTCTTTCCTTTATTCATATCCCTTGTTGCGTGTATGTCACGGTTGTCACGAGACGCCATCCTCGAAGTTTTAAGCCTTGGGAACCACTAAAATAACACGCATCTTAACTTGGGTTGCATCTCGTTGTAACATTGAGTGTAAAGAGTTGTATTGGAACGTTAAAATAATAAATCGAAAATACCAATTAATTGCTAAAGGCCAAAGCTTTATGCTTTGCCGGACAACTAGTCATACGTCTCAAAATTGGGCTAAAAGCCAGCCCCCCAAATGGACTTCCCGTCCTCTTAACCTAATTATCCAGCAATGCAAATAATTGAACTTGGCTCACAACATTATCACCCAAAAACATCAATGAAAATCAAGAATTAATCCAAGTAGAGCACATAAACTAAACCGGCCAAATGAAAAAGGCAGCAAGGAGGCGGCAGCTCGGGAGCAGCTACAAGAAGCGGCGGCAACCTTGCGGTGGCAGCAGCTACACAGGAGAAACTCAGGAGCAGCAGGAACCCTAAATCAGGAGCAGAGACAGCAACTGCAAGGCAGTACTCGGGTGCAACAGTAGAAGAAAAGAAGAAGCAGAGAAATAATCAGCCAGAGAAGAAGGAGAAGAGGAAGAAGCCGAAACCTTGGCGTAGTAGCAGTAGCGGGGAAAAAAGAATGGCAGCAACCCTAGAAGGAGACGAAGGAAGCAGCAGCAGCCCTAGCAGGACCGTCGGCCCTGAAGAATCGACGGCACAGCAGCGACAGAGGCGGAGCAGAGTCGGCACGGGAACACGACAGCGACGGCTCATGTGGCTCGGCACAGAGAAAAGGGATGAAGTAAGAGAAGGAGAATAGGTAGAAGAGGGAAGAGAAGAGTGTTCTCTGTCGCAGTGGGGCAGCCGGAGGAAGAAGGCGACAGGAAAAATCGCAGAAGCAGGAAGTGCGGGAGAAACGAAGTAGCGGCCCGACATTTATACAGTGAACTCAGCGGCTATGCGGTAAGATCGTGCCAAGCACCGCTCTAGGTGCACTTAACCGAAGCCAAATACCTACCCATCCAACACCTCAACCTCCAGCACATCAAAATCAGCCAGCACATTTGAATACAGCCAACATAGCACACAACCAACACTGCAAAGCACACCAAGCCAGCACAACAAGTAGCAAAACAGCCATAAAGCCAGCCCAAAAGCTCAAACTTTTTAGCCCATAAACACATTCACAGCCCACATGAATGATACTAATATAATTTAAAAGACAACCTACAAAATCATCATGCAAGGAAGACAGATCAGAAAATATGTGTCTTTTTATCATCGGGGACTCAAAATATTTATACGGATTTTCATTTTAGGTCGTTACAAATCCTCTACTCATTTAGTAGTTTTGTCCCCGAAAACTACTATAGAAATGCCATGTTTAACATAACCTATTTTTCATAGGTATAAGCCCGGGGAAAAACTAATCGATCAGTTGGGCCTTCTTGAGGTGGCGTTGGGGCCGGTACAGGAGCAGGTGCAGGTGCTGGTGCTGGTGCAGACGTTGGTGAGGGTGCAGATGCGAATGATTCAACAAGCATTTGATATAATTGTTGTTGCAGTGGAGATTGTGAATTGATTACTTTATTCTGGAGCTTTGGGCAATTCTTCTTTGTGTGACCCGGCTCACGACAAAAATAACAAACGCCAGTCAAGCATTCGCCTCGGTGATTTCTGCCACACTTGGCACATTTCGTCAAATTTGCTTGAGTCATAGTACTGGTTGATGAATCAGTTTGTATTGTCTTAGCAACATCTTTGTTCTGTAGTTCACTTTGAGTTGTGATTTTCGTTGTTTTTCTTTTCCCATCTCAGTGTTTCTGTGTTTTGCCTTGATCGATTTCCACTAATCGTGCTCGTTCGACCAACTTTCCTTATTCTAGGATATCCAAAGGTACGAGTAAATTACGTATGTCGTCCTGCAGTCCCTGTTGAAATTGCCTGCAACGATCTTCCTCGGTAGCTACGAGAGAATCGACATAGTATGCCAACTTGGAGAATTCTGTCTCGTACTGTAACACCGACTTGGATCCTTGGACGAGCCGTAAAAATTGATCGTGTAGGACTCGTTTTTCTGATCGGGGTACAGACCAATTAGTGAATTCTTGAAAAAAATTTTCCCATGTCACAACTTTACGTCCCGTAAATTTTGTGGCGACTAAGTTGTTCCACCAACGCTTCGCGGTGCCCTCCAGTACAAATGACACGAGTTCAACTTTCCGGTCCTCTGGGCAACGCATGACTTGGAAGATTGTTTCAATTCGCAGTATCCAATCTTCTGTTTCTAAGGGAGATAGGCGTCCAACAAACGTCGGTGGTTTTAATTCCATGAACTGTTTAAGATCGAAGTCCATTTGACGGTATTGGGCCGTCGGAGCTTCTAGATTTGGAGAAGAGTTCATTGGGTGTTGCTGTGGTTGATATGGTGGAGTAGGATTTTTTTGAGGAAGTGTGGGTCCTAAAGTGGCTAGCGTAGGAAAAGCTAGCTTAAAATCTTCGGCTATTGATAGCATGAAATCCGAAGGACGCCGAGGTTGTTGATGCCCGTTATCACTTTCCTCAGATCTGGTGGCTGCTTGATAGACATGATCATCTTGATTCTCTCGATGGCGTTGGCTGCGACGGCTAGAATAGACTTGGACATGTTCCTATAAACAAATGTAACTTCCTTAGATTGAAATGTTTTTGTATTGTTTATGTTACGACATATTCTATTGACACCTGAACCGTGCTCTGATACCAAGTTGTGAAGACCCAAAATTTCTGGGCTTCCCAATGATTTCAGAAACTGAACAGAGAGTTAATAGAGTCGCAGCATATTTAATAACAATACAATTTTATTTCATCCTTTTATTTATTTACACCGATTATTTACACATACTATATAGACTTATTACAATAGATACACATAGGTCCAGTACAACGAGTTCTATGTCAGTCCCGGGCTTCAATTAGTGCTTTTACCAGTTCAGCTGCCAAGATTTTGCGCGTTCTACTTGGAGTTGGTCCTGCTTCCTAAAAAATGTGTTCACTATGAGTTAGTCATAAAAATTTATGACTATGTGAGAACAGTATTTCGTGAAATAGTTATACATGCAAACAAGAGGGATGATACCAATATGCTTACAGTATAATAAAATTAGTCACTTGATTATTTTCAAGATCAGTGCTTAAATTATTCCCTTAACTTTAATTACATAAAATGAGAAATACTCCGGTGATGCATCTGAATTGGGCTATGCCCCCGAGAGCGTAAGTGTAGGCTCACCCCTACTGGTGAATCCATCAGTGGATGCCTCTATATTATCGGATTCGAAGCCATCACATTTCCCCATGCAGACTTTTAATTGAATTTTATCATGACGCGTAAATAGGATTTTTTTAAAATAATTCCCCTCAGAATAATTATCGCTTAATTGTCCCCTCGCCCACTTAATTTTTTAGTGATATATCTTTAAGGCGAAACTCATATGCACATGCAAGTTTGTTCAAAGACATTAAATATGACAAAATAATTGAATACCCATAATTTCAAGAAATAAAATACTCACTCTTTCCTTTCCTTTATTCATCTCTTTCCACGTATATGTCACGGTTGTCACGGGACGCCATCCTCGAAGTTTTAAGCTTTGTGAACCACTGAAATAACACACATCTTAACTTGGGTTGCGTCTCGTTGTAACATAGAGTGTAAAGAGTTGTATTGGAACGTTAGAATAATAAACCGAAAATACCTATTAATTGCTAAAGGCCAAAGCTTTATGCTTTGCCGGACAACTAGTCATACGTCTCAAATCTGGGCTAAAAGCCAGCCCCCAAATGGACTTCCCGTCCTCTTAACCTAATTGTCCAACAATGCAAAATATTGAACTTGGCTCACAACATAATCTCCTGAAACCAGCAATGAAAATCAAGAATTAATCCAAGTAGAGCACATAAACTAAACCAGCCAAATGAAAAAGGCAGCAGGGAGGCGGCAGCTCGGGAGCAGCTACAAGAAGCAGCGACAACCTTGTGGTGGCAGCAGCTACACAGGAGAAACTCAGGAGCAGCAGGAACCCTAAATCAGGAGCAGAGACAGCAACTGCAAGGCAGTACTCGGGTGCAGCAGTAGAAGAAAAGAAGAAGCTGAGAAATAATCAACCAGAGAAGAAGAAGGAGAAGAGGAAGAAGCTGAAACCTTGGCGTAGTAGTAGTAGCGGGGAAAAAAAGAGTGGCAGCAGCCCTAGAAGGAGACAAAGGAAGCAGCAGCAGCCCTAGCAGGACCGTCGGCCCTGAAGAATCGACGACACATCAGCGACAGAGGCGGAGCAGCGTCGGCACGGGAACACGACAGCGACAGCTCAAGTGGCTCGGCACAGAGAAAGGGGATGAAGTAAAAGAAGGAGAATAGGTAGAAGAGGGAAGAGAAGAGTGTTCTCTGTCGCAGTGGGGCAGCCGGAGGAAGAAGGCGACGGGAAAAATCACAGAAGCAGGAAGTGCTGGAGAAACGAAATAGCGGCCCGACATTTATACAGTGAACTCAGCGGCCAAGCGGTAAGATCGTGCCAAGCACTGCTCCAGGTGCACTTAACTGAAGACAAATACCTACCCATCCAACACCTCAACCTCCAGCACATCAAAATCAGCCAACACATTTGAATACAACTAGCACAACACACAGCCAGCACTGCAAAACACACTAAGCCAGCACAACAAGTAGCAAAACAGTCATAAAGCCAACCCAAAAGCTCAAAATTTTTAGCCCATAAACACATTCACAGCCCACATGAATGATACCAATATAATTTAAAAGGCAACCTACAAAATCATCATGCAAGGAAGAAAGATCAGGAAATATGTACTTTTTCATCATCAGAGATATTCTCAAAATATTTATACGAATTTTCATTTTAGGTCATTACAGAAGGCACCTTCGATGGAGGTGAAGGGTTACTGGGAGCTCTGCCCCAAAGGGAATGGTATCCACCTGATAGAGAATGTCATTAAATGTTAAAATTTCACAAGATGGTCAAGGTGATAGCTCTGATAGCAAGTAAAACTTCCAAAGCTATCAAGATGACATTTTGATCAAGCAGAAAGCGGAAATCAGACGCAGGAACACTCCAAACCAAACTCAGTAAATCAGATGCAAGGAAAGTAACAAACAAGTCATGTATTAACAATCTCCTTTACAACAAAAAGTATACATGGCGAGACATGATTGCGCCAAATACAAACAGGAAAGCAGAGAACAACAAAAAACAGAAGCCAGGAGGACAGAGGCTGAGACCGCCGCCCTTGCCGAACTGAATAGTGAAGTCCGCCGAGACCGCGAGGTCGCGCGGACTACCCGTTATTCAAGCTGAAGAAGTGCTGTCCGCAAACTGCAAGCTGCCTGACCGCTGAGGTCGCCTAGCCGCCAGTTAGACGACGAACAAGCCGCTGCCAAACTGAAGAATAGACCGCCTAGACCGCCCAGACTGGCGGACAAGTTATTGAACTAGAATTGCTGAAGGAGAGAAGACCGGCTGGCAGCAACTGCGACCTGTTGCTAACCGCTGATTGTAAACCGCAAGCTTCACCGATCCCTGATCGCAGTCATCACCAAAGTCCCGGCTTCTCAGTGCTAACCGCACAACCTACAAACAACAAACCGATTAACCATCTCAAACCGTGCGGACAAAAAATCTGAGGCCGCAACAATTAACCCACACTCAACTTACTGTTCATTCAGTTAAATTATGATGTGACGGGAGGGGGGGTCCTATTTATAGGCATAGAGAGGAGTGTGGTCACCCCCTAGTGGATAGAAACACCACCCCAGCTTGCAGCTTGCACCAAGCAGTCCGCCCAGTCCGCATGAACAAGGCCAGACATCAGCCTATCCGCCTGCTATCAAAAGAGGCCGGACAGGAAGCCAGTCTGCAACCCTGCGGACACCGCATCAGTCCGCACGCTACAGTCTTCAGTCCTCACACCCTGCGGACACCGCTCCAGCCCGCAACAACAAGACCACGACCAAGGCACAAACCGCTCGGTCAACCAACGGACACTGCGTACTCTGCGATCAACCTAGACTTGTCACAGAACATGTTCAAGTCCAGCAACTAGTGTACCTCTGGCGCGAGCTCCGCGGACACCAACATCAATCCGCTTAGTTCTCCAGATCTAATCCAGTTCGCCTAAACACGAACTCCGCGGTTACCTCCTAACCGCACCACCAGAGATCAAGGGCACAAACCAATGTCGATCTCGCGAGTACCAAAACTAGTCCGTATATAGCGAACTCTGCGGACTCCAAACCAGTCTGCCTAAGTCGCGGATAAACAATCTATCCGTACGGATACCTCCTAGGACAAACCAACCAGGCCGCAAATACAGACCTCTCACGCCGCACCACCAGTCCTCCAGACTGTCCGCCCAGGCCGCGCGGTCTACCCGATCAACCCCACACTTTCATTTCAATAATTTCAACACTCCCCTTGAAGTGAGAAGTGGTGACCAAACCCAGCAGTTATCGTAACCGTTCAAATGGCCCCCTCGACAGCGGCTTAGTGAAGATGTCCGTGAAGTTGTCCTCGCTCCGCACATGCCCAATCATAAGAGACCCCTCCAACACCTCCCGAACGAAGTGCTGCTCAATCTCTATATGCTTGGTCCGCGCGTGACAAACTCGATTGTTAACCAGTTTTAGGGCACTCTCGTTGTCACTGCGAAGCAGAGTTGGATCTTGCACGTCTTCATGGACGTCCTCTACTAACCTCCTCAGCCAGATGACTTCCCGAGCTGCCAAGGCTGAAGCCTTGTACTCCGCTTCCGTAGTTGAGGCGGAAGCTGAGTCTTGCTTCTTACTGCACTATGAAATACCCGTTGATCCGCATGTGAAAACATAACCAGACGTCGACTTCCGATCGTTTGAGTCTCCCCCATAATCAACATCATTGTAACCATGCAGAGAAAAGGTCATGTCCCTCCTATACAGGAGTCTCATATCAGAAGTTCTCTTCACATACTTCAGAATATTCCTTGCCGCTATCAGATGAGGCTTCCTTGGTTTCTCCATATAACGACTAACTCGGCCTACAACATAAGCATTGTCTGGCCTTGTAATCGTCAAGTAAATCAAACTCCCAACCAGATCTCAGAACACCAAGGGATCAGGAAGAGTCATCCCCTCATCTCGTCGAAGTTTCAGGCCACAATCCAGAGGTGTAGAGCTACTCTTTCCCTCCTTCAAGCCGAATCGATGAACGATCCGCTCAGCATAGTCCTTTTGAGAAACGAGTATCCCGCTCTTCTTCCTCTCAACCTCAAGTCCAAGGAAATGATGGAGCTCACCCAAATCCTTCATCTCGAACCGTATAGCTAGCTCGGCCTTGAGCCTAGCTACCTCCTCCTCAGAGTTCCCCGTGACGATTATGTCGTCCACGTACAACAACACCAAGACATGAAGCTCCCTCTGCTTCTTTATGAACATGCTTGAATCTGAATCAGAGGCAAAGTATCCACAGAACTAGAAGTATTCTGCGATTTTTCCATACCATGCACGTGGAGCCTGCTTCAACCCATAAAGAGCCTTTTGAAGCTTGCAGACATAGTCCAGATGATCTTCAGATACGTAACCTGGTGGTTGAACCATGAAGATGTCTTTGTCTATCTCATCGTAAAGAAAAGCATTCTTTACATCTAGTTGCCACATCTTCAATCATTGGCGAACAACTATGTGATCACCACCCGCACCGAAGTCATTTTGGCGAATAGACTAAACGTCTCTTCATAGTCTTCGTCGTACTATTGGGAGAACCCCCGAGCAACCAGACGAGCTTTGTATCTTTCGATACTCCCATCAGCCTTCTTCTTTAGTCTGTACACCAACTTACATGCCATAGGAGTAACGTCAACGACCTTAGACACATGATCCCAAGTCTCGTTCATTCTAAGGGCTGCCATCTTCTCATCCATAACGTCTTCCCACTCCTTGACTACAATGACATCGTCAAACTTTGAAGGCTTCCGCTCATCCAGGGGGCCTGCGAAGAAATAGGAGACAAAGCTCACCAAGTTTCCATCATTGTATCGAGCTGGTGGTTTAATGGTCTTCTTCGATCTCCGAAGGGCCTAACCATTATTGACCACCTCCGCTGCGTCTTCTTTATCAACTCCATTATCGGGCAAACTTGGAGCAACACTCCCCCTGTTTCCTGAACCATAAGCCTCCGCCCCGGAGCTTGAAACACCTGGAGCTCCGGGTGACACCGGTAGTTCCACCAGAAGATCTTTAGCAGCTTCCTTCCTGCCCACCATCAGACCTGCTCTCCTGCAGCTCAACAAAGCTTCCTCCATACGACGTCAGTTCATCAAAGACAACGTCTCTTGATACAACAAACGTTTTCGTCGCAGGATCCATACACTTTCATCTCTTCTTCCGCTCATCATAGCCCACAAAGACAAGCTTCCTCGCATTTGCATCAAGCTTGGTCCTCAGAGCATCCGGGACGTGTACGTAGCAGGTTGATCCAAACACCCGATGGTGTTCAACACTGGGCTTCTTCTTGAACATCAGCTCATGAGGAGACTTCATGTTGATCAGACTCAAAGACATCCGATTGATGATATAGGTTGCGCAGGTCATTCCTTCCGCCCAAAAGGACCTCGAAATACCCTTTGCATGAAGCCATCATTTGCAGGTTTCCGTCAAATGACGGATCTTCCTCTCCGCTACTCCATTTTGTTGTGGAGTATGTGCGCAAGTAAGCTCCCTCTAGATGTCTTGCTTCCCGCAGAAGTTAGAAAACTCAGTTGAGACGAACTCACATCCGTTGTTCGTTCTCAACTTCTTGATCCGCAGGCCAAGCCGGCCCTCCACCAGCTCCTTGAACTCCACGAACAACCGGAAAATATCTGACTTCTTCATGAAGTATACTAATGTGTACCTCGTATAGTCATCAATCAGCACGAGCATATACCTGCTCCCTCCAAGGCTGACCGTGACTGTTGGTCCCATCAAGTCACCATGAACACACTCCAACGGTGCTTTAGACCTGGTTTGTGACTTGTCAAATGGAAAGCGATGTGCCTTTCCATACTGACATCCAGCACAAACATGACCATCCCCGTAGGATGACAACTTAGGCAAGCCTTTCACAAGGCTTCTCACCGTCATGGCTTTCAGCTTGTCCATCCCTACGTGCCCTGCTCTTTCATGCCAGATAGTCGCGCTATCGTTGGCCCTCATCCGATCAACATAGGAGATTGTTGATAAAATAAACAAGTCCTTTACTCTCCTCCCAATGTGAGTAACATCAGCCTTAACCGCTGATACGTTCCTGAGCAATTTCACTCATGTTGGGCCAAACAGAATGTGATAGCTCACATCAACCGCATTGGTCACTGAGAAGAGGTTCTTCTTCATGCTCAGTAAGCGATAAACACTTCTTAACGTAAGTGTCTCCTTATCACTACCCAAAGGCACAATTCTCTCCTTCTCGACTGCATGCACAGAATCATCAGCAGTAATAATAGCTTCATTACCTGAATAAGCCTGCAGCGAAGAGAACTTCGACTCATCCTCGGTGAGGTGATGACCATACCCAGAGTCGATGATTCAGTCATCTTGGTAGTTGATGTAAGACAATGCACGAACACACACGCCCGTAAGAAAGCATTCCCCCATCCAGCTCCCTCAGCATTGGAGCAAGCCTCCTCCTTGCCTGCAACATGACCTGGCTGAAGTTTCACCTTGCAGTCTCGTTTGAAGTGACCCGGCTGATTACACCTGTAGCACCTTGGTCCTTCCTTCTTCTTCTCACTATGCTTAGAAGAGAAGCTCTTCCCTTGCTGATATGAAGTTTGAAAGTGAGAGTTAGATCTGAAATACTCTAGAGGGGGGGGGGGGGTGAATAAAGTATTCTTAAAAATTATTAACAGCTATTATAACTTTTGCTGTAAATTGACAGTGCAGAAATTAATAAAGCTGGCACACCATAAACCTAAAGCACAAGCACAGCAAGAGCAAAAGAAAAAGGAGCAACCAGACGACACAAGAATTTTATAGTGGTTCCCCAACCTGGGTACATCCACTCTTCTACCACCCTTGGTAGGAATCCACTCAGATTTTTGATCAGGTGTCTGACACCAATGAGCTTTTGATCATGTGCTCAAAACCAACCCAAGTCTTTTGATCAGGTGACTTGCAACAAGCAATCACTTTTGAAGGGAGATGACAACCCTTTATACAGTGGAGGTGAGAGATGATTTTGTCTACTCTTTCTCAATATACAACTGAGAAGACTTGTGGATTTGATTATATCTTATGGTTCCCCCTGAGATGTAGAATGAATCAGGAGGGAAGAATAGGAGCTAAGCTTCAGGGTGATAGGTCTTCAAACTGAATCCTTGACCAGCTATAATCTTTAGGAACTTCTTTGACAGATGTGAGTGATGTTGTCCTTTTGAAGTGTTCTGGAGTACTTGAAGAAAAAAGACTCTTGATATAGGTATTGTTGTTCTTCTTCTTCAGGTGCTTATGAGCTTCTGGTCAAGATCTTCTGTGTATCAGAAAATGCTTCTAGTTGAGAGAGCAGATTGTTCAAGACTGAATGTTTCTCTCTGTGTATCGGTAATCTCTGTATACTTCTCAGTCAGTTGTGCTCTGTGTGTACGTCATTCTCTTCTTCTCTATCTTTCAAAAATTTGAATTCATCTGCAATTAATGCTAACAGCCTTGAGAATAATCGACATTGATTTATTTCCCCAACTGTCCCGTGTTAAAACGGCAAACAATAATCCTGGAGAAGAACATAATTAATGCTCCTTCTAATGGTTATAATCAGAGAATGTTAGAGCATTAATTACTCAGGAATTATCGCATTAGAGTGGGGGCAGAAAGCCGTAAATAACTAAGTATGGAATCGTCGAACAGATAGCAGAATTCATCGAACTGAGTTCCACGATCGTCGAGCTGGAAACTGAACTGCTGCCTCTTTTGAACTTTGCCTATTATGTGTCTGAAGTTCGTCGAGCTGGTAAATGTGTTCATCGACTGGAGTTCAGCAATTATTCTGGAGTTGTCAAATATTCTGTGTGTGTTGACTGATATCCTGTGTGTCGACACAAGTATTCTGTGTGGTGTCGACACAGCCTTTCCATAATGTCGACTGATGATCTGGATGTCGACACAAATTCTTCTAGTGTCGACTTAGTTGATGTCGACATATACTCTGAGTGTCGACATAAGTCTTCTGGTTCCAGAATTCGTCGGGAAGAGAACTGAGTTCGTCGACCTGAGACTAGAGAACATAGTCTCGACAGAATGCTGTAGTAGTTCAAAGATTCGTCGACCAAAGAATGGTGTTCGTCGAGCTAAGTTTGGAGAACCTTGAATTCGTCGAGCTGAAAATGATTCTGGTCTCAGAGAAAAATTGATAAACCTCTGGCAATAGAGTTGAAGTGGAAGTCCAGAAATCGTCGAGCAAAGAATGAAGTTCGTCGGCCCGAGAACTAGGTTCGTCGACCTGAGAACTAGGTTCGTCGACCTGAGTCTAGAGAACAGTCTGGACTTAGAATTCTGAAGGTGGAGTCCAAGGATCGTCGATCTGTGACTGAAGTTCATCGAGTTCAGCTCAGATAATATTTCTCTAAGACCGTCGAGCTGAGAACGACTATCGTCGACCTGAGTTCGACGAACGTCGAACTCATTTTACTTAGTTTCTTGAGAAATCTCTGAATTTCTGGAAAAACTCTAAGTCTTGAGTCTCTGGCAGTCTGATGTAGGCTTGTCCATGTGATGTTGTTACTGAGGACTTGGCGTAGACTCTAGGACACAACTTTGACCATGACTATACATATTGGGTCACATCATCCTAAGTTAGTGAACCTAGACCAAATCAAACTAGGGATCCAACAAAGTTGATGGACCATCGCCAACAGGTTTCTTCTTCTTCCCTGAGAAGAGAGCCTCCCTGTCTCCTCCAGAAACAGTCAAACCAGTCATCTGCCTTGCTAAGCTCTCCGGCGAAGTCAGCAAGTTCTCCAGCTCTAGCAACGATGGCTGTGTGGCCCACCCTTGAATAGGGTTCACAAAGGCCACATACTTCTTCCGCAAGCCACGGATGATGTGACTCTTGAGCTTTGCCTCCGAGATAGGCTCATCAGGGTCCAACGCTGATATCTCAGCGCACAGGTTCTTCATTTTAAGGAAGAAGGTTGAGATAGACAGGTCTCCTTGAGTGGCTCTCGCTAACTCATTCTCCAAGAACTGTAGACGCGCTACATTCTTCTTGTTGAACAACCCATCAAAGGAAGTCCAAATCTCAGCAGCAGATGAACATCCGAGGATGTGATCAAAGAGCTCAGGTGAGATAGCCCGCTTCAGAGTAAACTCAGCCTTTGCATTCGTTTTCCTCCAAGCTCTCACCTTTTTAGCAGACCCAGTTGCAACAATAACCTCGGCTATGTTGTCTCCACACACCACTTCCCACAAATCCTCTCCAAGAAGATAGTTTTCCATGCACGACCTCCACTTCTTAAAGTTGATCGGCGTTAAAAGCTCAATACCCAGATCTCTTGCAAAACCACTATCTATTGCACTATCATTGATCTACAACTTCCAGAGAAGAGCAACCTTGGTGTTTAATCACTGCTCAAGCCTCTGAACCTCCCTCTGATACCATGTTAAAATTTCATAAGATAGTCAAGGTGATAGCTCTAATACCAAGTAAAACTTACAAAGCTATCAAGATGACACATTGATCAAGCGGAAAGCGGGAAACATGTGCAGGAACACTCCAAACCAAGCTCAGTAAATCAGATGCAAGGAAAGTAACAAACATGTCATGTATTAACAATCTATTTTACAACAAGAGGTATACATGGCGAGACATGATTTCACCAAATACAAACAGAGAAGCAGAGAACAACAAAAATAGAAGCCGGGCGGACAGAGGCTGAGACCGCCGAGACCGCCGCCCTTGCCGAACTGAACAACGAAGTCCGCCGAGACCGCGAGGTCACGCAGACAGCCCATTATTCAAGCTGAAGAAGAGCTGTCCGCAAACTGCAAGCTGTCTGACCGCTGAGGTCGCCTAGCCGCCAGTTAGACCGCGAACAAGCCACTGCCGAACTGAAGAACAGACCACCCAGACCGGCGGACATGTTATTGAACTAGAATTGCTGAAGGAGAGAAGACCGGCTGACCGCAACTGCGACCTGCTGCTAACCGCTGATTATAAACTGCAAGCTTCACTGATCCCTGACCGCAGTCAGCACCAAAGTCCTGGCTTCTCAGTGCTAGTCACGCAACCTGCAAACAACAAACCGGTTAACCTTCTCAAACCGCGTGAACAGAAAATCCGAGGCCGCAGCAATTAACTCACGCTCAACTTACTGTTCATTCAGTTAAATTATGATGTGACGGGGGGTCCTATTTATATGCACAGAGAGGAGTGTGGTAACCTCCCTAGTGGATAGAAACACCACCCCAGCTCGCAGTTAACACCAAGCATTCCACCCAATCCGCATGGACTTGGCCGGACATCAGCCTATCTGCATGCTATCAAAAGAGGCCGGACAAGAAGCCAATCCGCAACCCTGCGGACACCGCATCAGTCTGCACACTGCAGTCTTCAGTCCGCACACCCTATGGACACCGCTCCAGCCCACAACAACAAGACCACGACCAAGGCACAAACCGCCCGGTCAACCAGCGGTCACTGCGGACTCTGCGATCAACCTAGACTTGTCACAGAACATGACCAAGTCCAGCAACCGGTGTACCTCTGGCGCGAGCTCTGCGGACACCAACATCAGTCCGCTTAGTCCGCCAGATCTAATCCAGGTCGCCTAACCACGAACTCCGTGGTTACCTCCTAACTGCACCACCAAAGATCAAGGGCACAGACCAATGCCGATCTCACGAGCACCAAAAGTAATCTGCATATAGCGAACTCTGCGGACTTCAAACCAGTCCGCCTAAGCCGCGGATAAACAACCTATCCGCACGGCTACCTCCAAGGACAAACCAACCAGGCCGCAAATACAGACCGCTCAGGCCGCACCACCAATCCGCCAGACTGTCCGCCCAGGCCGTGCGGTCTACCCGATCAACCCCCCACTTTCACTTCAATAATTTCAACATTAAAGAGAGTACAGTGAGAGAGAGATGATTTGGTTAGGCTTCCCTTCATTCTTCTTGTCCACCATTATACATAGGGAGGTGCACGTAACCTCAAAACTCAAAACATAGTTGAAATTAAGGCTTTGTTTGGCGCGGCGTTTTATGAGTGGTGGGCCGCCATTTTTTTAAAAAATGCGCCAAACAAACTATTTGAGGCATCATGGTGACATCAGCCACTCTGAAAAACAACGGCAGCTCGCCGTTTTTGAGCAGTGTCGCAGCTTTGTTGCTACCCTTCTTTTTTAAAGAAATTATATATTACTATGAGTGAAAGTACACGGGTGGCCCTCCTATGCCCCGTGCGACAGTGCCCCGCCCCTATTGGGCTTTGCCCGCCCCCGGTTATTTTTTAAATAATGTAAATTATTTTTTAATTATTTTATATTATTTTTAAATTATTCAGATTTTTATTAATTTTTTAATATATTATTTTTAAAATTATTTAGAATTGTTTGAATATATTTTAAATTTTTATTAAATTTCCCTAAAGTCCAAAGTTTTTAATTTTAATTCACCTCTTCCACCCTCTCCTGCCTCTCCCTCTCTCCCTCTCTCCCTCTCTGTCTCATGGGGTTGCCTCCGTCGTCGTCGACGACTTGTCGGACCCCGACGAACCCGTCGGGGGTTGTCCGGCGGGCAGGGCCACTGCCGGCAATGGCCCTGCCCGTGAGACCCATATTCGGGTCTCACGAGCAGGGCCACTGCCTGCGATGCCCTTGCCCGCTGGCCTCCGGATAACCCCCCACGGGTTCGCCAGGGACCTAAGAACTCGTCGGTGGTGGCTGGGCAGGCCGTTGGTGACTTCGGCGGCGGCGGCGAACCCTTCACGGTTGAGGCCGTCGACGAAGTCGGGGGCGGCCTGCCCGACCCACATCAGCGGGTTCGCTGGACCACAGCGAATCCGTCGGGGGTTGTCCAGCATCGAGCGGGCAAAGACACCCCCGACGATGGCCCTGCCCGTGAGACCCGAATCTGGGTCTCACGGGCAGGACCACCTCTAGCGAGAGCCCTGCCCGTGAGACCCGCTGGCTGCCTAATAACCCTCAGCGGGTTCGTCGAGGTCCGGTGAACCGGCCGGTGGGCGCCAGGCCGGCCACCGGCAAATTCACCAGCGGCGAAGACCTCAATTTGGCGTCATTTTTTTTAAAATTAGACGACGAATCAGAGAGATGGCAAACGATTGGGAAGGATGGTTGGGATTGCTTCCACGGGACACCCGTTACATGGAATCAATGATTTTTTGTGTATAGTACAAATATATATAAATTATAATATATATAATTATATTACAATATTATATTAATATATATAATATTACGTTATAATATATATTATTATTATTATGTTATAATCTAGGCAAAATTATAAAATCTGTCCCCAAAATTTTTATCTTTTTGTAAAATTGGTCCCTAAAATATTAAAAGTTGAAATCAGTTCTCAATTTTAATGAAAACTTGAAATTAGTTCTAATTAACGAAACATGCTAACCGAAAGCAACATAATTGGTGTTAAATAGATTCATAAATTAACAAAGTAGCGCATATTTTTTTAAATAATATCATTTTATTTTTTTTTAAATTAGCTATTCTAGATTTTTTTGCCAACATAAAACATATACTTCTTTGATTAAACAACTTTGATAGAAGCTACGGTGATTAAATATTAAACAGCTTTGAAGAAAATAACTACTACTCTAGATGAGCGATGCAAGATGAGCGATGCAGGGATATTACTTCAGTAGAAGTGAATATTTTTATCAAAAACTTGCATATTGTTTGTGTGTAGCAACAATATTCCAAAAATCAAATGAAAGATACAATGTGTCCAAGTGTCCAACATCAATGAAGAATATATATGATCCCAAAATATAAAAAATTGCCAAAAAACATAATGATCCCAAAAATCAAATGAAGGATGTAGTTCAGATTTCAGCACCGACTCCAATTGCTCCGATTCCAATTGCTCCGATCTTCTTGTGATTTTACCTTAAAAAAACATAAAATTAGATTTCATGGTTTGTGTTCTCCTGAAATCAGATTTGAGACATTACGTTTTTACCTCGAGTCCCAGGTCTCTCACCTTGGAATTTTATGGAGTCAGCCGGACATTACAACTATGGCCATCAACATTTTTGAAAGCTTTGTCCCACCTGTAGCAGCTTTCGTAGAAGATCTAGGGCACGCAAAGAACTTGTCGCCGACAGCCAAGCGCACAGAGGGAAAGAAATGTCATCGACGGCACCAACTCCCTCACTTGTAGGCTTGTAGCAGCTATCACAGAAGATCTATGGCACGGGAAGAACTCAGTGCCGTCAACAAAGTGTTGGATCTAAGTAGGCCTACAGGTCAGGCCAGACATACCCGTTTTACAAAATAGGCCAGGTCAGGTCTACATTTTGGCATACATCAGGCTAATAGGCCAGACTCAGGCCCAAAAATACTAATGTAGGTCGGGCCTATTTTTCATAAAGCCTGACCTGAACTGACCTATTTTCACTCATATTCCGAAGTTTCCCAGATAGTTTCTTCTGTAATTGTATATTCAGACGAATAACGGGCTTATGGGCTTTGCGCGTATTAAACCCTAGGTTTAGTCATATATATACCTAGCTGGGGACAACGGAGAAAAAGTTCCACTTAGACTTTCCTCCGGATGTTTCGAGCGCCTTCTACATTCTCGAAACAGCTCCCTCTGGCGCTCGCTCGCGATTCTAGGGTTCGCCTTCGTTCCCGATAGTTGTCGCCGTTCTCCTTTGCCTTTTCGCGACTGTTCTTCTCCCCCTCCTTCTTCCTTCGTTGACGGAGAACGAAGGAGTGAAGAACGACGTCGTCGCTCTATAAGCCGCCTACAAAGGGTTCGCCGTCGTGTTCGCTTTCGCGGAACAAAGGGTTCGCGGTTCTCTGCATCCTGATCGTCGATCGCTCTTGGGCCTTTCGCGTCCTCTTGAAGCCGCCTGCTTGGGCTTGCCGTCGCGTTCGCCGCCGCTGAACAAAGAGCTCGCCGTCTCGTCTTCCCCGTCGCGGATCCAGGGTTTTCGGTCGACGATCGCCCGTTCGACGATCACTTAGCAGATCCCGGTCGACGATCGCCCGTTCGACGATCACTTAGCAGATCCCGGTCGACGTTCGCCCGTTCGACGATCTTCGGTCGACGTTTGACGATTCCCGGTCGACGTTTGACGATTCCCGGTCGACGTTCGACGATCGTTCCCCGGTCGACGTTCGACGATCCCTGGTCGACGATTGTTTTCCGTTCGACGATCGCCTCTTTTCAGTCGACGATCGCCGTTCCAGTGGAGCCGATCCAAGGTTGCTGAGCTAGTGTAGTCGTCTCCATTCCGCTCTCTCTTGTGTGCTGGGTTTTTCTTGGATCCAGCTAGGGATTGCAAGCAATTCAAGATGAGGAACTCCAGCTTCTCCTCTCCAGTGCCCATGAACAAATTGGAGAAATTCACTGCCACAGAGTTCAATGATTGGAAGTTGAACACCCAGTTTGAGATGAAATACCTGAACGTCTTCTACACCATCAAGTCTACTCGTGCTGACGTTGCTGGGACTGAAGATGAGGCGCATTGGGTCGAAGATGAGGACTTCTGCAGGGATTACCTGCTGAACTGTCTCTCCTCCAGCCTAGCCAAGAACTACATCAAGATGCAGTCTGCTAAGGAGATCTGGGAAGCACTGGAGGAGCACTTCAAGCAGGAGGAGGACCTCTCCAAGGCTCATCTGGTGGACAAGTTCCACTCCTTCAGCTTCGACGAGGAGAAAGCCATTCTCCCTCAGGTATCCGAATTTGAAAATTTGGTTGATTCCCTGCATAGTGAGTCTATTAGTCTGCCAGATAGTTTTGTTGCGGGCACAATTGTGTATAAGTTGCCCTCCTCGTGGTACAATTTCAAGACGGAGATGTACCGCAAAAAGATGCAGGTTGGTCTGAGTGACCTCAAGCGTTTCATACGTATTGAGGATGAGAACAGGGTAAAGCACACCTTGGAAGCTGTTGGCAAGCAGAAGGCTGCTGCGAACATGATTTCAAGCTCTAAGCGTGCTCCTCCCCCTCACAAGACCAAACCGTCTCGTAGTAGCCCTCAGGTTGCAGGACCGAGTAGACCCTCTAAGAAATTTAAGGGTAAATGTTTTAACTGCAACAAGTGGGGACACTGTGCATCTGACTGCAAGTTATCGAGGAAGGAAAGAACTAAGGCACCACAAGAGGGCAACCAGGCCCATCTAGTTAGCCAAGCTGAGCCATCCGACTTTGTTGCCATGGTCGGACACAAGCAAGCCAGCACGGAGTGGTTCCTGGATTCTGGGGCAACGTGCCACATTTGCAACAATGCTAATCTCTTGACAGGGCTGAAGAATGCAAATGAATCAATGACTGTAGCAGATGGAGGAACAGCTGACGTATTGAAGGTGGGGAACACAACTCTGATGCTCTCCTCATGTAAGTCTTTAATTTTAAAGAACGTAAAATTTATTCCTTCTTTATTTGTTAACTTAGTGTCAATTAGTTTGTTGTGTGATGCTGGTATGTCAATTACCTTCTGTAGCGGTAGAGTGACTCTGTTAGTTAATTCTCACTACTTTGGATGTGCTTACGTCCAAAATAGGATGTACCGTCTGATTCTAGCAAATGAAGTAGTACAACAAGTTCAATTGAATTTAGTTAGCCCTAGCACTCTACATAAGAGACTAGGACACGTAAACTACAAGAAAATGTTCCAAGTCGCTAGAACTCACAAGATCACATTAGACACTAAGTCTCCTCTTGGAAAATGTGAAGTGTGTGCTCAGACTAAGATCACTAGGAAACCTTTTGGCACGGTTACTAGGAGCACAACACCTCTTGAGCTTATACATTCTGATATTTGTGACTTTAAGAGTTTTGTCACTAGAGGTTGAAGGAAGTATATGATCACGTTCATAGATGACTGCACAAGGTTTTGTCATATTTCGTTGCTTAAAACTAAAGACGAAGCGTTTGAAAAATTTTGCCTTTTCAAAACCAGGGTAGAAAACCAATTAAGCATGAAAATAAAGAGATTTAGGAGTGATAAAGGAGGAGAATATATGTCCAGTGAGTTCAGATGATTCCTTGCTTCACAGGGCATCATAGCAAAAACCACTGATCCTTACTCCCCCCAATCTAACGGCATAGCCGAGCGTAAGAATAGAACGTTAACAAAAATGTTGAACTCTATGTTGCTCACTGCAGGCATGCGTTCCATTTTTTGGGGAGAAGCAGTCTTGACTGTGAATCACATTCTGAATAAAGTTCCTCATACTAAGTTAGAGGTCACACCCTACGAGCTTTGGTTTAAGCGACCCCCGTCTTTAACTAGACTTAAGACCTGGGGCCGTATAACCTATGTTAGGGTTCCTGACCCTAGACAGTCTAAGGTTGGACCTAGGACCAATACATGTGTCTACTTAGGTTGTGCTGAAGATAGTGCTGCCGATAGGTTCCTTGATGTTTCTAATAATATTATAATAGAATCTACGGATGCAGTGTTCTTCGAGGATAAATTCCTCAAAGATAAGAACCTCACGATCCCAGGTTTGCAAGCAACTATTATTGAGGGAGATCCCAGATCAGTACCGAGCACCTCCTATTCCGTTCCGGTAGATAACTCTGGCCTAGAGTCTAGTAGGACTTCGGTGAGAGAGAGAACCCCCAGAACCTTCGGTAGTGATTTTGTCACTTACCACGTTGAGGATGATCCATCTACCTTTAAGGAAGCGATGAGATCAAGGGATTCCCTACTCTGGAAAGAAGCTATTGAGGATGAGATGAACTCTCTCCTTCAGAACGGCACCTGGACGTTAGTTGATAAGTTAACAGGGGCTAAAACTGTAGGGTGCAAGTGGGTTTTGAAAAAAAAGCTAAATCCCGATGGTAGCGTAGCTCAGTATAAAGCACGCCTGTTGGCTAAAGGTTTCAGATAAGTAAGCAGAGTAGACTATTTTGATGTCTACTCACCCGTGTGTCACTTAGCAACCATTAGGGTTCTTCTTGCTATTTCGGCCATTGAGAACTTTGTAGTTCATCAAATGGATGTTAAGACTGCGTTCTTGAACGGAGATCTGACCGAAGAGATCTACATGAGTCAACCTGAAGGTTTCATTGTAGACGGTCACGAAAACAAGGTCTGTAAGCTTTTAAAGTCGCTATACGGATTAAAACAAGCACCGAAATTAGGGCATGAGAAGTTTGACTACACTGTAAAGAACATGAGATTCATGTTGAGTCTCTCGGACAAATGTCTTTACATATGTCATAGATCAGACAAAGTCGCCATAATATGCTTGTACGTGGATGATATGCTGATTATTGGTTCTGATCAATCCATGGTGGATGACGTTAAGTCAGAACTAATGCAGACGTTTAGCATTAAAGACGTCGGTGTAGTTGACACTATATTAGGTATGCAAGTGAGCTTTGGGAAACATGGCATCTCCCTAAGTCAAAGCCACTACATCCAGTCCATGTTGGACACGTGGGGATACAGTGAACGTAAAGCGGCTGAGACACCATACGATTACTCTAACCGCTTAAAACCCAATGATGGAGCTGCGGTTCGACAGTTAGATTATTCTAAACTGCTTGGTAGCCTCATGTACGCTATGGTCTGTACGAGACCTGACATAACCTTTACGGTCGGCATGTTAAGTAGGTTCACTAGCAATCCTGGCCAAGACCATTGGGATGCCCTCGATAGGCTAATGCGATACTTAAAGCACACCCGACAGTATGCTTTATGTTATAGTGGTCATCCTCCAGTTCTGGAAGGATATTCTGATGCATCATGGTGCTCAGAAGTAAACGACAGCAAGTCCACTATTGGATTCCTCTTCACACTAGGAGGAGCAGCTGTAGCCTGGAAGTCCAAGAGACAGTCGTGCATTGCACTGTCATCTATGGAATCCGAACTCTATGCTCTAGCTTTAGCTGGTGAAGAAACAGAGTGGATAAGAGATTTGGTGATGGACATTCCACTGTCGAGCCTGAAACTGAGTTCTGTTGCAGTTTACTGCGACAATCAGGCTACTAAAACGATTGCTACGAACACGTTGTTCAATAGCAAAAGAAGGCAACTACGGATGAAACAAGCCTGGTTGACCTCCCTTACGAGTCAAGGGATTGTGAACCTCGTTGATGTGAGGTCAAAAGATAATGTTGCAGACGCCCTTACTAAAGGTTTAAATAGAGCTCTCACAATCAAAACATCGGGGGAAATGAGATTAAAGTTCATAGAAGTATGAAACTTTCCTCCAAAGTTTATGTTTTGATACGTACGAGCCTATAGCTGTCAACATTCAAGCATCTAAATAGTAATAGACTGAAAACCCCAAATAATTTCTTGATGAAAACCCAAGGTGGTTGGATGCTGGTTATTCCACACTTGATAACCTAACGTCTTTCCATTGTAAGTTGATTCAAGAGTTATTCAACTGAGAATTGAAAGTCGTTGTAAATGTTAATCTAAACATTATTGGTCACAGCACATTATTCCACATTTGATAATGTTGCACGTGATGTGTGCCCACATGTGTTAGTGAGGTACATAGTGATCCGTAATGAGTAAGGTAACATGACTAGTACTAGTTAGACTGGATGAGATGCTGACATAGTTAATTCACCGTTGCTAGAAGTGCTAAGCTCATTTAGTAAGAGCTAGTTTACTTTAAATGTTACTACATATGTTTATGAATTCATAGAGTCTGACTCATGAAATTCTTTGCAGACTACGATGGAGATTTTGGAGGAGCTGTAGACCTGGACATAGATGACGATGATCTACTAGATGAGTAGAATCATCAAACGTTTAATTCATGTCTTTGTTTTGTAATAATTATTCAGACTATGTTTTGGACAGTATCTGTGTGATGGTTTGCCGTTTAGGCAAAACCTTTATCTTTGATTTATTAGTATGATCTGTCCTGGGTGTTTTGATTAGTTTGAATTATTATTTTGTCTACACTCCAGCACCCCGAAACGTCACTGTTATTTGTCACGAATATAGGAGGAGATTGTAAGTGTATATTCGGACGAATAACGGGCTTGGGGGCTTTGCGCGTATTAAACCCTAGGTTTAGTCATATATATACCTAGCTGGGGACAACGGAGAAAAAGTTCCACTTAGACTTTCCTCCGGATGTTTCGAGCGCCTTCTACATCTTCTTTAGTCCATTCCCATTACTCTACCATTTTCTTGACCTATATCCTTCCATCTGCAGTAGCCGATAGGACTGTCCACAATAGATGCTCTTTGAGTCTTTGGAACACCTTGAGTGTACTGTTGAGGCATGAAATACATTGTGAATTTTGGAATTTGCTGGTAAAAACACACATAAAAAAAGCTACCCTGCCAATATGTTTTGTAATTTAATAGGGTTCATAACACCTCGGCAAAGCTGATTAGTACACACTCCCCCGTCGGGATATAGATTGTCACAGCTCAGGCTCGGCTCGATGAGGCTTAGTGGGACCCAACTGAAACCGTGAGAGCTTGCAGGCCCAAGTAATCTCAACCCTTCTCCGCACTTATTTCTCAGCGTGGTAGCCGGTAGGTTGTTGAGATGGGGTCTCGAACCCACAACTCTTTGATAAAGAGTCTTCAAACCGCTCTAAAGAATGCCTTCATGTTTTTATTTGAAGACAAGCAACTGCAGAGACTAGAGAGAGCTCTGAGTTTTTCCAGCAGGACTGTGGGACTTAGATCGTTTCTCTGCTCAGAACTTGCTCAGCTTGCTTTCTAGTTCGTTCAACGCTCGGCGCTCACTTGGACGCTTTTGTGAGTGCGGGAGAATACGTCAAAGTGCGCGCCAAACTTCGTAGGCTTAGTTTTTTTTTTTTTTCTGTACTCAAAGCTTGTAACGAAGAGGTGGTCTGTCACCCTCCGGGGAAACTCCCAACACTTGAAATCAAAGCTAAATAGTAGATTTTGGGCCGGAACCGATCCGTTCACGTGATTTTTCATCATTTCCGAGATTTCCACGGTAAAAAAAGCCTTTGGTCATTGCTGCTGGATTTTCATTGACTGTTTCTGCGCCCGGTCCGACTCCGAGCTAAGACAGTCAATGTCTCTGGACCAGAAAAAAACCGGGTGACCCGCAACACTGATGTTTCATGCATAAGGGGAATGAGATAGTTTGAGTAATATATGAGACTAACTTGTGAGCTTAAAGTAATTCCCTTTAATATCTTATTCTATGTGTACACTCCCGTGCATGACAATAATTAGAAGCTCTCAATTTACCTTATTCTTCTTTGATGCATTGCAATTTACTCAATGAAACTTGATCTACAATATTTGTGCATAATGACCATGTATGTACTGATGGGGATGAAGCCTCATTTAAAGGCTTGGGTCTACATTTAATCACTTCTCTTATGATTCCTTCTATTGTGAAGATCATGGGTTTGACCGGTCAACCCACTCCCCATGATCTCCACCACAATAGGAAAAATCATGGAGGCCACTCATTCAACAACTACCGCCGCCGCCGCCGCCCGCCGCCGCCCGCCTCCGCCAACCGTCGTCGGCCGCCGCCGCCAACCATCATCGTCGCTTGCAGAATGGCCACCGTCCGATCTCTACAGAGCATCCATCGTCGTCCGATGTACAGGTAACCACCCACTAACCACCAAGTTAGTGGGGGGGCCATCATAACGACCTCCCGGAAGCTATAAAAGGAGTCTCATGACTCCTCATTTCTCACTTTTTCCCTCCCCGAGTCTTCTTCTTCCTCAGGCCAGAGCTCTGTCAAACTTCTCCCTCAGGTCATATTCAAGCTGCTTACGAGCCAGAGGAACGTCCAAGTCCCCAAGCACGCGGAGAAGGGAAGAAGACGACCACCACCACCGCTCAAGCAAACCAGCAACCAAGTTACCGTCCAGTACTCCCTCGACGCAGCCTGTTGTTCGTTGCGAATCAGAAATTCTCTCTCACCTCCAAGTTGTAACGAGGAGCGGTCTGTCGCCCTCGATTCCCTAAACATATTGTAACTGCAACCTGATAGTGGATTTTGACCGACACAGATCCGGTCAAGTGGTTTTTTACCCAGTTAAGGGGTTTTTCCACGTTAAAACCTATTGTGTCAACTCTCTCATTTCATTGACTGTGTGCGCGCTCGACCGTCCCGAGAGCTAAGGCAGTGCAGTTTATTCCGGTCTGATGGGAACGCCGAGTTAGTCTGCAACATGTACTGTACACACTTTAATACATTTTGCCTAAATAATCTTTTAATTTTCTGTGCCGCTCTATGATTATATATCCTTTAAATTGCTCTAATATTTTCTACATCATTTTCTTTAATGTACATAATGACTTTGGGGTTAAACTCCTGATGAGTACATCATTTATGTCAAATGCTCACCCTTTTTATCTAAGCTACTCGCATATGAATCTTTCCGAATGTACAGCTTCATGGTTATACTTTCCGCTCAAAACTTCCAACTCTCCATACATGTACATTAAGGTTCCGTTTGAGGGGACTTATTTTCACCGGTCAAACGGTTACGACCGCATGAACTGGATCTTAAGGTTCATGTTGTCGTAACCGTTTTACCGGTGAAAATAAGTCCCTCAAACGAAGCCTTATTTTGAACTCTAAATGAGAATAAACCTCCACACTTTTAGGTTGTTCTCTACACATTCTTTTTCATTAGTCCCTTGTTGTACTGACTCATAGGAGAACTCATGATCGTGTTCTACCATTGAGTTTATTAATTAGAATTACCAATCATGACAACATACCTCAATGATCTACTAACCTTACAAGCCCAATCAATTAACTGATACCTTGATGATAAATAGAGTCATTTGAAATAAAATGTTTATATCTAAATATAAAAAAAAATGAAAAAAAATGTATAACTAACAAGTGTTATGTTGGGTATCGAATATCTCGGTATCCGAAACATCCCGGGTGTGGATCAAAGTGGAATCCATTACCCGTTTCCCCCAGCTAGGTTTATATAGACAAACACTAAGTTTGGGTATCGAATATCTCATGGTCGTATCGAATATCTCATGGTCGTGTTCTTAACTTGACGACCCAGTCGTTCAGAGATACTTGACTTGACGACTAACTGTCCATTCAGAGGTACTTAACTTGACGACCCAGTCATTCAAAGGTACTTAACTTGATGACACAGTAGTTGGCCTTCACGGCTCAACTTATCTCAAGCCACACGGCTTTGTCCATTACGGGCTGACACCCACCACAAGCCAGGCAACTTAAGCACACAGGCTCGTATACAACGGCCCCTAGGTCTCGTCGAGACATGCCATACAAACTTTCAGCTCACTGGGAGCTATCGCTTTGCGACACTCACTATCGCCCGGCGACACTCACTTTCGCCCGGCGACACCAACGGTTCTCCAAACTGTAATCTTTCCTGGGTATTTTCCTGGAATTGCTTCCAGTACTTTGATGCAGCATCCTACACACCCCTAGACTCCTGATTTCACACGTACATCACACGCATATCCACGGAGTCTTCTCCGGCACGCAAACACAAAAACATCACCAATCCAAACCAACCTGACCAGATGGGCTTCACATAACATGCTTATTCCGTACTCTACATTTCCGGATTTATATGCAGGAATATATGGGGATCGAACCGATCTACTCATTGGAATCCACCTTTTTCACGTTTTGGTGAGGGGATCCATGCAAGTATGCATATTGAGGACTTCACTTGTCTGGGAGAAACTCGTTACCCTTGTAGTTTTCCTCGAAGCTATGAGAAAGCTTTTCTACGTGGATGGAAATGATGGCATCACTTTCCCCTTCTCGATTCTAGCTTCGACTTTGAATTCCAACCACAAGATCTTCTCCAGCAACTTCAAGTTACACCCAAACCCTAGCACCAGCCGAGAGTTCTCTGCTCCAGAACTCGGGAAGTAAAAAAGAGAGAGAGCGAACAAGAAAGAATGATTTCCTCAGTCCCAGCCCTCTGCATATGTGGCCTCGAGTTTTACCTCAGCCATTCGATCTCTTCTCATCAAAATAAAGCAACAGCTCAGGTTTGAGCTGACAAAGTCAACCACTGCTAAGTGGCCGCACCGCAACCACCTGACACGAGTGCCACTCCGGCGACTACTTATTTCGACAATTCGTCGAACGGAGTCAAGTTCGTCGAATGCAAATCATCGAACAGGAGAGAATTCGTCGAACGGAGTCTGAGTTCGTCAAACGGGCCATAACACCTGAGAGCTTATTTCGTCGAGCTCTGCTCGATTATTTCGTAGAGCTCTGCTCGATTACTTCGTCGAGCTCTGCTCGATTATTTCGTCGAGCTCTGTTCGATTATTTCGTCGAGCTCTGCTCGATTATTTTGTCGAGCTCTGCTCGATTATTTCGTCGAGCTCTGCTCGATGCTTTCGCCGAGCTCTGTTCGAATGTCAAGCTCTGTTTGACGCTTTCTTCGAGCTCCACTCGACGCTTCGTCGAGCACTGGTCGACGCTTTCGCCGAGCTCTGCTCGGCGCTTTCGCCGAGCCTGTTACCTCATACTCATTTTTGGGGTATTATAATCCTCCCCACCTTACAGAAATTTCGTCCCGAAATTTAATACAGTATGCAGAAACCAGTAACAAATATGTTACAACATATATTTGCTTTAACAAAAAAAATGTTACAACATTTTATACAAACAACTCGGGAAATTCAGCACGCATGGTCTGCTCCCGCTCCCATGTTAGCTCCTCACGGCCACAGTTGTCCCACCGGACCTTGACCATCCAGATTGTCTTGTTTCGCATCTGCTTAACTGCCTTATCCTCGATCCGAATAGGCCAAACTTTCGTCATTATCCCAGATTCGATTGGTACACGATCATTCGCAATCACTTGAGCTGGCTCTTTTATGACATTTCGAAGCACTGATATGTGGAAAACATCATGCAATCCACTCAGTTCTGCTGAAAGAGCTAGCTGATAGACAGCTTCTCCAATTCGCTCCACCACTTCAAATGGGCCAAGATACCTTGGACTCATCTTTTTCAAATGTCGAATCCTGTATATGCCTTTGAATGGCTTGATCTTTAAATATACCCAATCGCCCACCGCAAACTCCACGTTTTGGTGTTTGGCGTTGTAGTATTTCGCCTGCCAATCTTGAGCCATCGCTAGTCGCTCTTGAATGGAGCATATTGTCAAATTATCCTCTTCGACTTCCTTACGCTTATACAACTTAGACTCGCCTATTTCCACTCAAGCCAATGGTGTACGACACTTCCTACCATACAAAGCTTCAAAAGGCGACATATTGATACTAGCTTGATAACTATTATTATAGGCGAACTCTACCATATAGAGATGGTCTTCCAACCTCTTCCCGAAATCTAAGACGCACATTCAGAGCATATCATACATAGTTCTATTGGTCCTCTCAGTCTGGCCATCCGTTTGAGGATGAAAGGTCGTACTGAATTTTAATTTTGTCCCCAAATATTGATGGATTAGGCTCCAATCATTTGAAGTGAAGCGCCCGTATCGATCACTTACGATGTTATGGGGCACCCCGTGCAGTCGTAATATTTGTTCGACGCAAAGTTTAGCTAAAACTTCCACTGAATCGTCCCTCTTGTTCGGAATGAAGTGAGGCACTTTAGTCAACCGGTCCACGATCACCCAAATAGAATCGTTCCTGCATTGTGATCTCAGCAAACCGTGTACGAAATCCATCGAAAAGTTGTAAAACTTCCATTTCAGAATAGGTAGCGACTTCAGGAAACCTCCAGGCTTCTAGCATTCAGCATTTACAAAGGTGCAAGTCTAACACTTTGCCACGTAATGAGCTATATCTTTCTTCAGACCTGGCCACCAGAACAATTTCTTCATGTCCTTATACAATTTTGTGCTCCCTGGGTGGATAGAATACTTCGTAAAGTGTGCCTCATACAACAATTCTTCACGTAATTTGCCCTCATTCGGGACGCACAAACCATCACATTTTTTCAAAAGGTCATCATCCCAGGAGAATTGGGCATTTGACCCATCTAATGCATAGCATTGTAGACTTTCATCAAGTTCTGTTGCCCGTCGAACCCTGTCTGCAAGGTCATACTATACCTCCATCCAGTTCAGGCATGCACTTGCAGTAGCATTCTTGTCCACAGAAGAGATGTCTAAGGCCTCCAACTCCTGGATTAGATTCTCATCATGCATCTGCAACCAACTTGCTCTTGCCGAAGTCCTACGACTCAGGGCATTTGCGACCACATTTTCCTTCCCGGGAGTATAACGAATCTAGAAGGTGTAGTCTCCGAGGAACTTCATCCACCTCCACTGTCGCATATTTAGATTCTTCTGGTCCAGCAGATATTTCAGGCTCTTATAGTCCGTGAAGATATCAACTTTCACGCCATACAAGTAGTGACGCCACAACTTAAGTGCAAATATCACCGTCACCAACTCCAAGTCGTGGACAGAATAGTTCCGCTTATGCACTTTCAACTGGCGTGAGCCATAAGCAATCACCTTACCAAACTGAAGAAGAACGCAGCCTAAGCCGCTCCCTGATGCATCACTATAAATTTCAAAGCCGTCCAAACAACATGACATGTCAAAATTGGCATCATGGTCAAGCGACTCTTCGGCTCTTCAAAAGCTCGCGTGCACTATGACATTCAAACGAACTTCTGATGCTTCATCGTTAGTGTGTTAAGAGGCAAGGCTATCCACAAAAAGTTCTTCTACGAAGCGTCTGTAGTTGCCCATTAGTCCAAGGAAACTCCTTACTTCGGCTACCGAAGACAACACCAGCCACTCTCGTATCAAAACTATTCTTGCAGGATCCACAACAATGCCCTCTCCACTAATCACATGGCCAAGAAAAGCCACTGACGACAGCCAAAATTCACACTTTGAGAACTTCGCATAGAGCTTGTTTCTTCTCAGGGTGTGCAACACCAGCCATAAATAGTTTGTATGGTATTATTCAGATTGAGAGTACACTGACATATAATCAATAAAGACGATTACAAATAAATTCAAGTACTCTCGAAATGTTCGGTGCATTAGGTACATGAATACCGATGGCGCATTTGTTAGCCAAACGTTGTCTTGGGAATATCACATTCCCTAATCTTCAACTGATAATAGCCAGACTTCATGTCTAGCTTCGAGTAAACAGTTGATCCCACTAGCTGATCGAACAAGTCATCAATCAGTGGAATCAGATACTTGTTCTTTTTCGTCAGTTTGTTCAACTCTCTATAGTCAATGCATAGCCGCAAGCTTTCGTCCTTCTTTTTCACAAATAGAACATGAGCGCTCCAAGGTGACATACTTGGGCGTATAAAGCCTTGCTTCAGTAACTCTTGCAATTGAACCTTTAGTTCTGCCATCTCCTTTGGCGCAACACGATATGACGAGCGGACCACAGGTTTCACACCTGGAACCAACTCAATAGCGAAGTCCATCTCCTGCTAGGGCGGTAACCCCAGAAGATCCTTAGGAAACAAATCAGCGTACACCGATACAATAAGACCATCACTCACACTAGGCTTCAGCTCAACAGCCCCCAACAACATGAAGAACAACTCCACGCCCTTTTGAACTGTCATGACTACTTGGACAACAGACATCAATTTCTTGCTTGATCCTCATATACCAGTGAATGTAGTATCTCGTTCAGTGTTCTTCCCCAGTGTGACTTCCTTAGAGTTACAATCTATATAGGCACACTGCTCCGAGAGCCAGTCTATACCAAAGATTACATCAAACTCCGATATTGGAAGCACAGATGATTTCTATCCGCCCCGTAACACAGCAGGCTCGATCCGCGTGCATCAAGCACTTGTTAGGTAGCAGCACATTCACTCAATCTGTCGGCGTAAACGAAGGCACTCTGATATGCCCTATGAAGTCCTATGACAAAAAAGAATGAGAAAGTCCCGTATCAAACAATGCTCTCGCCGGATGTTCTGATATCAGGACAAAGCCTAATTCAAACCAATCATACACAAGCAATGTACAATGTACTAAGTATGGAAAACAATAAAAACTGAATCTTAACTCATACATGTTACGACACCACTTTATTTTATGGCCTCCTGTTGGCCAAGATTATAAACTCAGGGTTGTGTTTGGGATGTAGTCGATTCCACCACTGTCTTTCCCTTTTCATTAAAATATGCACCTGTCTTTTTCTCCCCTTTTGACCACTTCAGCAGTCTCGAGCGATATCACCCACCTTTCCACATGTATAACATGTGGGCGGACCACTCCCAGATGTTTCTCCAGACGCAGGAGAAGGAGCCGGTACAACATTTTTAGGCTTCTTTTCCACCGTCGAAACCCACACTTTGGAGAACTAGGTACTTTAAACTCTATCCTCTTCCCCGCCAAGTCAGTTTTACGCTGCACACGTTTCATGTCCAGCTCAAGGGAACAGACCGTATTGACCAAGGTAAGGAAACTCTGTGCCATTGGTCCTGAGGGAAGCAACCACAGGTCATCTCTCAGCCCTTCATAGAATCAATTTGATTTTCGTTCCTCATCTACAAATATAAAGCTTGCATATCTCCCCAATCTCGTAAACTCGTGGAAGTAGTCATCCACCGACCTGTTAGCCGTTGAAATTGGTTCTCCATCGCAATCCGCTGTGCCGATGGAATGTATCTTGCCAAAAAACACCTTGAGAACTCCTCCATTGAGGTCTCAAACAACGGCCGACCAGCAAACTAGTGCAGCTCCAGCTCATCCCACCATAATCTTGCCTCAGCATCTAGCAAGAAGGTAGTCACGGTGACTTTTTGCCACTCCTCCGTTTCAGTTGTCGTCAGGACTCTCTTTATTCTTGAGAGCCAATCTTCGGCCTATGTAGGGGTCCCGGTACCCATAAAAACCGGGGGATTGAAACTCATCACGTGTTTTAGTTGCTTTTTCGTCACTCGCCTTGCGGCCATTGGCTCAACGACCACCTATCGCACCGCTATGCGCTCCATCATGCCAACCAGTTCCTCGACCATTGCAGGAATAGTAGGTTGCCTCTGACCCCTTGGTTGAGCATTAATCATTACAAACACAGCTTCAGCAACCAACCGTATAGTTTTCGCCAAAGGAGGAGGTGTTGTCACCTCATTTGGTGCATTACTCTCCACTGTGCGCTGGGGTTTTTGCTGCCCCGCACCACTTCTAGTTGCCTATAATGTGAAACACACAAATAAGCAACTACAAATATTGTCAAAAGCAATCACAAGAACATACCAGTTCCACAAACATGTGTGAAAGAAAGGGGATATATCTGATTTAATCTAGAGGGGGGGGGGGGGTGAATAGAGTAATTAAAATTTTGGCTGTTTTTAATACTATCAGAGTAACTACAAATAATAGTAATATAAAAAGAGAATACAACCTAAGCAAAATTATACTATCACAACAAAACAATCTATCACAGCAAAGTAATCTATCACAACAAAGCAAGAACAGAAAGAAAATAGGCAACCAGACGACACAAGAATTTTATAGTGGTTCCCCAACCTGGGTACATCCACTCTTCTACCACACTGGTAGGAATCCACTATCAAGTTTTTGATCAGGTGACTGCCACAACAAGATCTATTTCCAGGGAGATCTCACAACCCTTTAGGCTTTTGATCAGGTGCCCAAAAACCAAGAATAAACTTTTTGAAGGGAGTTAATAAACCCTTTGTACGGGAGGTTAAGAGAGAGTTGATGATGTCTTCTCTTTCTCTAATCAACAGAGAAGACTAGTGGATTGTTGGTGTCAAAGCTCCTTCTGAAATCACTTGGAGCCTTACTCAGGGTGTAGGTCTTCAGCCTTGTCTTGAAATGATCCAGGAACTTCTGACTGATTCAGATTTGTTGTCCTTGAATATTCCTGGAACAGAAGTTGAAAACGACTCTTGATATTTGTGTGTTGTTCTTCTTCAATCTTCAGTAAGAACAAGGGGAAAACAGGTTGTTTTCTGTACAGAGAATTTCTTGTATCTCTGTATTCTCTGTCAGTTCTCTGGTTGTTCTCTGTATTCCTTCTTTTCGTTTGAAAAGAGAAAAATCTCTTTTATATACTACTGTTGAATTCTCCTTTGAAATTTTGAATTCCAAGCATTGATTGTTGATATGTCTGGAGAATGAAAAACGACTGGAGAATATAATCTTTAATGAGTTTCCCCAACTGTTCCAATAAATTAAGCAAGTAATTAACCCTGATGAATAGCATAATTAATGCTGCCAATAACGGCTATATTCAAAATAATATGTGCATTAATTACTCATGAAATTACTGCTAAATAATATAGGAAATAAGGACAAAAATAAGGGAAAAAAATCTAAGTCTGGCTTGGATAGAAATCGTCGAGCTCTGAATAGATTTTGTCGACCGGAGTTCCAAGTTCGTCGAGCTGAGAAATCCTGTTCGTCGACCTAAGCTCACCGAACTGTATTCTAGAAAGAGCTTGCCAATTCTGCATTCACAGTTCATCATGCAGAGAATCTGTCTTCGTCGAGCTGAGTTCAGCGAAAATAAACTGGAAAGAATCTGTCGAAGCTGAACTCCAGATTTCGTCGACCTGAGCTCGAATATCGTCGAGCTCAACTCAGATAATTAACTCCGAGTTCGTAGATCTGCGATCGACGATTGTCAAGCTGAGTTCGAAGAATTTTGAACTGATAATTTTGAACTTTGAATTTCTAAGTCTTGAGTCTCCTGAAGTCTTCTGCTGGCTGGTACATGAAGGTTGAACCTAATGACTAGCCTAAACTCTAGGACTCAAACACTTGACCCTGGCTATATAATGTGGGTCAAACTCATCCTAATTAGTGAACCTAGTTGAAATCCAATCTAGGGATCCAACAATCTCCCCCTATTTGGGTGAGGTCACTAATATAAACAAAAGAAAATAATCACAAAGCAAAATAAAATATATCTGGCAGAAAATTAAAAATATCCAGCAGATATGTACATAACAAGAGCTTTGTGATAGTTTAATCAAATAAAGTTCAGAAATATAAAAACTAAATAGAATATTCATTTGTTTTTCTTGGCCTTTTCTTTATCAGTTTTGTCAGAACTTTCAGAGGGCTGTCTGAATTTGGTTTCTCTGTTGGGATTGACAGCTTCTCTTTTTGACATAGTCATGTCTGCTGCTCCAATAATGTTGACAGAAGTGACTCTTAGAACTACAGCCTCTGGATGCAGATTCATTTAAGCATCTACATTGAAGAATTTGTTAGCTTTGTCATATCTTTTCAATTCTTATCTCCTGTAGGAAGACATTGTAGTGTATTGTGATGTATCTTTGCCTTCCTTTTTAGATTTGTTGATGCCAGAGAAGCCAACTAACTATTAAAATCTGGTCATTCTAACAGTTGTTTGTTGTTCAGGATCCACAAAGGGGATTGGAGGAGATTTTGGCCTTTTTAGACTGTTATCTTTTTCAGATTTATCAACTTCAAATACTATCTGTTGCTTGTCTAGCTTCTGATGTTGATGTTGTTGTCTGCTGCTGCTAGAAGAGTGTCTCTGCTGACCGCTCTCTTGGAATTGAGATCTTGAAGATCTATCTTGTTGCCTTTGGTAAGTTTGAGTATAAGAGGTAGATCTCTGAGAAATATTCCCTGAAGCACCTGTTGCTGGAGGAGGAGGAGGAGGGCCTCTCCAATCCCTTTGAGAAGGAGGAGGAGGAGAGTACCTTCTGCACTTTTTCTTGGCTTTCTGCTCATTCTTAAATCGCCACATCCAATTAGGTATTCCTGGGTAAGGAATAATCTTCTGCAAAATATAGTAAGGAGTGTCTACATTAGGATTGGGCCTTGGAACAGCCTTAGCATGAGCTTTTATTTTCTTAGCAACTTTCTTCTTTGCTTTTGAGTCATCAGAATCATCAGAGTATTCATCATTATTGTCATCATCAGATGATCCTGAAGGATTGTCATATAAAGCATCAATTGCCTTCAGAATATCTTTGGATATCTGCTTCTCAGCCTAAGGCTATACTGGAAGTTCTGTTTCTGCAATACTTCCTAGAACAGTCAAACTTTCTTCTGCTATATCAGTAAGAATAATATCATCTAGATTAGGTAAAGGACTATCATCCATTTTGTAAATAGGAGGGGAGATAGCCTTGGGAGGGGAAATAGATTTGGGTGTTGATACTATTGGAGGCTCTACTACTGCAAAACTTGCCTTAAGCGACTTAGCAACTGCACGGCTTATTGGGAAAGGATAAGTTATAATAGATTTGGATTACTGTGAGCAAACTTCTGGAAGATAATTTAGATAGGCTATATCAAAAGAATTTAACAAATGAAATAAATCAACTATGAGATTGATAATACAATCACCAACAGTTATAATCTCTGCAGTTTCTACTACTGCATCTGTACATAACATATCAAAATCAAAATCAGCATCTGTCTCAACTTCTGTAGTCATATGTACATCTGCATCTGCATCTGTCTACAAAACTGTTGTATCTGCTGCTGTTGGAGGAGAGGAAACTGGAGCTTCTTCATTGGGTATCTCCCCCTGCCTGGTTTCAGAGGGTCCTGAAGCCAGGCCCCCAGAAGAAGGGACAGTGGAGGCAATAAAGATGATGGTAGATAGGGATGCAAGAGATTCAGCAAGAGGTTTAATTGCCTCTGCTATAGGATTTGAGATGAAGGGAGTGAGGAGTTATAGAAGAGATGGAAGGGAATGGGAATCCATTTCCATAAACTCAGAGAGTGTCTGAGTTGATACAGAAAGATGGAGGATGGATGATGAAGGGGAAGTGGTAATGTCTGGCATTGGCTCATCATGAGAAGATGGGAATTTATGGGAGATGAGAGTAGATTAAAAGATGGAATAGATGAGAGGTTATAGAGGGAAATGTCATCCAGATGAGGAGGAAGTGGGGATGGAGGTAGTGTAGTATGTTCTGGAGATTGAACTGTTGTTGGTAGATGTTGGATTTGTGTGGGTTGAAGCTCAAGAGATGGAATTGGTGGAGTTGGTTGATGTGCATGGGATTGAATTGGTGTGGGAGTATGAGTTGGAGAAGAGGATGGTTGTTGAGATGGAGGTGTAGGTATCTGGAAGGATGGAATGCTGGTGGAGGGGACAACTTCTGGGGGTGGGGGATCGGCTATTGCAGCTCTTGTACCCTCAGAACCTCCGGAAGAGGTTGAAGCCTTAGATGGCTTTGAGATAGTCCTCTCCCACCTTCCAAACAAGGCACAAGTAAGCCTTTTGGAAGCATTGATGAATATGGTCCGCAGACCAGGGATTCAGTAGCTTTTTCCTGTAGGAAAATGCCCAGAACTCTTCTAAAACAAACTTCTTTCTTATTATTCTTCTTCTTTATCAAATCAAACAGTAGTTTTCTCCAGTTCACGGCTTTCTTGTTTACTACAACACACATTACCAAGAACTGATGTCTGGTAATGCAGTCATGAGCTGTGTGTTTTTCCAACAGAACTTTCCCGACAACATCAACAAGAAATTTGTATTCAGACGACAAATTCTTCTTTAGTAATTTATCAGGGTTTTCTCCAGCATGACCAATTTTAATCAGCATGTTATCATATTCAATACTATCCATTCAATATCTTCATCACCATTCATCAAATCGAAAATTTCAATTAACACTGTGGGGGTTAGATAAATCTGGTTACCAGATATAGTCCCAGTCATTGTGTCTGCATTTGGAGTTGAGGAGGTAAATACTCATTCTCTTATCTCTGTTGTTGCTATCTTGATTCTGTTTGACATGAAGTTTTTCAGTTGTTGGTCCTCAAACAGTTTCAGTATATCCAGAAAAACTTGATCGGTATGTTGGAATGATTCAAAATCGATGTCGAAACCCATGTCAAACTTCATCGCTGCCGAAGAGCTTGCTAAAATCGCCATTGTTCGCCTGCAAAAGAAAACAGAGAGATCAAGTGCAAGGGGAACAGAAAGCGCGAGATGGAGCTCAAAGAAAATCTAGATATATGGTTTTCAGAATATAAAGTGGCACAATCCGTTCGACGAAAAATAAAAATTCTTCGATTTGCGGTCGACGAAATATTTCATTGACAAAAGAGTTCGTCGATCTCAGTCAGAAGAAGGGAAAAGTTTTTGTAGATCTCAGGTCGACGAAAATTTTCTGAAGTGATATCGTCGTTCTCCGTTCGACGAATAAGACTTCACACACATAGAGTTCGTCGATCTCAGGTTGACGAATTTCTCAAGAACTTCTCTCATTTCATCGATCTCCGTTCGACGAACTGTGGCAAATTCTTCAACCACAGACAGAAAATTAAATTAATGCATCTCAATTGATCATACCTAGCTGATTCATAAAGAACAGATGTTTCTTCTCATCCAAGGGTTTGGTGAAGATATCTGCTTTTGCAAATCAGTAGAGATAAATATGAGATTAATTTTCTTTTTATCTACACACTTTCTAATGAAATGATGTCTTACATCTATATGCTTAGTTCTACTATGATGCACTGGATTTTGTGCAATAGAAATTACACTTGTATTATCACAAAGTAGAGTTGAATTATTTAAGTTGACACCATAATCTAAGTGTTGGTTTTGAATCCACAGCATCTGTGAACAACAACTGTCAGCTGCTATATACTCAGCTTCTGCTGTTGAGGTAGACACAGATGTTTGTTTCTTGCAAAACCATGACACTAGCCTATCACCAAGGACTGACATGTCCCTGATGTGCTCTTCCTGTCCACTCTACATCTATCAAAGTCAGCATAAGATTATCCAGTTAACTCAAATTCTGACTCAGATGGATACCAGAGTCCTAAATTAGGGAAACTCTTTATATATCTTAAAATTCTTTTTAGAAAAATAAGATGAGATTCTTTAGGGTGCACCTGCAACCTAGCACAAAGTCATTTAGCAAATATAATATCTGATCTACTTGCTATGAGATATAACAGAGACCCAACAATGACCCTATATAATTTCTGATCTACAGGTTTCCCATGTTATCAGAATCAATTACAACATTTGTAGCCATATGTGTTTTCTTTGCTGAAGCATCAGCCATACCAAACCTTTTTATTAGCTCCTTAACATATTTAGATTGGGATAAAAAGATGCCATCAGGTGACTGCTTCACTTGGAGACCAAGGAAGTAGGAGAGATCACTCATGCTACTCATTTCAAACTTGGAATGCATAAGGTTGGAGAACCTTTTGCATAGTTTGGAATCTGTAGAACCAAATATGATGTCATCTACATAAATTTGTACTAACAATATTTTACCATGATGGTGCTTTATAAATAAAGTCATATCTACTATGCCTCTAGAAAATTTATGCTCTAAGAGAAAGCTAGCTAAGGTTTCATACCAAGCTCTTGGAGCTTGCTTTAGACCATAGAGAGCCTTATGAAATTTGAAAACATAAGAGGGATGAGTAGGAGAAATAAAATCTGGTGGTTGTTCTACATAGACCTCTTCTTTAAGTTCATCATTTAGGAATGCACTCTTGACATCCATTTTGTATACAATGAACTTTTTATAGGCTGCATAAGCTAGAAAAATTCTGATTGCTTCAATCCTTACAACAGGTGCAAATGTCTAGTCATAGTGTATGTCTTTCTCTTATCTATATCCTTGAGCAACTAGTCTGGCCTTGTTCATTATGATAAGACCTTGAGCATCTAGCTTGTTTCTAAATACTCATTTAGTTCCAATGACTGGATAGTCTTTGGGTCTTGGAACTAAATTACAAACTCTACATCTCTCAAATTGGTTGAGCTCATCTTGCATTACAATAATCCAGTGTGGATCTTGCTCATCATCTTTGATGGATTGGGGCTCAATTTGAGATATGAAGCATGCATGTATCAAGTCCTGGTAGAGTTGATGCCTTGTCTGCACACCAACTGAAATGTCTCCAATCACTTGAGATACATGGTGATCTCTAAGTATGACAAATTCAGTAGGAGTTGGTTGAGAAACAACTTGGGGAATTAATTCCTCTTGTGAAATTATAGTTGTTGTTGGCTCTACACTGAGTTCAGTGTCTTCCTCTTCACTATCTTCAGCAATATGTGGAGAAGGATGTGCACCAACCTCATTGGTGAGGGTCAATTCATCCAATTTCTCACACAGGTTTAGTTCCTACAAAGTCTCACTGGTAGAAGGAATCTTCTCCTTGTAAAACATGTTAGTTTCATCAAAATAAACATGAATAGATTCTTCTATTTTCATGGTTGATTTATCATAAACCCTATAAGTCTTGCTTACTTGGGAATATCTAAGAAAAATTCCTATTTCAGCCTTGGCTTCAAACTTTCTGATATATTTTTTGTTATTGTTGTGAATGTAACAAATGCAACCAAAATTTTTGAAATAATCTACTTTAGATTTCTTCCCTTTTAAGTAGCTCATAAGGAATCTTATTCTTGAGCTTGTGTATCAGACTTCTATTCAGTACATAGTTTGTTGTGCTCACAGCCTCTGCCCAAAAGGATAGGGGCAAGTGAGCATCTGCAAGTAATATGCCTGCAGATTCAATTAGGGTTCTATTTTTTCCTTTCAGCAACCCTATTCTGTTGAGGAGTTCTAGGTGCTGAGAAGCAGTGTCTGATACCTTCCTTCTCACAGAAATCTTGCATAAGAAGAGACTCAAACTCAGTACCATGATCACTTCGGATCAATACAACTGGAGTAGAGTACTCAATCTGTATGTTCTTGAGAAAATCTGTAAGAACCTTGAAGTTATCTGACTTAGATCTCAGAAAGAATATCCAAGTGAATCTTGAGAAGTCATCTATAATCACTGAAGTATAAGATTTCCCTCCTAGGCTTTGTACATCAATAGGGCCAAAAGGTCCATATGTAGCAAGTACAATATTCTAGGTGAGTCACTTTTATTTACAGATTTAAAGCTGTTTTAGTTTGCTTGTTTAACTGACAAGCCCTACAAAGGCTTTCCTTCTTGTAGGGGTAAGAAGGCAATCCTATAACAAGGTTGTTCCTAGAGAGTTTAACAATATTTTTCAAGTTTACATGTCCTAATCTCCTATGTCAAAGGTCATTATTATTGCTAGTTTGATTAAACAGGCAAATTTCAGTTTTAGCAGACTTAAAGTTAACTACAAAAATGTTTCCTACTCTAGTTCCTGTTAACAATACTTGGTTATCTACTGAAGTAATAAAACAAGAAGTTTTATTAAATGATACCTAAAATCTTTCGTCACATAACTGACTAATGAATATCAGGTTGTGCATCAGTCTACTTACATAAAGTTACCTTCCTGAAGGTGACTGCTCCAATTTTGACCTTTCTATATCCTTCATTCTGGCCACAATTGGAATCACCAAATATTACTTTGGGTCCTAGCTTTGACTTATAGTTGATTAGGTTGTCCTTATTTCCAGTCATATGTTTTGAACAGCCACTATCCAGATACCACTGCTGCTCTGTGGTGGGATAGTCTTTCACATACAATAAAACAGATTAGTTATTCTTGACCCAGGTTACCTTGGGTCCTTCTTTCTTTACATAATTAAAGCTGAAGAGTATTCTAGTTGACATTTATAACCTAAGGGATAATATCTTTTTTTTGGAATTATCCACTGATTAAATTGATTAATCGAAGATCTTGGTTGATTATAAGTTTTATAGGAATTAAAGTTTCTGTTAAAGTGAACTGGGTTCGACGAATTCTGGTAAGTTTGTCGATCTGAGTTCGACGAATGGAGATGAGTTCGTCGAACTCCACTCAGAGAATGGAAGTATTCATTCTCTGGGCCGTAAAATCGTCGATCTCAGGTCGACGAACCATATTGGTTTTGTCGATCGTAGTTCAACGAATAATTATTATGAATGTTTGCTTTCAGAGTTCGTCGACTTGAGTTCGACGAACTGTACACATTTTGTCGATCTGCGTTCAACGAAATCTGCTGAATATTGTTATGGTTGAGATTTTTCTTATTCTTTCTCCTTTTCTTATTCTTTGGTTTTACTTCTGTTTGTTTAACATTATTATTATTATCTATCTTTTCTTTACCTTTTTCTGAAACAAATTTTATTGGTGTTGTTAAGATATTTTTCTGAATTAGTGGGGGTTTGCTTGATGAAGCACCTAAGCCCAGCTTGCCATTTAGACTGACATTCACTATGCTTGTGATGTCCATCAACTTGACGCTTCTCCCATTTAGGGATTCTTCAAGTTACTTTGTCTCAGCCAATTCAGTTTTTAATGATATGATTTGTTCATTGGCTAAAGTTAATTCATCTTTTAACTTAATGTTTTCAGAAATAAAGTTATCTTGTTCAGTCGGTTTTTCTCTAAGTATTTTAATTTCTTTTTCAGAATTGATTAAATCAACACATAATGATTTGAATTCAGTTTTAAAATTATCTGAATTGTAATCAAAAGATGATAGTACCTGATCTGCCTCAGATTATGATGATTCTTCATTGTCTGACTGGTCAGCTTCTGATGGGCTGCTTGATACATCAATGGCCATCAAGCAAATCTCCTTTACTTTAGCTTCTTCTTCATCTTCACTGGAGCTAAAAGATGAAAACTAATCTTCAGTGTCACTCCAAGTTTCAGCCACAAAGTCTTTCTCCTTTCTTTTATGCTTGCTAGAGGAGGGCTTCCTGTAGTGTTGCTTCCTGGATTCTTTTTCTCTTCTTCTCTCCTTCTTTTAATTCTCTGGACACTCTGAGATAGAGTGTCCTGACTTCCTGCAACCAAAGCAAACAACTTATTTAGTTGGGGTCTTGTCATACCTGGGCTTGTCATCTTTCCTAGATGACTTTCTTCTGAAATCCTTCTTTGTCATTTTGTAGAATCTCTTGGCTAGAAGACTCAGAAGTTCTTCACTTGCTGTTGTAGCCTCTGTTTCTTCTGAAGCTTTGAAATCTATGTTTTGCTCCTTTCTTACTGTTGGAGGAATCTTCTGCTCTGCAGCTTCTCTTGTCTTTATCAATTGCTCATATGATTTGAGCTTTCCAAGAAGAGATTTAGTGGAAATCTCATTTAAGCTTCTGGCCTCCTTGATTGGCCATATTCTGGAATCCCATGAGCTTGGGTAGCACATGAGAATCTTATCATTTACTTCTGTAAGAGTGATGTCCTTATCCAGAGTCTTCAGCTCATTGATGATTGAGCTTATTCTGTTGTACATGTCACTTACAGACTCAGATTCTTCTTTCTTGAAATTTTCATACTAGGAGATGAGATTTGATCTCCTGTCCTTTCTCTCATCTGCAGAACCAGTAACCATCTGGTTGAGAGAGTCCCAGATAGCTTTGGCATATGTACACTCAACCACTTTTTGGAAGATGTCATCTGACCTAATTTGAGTCAGTATATTCATGGCCTTAGCATCAGCTATCTTTGCCTTCTTTTGAGCATCTGTCCACTCAGGTGGTGGAACAACATGTGTATTGGAAGTTATATTAGTTGAAGCCACTGGAGCTGGTGGTCCTGTCAAAATAGAGTTGTATATTACTTCATCAATAGAGTTCATGTAAAGCATAATTCTTGCCTTTCAGATAGCAAACTTATTCAGGTTGCAGACTGGAGGTCTGGTGCTTGCATAATCTTTGTTCTGTGTTATGCTATGAAATAAACAAAAATAACTAAGGAAAAAGGAATCAGATCTAACAAGGATCTTTTGGTTCAAGTGTTAGCTTGTACAACCAAATGAACACCCCTCTGATACCAATTGAAAGAAAGGGGATAGATCTGATTTACTCTAGAGGGGGGGGGGGGGTGAATAGAGTAATTAAAACTTTGGTTGTTTTTAATATTATCAGAGTAAAGTAGATGATATCAATAGTAGTAATAGAAAACGAGAATGCAACCTAAGCAAAATTATACTATCACATCAAAGCAATCTATCACAACAAACAAATCTATCACAGCAAACTAATCTATCACAACAAACTAATCTATCACAACAAAGCAAGAACAGAAAGAAAATAGGCAACCAGATGACACAAGAATTTTATAGTGGTTCCCCAACCTATGTACATACACTCTTATACCACCATGGTAGGAATCCACTATCAGTTTTTTGATCAGATGACTGCCACCACAAGATCTATTTTCAGGGAGATCTCACAACCATTTAGGCTTTTGATCAGGTGCCCAAAAACCAAGAATAAACTTTTGAAGGGAGTTAATAAGCCCTTTGTACTGGAGGTTAAGAGAGAGTTGATGGTGTCTTCTCTTTCTCTAATCAACAGAGAAGACTAGTGGATTGCTGGTGTGAAAGCTCCTTCTGAAATCACTTGGAGCCTTGCTTACGGTGTAGGTCTTCAGCCTTGTCTTGAAATGATCCAGGAACTTCTGACTGATTCAGATTTGTTGTCCTTGAATATTCCTGGAGCAGAAGTTGTAGAAGACTCTTGATATTTGTTTGTTGTTCTTCTTCAGTCTTCAGTAAGAACAAGGGAAAAACCGGTTGTTTTCTGTACAGAGAATGTCTTGTATCTCTGTATTCTCTGTTAGTTCTCTAGTTGTTCTCTGTATTCCTTCTTTTCGTCTGAAAAGAGAAAAATCTCTTTTATATACTGCTGTTGAATTCTCCTTTGAAATTTTGAATTCCAAGCGTTGATTGCTGATCTGTCTGGAGAATGAAAAACAGCTGGAGAATATAATCTTTAATGTGTTTCTCCAACTGTCCCAATAAATTAAGCAAGTAATTAATCCTGATGAAGACCATAATTAATGCTGCCAATAATGATTATATTCAAGACAATATGTGCATTAATTACTCAGGAAATTACTGCTAAATAATATAGGAAATAAGGACAGCAATGAGGGAAAACATTTAAGTATGGCTTGGACAGAAATCGTCGATCTCTGAACGGATTTGGTCGACCGGAGTTCCAAGTTTGTCAAACTAAGAAATCCTATTCATCGACCTGAGCTCACCGAACTCTATTCTGGAAATAGCTTGCCAATTCTGCGTTCACAGTTCGTCGAACAGAGAATCTATCTTCGTCGAGCTGAGTTCAGCGAAAATAAACTAGAAAGAATCTGTTGAAGCTGAACTTCAGATTTCGTCGACCTGAGCTCGAATATCGTCAAGCTCAACTCATAGAATTAACTCTGAGTTCGTTGATCTACGATCGACGATCGTCGAGCTGAGTTCGAAGATTTTCGAACTGATAATTTTGAACTTTGAATTTCTATGTCTTGAGTCTCCTGAAGTCTTCTACTGGCTGGTCCATGAAGGTTGAACCTAATGACTAGCCTAAACTCTAGGACTCAAACACTTGACCCTGGCTACACAATGTGGGTCAAACTCATCCTAATTAGTGAACATATCCCAAATCCAAACTAGGAATCCAACAATGTGTATTTTCATTCCTAAGTGGACATTCCTGGGTTCATTAGTGTTATAATGGTAGCGCACATACACGTGCTCACCACCCCTTAAAAGAATTCGATCACGAATTCAAATAAGAAAGACCGAGAACGGAATCTGATACCAATTTTGTAACGCCCCCATCCGTCGTATAGCATATGACAGAAGGTCTGGTCGGGGCCCAACGTCATATACTACGGACAGGTAAGGAGATTACAAGTTGTTTCCAAATTCAAGTTCAATTATACACGCACCCTATCTCAGAGCATTCTAGCAGAAGCATTTTGAGTTAAGAACCCACACACAATGAGAATGTCCACTGCACAAAAATATTGACACTTAAACATACACTTAACACATGTTTTGGCCGTAGACTTATTACAGCTGTTTCATTTAACAAAAAGTGACTTCATACATCGGCATGCGGGTCGGCCACACATGAAAACAGTAAATGTTCATTTTTGGGCCTTCAAGGGCCAGCCAATTTCAGCGCATGGTGATGGCGAGGATGCCCCGCCATTTGCTCGTGCCGACATGGATCCCTCTTTTGATCGTCCTTGCTACATGTTCGTGGACATAGATGGTCGTTGCCGCAACTGTCGTCGTCGTCGCCGCCGACGCCGCTACTTCACATCATTATGATTATAATGTTATTTCAATTTGGGAATAATATTATAATCATAATAATTTTGTTATAAACAATTTTGTCTTAAGATTTATAAATTTATAATTTATAAATTTATAAATCTTATTAAGTGTTATATTTTTGTTTTTGTTAAGCATTAGTGGCTGGGATCAGCCTTGATTTAGATGAAGGGTTGGATAGAGTAGTGTATGTTATTATATATATGTGTATGGTGGAGAAAAAGAAAGAAAAGAAAGAAAACCAAAACCTAACTTGTAGTTGAAAGCCTCCTTCGGCCAGGCCGAAACCCATTAACCAACCTCCAGGAAATCGCGGATTGCTGCTGCCCCCCCCTCTTAGTGGTGTTTCCTGCTGCTCCGGTGACCTCCTACCTCCTTCGATGTGACTCCGAAGAAGGCGGCTCGGTTCTCCCCATCCGGTGCGACTCCGGTGGACCCATGGAAGTGCGACTCTTCCATAGTTATCCTCCTCTTCCTCCTCTTTAATTTCAGATCGTGAGTAACAATTTTCTTTCCCTAAAACTTGTGTAATCTTCGTCTTGGATTGCTAGATTAGTGGAAACCTAGATATCATATTTTATCCTAAAATTTGATTCTAATTTGCATTTAAAAATATCTGAATTTACATTGCCCTTCGTCCGATTTTTTCGCGAAGATTTTGCAAGGGTAGGTCCCTTTGGGCATTTGCAAACCAAGGTTTGTTTAGCCTTTGGTTTCCAACGGATCAAGAGGATTTGGTATATCCTCGATTGATTTTGTTTTGAGGGCTGCATTTGGACTATTTTCTGAATCGACATTCTTAGTTCAGATCATCCTCCATGCAGATGGAAATGTTGTGATGTGATATTAGATGTATGGCTAGGTTATGACATTAGTATATGTGAATGCTTGTGCAGGTTAGGATGGGAACTTCCCACTTGCCAGATTGCGATATTATATACGAAACTCTGCCAAAATTTTGAATTTTGCACGCACACAACGTGTTCGCTTAAATTCCCCATAGGAATCCTAATTGCCATATCACGCCTTAAATACCAATTCTCGGGAGTGTGCTGCATCACATGGGCTTCAGTCAGCTATTTTCCACTTGGCTCTCCAGCACCAGCACAAAAGGGCCCACCAAAATGTGGCAAACAAAGCAACGTTCAGTATTTTGCTGACCCAATTATAATGAGTCCACCCCTTACTCGGGGCAGCTTATCTCCATCCCTGCAACAAGGCATAACATATATATGTATTGGCAACATTAAGGTGCACTTAAGCACCATTCACCACAGACGTTGGCCCAACAACCACACGCCCCATGCAATCAGGGCACATTATCGGTGTACCGGACTCCGCCGTGTATCACCACCGTTTAGAGGTCCATGACTTAACAGTAACTTTGTCATTCAAAGGTACTTAACTTGACGACCCAGTCATTCAGAGGTACTTAACTTAATGACCAATTGTCCATTCATAGGTGCTTAGCTTGACGACCTAGTTGTTCAGAGGTACTTAACTTGATGACACAGTAGTTGGCCTTCACGACTCAACTCATCACAAGCCACACGACTTTGTCCATTTCGGGCTGGCACCCATCACAAGCCAAACAACTTACGCACATAGCCTCACATACAACGACCCCCACGTCTCGTCAAGACAGGCCACACAAACTTTCATCTCACTGGGAGCTATCGCTTGGCGACACTCACTATCGCTCGGTGACACCAACAGTTCTCCAAACTGTAATCTTTCCCTGGTATTTTCTTGGAATTGCTTCCAGTACTTTGATGCAGCATCCTGCACACCCCTAGACTTTGGATTTCACACGTACATCACACACATATCCCCGGAGTCTTCTCCGGCACGCAAACACAAAAACATCACCAATCCAGACCAACCTGTCCAGATGGGCTTCACACAGCATGTCTATTCTGTACTCTACATTTCCGAATCTATATACAGGAATATATGGGGATCAAACCGATCTACCCATTGGAATCCACCCTTTTTCACCTTTTGGTGAGAGGATCCATGCAAGTATACATATTGAGGACTTCACTTATCCGGGAGAAACACGTTAGCCTTGTAGTTTTCCTTATAGCCATGAGAAAGCTTTTCTATACGAATGGAAATGATCGCCTCACTTTCCCCTTTGCAATTCTAGCTTCGGCTCTGGATTCCAGCCACAAGATCTTCTCCAGCAACTTCAAGTTCCACCCAAACCCTAGCACCAGCCGAAAGTTCTCTGCTCTAAAACTCGGGAAGTAAAGAAGAGAGAGCAAATAGGAAAGAATGATTTCCTCAGTCCCAGCCCACTACATATGTGGCCTCGAGTTTTACCCCAGCCATTCAATCTCTTCTCATCAAAATAAGCAACGGCTCGGGTTTGAGCTGACAAAGTCAACCACTGCTCAGTGGCCGCACACCAGCCACCTGACATGAGTCACCACTTCGGCGACAACTTATTTTGATAATTCATCGAACGGAGTCAAGTTTGTCGAACGCAAATCGTCGAATAGGAGAGAATTCGTCGAACGGAGTTTGAGTTCGTCGAACGGGCCACAACACCTGAGAGCTTATTTCGTCGAGATCTGCTCGACGCTTTCGTTGAGCTCTGCTCGACTTTCTAGCATGTTACCTTTTACTCCTGTTTGGGGTGTTACAACCCCGCCCAAACTCGACCTCCTCCAGGCGGGCTTCGCCCACCTATGCACGAGCTTCACCCATGCTTGATGCTCGGCCAGGCCCTTGGTTACTGTAAATGCAGAGTTCTTCGGCGGTTGAACTGGCGCTCTCTGCATTGGGATGAATTGGGGTTTCTTATTATGTTTGTTGTCGTGTCCAATTAACAGTGCACGAGGAGAGACTCACGACCAGCAGCGGTGGTGAGGGTTTTGTTGGGAAGTGTTGGTAGTGGCGGAAAAAGCAGCGGTGGCAGCTATAGAGCTGGAAGCCATGAAGTGAGAGACTCCAAGGTCGTCATTGACATTTCAGCGTGACCCCTGGTGACGGCCGGCGGCGGGCAGCCGACAGTGGGCGGCGGGAGGCTGCGGCGGCCGGCAACAGCCAACGACGGTAGGCGGCGGTGGTGGACGGCGACCGGCAGCGGCAGGCCGACGGCGGTGCTGGCCAGTGGCGGCGACCGGTGGCGGCGGCCGGCGGCGACCGGTGGTAGTTGTTGAGTGGGAGGCAACCATGATCTTTTCTATTATTGTGGAGTTCATGGGGGAGTGGGTTGACCAGTCAAACTCATGGTCTCCATAATATGAGAGATCATGGGGGAGATGGTTAAGTGCACACCCAAGCCTATAAATATGGCTTCATTCCTATCAATTGCCCCTCAAATCCTTTGCTGTTGAAGGTTGGTACGAGAAAGAGAGCAAGGATTTTATCTCATTCTCTTCAACCATGACGACGACGAGCGAAAGGCCAGAAACATCGAATAGTTGCGCTCGGCGAGCCCAGGTAATATGTTAAAAAAAATTGCGGGAGAGGGGGGATGACGCGCCCAAGATTGGACGGCGCTATGGCGGCCAACACACGGGTAAGCGAGGGGGCGCGCAGACTGAGTCACGCGTGGCGCGCTTTCAGCCGCGTGTGTGCAACCATAGCGCACTATGGTGCGCGCGCCATGGTAGCGCGCGTGCGCGCTGTGCTAGCGGCCCCAATCAATGCAATGCCCAAGAGCAAAAGCACTGAAAACCAAACATGAACATCATTTTCAAGATTCTTTGACAGCTCATTCCGACCTATTCAGACTCTTCGCCTATTTCTAGTTGCTCAGCCACTTCGTGCCCTTTGTGATGCTACTAGTCCTTGAGAATGATGATAGTGAAGTCATTCGAAGCTTCGTTCGCTCCTGATCCCGATGCCGATTTTTTACTTGAGTTCACACCAGGTTGTGTGGATAGGACAAAGTCCATCCCATTGCTAGGCAAATAAAGAGTCTATAGCGTGGGCGTGCTGTAGCGCACGGCGCACGCGCGATGCGCGGCGCGTGCGCAGCTGTGCATGTGGCGGGGTGCACGTAGTGGTGCGCGCGGCGGGGTACATGCAGTGGTGCGCGCGCAGCCATGCGCGTGCGTGCGCGCAACAGTGTGTGTGCATACTTGTGCGGCGCGCGCGCGCCTGGGTGCGTGCACCTACGCGGGGCCTGTAGGAGCTATATTTTACACGTGCATGTGCACGTGGGCTCCCCTTGGTCTGCCTCGAGGGTCTTACAGGTGCGTGTTATGCTTCTCATATTGCGTCTGATTTTTCTTTTTTGTGACAAGGCTCGAAGCATTCCGCGAGACCACTGCGTCTGCGCTCTTCTTTTACTGAGGACCAAATCGTTATTTGGAGGAAGAAGTTCGGGCTACCCGCTGATTTGTTCTGCATGTCGAGGAGAGTTTGCAGAATCCCCCTCCCCCCTGAGGCTAGCTGACAGTATGCGAGAGCACTCTAAGGCCTGGCTTTCGATTTCCGCTTTGCGAGGAGGTGACCGAGATCTTGAAAATTTACGGGGTGCCGATCTCCCAGTTCACCTCGTTGGGAGTAGTGTGCCTTATGGGCATGTTTGTTTTCTTCCATGAGCATGGCAGGAGACTTACTTTGAAATGCTTCTTGTTGGATCCCTAATTGATTTGGGCTAGGTTCACTGACTTAGGATGTGACCCATCATGTATAGCCAAGGTCAATTTGTGTCCTAGAGTCTAGGTTAAGTCCTTAGTCTCAACTCCAGATTGACCAGCTTTTAACAAGACCCTCAGAGACTCCAGACTCACAAGTTTTCAAGACTAAGTAAAGTGAGTTCGACGTTCGTCGAACTCAGCTCGACGAAAGGAGTTTTGCGCTCGACGATCGTGAGACAATTCTTTGTGCTGAGCTCGATGATCTATGTTCTCTGTTCGACGAAAACTCAGTTTCTACATCAGGCCAAAGTCAGGAGAACTTCAAATTTTTTTTAAGTCCATCTTCATGCTTCGGTCGACGAATTATATTCTGAGCTCGACGAACTTGGACCTCAAGTTCACAGCTTCTCAGGTCGACGAAGTCAGCTTCTCAGGTCGACGAATGCTAAACTCTACTCGACGATTTCTGGACTCAGAGAATCTGTGTCGACACCGAGGATTTCAGTCGACACCAGATTATGTCGACACCAGGATTTCAGTCGACACCAGCTTATGTCGACACCAGGATTTCAGTCTACACCAGCTTATGTCGACACCACAGGATTTATGTCGACACCAAGATCAATCCGTCGACACCAACTTTTGTCGACACAGCATTTCAGCAGATGCAGGATATTTTGTCTAAGTCCAGAACTTTTCTCAGGTCGACGAATTTAATTCTCAGCTCAACGAATGAAGACTGTCTATCAGATGAATGAAGATTGTCTGGTCGACGAACTCTATCAAGCTTAGCTCGACGAACTCTAGCTCAGCTCGACGAACACAAGTTCAGCTCGACGAAATGTGTTCTTTGTTCGACGAATCCAGATTAGGTTTTCTTCAAGGTTCCCGTCCCATTTCTTGGCGCTGATTCCTGAACATTTAATGTCAGATCTTCTTGGAATGTTACTGTTAGAACGTGCATTGACTATGGACGATTACATGCCGTTTTTCCATGGGACAGTTAGGAAAGTCATTGATTGCTGATTCTTTCCAAGGCCGACTGTAATTACTGCTCGACATTCAAAAGCTTGAATATTCCTCAGTCAGTGATAGATAGATAGATACACAAAAAATAGAGACACAACAAGAAAATAGAATCAAGAAGTGATAGAGTTCAAGAATTACAATACAGCAAACAATCTGATAGATTTTCTGAAGTTGCAGAAGAACAAACATTCTCAAATCACAAGTTCTTGACTACAATCAGCCTGACCAGAGAATATTTTCAAGAAGAAGAAGAACAATCAAATTCAATCAAGTGTCTTCTTCTCTCTATTCACAGGATAACTTCAAAGGACAACAATCAACCAATCTGTCAAAGGAGTTCCTGAAACATATTCTGGTTCAGGCATTCTAGGTCTTTGAAGACCTATCACCCTAAAGCAGTGCTCCAGTCTTCCTGATACATTCAAGATCTCCGGGGGAGCAAGCTGCTAACATCATTCCACTTGAATCTTCTCTCTGATTGTTGACAGAGAAGATACCATCACTCTCTCACCACCTCCTGTACAAAGGGTTGTCATCTCCCTTCAAAAGTGATTCCTGGTTCACAAGTCTACTTCCAAAAGACTTGAGGTTTGGTTTTTGGGGACCTGATCAAAACCCATTGGTGCCCAGGACACCTGATCAACTCATCCTGCAGTGGATTCCTACCTAGGTTGGTAGAAGAGTGGTTGTACCCAGATTGGTTGGGGAACCACTATAGCTCCTTGTGTCTTCTGGTTGCTTAGTTTCTTTTGTTTTCTGGCTGTGGTCTGTGATTGCTCTGTGTTTAGTTAGTTGCTGTGTTTACCTTAGTTTAATTGCTTCCCTGTTCACTTAGGAATACAACAAGAGTTGTAAAAAGTTTTTATCAAGCACCATACTCTATTCACCCCCCCTCTAAAGTATATCAGATCTAACCTGCACTTTCAATTGATATCAGAGCGAGGTTGGTTAAATTACCACACCTTAGTGGTTGCACAGGCTAACACCTGAACCCAAAGATCCCTCTAGTTAGATCTGCTTGTTTCAAGTTTGTTACTAGATTTATTTCTTCACAGAACATGGCCCAAAACAAAGATTATGCTAGCACCAGACCTCCAGTGTGCAATCTATCTAAGTTTGCACTTTGGAAGGCAAGGATTAGATTGCACATGAACTCTATTGATGAAGATATTTTCAATTCTGTTTTGACAGTGTGTCCAAGACCTCCAGAAAATACAAGTATAAGTGTTGTTCCACCTCCATCAGGAACAGATACAGAAATCAAGAAATGGAAAGTGGCAGATGCTAAGGCAATGAATATTTTAACCCAGACTATGTCTGATGAAATATTTCAAAAAGTAGCTGAATGCAACTCAGCAAAGAAGATATGGGACAAGTTATCTGAGATAGTCTCAGGATCTACTGATGAGAGAAACGATAGAAGATCCCACCTCATAACCTAATATGAGAACTTCAAGAAAGGAGAAGCTGAGTCAGTAGCAGATATGTATAATAGACTCTGTCTCATAGTCAATGAGCTGAAAACATTGGACAAAGAGATCTCATTGACTGAGCTCAATGATAAAATCCTAATGTGCTTCCCAAGAACTTGGGACTCAAGGATCTGGCCAATCAAGGATGCCAGAAGCCTAAATGAGATCACAACTGAAGCTCTCTTGGGCAAGCTCAAGTCTTATGAGCTGCTCATCAAGAATAGAGAAGAAGAGCAGAAGGCTGCTTCACCAGCAGTTAGAAAAGAGAAGTCAATAGCTTTCAAAGCCATTGTAGATCAGCCTGAAGACAAGGTCACAGGCAATGAAAAGCTGCTAAGCCTACTGGCCAAAAGGTTTTACAAAATGGCCAGGAAGGACTTCAGAAAAAAGTCTTCCAGAGGGCATGACAAGCCAAGGTATGACAAATCAAATAACAAAGAGATTATTTATTTTGGATGCAGGAAAATAGGCCACATGGTGTCTGACTGTCCAGAAAATCAGTGTAAGGACAAAAAGGACAGGAAATAAAGAAGAAAAGACAAAGACTTCAGGAAGAACAACAATGACAAACCCTCCTCTGACAAGAACAAACACACCAGGAAGGGATTTGTAGCTGAAACTTGGAGTGAAACAGAAGATGAATCTGAAGCTTCATCTAGCTATAGTGATGATAAAGATGATGCTGATGAAAAAGAATTCTGCATGGCTATCAATGCCTCACAACAAAATTCTGATGCAGAAGAGTCAGAGTCAGAGTCAGAATCAGAGACTCAATCTGAAGAGGACCAAGTAATAAGTTCTTTTGATTTTAATTCTGAGGACTTCAAGTGTGAGTTTAAAGCACTATGTTTAGATTTATTAAAATCTGAGACGGAAATCATTTCTCTCAGAAATCAGTTATCTGAACACAATACTTTAAAATCAGAAAACCTCAAACTCTCTAAGGAGTTGGAATGCTATAGGGAGCAGATAGACTCACTGAAATGTGAACTATCAGAGGCCAAGAAGTTTGAAGAATCCCTCAATGGGAGAAGTATCAAACTAATGGACATCACAAGCACAGTGAACTCAAGATTCAATAGTACACTGGGCTTGGGTGCTTCATCCAGCCAACCTATAGTATTAACAACCCCAATCAAGTTTATCTCTGATAAAGGTAAGGAAGTTGTAGAGGTGGCTAGGAAGAATTCTGATTTACCTAAGAAAACGAAAGTTCAACTGAATTCGTCGAACGGAGCTCGACGATCGCCGAGTGGAGCTCAACGATCTCAGGCTAAATCATCAAACTCAGGTCGACGATCTCTGAACCCTGAACTCTGGCATGGTCGATCTTCGAACGGAGCTCGACGATCTGACCCAAGATCGTCGAACTCAGCTCAGAGATCGTCGAACGGAGATCAGAGTTTTGAAAACTCTTTCAAAGGCAAATCAAAGTTCAATCCTAGAGGTCCTACATCTCAATGGTTTAACCCTTATACTGAATGGATAATACCTCCTAGGATATATCATCCTGAAGGCTATAAGAGTCAACCACAGATGTCTTTTGTTTCTGAATTCAAAGGTTATCAACCTAGGCCCAAGGTAAACTGGGTCAAAAACAAATAAATTACTTTATGTGCAGGTGAAGACCTATCCAACATCAAACCAGCAATGGTATCTGGATAGTGGGTGCTCAAAGCACATGACAGGAAACAAGGACAATTTCACATACTTTAAAGCCAAGCTTGGACCCAAAGTAATATTTGGTGATTCAAACTTTGGACTAACAAAAGGATATGGTGCAGTCCAGATTGGCACAGTCACATTCAAGAAAGTAGCCTATGTGGAAGGACTGAAGCACGACTTAATCAGTATCATTCAACTGTGTGATGAAGGCTATCAAGTGACTTTCAGCAAATCCTCATGCAAGATCAAATCAGATGACAACACAACTGTGTTGACAGGTAAAAGGAAAGGTAACATCTATCTTGTGAATTTTCTTTCAACTAAGGTAGATATATGCATGTTTAACTCTATTTGTAGACCTAATGAATTATGGCATAAAAGATTAGGACATATAAACTTTAGAACCATTGCTAGGCTATCCAAGGACAACCTTATTAGAGGACTACCTTCTGGCCCATACAAGAAGGAAGGACTTTGTAGGGTTTGTCAATTAGGCAAGCAAACCAAAAAAAGTTTCAAGTCACTTAATAAGAGTGATTCACCTAGGATTTTGTATCTGCTACACATGGATCTCTTTGGACCCATTACATTACAAAGCTTAGGAGGGAAATCTTATACTTTAGTAGTTGTAGATGACTTCTCTAGATTCACATGGGTGTTCTTTCTGAGAAAGAAGTCTGATAACTTTAAGTGTTTGACAGAGTTTCTCAAATGCATACAGACTGAGTTCAACACTCACATTGCCCTGATCAGAAGTGATCATGGGACAGAGTTTGATTCTCTTCTTATGCAAGAGTTCTATCAAACTGAAGGGATCAGACACACTTTCTCAGCTCCTAGAACTCCTCAACAAAATGAGGTAGCTGAAAGGAAAAATAGAATCCATATTAAATCTGCTACTACATTGTTGTCAGATGCTCATCTTCCTCTATCCTTTTGGGCAGAGGCAGTGAACACCTCCAACTATGTGTTGAATAGAAGTTTGATACATAAGCTGAAGGGCAAGACTCCCTATGAATTACTCAAAGGGAAGAAACATAAAGTAGATTATTTCAAAATCTTTGGTTGTATTTGTTACATTCATAATAATGACAAGAAATACTTAGCAAAATTTCAAGCTAAAGCTGATGAAGGAGTGTTTCTGGGATACTCCATGATCAGTAAAGCTTATAGGGTGTATAATAAATTAACTCTTAAAATTGAAAAATCTGTTCATTTATCTTTTGATGAAACTAACATATCATACAAGGAGAAAGAAATTTCTACCATAAGCTCTTTTCAGGTTCCACCACTTGTGAGTCTATGGATGGACTGAACCTTACCCAAGAGGTATCAAACCATTCTACTCCACAGGTTGATGAAGATAGTGAAGAGGAAAGTCAAGAGGAAGTGGCTGAACTTCCCCCAACAGCTAGTATCATTCCCCAAGAGGAATTAAATACTGAAGCTATTGCTCAACCAACTCCACCAACTGATCTTGTCACACTTAGAGATCACCCCAGATCTCAAGTGATTGGAGACATCTCAGTAGGTGTACAGACAAGGCATCAACTCAACCAAGACTTGATGTATGCATGTTTTCTCTCTCAAATTGAACCTCTCACCATTCATGAGGCAGAGCAAGATCCCCACTGGATCATTGCAATGCAAGAGGAACACAATCAGTTTGAGAGATGTAGAGTTTGGGATTTGGTTCCAAGACCCCATAACTATCCAGTTATTGGAACCAAATGGGTCTACATGAACAAGTTGGATGCTCAAGTCAACATAGTGAGGAACAAGGCTAGGCTTATTGCTCAAGGCTACAAACAAGAGGAAGGAATAGACTATGACCAAACCTTTGCCCCTGTTGCAAGATTAGAGGTCATTAGGATATTCCTTGTCTATGCAGCATACAAGAGATTCAAGGTCTACAAGATGGATGTCAAAAGTGCATTACTGAATGGAGTACTTCAAGAAGAGGTTTTATGTAGAACAACCTCCAGGTTTTATCTCTCCAACTCAACCCTCTTTTGTTTTCAAATTGCATAAAGCTCTCTAAGGTTTAAAGCAAGCTCCAAGAGCTTGGTATGAGACCCTATCAAGCTTTCTTTTAGAGCATGAATGTACAAGAGAAACCATAGATAAAACACTTTTCACTAGACATCATAAGGGCCAAATTTTGTTAGTACAAATTTATGTGGATGATATTATTTTTGGGTCTACTGATCCCAAATTGTGCAAGAGGTTTGCTGACCTCATGCATTCTAAATTTGAGATGAGTAGCATGGGTGAGCTTTCCTACTTCCTTGGTCTCCAAGTGAAGCAGCTCCCAGATGGTATCTTCCTCTCCCAAGCTAAGTATGCTAAAGAGCTTATCAAAAAGTTTGGGATGGATGATGCTTTAGGGATGAAAACCCCTATGGCTACAAATGTTGTTATGGATTCTGATGCAGCAGGGAAACCAGTGGATCAGAAAAATTATAGGGCAATTGTTGGATCCCTATTATACCTAACAACTAGCAGACCTGATATAATGTTTGTCGCATGCCTTTGTGCTACGTTCCAAGTGAACCCTAAAGAATCTCACCTTATTTTCCTAAAAAGAATTTCGAGATATATAAAGAGTTGCCCTAGTCTAGGACTCTGGTATCCTGCAGAGTCAGAGTTTGAGTTAACTGGATACTCAGATGCTGACTATGCTGGATGTAGAGTGGACAGGAAAAGTACCTTTAGAACATGCTAGTTCCTTGGTATGAGACTTGTCTCCTGGTTTTGTAAAAAGCAGACATCTGTGTCTACATCAACTGCAGAAGCAGAATACATGGCTGCTGGGAGTTGCTGTTCACAAATGCTATGGATACAAAACCAACTCTTAGATTATGGTGTCAACTTAAATAATTCAACTTTATTTTGTGATAATACTAGTGCTATTGCTATAGCACAGAATCCAGTTCACCATTCTAGGACTAAACATATTGAAATAAGACATCATTTCATTAGAGATAATGTGGACAAAAAGAAAATTAACTTGATCCATATTCCTACTGATCTACAGAGAGCAGACATTTTCACCAAGCCATTGGATGAGAAAACCCATCTGTTCTTTATAAATCAACTGGGAATGATTGATGGAGAAGAGTTAACCTAGTTTCTGTCTGCATTCGACGAATTTTCCAGAGTTCGGCGAACGGAGTTCGGCGAATCAGGGAAAGTTTGAGAGATTCTCGTCGAACGAAGATCGATGAATTCTCTGTGTGAGGGAACAATTTTCGTCAACCAGAGATCGACGAACTTTGCTTCAGAAGATATTTCGTTGAACGGAGTTCGACGAACTGTTTTCGATTCTTCTAGATGAGATCGACGAATTATCTGTCTATAATTTATTTCGTCGAGCTCAGTTTGAAGAATTTTTCTTTTTCGTGGAACGGAGTTTGTCGATTCATATTCTGAAAATCCTATATCTAGGTTTTCTTCGACCTCCATCCCGCGCTTTCAGTTCCCTTGCTCTTGATCGCCATTTCTCTCTGTGTTTTTCTTGCAGGACATCAATGGCGATTCCCTCAGGTGCTTTGGTTGCAATGAAGTTTGACACTGGTTTCGACATGGACTTTGAGTCGTTTCAACATTCTGACCCCATCTTTTTATACATCCTGGAACTCTGGAAGAACTCAGTTTAAAGGATTTCATGACCAGGCGCATTAAACTTCATGGAACGGAAATACGAGAATGGGTATATACATCTACAGTTTCTGAAGAAGATGTTTTGACCGGTAATATAGGGAACACTAATGTTTCCCTTTCTCCCGCAGTTCTCACTGAAATTTTTGGATTAGTGAACGGAGAAGACAATCTGGAAATGGATTCTGAGGAATTCAGTGATATGCTGAAACTAATGGGTTTCTCTGGTGACAACCCTAATAAGTTGTTGAAAAAGCAATTATCCGCCGCCTACCAATTTCTGGCAGATATTACAGGAAAGATACTGATGGCCAAGCACTCTGCTCATGACTATATTACGCGTCACCAATTTCTAATAATGTGTGCAATAGTGAATAAATGACAAGTTGATTGGAGTAAGGTCTTGTTTGAATTGATCAAGGAGAAGAACAGCAAGAAGGAAGTCTGCTTTGGCAGAATTTTGGGAATATTTCTCAAAGAGAAGGCTGATGAATGTATGGTCTCCCCGACCATCTTCATAAACTCCAGCAAGCGCCCCACTTGCGCTCTGTTTGGCAGGTGGGAGAGGACCATCTCCAAGCCCTCAAAGGCTTCTTCCTCTTCCCGCCAAACTTCTGAGAGTACAAGGGCTGTAAAGGCCGCTCCGCACCCTGTTGAAGAGGTTCCTCCATCTCAACCATCTCTTCCAGCACCTCTTCCTCCAAAGAAGCCTCCTCATGTACCTACCCCTCCTTCATCTCCACCACTTGACCTGACAAACATTCCATCTCCACCTCCATCTTCCCCTCTGCAAGTTCATCAACAACTCACTCCTCCAGATTCCCCTCATGAGACAATACTTCCTATACCTCCTCAGTCTCCTCTTTCCCCACACTTATCCACCATCTCATCTTATCATATACCATCAGATACAATCATGCAAGATGCCCCCACTCAATCTGTTAATCCTCCTACCCTTCCATCCTCTTCCCCTTCCCTATTTGATCCATCCACCCTCATTTCTTTGCTCACTCCTCTCATCCAATCTTTGATCCAAGAGGCCATTACACCTCTTGTGACCTCCATTAATTCCTTATCTGCCCAGCTCTCTCTTCTATCTGCTGTCCCCTCTTCATCTAGGGGCCTGGCTCCAGGAATCCCTGAACCCAGGCAGGGGGAGTTGCTCAGTGATGAAGTTGTAGCAGATACAGATATAGCAAGAACAGCAGCAGTCATAGCAGTTCCCTCTCCAGCAGATTCAGATTCAGTGGAGGATACAACAATTTTGACAGACTTTGATGCTGAGATGATTGAGTTAATTTAATTTATGGATACTGACATTGACTTGGATGAGTCAGTTGCTCAAATAACTCCTGTTGGTGATTTCTATTTAAATCCCACAGTGAATTTATCAGTTTTGTTGAGAAGTTTTGATACTGTACATATGCAATTCCCTCCAACAGGTTTATCTAAGCCATATTTGGCTATGGTACCATATACCTCTCCAGCTAGTCCAGCAGTTGCCAAGCAACTCTGTGACAATTTTGCTCTCTCTACCTCCAGCTCAAAAGTCATTCCAGAAGATACATCAGTGCCAGTTTCAGCACCAGATTTTATTATGGACGACTCTCCAATGCCTACTCTAGATGAGCTTATTCAGGCAAACATTGAAGAAGAGAATAAGGCAGTAGCTGATAGCTCTGTCTCTTTTGTTTCTGAACCTTGTACATATAATTCTTCTCTTGTTGTTGATACCCCATTTCCTGAACCTTCTGCCTCTCCTCCAACAAAGGCTGTTGTTTCTGATAAAGCTTTAAAAGCTTTGGATGCTTTGTATGAAACACCTCAGGGTTCAGAATCTGATGATGATGATAATGATTCTGATGAGGATGCAGCTAGTAAGAAAAAGAGATTGTTGACAAAGAAGAGAAAGGCTGCTCCTCCTCCAGCTCCCAAGCCAAATCCCAATGCAGACACTCCCTACTATATTCTGCACAATGTGACTCCATATAAGGGAATGCCAGCATGGATGTGGCTCTCAAAAAACTAGCAGAAAGATAGAAAGAGAATCAGGAGATACTCCCCTCCTCCAGTGCACAGATACAGGAAGGATCCTCCTCCTCCTCCCGCAGCTGGTGCCAGTGGCTCTATCTCCCAGAGATCTGCCCCAATGCAAACTTATCAGAGACAGTCAAGGAGATCTTCTGGAAGCAACCAGCAGAGGCCATCCTCCTCAGGAAGTCAAAGTAAGCAGCAGCAACAACAAAGTTCTGAAGTACATAAAGCTGAAAGCCCAAAAATACCTCTCTCTCCTCCAATTCCTTTTGAAGATCCAGAGACTGCTAATACTGCAAGAATGGCTAGGTACCAAGAGCTGATTGGTCTATATTTGATAAATAAAGCCAAAGCAGAAGGAAAAGATATCTTTGGTCTTTCAACAATGTCAAAGTATAGAAAGGAAGAGCTGAAAAGATTTGACAAAGGCAACAAAATGTTTAATGTTGATGATTATATGAAATTACATCCAGAAGCAGTTGACCCCAGGGCTACATCATTGAAAATTATTGGGGCAGCTGATATGACCATGACAGTGGCTCAAGCTCAAGATCCTAACAGAGAAATCATTTTCAAGAAGCCAGGAGAAAAGAAAGCATAAGACAAACCCCAACAGAAGAAGCCAAAGAAGTAATTTTCTTGTTGATTCATTTCTGTCTGTTATTTGTTTTTAAACTATGCTATCTGTTAAGCAAAGCTGTGTGTATATATATATCTATTGCATGTGTTATAATTCTCTGCCAGATATATCTCTTCTCTTGCTTAGTATTTCTGTTTTGAGTCTCTATTAGTGACCTCACCCAAATATGAGGAGATTGTTGGATCCCTAGTTGATTTGGGCTAGGTTCACTGACTTAGGATGTGACCCATCATGTATAGCCAGGATCAATTTGTGTCCTAGAGTCTAGGTTAAGTCCTTAGGCTCAACTCCAGATTGACCAGCTTTCAGCAAGACCCTCAGAGACTCCAGACTCACAAGTTTTCAAGACTAAGTAAAGTGAGTTCGACGTTCGTCGAACTCAACTTGACGAAAGGAGTTCTGCGCTCGACGATCGTGAGACAATTCTTTGTGCTGAGCTCGACGATCTATGTTCTCTGTTCGACGAAAACTCAGTTTCTACATCAAGCCAAAATCATGAGAACTTCAAATTTTTTTAAGTCCAGCTTCATGCTTCGGTCGACGAATTATATTCTGAGCTCGACGAACTTGGACCTCAAGTTCACAGCTTCTCAGGTCGATGAAGTCAGCTTCTCAGGTCGACGAATTCTAAACTCTTCTCGATGATTTCTGGACTCAGAGAATCTATGTTGACAACCAGGATTTCAGTCGACACCAGCTTATGTCGACACCAGGATTTCAGTCGACACCAGCTTATGTCGACACCAGGATTTCAGTCGACACCAGGATTTCAGTCGACACCAGCTTATGTCGACACCACAGGATTTGTGTCGACACCAAGATCAATCTGGTGTCACCAACTTTTGTCGACACAGCATTTCAGTAGATGCAGGATATTTTGTCTAAGTCCAGAACTTTTCTCAGGTCGACGAATTTGATTCTCAGCTCGACGAATGAAGACTGTCTATCAGATGAATGAAGATTATCTGGTTGACGAACTCTATCAAGCTCAGCTCGACGAACTCTAGCTCAGCTTGACGAACACAAGTTCAGCTCGACGAAATGTGTTCTTTGTTCGACGAATCTAGATTAGGTTTTCTTCAAGGTTCCCGTCCCGTTTCTTAGCGCTGATTCCTGAACATTTAATGTCAGATCTTATCGGAATGTTACCGTTAGAACGTGCATTGACTATGGACGATTACATGTCGTTTTTCCATGGGACAGTTAGGAAAGTCATTGATTGCTGATTCTTTTCAAGGCCGACTGTAATTACTGCTCGACATTCAAAAGTTTGAATATTCCTCAGTCAGTGATAGACAGATAGATACACAAAAAATAGAATCAAGAAGTGATAGAGTTCAAGAATTACAATACAGCAAACAATCTGATAGATTTTCTGAAGTTGCAGAAGAACAAACATTCTCAAATCACAAGTTCTTGACTGCAATCAGCCTGACCAGAGAATATTTTCAAGAAGAAGAAGAACAACCAAATTCAATCAAGAGTCTTCTTCTCTCTATTCACATGATAACTTCAAAGGACAACAATCAACCAACCTGTCAAAGAAGTTCCTGAAACATATTCTGGTCCAGGCATTCTAGGTCTTTGAAGACCTATCACCCTAAAGCAGTGCTCCAGTCTTCCTGATACATTCAAGATCTCAGGGAGAGCAAGCTGCTAACATCATTCCACTTGAATCTTCTCTCTGATTGTTGACAGAGAAGATAACATCACACTCTCACCGCCTCCTGTACAAAGGGTTGTCATCTCCCTTCAAAAGTGATTCCTGGTTCACAAGTCTCCTTACAAAAGACTTGAGGTTTGGTTTTTGGGGACCTGATCAAAACCCATTGGTGCCCAGGACACCTGATCAACTCATCCTGCAGTGGATTCCTACCTAGGGTGGTAGAAGAGTGGATGTACCCAGATTGGTTGGGAACCACTATAGCTCCTTGTGTCTTCTGGTTGTTTAGTTTCTTTTGTTTTCTGGCTGTGGTTTGTGCTTGCTCTGTGTTTAGTTAGTTGCTGTGTTTACCTTAGTTAATTGCTTCCCTGTTCACTTAGGAATACAACAAGAGTTGTAAAATGTCTTTAGCAAGCACCATACTCTATTCACCCCCCCCCTCTAGAGTATATCAGATCTAACCTGCACTTTCACTTCTGATAGTTGTCTGATGTCTGCTCTGATGGTGGGGAGCGCATGGAGATTCACAGCAACAAGAGATGACTCGATTTTGAGGCTCGGATGGACTGTCATCACGGGAACACTCTTTTCAGCTACATTAGGAACCCTTGGGGCTTATCGGAGGTGTGGAATTAGATCCCCGATCGTTGTCGCCACCAGAAGGGGAAAGAGCGGGAATTTTCCCCGGTGATGGGAATTTCGGAGCCCCACGAGTTGGTCAATCGCTTGTTCAGCATTTTCTCATTTATGGAGGAGAAGTGCTTGCTGCAGTGCGGTGTTTCTTCGGATTCTTTGCAGAATATCGAGGCACCTTCTGGTGGCAGTCGTAAGAGAAAACCCAGGGCAACTTCTTCTAGCGGTGTTGAGATGACGGTTGCGGCGGCTCCTTTGGTTGCCCGAGATGACACTACCCCTGAAGTTCAGGTACTTGAGCGTTGGGCCCTCCGGGTTCCCTCTGCAGAGGCAGCAGCCGGCGGTGGTGTGGTAAGCATTCTCATTTGCATGAAACTTTGACTTTTCATCTTATTATGCTAATTTTCATTTTTTCCCTTTGTGTAAGTTGAGTCTCAGTACCGGACTGTCGTTACTTGGAACGACCACTATATGAGCCTGAAGGACGAGTATTTTGACCTTGAGGAGAAGCTTATATCGACGACGAGTTTGCTTGCCTCCTCGAGGGATGCGCATGATCTTGATGTTTCATAATTTTACCAGATGGGGTCCGGGCTGAAGTCTGAGTTGGAGAATGCACGTGCGGCATTGGGGGTTGAGAAGGCACTAGTGGAGAAGACCACCCAGATGTTGAAGATTCCCAGAAGGAAGGCACCAGTTTAAAGACTCGACTTCGGGAAACGAGGGCCCAAGTGGAGATGCTATCTTTTGAGAGCCGTGTGTCAGAGCTGAAGGCCACTGGACTTGCAGAGTACTTACAGTCGCTGGACTACATGCGAGACCGTCGCCTGACTGCGGAGGAGGTGCATGATGAGATCTGGTCCAAGGAGGTGGAGCCTCAAGTGGAAGACGCCTGTGAGTTAGCCCTTAGGCACGGAGCGGCGAAGGCCTTCCGTTTTGTCAGTCGACGCCTAGGATGTGACACCTCTGGCTTTAGCTTTGATGACGTTACTGAGGATGAGCGCTCTGATGTTGATGTTGTCGATGAGTAGCGTCCTCTTGTATGCTTTGTATTCTTTCTCCAGTTATTTGCATCGTGTGTTTTTTTTTGCTTTGCAACTATAGTGGGCGCTCTTGTGCGCTAGTCTGTATGACATCATTATCTTTTGTATCACTTAGTTGTTTTATTTTTCCATTGCCTCCTTTGAGTATTTTTTGTGAGTTTGGTTCGCAGGAGAGTGTGGGTGAAGTATTTCACATGAAGTGGATTCACAAATTCGTTTGCACAGTTCCATCCTACGACTCAGTTTGCGCAGTTCCAGCCCGCGGCTTAGTTTGCACGGTTCTAGCCCGTGGCTTGGTTTTGTGCAGTTCCAGCCACGGCTCTGTTTGCACGGTTCTAGTCTATGGATTTGCCACGAGGGGGGCAGGGTCCCATGGGGAGTTTGCGCGAGGGTTGCTCGCGGCTTTGTTTGCACGAGGGTTGCTCGTGGCTTAGCCGTGAGGGGGCAGGCCCCCACGACGACTTTATATGAGGGTTGCTCGCGACTTAGTTTGCACGAGGGTTGCTCGTGGCTTAGCCGTGAGGGGGGTAGGCCCCCACGGGGAGTTTGCGCGAGGGTTGCTCGCGGCTTAGTCTGCACGAGGGGTGCTCGCGACTTAGTTTGCACGAGGGTTGCTCGCATCTTAGCCGTGAGGGGGGCAGGCCCCCACATGGAGTTTGTGTGAGGGTTGCTCGTGGCTTAGTTTGCACGAGGGTTGCTCGCAGCTTACTTTGCACGAGTGTTTCTTGCGGCCTAGCCGTGAGGGGGGCATGCCTCCACGGGGAGTTTGCGCGAGGGTTGCTCGCGGGTTAGTTTGCACGAGGGTTGCTCGCAACTTAGCCATGAGGGGGCAGGCTCCCACGAGGAGTTTACGCGAGGGTTGCTCGTGGCTTAATTTGCACGAGGGATGCTCGTGGCTTAGTTTGCACGAGGGTTGCTCACGGCTTAGTTTGCACGAGGGTTGCTCGCGGCTTAGTTTACACGAGGGTTGCTCGCGGCTTAGCCGTGAGGGGGGCAAGTCACCACAGGTAGTTTGCGCAAGTGTTGCTCGCGGCTTAGTTTGCATGAGGGGTGCTCGCAGCTTTGCCGTGAGGGGGGCAGGCCCCCAAGGGGAGTTTGTGCGAAGGTTGCTCGCAGTTTAGTTTGCACGAGGGTTGCTCATGGATTAGTTTGCACGAGGGTTGCTTGTGGCTTAGTTTGCACGAGGGTTACTTGCGGCTTAGCGGTTAGGCAGGCCCCCACGGGGAGTTTGCATGAGGGTTGCTCGTGGCTTAGCAGTGAGGGGTGCGTCGTCTTCCTTGTTTAAATAGACAAGATTTGCAACAACATAATGCAATATTTGAATAAGTATAACTTGCGCGGGATCAGGCACGCGGCTTACTCATATCATAAAGTCTTTTGTTAAAAGAAATGTGTTACACAATTCGGAAAACACAAAGCAGGAAATTATTGATAAAATTGGCACAGGTTCTGTGCATTTCAAGTGCGGGGAAGATTCTTTCCTTTGGCGGTTTGCAGCTTGTACATTCCTGGTTTTATCATTGCTGCGACGACGAAGGGACCTTCCCATATAGGAGAAAGTTTATCTCCTTGCGTCCCTTTGCCATGGGCCTCTACGGTGCGGAGAACCAAGTCCCCGACGTTGATCCGTCGGGGTCTCATCTTGTGATCGTAGTATCGAGAAGTCCATTGTTGATATGCTGTAGCACGGAGGGCTGCGTCCTCGCGGACTTCAGGGACCAAATCCAAGTTATCCCTGAGTGCTTCATCATTCTTCTCAAGGTTGAAGTTGTAAACCCCGGGGCTTGGAATGCCGATGTCAATCAGGATGATGGATTCGGCGCCGTAGCAGAGATTGTATGGCGTTTCTCCAGTGGGAGTTCTCTCGGTGGTTCGTTATGCCCATAGCACACTGGGGAGTGCATCGACCCACTGCCCTTGCATCATGAAGTCGCGTCTTCAACCCTTTTAAGATGGCATGATTGGTCACCTCAATCTGCCCATTGGTTTTCTGATGCGGCACAACCGTGTGTCGCAACTCAATCTTTAGATCTTCGCATAGCTTTGTGACGTATCTTCCTGTGAATTGAGTACCGTTGTCGGTGAGGATGATTGCAGGGATTCCAAAATGGCAAACGATGTTCTTCCACACAAACAGCTTTGCATTTTCCTCAGTGCTCTTGTCCAGCGGCTCCGCTTCCACCCACTTAGTGAAATAATTTATGGCCATTATGAGGAATTTCCTTTGCCTCGAAGCTTGAGGTAGAAGGTCAAGAAGGTCTATTCCCTACAGTGCGAATGTCCACGCTCCTTGCAGTGTGGAGAGGGAAATGGGAGGTTGTCGTGCGACGTTGGCATACAGCTGGTATCTCTTACACCATCGGACGAAGTCTATTTCTTCCTTTTTCATAGTGGGCCAGTAGAGTCCTTGACGTAAGATTTTGCGTGCTAAAGTCTTTCCGCCTAAGTGCTCGCCGCATATCCCTTCATGGACTTCGTGCAAAGTATACTCAGTGTCTCTTCCTATTAGACACTTTAGGTCTGGTCCCGAGAAAGACCACTTGTACAATTCTTCATTAATAAACAAAAGGTGGTTGCCCGCATCTTCAGGCGTCATGCTTCTATTCAGTCTTCTGGCAATTGCTGGTGCTTCAGGTAAGTAATCAGTGTACTAATCCAAGATTCTTCCGGCTTGTCAATCTCCGTGATCTCCCACGGTACTTGGACACTGGAAAGACATTCTCTTCCACTCGGCGCCTCCTTGACTGATACTGAGAAGGTGATGTGGCCTGCTTTGACAGAGCATCTGCTCGGGAATTCTGTTCCCTGGGGATGTGTAGGATCTGAACTTGCAGTATCCTGAGTAGGAGGGATTTTACAAGTGGGAGGTACTGGGCTAGCTGCTCGTTTTTCACCTCGTAATCCCCTTCTAATTGTGAGATAATGAGTTGAGAGTCTGAGTAGACTATCAATCCCTTGACGTGGCAGTCGATGGCAAGCCTGAGTCCTGCAATTAAAGCTTCTTACTCGGCGACATTGTTGGTGGCAGGGAACTTCAATCGGAGCCCATACTCCAAAGTGACAAGTTCTGGGTTTACGAGAAGCAATCCTGCTCCTGCGCCTTCGAGCCCAGACGCTCCATCAACATACAGAGTCCACCGCTGATCTGGTTTGACTCGTGTGCTCTTTGTCTCTGTTGGTAGAGTATTTTCAATAACAAAATCTGCTAGGATCTGTGACTTGATGGCGGGGCGTGGTAAAAAGTGGATGTCGAATTCTCCTAACTCGACCGCCCACTTGACCAATCGGCCAGATGCTTCAGGTTTCTGGGGGATTGCGCGGAGAGGTAGCTCGGTCAATACTTTGATTGTATGAGCCTGAAAGTAGGGGCGAAGCTTCCTGGATGAGAAGATGAGTGCTAGGGATGTCTTGTCTGCTGCTGGGTACCGAGTTTTCGCATCTAAGAGGATTTTGCTAAGGTAGTAGACAGGGTGATGGATTCCACCTTCATCTCTTACCAACACAGAACTTAGCGTCGCGGGTGTGACATCGAGGTACAAGAAAAATGTTTCTCCAGGAGTAATCTTCGACAGAAGCGGAGGGGAGGCCAGGTACTGCTTCAAAGCCTCGAAGGCGGCCTGACGCTCGTCCGTCCACTGGAACCCCACGGTCCTGGCTCCTTTGAGAATCTTGAAGAACGTGAGATACTTGTCCCCGGTCCGTGCTAGGAACCAGGAGAGTGCTGTAATTCTCCCATTCAAAAGATGCACTTCTTTGAGAGACCGAGGCGGTGACATTTCTTCGAGAGCTTTGATCTTTTCTGGGTTAGCTTCTATTCCCTGCTGCGTTACCATGAATCCCAAGAACTTTCCAGATGTAACCCCGAACACACATTTACTGGGGTTGATACTCATACTATACTGGCGGAGGATTTTGAAACACTTATCGAGGTTTTCCAGGTGATCTTCTCGACAAATGCTTTTAACTAGCATATTGTCCACATACACCTCTCCTCGTAACAGTTCTGGGTCGACACCTGGGATTTAGCGAGTTTCTGCAGAGAACCTACGGAAGAAGTCCTTCAAAGACTCTCCTTCGTTCTGGTGAATACCTGATGAGTGGGAAGGGTCTCGGACGATCCTCCGATTTGCTATAAACTGATCCACAAACTATCTCGTTAGCTCCGTGAAGTTGGGAATGGTGCCCACCCTCAAGGAGTGAAACCATGTGCGGGCTTGCCCTTTGAGAGTGGCTGGGAACACTTGGAAGAATAACTGATCAAGTGTGTTATCGATCCTCATGATAATAGTGAAGTGGTTGGCATGTTCCAACGGATCATCAGTCCCGTCGAATGTCTCGATATTCATGATCAGCAGCTTGAAAGCGTGAGGAATTGGATGAGCCAGGATTTGCAGAGCGAGGGGAGAGCCTTGGCAGAATGGTCTGCGAGTATGGATGTCCCGCCGGCTGGCCTGCCAGTATTCTTCTATGATCAGCTCCCGAATTTCTTCTTAGGTGAACCTTTCGAGTGGGGGAAGTCGGGCCTCGTCTCCCCAGTTGTGGCGGTGTCGCCCAGTTTCAGTTTCTCCATGAGCCTAGTCTTGGGGCTTCTTGCGCCCTGCCATGATTTGGCAGTGGCGGGTTAACCAGTGCTAGAGTAGGAGCAGGAGGCGCACCCAAATTCCAAAGTAGAGAAAGCATTTCAATTTGCTGCTACTCCATTTGTCGAACCCGCCCCTCAAGGGTGGTGACAGGCGTGAAAGCGACCTCAGCGGTCAATGACATGTCCACCAGAGAGTGGGAGCGTGATGGTTCAGCATGTCGTTCTGGGACGGATACTTCGGTTATGCGAGTGCTTCTTTTCGCCATTGAAATAGAACTTGAGTGTTGCAAGGATGGATGTCTTGACTTTTGAATGATGTTGGGAATCGTGGTTCCCACAGACGGCGCCAAACTGTTGCGGACTAACTCGGCATCCCGGTCGGACCAGAATAAACTGGACCGTCTTAGATCTCGGGACAGTCGAGCGCGCACACAATCAATGAAAAAAGAGAGTTGACACAGGAAGTTTTAACGTGGAAAAACCCCTTAACTAGATAAAAAACCACGTGATCGGATTTGTGTTGGTCAAAGTCCACCATGAGATTGCGGTTACAATATGTTTGGAGAATCGAGGGCGACAAGCCGCTCCTTGTTACAACTTGGAGGTGAGAGAGAATTTCTGACTCGCAACAGGCAACAGGCTGCGTCGAGGGAGTTCTGGATACTAACTTGGTTGTTGGTGTGCTTGAGCGCTAGCGGTGGTCGTCTTCTTCCCTTCTCCACGCACTTGGGGATTTGGCCATTCCTCTGGCTCGTAGGCTGCTTGAAGATGACCCGAGGGAGGAATTCGGCAAAGCTCTGGCTTGAGGAGGAAGAAGACTCCGGAGCAAAAAAAGGTGAGAAATGAGGAGGCCTGGGGATCCTTTAATAGCCTCCAGGAGGTGGTTATGCCCCCTATCACAACCCACATTTTCACCGCCATTAACGGTATATCAAGGTAAGGAAAAATGTGCGTCATGATGCTGTTGAAACCGATTCCTCGATCTCTCGTGGAGTTCGCCCTTGGGGAAGGGGTGGTCTCGCGCCTACTTTGATCCTGCAAGCAAAACAACAAAGAAGACGAGGTGACACAGACCCAAGGGCTCGGCGGGGGAGGTCCCACCACAAACCCGGAAGATCTCAGAGCGCTTCCCCTCCTTAGCCAGAAGCCGAGCTAAGGTACCCTCAGAAAGCACTTGAAGATTGGAGCAGGAGAGCACAGGGAAGAACCTGCTTTCTGGGGTACCCCTTGGGTCCTATTTATAGTTTTTGAAATCTGGACTGCCAATAACCAAAAGAACTGACCTGAAATTACCAGAAAATCCTTGGTTGTGTCTGCCAACAGCCAAACTCCGCTGTTTTGAAGGGTTATGGGCAGACCAGCGGGGGCAAAACAGTAAAAAGTACCTTATACATCCAAGCGAGCTGGGGCGCTTTGACCACCTCGGCATGTTCTGCTCGCCTGCGGCTGCCGAGCTCCATTGCGAGGACGCGAGTTTTGTCTCGCTCGGCGAATGCCGAGCTCGGGGTCGCCGATCGTCGATCTCTGGTCGACGGATGCCGAGCTCGGGCTCGCCCCCCTTTACTGCCGAGCTCGCCCATTGTCCTCAGCCCGATCTGCCTAGGCCCTGGTGACCTTGCTCGCCGGACACGGGGTTGTACACAATCCCCGCTCTTTTCGAGTTTGTCAAAGCTCGAAAAGAAACATCCAACCCCAAGTGTTCAGCTAGTGCTGGTTGGCGAGTTGGAGGTAATCTTTTGGTGGGGGCCACCTGCGGCTATATATATGTGCACCTGCCCACCTGCCTGACTCTTGCCATTCCCTCTGCTGCCCTGCCAAGATGCCTCTTCCTAAGGAGATCCAAGAGTGCATAGACCGAGCCTGCCAGGCCTCCGCGGCTCGCGTTACTGCTCTGACGGCGGTCCCCGTGAAAGCTCCCCAAACCGATTCTGCCGAGCCCAGTTCCAAGAAGTCAAAGCCATTCCCTGAGGCGGCTGAGCCCATTTTCAACGACCTAAGGGCCACCCTGGCTCGCGAGACCGGCTCTTCCACCCGAACTATTCTTGAGAAGGATAGAGAGGTGGTCGTAGTTGGCGACGACCTGGACGGTCAACCAGATGGCGAGGGCGTCGCGCCGCGAGAGCCCACACTGCGAGGCGAGACCACGCTCGCCAACTCGCGATTCTCGGCACCGGGCAGCCATCCCCGGGACCCACCTCTTCTCTTTGGGATCCTGCCTGTGAGCTCGCAGAGGCCGAATTCTCCAGTGTGCACTTCCCATCCTCGCCAAGCTGACATGGTCGCGGGGGCGGGTCTGGGGACCATTCCCACCTCGGGATTCGAGCTCAGCTCGCCTGGGGCTCGCGGCCCAGGTCGCAGGAAGGATCTGAGGTTCATCCCTCCCCGCACCTCCCTCGATCTGCCGAGTTTGTTTGGTCAGTCTTGCCTGGCTTGCTTCATGAGTTTTTTCTCCCCTTTCTGCTAATACCTGTCTTCACAGCTCTTCCCAGTCAATCGGCTGCAGAGGAATCCTCGCGGGCAGCCCACTATTCTCCCCTCCCTTCCCCGAGCTCGTTGTACTCCTACCTGGGTCCTAAGGTGGATCAAGGCGAGTTGACGAGGAGGGAGGTCAAGCTCCTCAAAAAGTTGGTGTGCGGGCTGCGCGAGGTGCAGGGGGTCAATGAGACGCTACAGCGCGACTACGCGCGTCTTGCTGACGAGGTGCGTCGTGGCCAAGTTGGCGAGCTGATGCCCCCCTCCCGGCTCCTGGACGAGATAGACGACGGTCTCTCGGTTGCGCAAAGGAATTTCGAAAGGATCCGCGAGCTGCTCCGCGCGCGGCAGCCTGGGGGCGGGGGTCACGAGGCCAGGGTAGGTAAGTGAGCGGCTCCTTTGCCGAGCCGACCGGCACTCGCATCCCGATGCCCTCCCTGCTTGCGCGCCCTGCTCTTTAAATCCTGAACTTTATTTCTGTAATAAATAAATCTTAGAATATTCTTGATCCTGTTACTTAAATAAAATGCTGCAATGTTTGGCTTAGCCTTGGTTGGGGTGCGCCGGAAGTCGGCGAGCTGGGGTGGCGAGCTGGGGTGGCGAGCTGGGGCGGCGAGCTGTGTTGATTGGACAGCCTGCCCCAAATTTCTTTTCCTATAAATAGCCCCCCCCCCTCACATACCCCGTACTGTGCCTTTATTGCTTTTTTTCCCTTCTCCCTGTGCTTTTCCGTTTCCTTCTCGCGCTCTACCTCTGCCTCCGCAAACATGGGCAAGGAGAATCCAGATGTCGACGGCCGCTCCAAGTGCGCTCAGCACTTCACGGACTATTACTTCTTCGAGGGGCACACTAGCGAGGAGGAGCTCGCTGAGTTTGTGGCGGAGCGTGTGCCGCCAGGCTTTGAGTCTCGCAGGCCGAAACAGGGGGAGGCCATCAAAACCTTTTATGAGGATGAGCTCGCCTTTCCCCTTTCTCATTTTGAGGTGGGGTTACGCCTCCCCCTGTGGCCGGAGATCCGGTAGATCTTAAAATACTACGGAGCTGTGCCCGCGCAGCTGAATTCCAACGCCATCGCGATGATGATGGCGTTCGCGAGTTACCTCCGGCAGGAGAGGATCGAGTTCAACCTGACGGTGTTCAGGAAGCTCTTCTCCTACAAGGCGACGCCGGACGGGGTCGCCTACTTCGGCGGCTCGCTAATCAAAGTTCGCGAGATCGCGAACAAGCACCACACCTGGATGACCAAGATCGCCTTCATCAAGGGCGATCTCGGCAACATCCCCTACTCGCCTTAGCAGAAGGGCGAGGAGGTGTACCGCCCGCCGGCCGTGTCCGGCAATGTCGCCGAGCTCCACAAATACTTCCTCCATAAAGATTTCGAGGTCGCCTTCCTACGGAGGGGCCTCAACGCGCTCCCCCCCCCCCCCGTTCTGCCCGGCGAAGGTATGCTTCCTTCCTCATCTTGCCGAGTTCGCCTACCCGTCGAACTCGCCATATTATTGCTAAATTCCTAACTTTTTCGGAGTGTTTTCCTGCAGGGGAGCGAATAATCCCCGTGAACCCGCCGTTCGCGGATCCGGGGCTCCATGCCGACCCCCTTGCTCGCGAGAAGGCGGCGGCGGCGGCCTGCCGAGATGAGGAGGCCCTCTCGCAACCCTCTTCCAGCAAGAGGCGACCTGAGGACGCGGGATCGAACCCGCCATTCGGCCATCGACAAATGATGAAGATGCGGAGAGCCCTGCTGGCTCTGCGGGGGCAACAACAACAACAGCCCAGCCCCAAGTACATCAGCTCATCGGCGACCCCTCCCGACGCGTCGCCGGAGAGCCCGCTGAAGGAGATAACCAGCAAGGGGCGGAAAGGTGGAGAGGGCCCCTCTTCCACGACGGCGATCTCCCCTCCTCCATCGGCGAAGAGGGCTGCCCGCGAGCGCGCGCCGCCGAAGCAACACCCCCTCTTCAACTTCGGCGCGCGCTGGAAGGATTCGGCGGGCGAGCCCATGCTGTAGTGGGACGAGCTTGCTCATCGAGTCTTCGTCTCCACTCTTCACCCCTCCTGGCACGACCGTGAGCCTGCCACCGGTCACGCCTACGCCCTCGGCTTCGGCCTATATGGCCGGGAGGATGCCGAGGCCTACAAGAAGATGACCCTTCGGCAGCTCGGCCATGAGGGCCTGCAGTCCCACCTGCGGACCCTGGAGATGCATCACATGTTGGCACGCCATAGCTTTGCCCCCAGCCACCAATTCGAAAAGGCTGAGCAGGCTCGCGACCTCGCCAAGGATAAGGTCACCGATCAGGCGAGGTGGCTCTGCATAGCGGAGGGTCTACTCGCCCAAGCCCCCGGCGGGTTGGTAAGTTTCAAGCACTATCCTTTTTCACTTAGAATATTTTGTGCTGCTGCTAAATGGACTCTTTTCCAGGATGCCAAGGCGGCGGGCGAGCTTCAGGCTCGCAACACCGAGCTGGGGGAGGAGGTCAGTCAGCTGCGCGTACTACTGGCCGCGGATGCCGAGGCTGCAGGGGAGCTCCAGGCTCGCAACGCTGAGCAGGGGGAGGAGATCGGCCAGTTGCGCGCACGCCTTGCTGAGCTGGAGGGCGCGAACATGAAGCTGAAGGGGGAGAATCAGCACCTCCTCAGCGAGGTGTGTCGCCAGGCGGAGATCTTCTTCCCGCCTCACGACCTCGACCCCACCCTCCCCTACAAGAACCCGCGGATCTTTGGCGAGGCCGAACTCGTCGAGAGATTGCAGATCAACTCTATCCAAGACACCGAGTGCACCCTCCAGGTGATGAAGGATTCTGGGGTGCTGGTGGAGGGGTGCGAGGGGATCTCGGCTCGGGACCTGATGCCGAGCCTATTCCCGGCAACGCCGCCCAGCGAGAAGGAGGACAGCCTGGACGCGATGTTCGGGAAAAGCTTTCAGGATCCTTCGGGCGATGGCGAGGACCAGTCCTGCGGAGGGGGCGAGGCCCGAGGGTAGCCTGTATTTTCTTTTTTTCCTTTTTCGTTTACTCGCCGAGGCGAGTCTCCTGTAATTACTTTTTGTAAATAATAAAAGTTTTTTTGATCATACCCGTGCCACTTCCTTTTCTTTTCTTTACTTTCTTTGTTGAGCTCTAAATATATGCAAGTGTTTCCCACGCGACCTCGCCGAGACAGGTTCCGCGAGCAGGGTAGTTATGAGAGCGCGCCCGCTAGTGGATGCGCTTCCCTTCGCTGCCATAACTTGCACGCGAGCCATCCAGGTTGAGCGAAAAAAGGAAAAGTTTCCAAGTTAAACGGGCAAATGGGTAAGGTCCCCCGGCCTGGCTCGCCCTCCTTTGGCGAGGCCCGGGTCCGCGACCTACTTGCCTATGCCGAGCCGGGAATGACGAGTATGGACTCGCTCATACGGAGTCCTCCAGCCTGGCTTGCCTTTTTGATCATGTCGAGCTGGATTTGCCGAGTCCAAGCTCGCCCTGACAGAACCTTTTCCCCTTTGCTTCTTGGCACTGAGACTTTGACATTTATCTGACGATTTCAAGGCCGACACCATCGAGTGACCTCCGACCCTGTTAGCTAGGTGAGCCTGACAGCGGGATCTGCTCAAGGCTAAGGATGACACCGAGTGACTTCCAGCCCTGCCAGCTTGGTGAGAGCCTGACAGCGGGATCTGCTCAGGGTCCACTACTAACACCATCGAGTGACTTCCAGCCCTGCCAGCTAGGTGAGAGCCTGACAGCGGGATCTGCTCGAGGCCAAGGATGACACCGAGTGACTTCCAGCCCTGCCAGCTAGGTGAGAGCCTGACAGCGGGATCTGCTCGGGGTCTACTACTAACACCATCGAGTGACTTCCAGCCCTGCCAGCTAGGTGAGAGCCTGACAGCAGGATCTGCTCGAGGCCAAGGATGACACCGAGTGACTTCCAGCCCTGCCAGCTAGGTGAGAGCCTGACAGCGGGATCTGCTCGGGGTCCACTACTAACACCATCGAGTGACTTCCAGCCCTTCCAGCTAGGTGAGAGCCTGACAGCGGGATCTGCTCGAGGTCAAGGATGGCACCGAGTGACTTCCAGCCCTGCCAGCTAGGTGAGAGCCTGACAGCGGGATCTGCTCGGGGTCTACTACTAACACCATCGAGTGACTTCCAGCCCTGCCAGCTAGGTGAGAGCCTGACAGCGGGATCTGCTCGAGGCCAAGGATGACACCGAGTGACTTCCAGCCCTGCCAGCCAGGTGAGAGCCTGACAGCGGGATCTGCTCGGGGTCCACTACTAACACCATCGAGTGACTTCCAGCCCTGCCAGCTAGGTGAGAGCCTGACAACGGGATCTGCTCGAGGCCAAGGATGACACCGAGTGACTTCCAGCCCTGCCAGCTAGGTGAGAGCCTGACAGCGGGATCTGCTCGGGGTCCACTACTAACACCATCGAGTGAATTCTAGCCCTGCCAGCTAGGTGAGAGCCTGACAGCGGGATCTGCTCGAGGCCAAGGATGACACCGAGTGACTTCCAGCCCTGCCAGCTAGGTGAGAGCCTGACAGCGGGATCTTCTCGGGGTCCAAAATACATTACATTCCTCTATGCAGGCTAGCTATGATAATATTAGAGAGTTGAAGGAATTTATTATAATCAAAGTGTTGCTTACACGCTTCAGGAGAAAAATCGTTTTAGGTCGTCACCACTCCAGGTGAGACTCAGGGTCTCGCCCTCTACATTTTGGAGTCGATAGCCCCCTGACATCAAGGCTTCCTTTACAATGAATGGTCCCTCCCAGCTGGGATTGAGCTTCCCTACGGATGCTGACCTCCCTGCTGCATCCACCTTCTTCAGCACCAAGTCCCCTTCCACGAACTGCTTGACCCTGACATGCTTGACAAAGTACTTGGCCATTCTTCTTTTCACCTCCTCCTGCCGGATAGCAGAAAGGTCCCTCACCTCTTCCACCATGTCAAGGGAGAGCCTCAGTTCCTCCTCATTCTCCGCTTGCCATTCCTCACGGCCTTCTTTTGCCGCTGTTGGGGGTGGTCCTTAGGGCCCAAAGAACTACGGGAAGCTGCTACACCCAGCTCCCCTTCAAATTCTCCACCTTCTTCTTGAGGAGGTTGACGATGATCTTGTTTGCGGCCTCCACCTGCCCGTTGCTCCTGGGGTGATGGACCGAGGCGAACCTGAGGTTGATTCCAAGTTGCTCACAGAAGCTGGTGAATTCGGCACTGGGGAACTGGGGCCCGTTGTCTGTGATGATGGCCTGGGGCAGCCCATGACAACAGATGATCTCCCCCCAAACAAAGTTCCTGATCACCTGGGAGGTCACCTTGGCCAACGCCTTCACCTTCATCCACTTTGAGAAGTAGTCAATCATTACTAGGAGGAACTTTCTCTGACCGCTGGCTTGGGGGAATGGTCCAACCAAATCCATTCCTCAAATTACGAAGGGCCATGGGGCCGTGATACTTCTGAGTCGCTGGGCCGGCTGTAGCTGGAGAGGGGCAAACAGCTGGCATTTATGACATCTTCTTGCGAACTCTACGGCGTCTCGGCCCAGGGTGGGCCAGAAATAACCTTGCCTGACTATCCTCCCTTCCAGGGTCCGACTCCCGGAGTGACTCCCACATTCCCCGGAGTGGACTTCCTCCAAGATCCTTCACACTTCTCCCTCGGTCATGCAGCGGGCTAGCATCCCTGAGAGGGTCTTCCTGTATAGATGCCCGTCCTGGAGGAGGTAATATGCTGACTTGTGCCTCAGTTTCTTCTTATCTACCCCCTCCGGATACTCTCCCGTGGAGAGGAAAACCACCACTGGATACATCCACGAAGCTTGTTGATCGATTTCCATGAGCTCTCCTTCTTCGATGGAGGGGCGGAACAGGTCGGTGACGGTGCCCCCCACCTGGGGACCATGCTTCGCTAGCTGATCGGCTTGTTCATTCTCTTCCCTGGGCACGTGTCGGATGGTGAAAGTTTGAAAAGTGCCAATGACCCCCTTCACCTTGGCCAAGTACGATCTCAGGGTGGGCTCCCTTGCCTTGAACTCCTCGTTGATTTGGGAAGCTACTACCATGGAGTCAGTAAGGACCTCCACATCTGATACCCCCAGCTCCCTAGCCAGGCGAAGCCCTGCTATCACGGCCTCGTACTCGGCCTGGTTGTTGGTAATGGGAAAGTGCACCACCACCGTCTGCTCAATTCGAGTCCCCTGAGTGCTTTCCAGGAATACCCCTACTCCCAGGGAATGCCTTCCCGAGGCACCATCCACCCTCACCTTCTAAGGAGTTGGGCGGGTGAGCTCTTCCTCCGCCACTTCAACCACGTATTCGGCCAAGAAGTCGGCCATTGCCTGAGCTTTGATCGAGAGCCGCGGAACGAATGAGACGTCGAACTCGCTCAGCTCCACCGACCACTTAGCCAGCCTGCCTGAATTCTCCACCCCCTCGAAGATGTTGCGGAGAGGATGGTCGGTCACCACTCGGATTGAGTGTGCTTGGAAGTAAGGTCGCAGCCTCCGAGCTGAGATGATCAGTGCGAAGGCTAGCTTCTCCAAAATTGGATACCTGAGCTCGGCCTTCCTCAGGACCCGGCTCATGTAATAAATAGGGAGCTGCCTCTTCCCTTCTTCACGAGCCAAGACGGAGCTCAAGGCCTCCGCCCCGACCCCTAGATATAGGAACAAGTCCTCCCCCTCCTTCGGCCCTTGGAGCAGCGGAGCCTGTGTCAACTGCACTTTGAGGGCCTGGAACGCCTCCTCGCACTCCTTGGTCCATTCAAACCTCTGACCACCCCTTAGTGTTTTGAAGAAGGGGGAGCACTTCTCCCCTGCCCGAGAAAGAAAACGGCTCAGCACTGCTAGCTTCCCCGTCAGCCGTTGGACTTCCTTTGCATTCCGCGGGGACCCCAGTTCCAAGATAGCCCTGACCTTATCTGGATTCGGCTCGACCCCCGCGGGGGTGAGGAGGTGCCCCAAGAACTTTCCCCTACTGGCCCCGAAGACACATTTCAGGGGATTCAACTGCATCTTGTATTTGCGCAGGGTGGCAAAGGTCTCCTCCAGGTCCCGGAGGTGGGAGTCCACATCCCGACTTTTGATCATGAGGTCATCTACACACACCTCCAAATTCCTCCCCCTTTTCTCCTTGAAGACCCTATCCATCATTTTCTAGTAGGTTGCCCCAGCATTCTTCAGCCCGAAGGGCATCATCTTGTAGCAGTAGCATTCATCCCCTATGATGAACGAGACATCCTTGATGTCCGGGGGGTGCATCCTGATCTAATGATAACCTGAAAAAGCATCTAAAAAAATCATTACAGAATAACCGACGGCTGAGTCAACCAGCGCGTCGATTCGAGGCAAAGGATAACAGTCCTTAGGACAAGCTTTATTAAGTAAGGAAAAATCGATACACATCCTCCATCATCCGTCTCTTTTTTTTAACCATAACCACGTTGGAGACCCAGCCGGGGTACTGAATCTCAGACACGAAGCCGGCCTTGAGGAGTTTCGCCACCTCCTCCCTGATGGGCTCCGCCAGCTTGTCCGCAGTGGACCTCTTCTTCTGCTGAATGGGGCGTGTTCCCGGGTCCAGGTTGAGGCGGTGGCAGGCCACATCCGCGTCAACCCCCGACATCTCTGCAGCGTTCCAAGCGAAGATGTCCACGTTCTTCTGGATGCACTCCAGCATCCTGCCTTGGTACTCCGGGGTCAGCCTCCTGCTGACGCAGATCTTCTCCATCCTGCCTCCTCGGGTGAGCACCTCCAGCTCCACCACTTCCTCTGCTGCCTCCAGCCTGGATTGCTCCCCCATCCCTCGGCATCCCCTTCCTCCGAAACGGGGGCCTCTACCTCCATCTCTCCTCCCACGGCCCTTACTTCGGCTACCTCCTCCAGATCTCCTCCTACCGCCTCCTCTGCGCAGTCCTTCACTTCCAGCTCCTCCCCTCCTGCTTCCTGCTCGACCTCCTCCATCCTTCGCCCCATCTCCTCAGCTCCCTCCTGCCAGGAGATGGTGTTCACCGCAGTGACATAACACTCCCGCGCCATCTTTGGGTCCCCCCTGACCCTGACCTGGACCCCCTCAGCGTTTAACTTCAAGCACTCATGGAAAGATGAGGGGATGCAGCGGAAGGCGCTGATAAGGGGCCTCCCGAAGATGGCGCTGTAGCTGCTGGGGGCGTCCACAATGATGAACTTGCAGTTTCGGGACTACCCCCTCAAGGTGACATGGAGACCAACTCCTCCCTCTACTTCCTTCCTTTCTCCTGAGAACCCGAACAAGGGCCCGTCTGAGGCCAGCACCCTCTTAGCCTCCACTTTCATTGCGTCAAATGCCTTTTTGAAGACGACGTTGACGGAACTCCCGTTGTCCACGAGGATCCGAGAGACGGTGAAGTTCTCGATGGCTGCCTTAATGACCAGCGCATCGAAGAATGGGTCCTCGTGGTCCGGCATACCGCTCCTAGAGAAAGTGATCCTCTCCTCTGGGGGTGGGGTTTGGGATGTGGAGGCGACGCTTCGCTGGTACATGGTGTGGAGGCTTGCCTTGCGGGAGGCCTCGACCCCTACTCCCCCTTGGATCACTCTGATCCCCCCTCGGGTTCCAACATCCACCCAGTCTTCGCACCGATCCTCCTCCGCCCGAGGCAGGACCTCCTCGATCGTCACTTCTTGTCGTCCTCCCTGCTACTGCTGTCGTTGTTGTTCCCGATTCCCTCTCATCTCGAGGAACTCCGGGCAGGTGGCCGTGGCATGCCCCTCTTCCTGATGGAAGTCGCAGTAGGGCAGCTCCACCCTGACATCTCTTCTCCTCCTCCTCCATGCCCCCCTCCTTGCTCCCAAGGCTATGGTCATGGCCTCCTCCTGATCGGGGAGCCGGGGCCTCTGGCCCTGCCTCCAGCCCGGGGGGTGGAACTGATCTTGCCTCCCTTGGTAGTGATCCCTTCCGTAGTACCCTCTCTGTGGCCCCTGCCCCTGCCACTCAGGTCTCCATCCTAGCTGTCGGTCGGGCTCCTGACGCCCCCACTGATGGCGACGATGCTGATGCGGCCGTGGATCTACGACATCGAGAGTTCGTGGATTGGGACGGTCATTGCCGCAAGCTCGAAGATGAGAGTCTACCACGACGTTTCTTCGCCAACGCCACCACCGCTACATGTTTTACTCGACGCCCGCCGCCACCAATAAATAAAATATATAATTATAAATTACATAATTATAATTATATATTTTATCAATTTTTATTTTAAGCAATCTATTTTAAAAGTACTTTATTTCATGCATTTTATTTAGTTAGTGAATTATTTAATTTCATGTATTGTATTTTCATTTCATGTATTATGATGGGTGCATATAACCATCATAATTTCTTTTTGAATTTTGAATTTTGAATGAATGATGATTGAGTGGTGTAGGCTATATATAGCCATGGTTATCAAGGAATAATTAGAGAATGAAAGAAAGAAATCCTAAGAATTCAAATTTTGAATTTTCCCCCTCCTTTCTCCTTCCTTTTTGAGAAATTCTCCCCCCTTTCTCTTCTCTCTTGGCCGCCGGCCTTCTATCTCTCCGACTCTTAGTGGTTCGGCCACCTTCCCCCTCCCCTCCTCCTCCTCCCTCTCCAAGGGTTTGTCAAAAGGAGAAAACGGCGAGCGTCTTCATCGTTCGGTGCGGATTCGAGAATTTCTGCGTGGAAATAGAGAATATACCACCGTCAACGTGTGTTCCTCCACTCATCTCTGTGGAAGGTTTTCTTGGGATTTGGCTAACGATTCCTACAGCTCTTTGTGTGATTTCTTCTAACTTATTTTGTGAGGTTTTGGTGGAATTAAAAGGCTAGTTTTTAGTCCGGATTTATATTGAAATTAGCGCTTAATAAAATCTGAATTTTCAAGCATATATTTTCCGAATATTTTTCATATAACTTGGAGCGGGTAGATCTCGTGAACACTTGAAGAAATCGGGTTCATCACCTTTGATTTCCCCTTGCGCTCAAGTGATTTGGTAAACCCTCATTTTAATTAATTTGGGATTGAAATTAGGACTTCATTTTAATCACTAATTTAGCCTGGAACTTTCTTTATTGGAATTGTGAATTGCTTGCTCATAATCTAATTTAAATAGCTAACTGTCTGGATCGTGTGGGTCCTTTTCGCTTGAGCGAACATTGGCCTATAGCCCTCGTTCAATCTATAAAAGGGGTTGCGTCCCTTTGCGTTGATGGTTGTGGAATTTTTGCCTCTTAATGTTTGAGTATTTGATAGTACTAAGTAGAGAAACCGTGCACTAGATATTTAATTAAATTGTCGAACAGAAGAACGCGTAGTTTAATCTGTCGAAACGTTGGGCCTGCATCAATTTGGTATCAAAGCGAGGTTGTGCTAATTTCTTAATTAGTACCATCCTCGGAAATATTTCTTTAGCACGCCGACACGCACTTGCCCGTTTCATTGCACAACATATAAATTAATTTTTAAATTTGGTCTGCCAATAGCGGTCTATATTTTTATTTTTTTAGCAAACAAATATCAAAAAAATATTTTAATAATCTTTCATTTATTATCAGTAAGAAAATCACAAAAAATATTTTCTTACCTTAGTTATTAAGCGGGAACAAATACATCTGTTGCATTTTATATAGGGTCAGGTTCATTATTCATTGCATGTGCACCAGTTCCGGGTGAGTTTTCTCTCTGGTTCTCATTATTATGGCCTATGACATTTATGCTTTCCATTTAGATTACTGGTATGTTAATCCCATGGCTAAACACACCCCAGCCTTGCCTTCATACCATGGGAATACCAACCGTCCCCACGCTCATCCTCCCACTAGAATTGAGGCACCAACTTATGACGGTTTGGGGTATCCCCAAAATTTTAGAGACTGGCTTAAGAGAATAGAAAATTATTTTAATTGTCACTTATGGGACGACCACCAAAAGGTTAACATAGCCCGAGATCGATTAGTAGGTCAAGCCCGCGTGTTTTGGCTAAACGAAGAGCATCGTGTTGGTAGTTATAAACATGCTTGGCCGGAAATGCGTAGTCTACTCTCGGATCAATTTGATCCCGCCTACCTCCGCACTACTAACACCAAGCTTGTGAGTGAGTATCGTTATGGAGCTAGTCTCATACCTGCCTATAGGAATGATTATATACCTAATGCTAGATCATTTGTCCCTAAAGGTCGGCCTGCTCTTAGTGTACCTACTACCACCTTTAGGGAAACCATTCTTACTAGATCTTATGCCTTGGACTCAAAAGATGTTACTCCTAAAATTTTGACTCATTTATCCTCGACGCCTAAGCCTCCTGATGTAGTGACTGATAGCCATGCGAATGCTGATGTAGATGTGGTATCTCTTGATCTTGAGGATGACCAACTAGGTGAGTGTATTCCATCATGTACGTTAGTGACCGACGATTCTACTGAGTCTGAAATTGAGATTGGATATCCTAGTGATTTGGAAGACGATGTATGGGATGATTACGTTCCGATCTGTGAGAGTATTATGTTGCCTATTACGTGCCCTACTAGCATTGTGTATGTTCACCCTAGTATTGAGTGCCCTCTCCATGATACGATCCCCATCGTGTTAGATCCTATGATCGCACCCACTGAGATTATATCTGAGTTATCTGAGGAGTCTGAGAGTGAGGATGTACCAAGTGTTATTTTGGATGAGTTACCATCTAAGGGATGGGTATTTTTGGACGATTCAGTGGTTGTACACCCGGATGAGAGTTCTTTGATGTCGTCATCGTTGGGTGAAATTTTTACTGATTTGGATTTTATCCTGGGTTTGATTTTACCGACCCTTCCCCCTATTTATTTGCCTGTCTTAGATGACTTTTTAGGACGTGGAACCGGTATCCCTAGTTTGAGTTGTTGTGTCACGCACACTTTATTAGCTCCTACTTTGACGATGACTCAGTGTGTTGATATTACTATGTTGCGCGCACTAGTATTTGAACTATTCACCGCACCTCATAGTCACGACTACGTGTCACTTTTGGCAGCTCCTTTTTCTGCGTGTCCGTCTACGGTTCTGTCGCCTACTACAAATGACTCTATTTCTTTGGCGACTGTGCCTCTGGATGTGGTGTCCCTTATACATACTTATATACCACATCCGATCGCACGCATTTACCCGCCGCCATTTGATGACCCTCATTTCCCCACGTTAGCGACTATAGTTGGGTCTCTTGAGTTGTTTCGCTCGCATACCTTTGCACATTCGGGGGCATCCAACTATATTGGTTATGATGCGCGGTTCTCCTTGACATATATTCATGCCAAGCGTGAAAATATTAAAATTGAAATTAAGACTGCGGTGTCAGAGCCCGTAAAAAATATCTCTGATTACAAGGCTGCCGTGCCACCTGACTTACCCCCCTTATCCTCTGCTCTTGGGTCAAGTCATGTGACACATGGATTCTCTCCTCATGTATCTAGGTCATTAGTGATTCATTTTAAGTTTTATCGCATGCACTTCTACTCCTTTTTGAGACTGTCTGATGCTAGATATAGTGATTTGGGTTTAGTCTGGTCAGTCCCCGAGCGGATGCCTTCTGGCTCCGTTAATAAATTAATATGTAGGAACGCCGACCCATCCGTGATTATGAAGAACGTCGGATTTTATGCTTTTACTTTAGATTTTTATATAGCACATGGTGTTTCACTTTATTTCAAGTTTCCGGACTTTTTACTGTACGTCACTGTTCCACTTGAGCGCCTTTCTCCGTCGTCTCTTCCTACCACTAAATATTCTCTTGGGATGGGGAGTGTTAGTACTGTCGTGTCTATTTTCCATGTTGACTCCTTGGTTCTTGAACCGGTCGGTAAGATTCTTGTTTATTTTATTTTGCTTGACACCCTTTCGAGTTTTCTCGAAAGTCTTGTTGTTTGTGTGCCAGACAGGTTCTCAGTGCTATGGGATGTTCATGCTACGAAGACACGGATTGCGAGGCCATATTTGCCCCATGTTGTGCTGCTTTAGACGGTTCCCCCTCACGGGCCACTCATCGGTGATGAGTGATTTTGAGCGGGGGAGGATTGATGGCGACGATGCTGATGCGGTCGTGGATCTACGACATCGAGAGTTCGTGGATTGGGACGGTCATTGTCGTAAGCTCGAAGATGAGAGTCTACCACGATGTTTCTTCGCCAACGCCACCACCGCTACATGTTTTACTCGACGTCCGCCGCCACCAATAAATAAAATATATAATTATAAATTACATAATTATAACTATATATTTTATCAATTTTTATTTTAAGCAATCTATTTTAAAAGTACTTTATTTCATGCATTTTATTTAGTTAGTGAATTATTTAATTTCATGTATTGTATTTTCATTTCATGTATTACGATGGGTGCATATAACCATCATAATTTCTTTTTGAATTTTGAATTTTGAATGGATGATGATTGAGTGGTGTAGGCTATATATAGCCATGATTATGAAGGAATAATTAGAGAATGAAAGAAAGAAATCCTAAGAATTCAAATTTTGAATTTTCCCCCTCCTTTCTCCTTCCTCTTTGAGAAATTCTCCCCCCTTTCTCTTCTCTCTTGGCCGCCGGCCTTCTATCTCTCTGACTCTTAGTGGCTCGGCCACCTTCCCCCTCCCCTCCTCCTCCTCCTCCCTCTCCAAGGGTTTGTCAAAAGGAGAAAACGGCGAGCGTCTTCATCGTCCGGTGCGGATCCGAGGATTTCTGCGTGGAAATAGAGAATATACCACCGTCAACGTGTGTTCCTCCACTCATCTCTGTGGAAGGTTTTCTTGGGATTTGGGTAACGATTCCTACAGCTCTTTGTGTGATTTCTTCTAACTTATTTTGTGAGGTTTTGGTGGAATTAGAAGGCTAGTTTTTAGTCCTGATTTATATTGAAATTAGCGCTTAATAAAATCTGAATTTTCAAGCATATATTTCCCGAATATTTTTCATATAACTTGGAGCGGGTAGATCTCGTGAACACTTGAAGAAATCAGGTTCATCACCTTTGATTTCCCCTTGCGCTCAAGTGATTTGGTAAACCCTCATTTTAATTAATTTGGGATTGAAATTAGGACTTCATTTTAATCACTAATTTAGTCTGGAACTTTCTTTATTGGAATTATGAATTGCTTGCGCATAATCTAATTTGAATAGCTAACTGTCCGGATCGTGTGGGTCCTTTTCGCTTGAGCGAACATTGGCCTATAGCCGTTGTTCAATCTATAAAAGGGGTTGCGTCCCTTTGTGTTGATGGTTGTGGAATTTTTGCCTCTTAATGTTTGAGTATTTGATAGTACTAAGTAGAGAAACCGCGCACTAGATATTTAATTAAATTGTCGAACAGAAGAATGCATAGTTTAATCTGTCGAAACGTTGGGCCCGCATCACCCACCTCGGCTGCTGCTGCCCTTGGAGCTGCCTCTGCTCCCTCTGCCTGGGCTCTCCTCTCCTCTCCTCCTGTCCTCTCCCTCCCTTCGACTCCTTCTCTTCCTCCGTGGCCCACCTGGCCAGCTTCCTTGCAAACTCCGGGTTCGACGCCTCCCCGTCGACTTCTCTTGCCGCCCTCTCCATCAACTCCTCGTAGGAGAGGGGGGGGGGGAACTCTCTTCAGCTCCATTCGGAAGAAACCTTGCTGCAGGCCCAGAGTAAAGGCCATCATCAGACTATGGCCCGACATCTCCTGGACCTGAGTAACTTCCTCCTGAAATCGGTCCACGTAGCTTCCCAACGTCTCGTTCACTCCCTGCTTAATGTGGAACAAAGACTCGGACTCCTTCTTCCTCCTCTTCGAGGTGGTGAATCTCAGCATGAACCCTCGGCGCAGGTCCTCGAAGTAGTAGATGGAGCTGGCCGAGAGCTGGTGGAACCACTCCCTTGCCTTCTCCCGGTGGGTGATGGCGAAGAGTCGGCATTTGAATCCGTCCGACATCTGACGGATGGAGACCACATCCTCGAACCATTGGACATGCTGGACCGGGTCTCCCTTCCTGGTGTAGTAAGACATCTCGGGTTCCCTGAACCCATCTGGGACTGAAGCTGAGGAGACCAGCTCGCTGAAAGGACTGCCTCCCCCCACTGGGCGAGCTGGCGAGTCTCGCGAGCCCAGCTCGCCGAATCGGCCTCGGCCTGCCGAGTCGGGGAAGATCTCGCGCCCGGGGAGCTCGCACCCCCGACCTTCCTCGGCCACCTCCTTCCCGGCTCGCCGGCCGGGAGCGTCCTCGCCCAAAGAGGGGGCGGCCGCGATTTGGGCTGCCGGGGTCGAGCACTCGGCCCACGCGCCGAGTGCGAACTTGACGAGGCCCAGCACCTCGTTCCTGAAGTCTTCCAACATCCCCACCGTTGCGAGAGGCGGGGGGGGGGGGGGGGGGGGGCGAGTTCTGCCTGTCAGATCCTTGTACTCCTGTCATTGAACTCGCTGGAGCTTTTCTGCACTGACCACAGTCCACTCTCACCGCACCAAAATGTTGAAACCGATTCCTCGATCTCTCGTGGAGTTCGCCCTTGGGGAAGGGGTGGTCTCGCGCCTACTTTGATCCTGCAAGCAAAATAACAAAGAAGACGAGGTGACACAGACCCAATGGCTCGGCGGGGGAGGTCCCACCACAAACTCGTAAGATCTCTGAGCGCTTCCCATCCTTAGCCAGAAGCCGAGCTAAGGTACCCTCAGAAAGCACTTGAAGATTGGAGCAGGAGAGCACAGGGAAGAACCTGCTTTCTGGGTATGGAAACCACCCGTCACCACACATCTTCCCAAAACCCCGAGGTGATGGTAAGGGGGGACGGGGGTACATAAACACCAAGGACCACCCGCTGCAGGCAATATGGGACTAATCCATCCACGGGATGGCGGGGATATTCCGCCACACGGGGGCCCACCGGGGTCAACACCCAGACCTGGAACGCGATGGGGAAGCCCAAATATGCGGTCCCACACACACCCAATCCCGCTGGACCTTGGTTCTCAACACACCCCCGCAGCGGGATGGCTCTGATACCATGTGGAAATCACCCGTCACCACACATCTTCCCAAAACCCCGAGGTAGTAGTAAACCCATTAGTTCATCTCAAAACCCAGGTATTGAGATGAAGGGTGGCGGGGTACATGAACACAAAGGGGAGAAGTCTACAGGCGGTGGGGGATTAACCCCAACCACAGGACCGCGGGGATATTCCGCCACAAGGGGGCCCACCGGGGTCAACACCCAGACCTGGAACGCGATGGGGAAGCCAAATACGCGGTCCCACACACACGTGTCCTGCTGGCTAATATAATCTCAACACACCCCCGCAGCAGGATAACCTCCTCTGATACCAAGTTAGAACCCGTCAACCCATTAGTTCATCTCAAAACCCAGGTATTGAGATGAAGGGTGGCGGGGTACATGAACACAAAGGGGAGAAGTCTACAGGCGGTGTGGGATTAACCCCAACCACAGGACCGCGGGGATATTCCGCCACAAAGGGGCCCACCGGGGTCAACACCCAGACCTGGAACGCGATGGGGAAGCCAAATACGCAGTCCCACACACACGTGTCCTGCTGGCTAATATAATCTCAACACTGGGGTACCCCTTGGGTCCTATTTATAGTTTTTGAAATCTGGACTGCCAATAACCAAAAGAACTGACCTGAAATTACCAGAAAATCTTTGGTTGGGTCTGCCAACAGCCAAACTCCGCTATTTTGAAGGGTTATGGGCAGACCAGCGGGGGCAAAACAGTAAAAAGTACCTCATACGTCCAGGCGAGCTGGGGCGCTTTGACCACCTCAGCATGTTCTTCTCGCCTGCGGCTGCCGAGCTCCATTGCGAGGACGCGAGTTGTGTCTTGCTCGGCGAATGCCGAGCTCGGGGTCGCCGATCATCGATCTCTGGTCGACGGATGCCGAGCTCGGGCTCGCCCCCCTTTACTGCCGAGCTCGCCCATTATCCTCAGCCCGATCTGCCTAGGCCCTGGTGACCTTGCTCGCCGGACACGGGGTTGTACAGATGCCACGTCATCAGGGGATAACTGCGGATGCTGAGGCAAAACTCCTACTTAACCGTGAAAAAAGATCTTTAAGTTGTTTAAAAGCAAAACCAATTTAATTGTAGTAGTTAGCCGTATCCCTCAACATAGTGGCTCATCTAGTCCACGAGGAAAAATAATTATACGCTGCGGAAAATACTTCTGTTACAAGGTTAGACAGCCTACATGAGTTGAAAGGTCCCCAGAGGATGCCTCATGGTATGCAAGTTCTAAGTTTATAATAGGAATAAAACTAGATTTTTACGGTCGTTAAATATAGTGATTTAGCATTTTAAAACACGCAATGCGAGGGTAGTAATAGTAGTTTTTTTATATACTCAAAAATACTTATCATGCAATCCTAGCACAAAACATCCCAGAGAGTAAGTAATCCAAATACACAGAAAAAACCAACCAAGCAGCTAGCAAGCATCCAAAAATCAACAATCCTGTGTGCATCAACAAACTGACACGAACCCACATAAAACAAAGTATGTCTGAACTAGTAAAACAACAAAAACAACAGTCTACCTCGCTACGGCGAGGCAAAAACCACAACTAACACTGCTGCTCGAGACTCCAAAACCAGCACCACAATCAGCTATAGCTCTGAACCTGAGCCATTCCAAAGATAGAACACCTCACCAAAAATATACAAGTGATGGTAGAAGTAAGCCAACAGTAAACAAACTCAAGGGGTATCAACCCGAGACCCAAGGAAAAATACTTAAATAAAGTACAACAGTAAGATACAAAAGTCAAAAAAATACTTACGTGAAGCGTCACGTACAACAAAAGTACCCCAAAAGCACAAGACTATAAGGGGAAAAAGAATTCATGATTTAATCATCAGGAAGAAGACAAAACTCTATTAGTCACTTGTGGTCAACTACACCAAAAACAAAACAGGCAGGGTGGTCAACTCATCTAGACGCACCCCCATGGATATATTAATCCGTCATAAATGCGGGGGAGATTGGATACTCCACCATACACCGCAAAAGAAAAAAAAAACCCGAACACCCAGTAGAGTCCCACAAGGTACTAACAGAGGGTTCAACGTTGCGGCGGTGGATTCTCCCCCAAATAACACCCGCAACGAAGAAAATCATGAAGTCACACCCCGTAAGGACCCGAGTTTTGAGCTCAGGGGCACACCACAACCCAATCGGGGCTTGGCGGCTTGTCTCGCCCCACGACATCGCCACGAAGAAAACCATGATATGAATCTCAAGACAACAGTGACACATCGGATCCTACTAGACAATTCTAGATTTGAAGCGGTTGATCAACCCTTAGGAAGGACTTACAATCCTAAATAAACTCTAACGAGTTTTATATGATAGTTGAGGAATGGTAATAAGAGTGAGATTTAACCACATCATCAAAACATATAGCACTTAACAAGGTTAGGTGTCAAAATCAAGAGCATGAAATTATATTCAGCAAGTATAATTTCTGCAAATTTCTCCAAATCAGGATAACAAGAAGTTATTAAAATCAGCAAGTTTTTAAAAAATCATGATAACAAGAAGTTGGAAATTTCTGCGAATCGGGATAAAGAAGGGAAGAGAAGGAGGAAATCATCACTTGTTTTGGTTTCACTGGAGAAGACCACCAAATCGCGCCTTGACATAGATTGAGACCAAGAAAGATGAGGGAAATCGAAATCTAACAAAAATGACCAAAAATAGGAGTTAGGGCCGAAAACCCTAGCGAGAAAAACTCAAGGAATGGGGAAGATTTTACCAGGATGGCGTAGCTCTCGATGAGAACTTTCAGGATCTATGATCGGTTCAGGATTTCGAGCACCGGAGCACCATCGGCGGCCACCGGAAGAATCGCGGAAAACTTTCTCTCTCTCTCTCTCTCTCGCTCACGCCGCTCTAGTTCGGGAAGAAGTAAGAAGATCGGTCTAAGGGGGAGAAGAAAAGTACTCATATATATATAAGGTAAAAGTAAAATAATTTTATAATATTTCTAGGAGAAGAACCGGGAATGAGGGTTACCTGGATTGGACATCTCGGGAAGAAGCCATGGATTTCTCGAGTGGAAGAAAATATTTCTCGAGTAGAAGAATCATTACTCGTGTGATGAAGCAGGTTTCTCGAGTACAAAAGAAGATTACTCGAGTAGAAGATACTTCTCGGGAATAGGGAGGAAGATTACTCGAGTAGAAGAAGTAGGTTTCTCGAGTAATGGACATGATATTTCTCGAGTACAAGAAGAATTACTCGATAACTGAAGGAAGCACCACTCGGGAACAACAAACCCATTACTCGAGTACAAGGCCAAAACATCTCGAGAACAAGGGCAGTTCTCGAGTACAAGCGAATCTTCTCAAGAACAAGAAGGGCAGTTCTCGAGAACAAGACGGCCTTCTCGAGAGCAAGTTCAGATCTCGAGTACAGAAGATTTCTCGAGTACTATATAACCTTCTCGAGAAGTAAAAAGGACTTCTCGGGAGCAAGACTGCATATCTCGAGAACAATAAGTTACTTCTCGAGAACAAACGAGTATTTCTTGAAATAAACTGAAGCATTTCTCAAGAGCTTCAAGACCTCTCGGGAACTAAAGGGGAAATTTCTCAAGTCGAGAAATGGCATTTCTCGAGGGACAACACGCTTTCTCGGGAAAAAATCTCGGCCACTCGAGAAAAGATGGGCAAAACTCCCGAGCACATTACACTTTTCACTCTTGAGAACATGGTTGTCCATCTCGAGTACAAGCAGGGAAAAATTCAGAAATTTGAATTTGACTAACATTCCGGGATAAAATGTCGACTCTACGAATTTAGAAGCAAAGACAACCCTAGAATCCGACGCACCATTCTTGAGACTCTATCATCAAATGCTTGCACAAGCAAAAATCATCACAAAGATAAAAACACGCGCCGAGACTCCAAAATGCTCAGATCGCAATAAAACTGGACAGGTCCAAAGCCTCAAAGCTTCATCATTTATATCAAAGAAAGCATTCAATCCAATCAAAATCCCGAAATCCGGTCAAACAGACCCAACAGACGCAAAAATGCACAAATGGTGCAGCACCATCAACAAAACGTAAAAGGGGGGTAACTCCCCGACATCACAAATATGATGACACCAAATCAAATAATAATATCGAAAAATCGGGTGCGTTACAGTCACACCCCCTAAAGAGAAGTTTCGTCCTGAAACTAATCACAACATTAAAACCAAACCAAAACGAAAAATCCAAATATTACCAAAAACCTGAAGACATACCTAAACTACAAAGGGAAGAGGTGCGGATGAAATTCTCTCATCACCGACTCCAATTCCCACGTCGCGCTCTCGACGTCATGATTTCTCCAGAGAACTTTAACTATGGGGATGGTATTTCTCCGCAACACTCGTTATTGAGAATCCAAAATACGAACAGGTTCTTCCACGTATGTAAGGTTGGGCTAGATCTGGGGCACTGAGTCAAGGACTTGACGATGCTATGAACACACTTCTGCAACTGGCTCGCATGAAACATATCATGGACACTAGGGAAGGTAGCAAACAACTCCAGCCTATAAGCAAACACTCTGATGTGCTCCAGAATATGAAAAGGTCCAACATATCGGGGGTCTAACTTGTCGTTCCTTCCAAACTTTTTAACACCTGACATCAGAGAGACTTTCAGAAAAACCAAGTCCCCCAAAACGAACACCATATCAACCCTTCGTTGATTAGCATAATTCCCATAGCGTTCTTGTGCTACACGGAGCTTCTCCCGAATATAAGTCACAATACAATTCATTTCTTCTAGTGCTTCCAGACCTAGCAACAGTCTCTCATCAACCTCAGCCCAAAACAAAGGAGTCCTACAATGCCTCCTATATAGGGCCTCAAACGGGGTCATCTGTAGACTCTCTTGATAACTATTATTGTAATAAAACTCCATGAGTCTGAGACGCTCGTCCCAAGCACCACCGTGATCTAAAATGTAACACCTGATCATTTCTTCCACGATCTGATTTACCCTTTTTGTTTGATCATTCGTCTGCAGATGATAGACGGTGGAATACCTCAAATCGGTACTCAACCCCTCCTGTAAACTATTCCAAAAATGAGACGTAAATCTAGAGTCTCGATCTGATACGATGTTGACAGGCACTCCATGTAATCTGATGACCTCATCAAGGTATAACTCAGCTATCTTCTTCATAAAATACCCAATCTTAAAGGGGACGACGTGAGCTTATTTAGTCAATCTATCAACTATTACCCAAACAGAATCATGCCCACGGGGAGATCTTGGTAAACCAGTGGTGAAATCCATCGAAATACTCTCCCACTTCCAACTTGGAACATCAAACAGTGTCAATTTACCTCCAGCCTTCTATGGTCAGCTTTAACACGCTGACACGTAAAACATTCCGACACAAGCTTCGCTATATCATTCTTCATTCCCGACCACCAAACAATTTGCTTTAGATCTTTATACATTTTAGTGGAAGTAGGATGGTAGGCAACATTGGAACCATGAGCTTCAGTACAAATCTTTGTCTGAATATCACCAAAAGCGGGGATGCAAAATCTACCCCGTTACTTCAAGGTATCCAACTCATCCAAAAAGATATCAGGTAGCTCTCCCTTCTCAGTTCTATTCCGGAGATGCAACAAATCTGGATCATCCTTCTGGTGCACTCTAGTTAGGGAAATCTAAGAGGGCTCTTTTGCTTTCAAACTAGCATGCACAGAACTACTCCCAACCTCAATAACCATCAACAAGAATTCTTCTACCATGGACTGAACAGATAGATGGAAAATTTTGGCTGTCTTTCTACTCAAAGCATCGACTACTACATTAGCCTTTCCTGGATGATAAAGAATCTCCACTTCATAATCAGCAACGTATTCTAATCACCTACGCTGGAGCAAATTTAGTTCCTTTTGAGTGAAGACGTACTTCAAACTCTTATGTTTTATATAGATATTGCACAACGCGCCATACAATAAATGTCTCCAAAGCTTCAGCGCATAAATTACAGCAGCAAACTCCAAATCATGCGTCGGATGGTTTCTTTCATGAATCTTTAATTGCCTTGATCCATACGCGACCACCTTTCCATCTTGCATCAAAAAATAGCCAAGTCCAATATGTGATGCATCCATATACACATCATATTCAACTCCTTCAGTAGGTAGGGTTAAAACTGGAGCAGTACATAATCTCTTCTTCAACTCTTGGAAAGCTTCTTCACACCTATCGCTCCAAATGAACGCAGTGTTATTCTGGGTAACTCTAGTTAGTGGAGTAGACAACCCTGAAAACCCTTCCACGAATCTTCTATAATAGCTAGCTAGGCCTAAGAAGCTCCTAATCTCCTTAGGTGTAGAAGGTCTCTTCCATTCCATCACAGAAGAAATCTTGGTCGGGTCTATAGAAATACTGTCCTTGCTGACTTATACCTTATAAGGACACCTGAGGTAGCCAGAACTCACACTTGCTCAACTTTGCATATAACTTATGCTCCCTCAGGGTCGACAAAACTAATTGCAAATGTTGAGTATGCTCCTCAACACTGCGGTAGTAAACAAGGACGTCATCTATGAATACGATCACGAAACGGTCCAAGAAATCATTGAACACTTTATTCATTAAATCTATGAAAGCAGAGGGTGCATTGGTCAAACTGAATGACATCACCAAAAACTCAAAATGACCATGTCGTGAATGAAAAGCGGTCCGTGGAATATCTGCCTCACAAATTCTCAACTGGTGGTAGCCTGAATAAAGATCGATCTTTGAAAATACCGAGTTACCACGCAACTGATCAAATAGATCATCAATCCTCGACAAGGGATATCTATTCTTAATGGTAACCTTATTCAATTCTATATAATCGATGCAAACCCTCATCGATTCATCCTTTTTCTTTACAAATAATATAGGAGCACCCCACGGAGAAGAACTCAGTCTAATAAAATCATACTGCTGCAACTCGTCGAGCTGAGTATATAACTCATCCAACTCATGCGGAGCCATACAGTACGGTACTTTGACAATAGGAAGAGTACCTGGCTCGAGGACTATCACAAACTCTATCTCCCTCACTGGAGGAAGTCCTGGAAGACAATCAGGAAAAACATCTGGAAATTCTCACACCACCGAGATATTCTCAAGACGTGGTGTAACAAAAGCTGTTTTCAAGCGAAAATATAAACCAAATACGCCTTACAACCAGCCTCTATAGCACGACAAGCACGTACCACAGAAATAATAGGGGAAATCTTGTCCTGGAAATCATAGACACTCATAGGTTGGCTATTGTCCATCTTGAAGTCCAATCGCTTTGCCTTGCATTGGATGACCGCATCATACTTGAACAGCCAGTCCATGCCCAAAATCACATCAAAGTCCGCCAGATCCAAAACCATCAGATCCGCAAAGGCTAGGAAATTGCCTATATAAATAGGGCAGCCCAGAATTCCTAGATTAGATATCACTGAATCACCGGAGGGAAGCTTGACGTTGAAGGATTCTCCTAATTAATCCACGCCCAATCTATGTTTATCTATGAAACTCTGTGCCACAAAGGAATGGGTGGCACCCGAATCAAAAAAAATGTGCGCCCACCTATTCTTCACCTTGAACTCCCCTAAAACAGTAGCATACATAACTAAACGAACGAAAACTAGGGCAAACAATGCAGATTAATGCTAGTCGGAAAGCTAAGCTATTATCACTTATGTAGAGGTCTGAGCTTCCTCCCTGGTCACCACATTCAGCTTTCCTTTCCCTCTGTCCAGTTTTGGTGGTGGCGGCAGAGCCCAAAGCAGGGCAAGCTGCAGTGGGGACTGGGCCTGAGGGCATGAAGTCTTCAGGTGCCCCTTATGCCTGCACTGGAAGCAAGTTTTATCCTTCAACCAGCAACAACTCATGTCATGTCCCTTCCTTTTACAGTACGTGCACACAATATCTCCTTTGGGTTCACCTTTGATGGTGAGCACCTGTTGCTGCTTCAAGGTGGCAGTCCTTTTGAAACACCTTTCGTAAGGGTGACCAGATCGACCACAGAAGCTACATATTTCTCTACTTTTCTTCTTCGAAGAAGGGCTAGATGCCTTAGAGCTTCCATCCTCATCACCTTTCCTCTTCTCTTTTCTCATCGCGGCACCGCGATTCTTGGCATTATCAATCGCCTCAACCTTTAGAGCGGCTTCCACTGCCTCAGCATAGCTTTCAGCTCTATAAGCGCATGCCAACTGTTGGACATCGCTTCTTAATCCTGCGAGGAAGCGCTTCACTCTTCCTGCCTCCAAACTACCAGATCAGGAGCGAATTTACTCAACTTACTAATCTCAATCTCATATTCGCTCACCATGAGTTATCTCTGCTTTAAATGCAGGAAATTATTCATCAGACTGTCCTTCTCGACCGAGGGTAAAAACTTCTTAAGCAGCATTTTCTTGAAGGACTCCCAAGAGCATCCTTACTTCAAACTTTTCCTTTCCCAAATCCACCAACTCTTTGTCAGGCCTTTTAGCTGGTAGGCCGCAATAATTACCTTCTGGGCTTCAACAATCCCCGAGTACGAGAACATCTCATCGATAGTGATGATCCAGTCATCCAAAACCATAAAGTCAGCACTCATGTCATAAGTGGGAGGTCTCAATCGCTGGAAATGCGATACAACATTCATCTCTGGTGGTAACGTCACTGGGGGCACCAAAGGAGTAGGATAAGAAGGTACGGCTTGACTCGTGCTGAATCTTGCGCTAAGGGTTGTTGCGCGGGAGTGGCAGATTATAAGGACTGAATCTGCGACTGCATAGAAACTAACTATCTCGACAGAGTCTCGTTACTCTAACGCAAACTCTCGATCATCGCATCACTTTGCGCACCAGACGACTCACCCTCCGACTGGGGAGTCGACCTCGTCGCAGGACGTCTTGCCGACATTTCTAGAAAAGTAGCGAACAACTCATCAAAAATCCTAGATTGCAACTAGGACATACAATTAGTTCAGACCATACTTAAAGAAACTTGCTTATGCTGCAAACTTGCTCTGGGATTATGATGTTATGTCCTACTTAGGATGATATCCTCTCATCCTATTTACTAATGTGCCTATGATATGAATGCATGAAGTCTTTGTTTCCATTTAGAAAAGAATCATGTGTGTACATGTGTCGTCATGTAAACCTTAACTTAGCATGCGTGCTTATGCGATGATATGCTATGTATGCAGTGTTATGCATTCTAAAAAAGCCTTAATGCTTGCATGAGTGGTGTACACATGAAATGTTATGCATCTCATACTATATAACATCGCATGCAATGAGAAAAGAAAACGTGCTAATGGGCACCCATGTGATGATAGTTATGCATCCCATACTACATAATCGTCACATGTTGCCTCCTATGGTGGATCTATATACAAACACATATTATGCATCTCATACTACATAACATGTCTCGTATACTTCTTTGCATGTTATGAGTATAGTGACTATGCTTCGGTTAAGACGTACTGATGACACATCAGTGTGTGTATGCAAATGAATGAAGGGAAACAAATTATACGAGATTGGCTGGTTCGACCAACTTGTCAAACCAACCTCCCTCTAATACCAACTGTCATAACCCGCAAATTCCACTGCCATTAACGGTATATCAAAGTAAAGAAAAATGCATGTCATTATGCCACGTCAGCATGTGATAACTGCGGACGCTCAGGCAAAATTCCTACTTAACCGTGAAGAAAGATCTTTAAGTTGTTTAAATGCAAACCTAGTTTAAGTGTAGTAGTTAGCCGTATCCCTCGGCTTAGTGGCTCATCTAGTTCACAAGAAAAAATAGTTATACGCTGCAGAAAATACTTCCTTTACAAGGTTAAACATCCTACATGAGTTAAAAGGTCCGCAGAGGATGCCTCATGGTACGCAAGTCTAAGTTTATAATAGGAATAAAAGTAGATTTTTACGGTCATTAAATATAGTGATTTAGCATTTTAAAACATGCAATGCGTGAGGTAGTAATAGTAGTTTTTTTATACTTGAAAATACTTATCATGTAATTCTAGCACAAAACATCCCAGAGAGCAAGTAATCCAAATACACAGAAAGAAAACCAACTAAGCAGCTAGCAAGCATCCAAAAATCAACAATCTTGTGGGCGTCAACAAACTGACATGAACCCACATAAAACAAATTATGTCTGAACTAGTAAAACAACAAAAACAACAGTCTACCTCGCTGCGGCGAGGCAAAAACCACAGCTAACACTGCTGCTCGAGACTCCAATACCAGCACCGCAATCCGCTGCAGCTCTGAACCTGAGACATTCCAAAGATAGAACACCTTAACAAGAATGTACAAGTGATGACAGAAGTAAGCCAACAGTAAACAAAGTCAAAAGGTACCAACCTGAGACCCAAGAAAAAATACTTAAATAAAGTACAGCAGTAAGGTACAAAAGTAAAAAAACACTTACGTGAAGCGTCACGTACAACAAAAGTACCCCAAAAGCACAAGACTATAAGGGGAAAAAGTATTCACGATTTAATCATCAGGAATAAGACAAAACTCTATTAGTCACTTGTGGTCAACTCCACCAAAAACAAAACGGGCAGGGTGGTCAACTCATCTGGATATACCCCCATGGATATATTAATCCGTCATAAATGCGGGGGAGATTGGATACTCGACCATACACCACAAAAGAAGAAAAAACCCAAACACTCGGTAGAGTCCCACAAGGTACTAACAGATGGTTCAACATTTCAGCAGTGGATTCGCCCACAAATAACACCCGCAATGAAGAAAATCATGAAGTCACACCCCGTAACGACCCGGGTTTAGAGCTCAGGGGCACACCACAACCCAATTGGGGCTTGGCGGCTTATCTCGCCCCCACGGCATCGCCATAAAGAAAACTATGATATGAATCTCAAGACAACAGTGGCACATCATATTCTACTAGACAATTCTAGATTTGAAGCAGTTGATCAACCCTTAGGAAAAACTTACAATCCTAAATAAACTCTAACGCGTTCTGCATGATAGTTGAGGAACGGTAATAAGAGTGAGATTTAGCCACATCATCAAAACATGTAGCACTTAACAAGGTTATGTAGCAAAATCAAGAGCATGAAAATTATATTCAACAAGTATAACTTCTTCAAATTTCTGCAAATCGGGATAACAAGAAGTTATTAAAATCAACAAGTTATTAAAAATCATGATAACAAGAAGTTGGAAATTTCTGCGAATTGTGATAAAAAGGGAAGAGAAGGAGGAAACCATCACTTGTCTTGGTTTCACCGGAGAAGACCAACAAATCATGCATCGGCGTAGATCGGGACCAAGAAAGACGAGAGAAATCGAAATCTAACAAGAATGGCCAAAAATAGGAGTTAGGGACGAAAACCCTAGAGAGAAAAACTCAAGGAATGGGGAAGATTTTACCAGGATGGCGTAGCTCTTGTTGAGAACTTTCAGGATCTATGATCGGTTCAGGATTTCGAGCACCAGAGCACCGTCGGCGACCACCGGAAGAATCGTGGAAAAATTTCTCTCTCTCCCGCTCACGCCGCTCTGGTTCTGGAAGAAGGAAGAAGATCGGTCTAAGCGGGAGAAAAAAAGTACTCATATATATATATATATATATAAGGTATAAGTAAAATAATTTTATAACATTTCTAAGAGAAGAACCGGGAATGAGGGTTAGCTGGACCGGACATCTCCGGAAGAAGCCATGGATTTCTCGAGTGGAAGAAAATATTTCTCGAGTAGAAGAAGCATTACTCGAGTGATGAAGCAGGTTTCTCGAGTACAAAAGAAGATTACTCGAGTAGAAGATACTTCTCGGGAATAGGGAGGAGGATTACTCGAGTAGAAGAAGAAGGTTTCTCGAGTAATGGAGACGATATTTCTCGAGTACAAGAAGAATTACTCGAGAACTGAAGGAAGCACCACTCGGGAACATCGAACCCATTACTCAAGTACAAGGCCAAAACTTCTCGAGAACAAGGGCAGTTCTCGAGTACAAGCGAATCTTCTCGAGAACAAGAAGGGCAGTTCTCGAGAACAAGACGGCCTTCTCGAGAGCAAGATCAGATCTCGAGTACAGAAGATTTCTCGAGTACTACATAACCTTCTTGAGAAGAAAAAAAAACTTCACGGGAGCATGACTGCATATCTCGAGAACAATAAGTTCTCGAGAACAAATGAGTATTTCTTGAAATAAACTGAAGCATTTCTCGAGAGCTTCAAGACCTCTCTGGAACTAGAGGGGAAATTACTCTAGTAGAGAAATGGCATTTCTCAAGGGACAACACGCTTTCTCGGGAACAAGTCCCGGCCACTCGAGAAAAGAAGGGCAAAACTCCAGAGCACAATACACTTTTCACTCTCGTGAATAAGGCTGTCCATCTCGAGTACAAGCAAGGCAAAATTCAGAAATTCGAATTTGACTAACATTCTGAGATAAAATGTCGACTCTATGAATTTAGAAGCGAAGACAACCCTAGAATCTGACGCACCATTCTTGTGACACTATCATCAAATGCTTGCATAAGCAAATATCATCATAAAGATCCAAACACGCGTCGAGACTCCAAAATGCTCGGATCGCAATAAAACTGGACAAGTCCAAATCCTCAAAGCTTCATCCTTTATATCAAGGAAAGCATTCAACCAATCAAAATCCCGAAATCTGGTCAAACAGACCCAACGGACGCAAAAATGTACAAACGGTGTAGCGCAGTGAACAAAACATAAAAAGGGGGGGGGGGTAACATGCCGACGTCACAAATATGACGACACCACATCAAATAATAATATCAGAAAATAGGGGGCGTTACACCCACCTGTAACATCCCGACTTTTATTGGGCCACCAGAGCTCTAGTGGGCCCAATAAAAGTGGCCCGAACCCTACCCATGACCCGGTAGGAGATAACACTCGGCGGGAAATAGAGCTAGAGAACTCTGAATTGAGTTCTGTCAGTTCCTGTGACATCATATAGTCGATACGAGTGCATCGGAACTCGTTCAGTTGCACCCCTAGGACATATAGCGAATGTGACCATTCCTCGTAAAACGCAACAAGAGCAAATTTTGGATATCGAGCTAGAGAACTTCGAATTGAGTTCTGTCGATTCTTGTGACCTCATATAACCTAGACAGGTGCATCGGAACCCGTCGCGTCACAATCTGATACCTAACGACATATTTATAAACTTTGACTGTTTTAGCGCGCTGCGACGCGCAAATTTTGGACTTCCGCCAAATGGACTCTGATTCAACCCCAGTCAGTGGCGTTGGACTCGTGTGGTCAATATGAAGTCAACGGAAGTCATCCTAGTCAATTTCGATGACAATTGGTCAACTCATGGTCAAATCAAGCATAGTCGTTCATCAAAAAGCGTGCGCACACCAATTGTGACACGACACCCGAACTTTGACCCGACCCCGATGACTTGGACCCTCTTTGACTTTGACTAGAAAGGGGGACCCAACCTAGGGTTGACTTGGTCAAACCCCACCTAAAAACTCATTTTTGGATTTTTTTTTTTCCTCCAAATGAGGGCCCACCTCCTCTCCAAGGGAGGATAGCCCATGCCCCCCTCACTCTTTTTTTGGGCCCCCCAACCAGTAATCAGCCATTAGGAATGGAGGCCCACTCTAACCCTCCTCTCCTCTCTTTCACCCTCTCTTATTCAAAAGGCCTGAGCCCATAAGGGCTTCTTCTCCTTCTCTTCCCCACATGGGGGAAAGGATGGGGCCTCCAGCTGTCCTTGGATAGCTGGAGTGTGGGGATTAATCCCTCCCTAAGGAGGGATTAATCCCACCTTGGCTAGGGGAGGAGATCCCCTCCTCCCCAAGCCTATAAAAGGCCCCCTCCCCCTCTCCATCCCCTCAACTCTCAGAGCAGCTCACCCCTCCCCCTGCCGCCCTGTCGGAGCCCAGGTGGCCAGAAAAAGGCAAACCGAGGCCTCCCTCCCCCTCCACCACCTCCAACTTGGCATGGCTGACCAGGCTGACCCCTCCCGAGCCAACCAGACCCAGGTGGAACCCTTCTCCCTCCCCCTTCCCCGATCTGGACGTGTTGCATGTGTCCCCTGGCGGCCAGAGCACCGCCGGCGCCACCCGAGCCTTGTTCCAGACTGGGTGGTTCCTAAGGAGGAGAACTCCTCCCCCAGTGTCGGTGGTGGCGCTGGGGGAGTGCTATACCACTGGGGGCGGCGACACCCAGCGGTGGAGAGCGGCGGTGCTGCCAGAAAATGCGGCTCTGATAGCACCCGTAAAAAACAGAGAGAAGCTCTATTTTTGAGCCGGCGGCGCATGGCCGCCGGACCATCGCCGACGAGAAGCCTGAACCCCTGTGCGCCAGTCGGGGGTGGATTGGTAGGTAGCCATCCAGTCGAGGAGCGGGGGTGGCGCGGTGGCGCCGGGAGCAGGGCCAAGGCCACCCCAGGCTCTCGGGATGAGATTTCCGGCGGCGACCGGCGGCGCCAGGCCACCGGACCACCGCCAAGAGAGTCACCGGCCCCCGACGAGTTGATCGGGGCCGACGATGGCGGCTGGTAGAGGCTTTCCGGTGGTGGTGGAGGCTGCCACCCTCCACACCGCTGCGAGCAGCAGTGGCCGTCCGATCTCATGATGAGATCGGATGGCCCTAATCTTCTTAATTCTCGCCCCCGCCTCAGCATCAGCGCCACCCACAGCAGATCCGTTGTCGATCCGTTGTGGGGACAGAAGGATAAAATGCATCCTGCGGCTCAATTTCAGCCACAGGGTCAAGATAATTTACTATAGGCAGACCAAATCTAGGGGTAGAGACTTGGGAATATTTTTGGGCCAAATCTAAGACTCTAGGAGAAAAGTGGCCAACATAAAAAATGTGCCCCATGATGAGGGCAACCTCCACAAAAAGTTTGAGAATTTTTAGAGTTGATGTATTATTTTTAAAAGCCAAAATAAAATTTGTTTGGCTAAATTAAATGCTCAAAATACTTTTGAAAATTATAAAAAAATTACTAAGCTCATTTTAGGCCCTCCTAAGGGTTATATCAAAATTTGGGGTCATGGTGATAAGTTCTGATATTTTGCCTAAAATATTGGAAGCCTAGGGTCGCGCATAGATCATTTTTCCGCCTATTTTCCCTTGAAGGTGGAAATTGGAGCGTGCGACCACCCCCCCCCCCCCCATTGTAATCAAATAAGTATTCTAATACATCTCTAGTCTTGTACTAGTCGAGCTTATTTTAGGATTTCAGTACATCTCCAGTCTCGTACTGGTCGAGCTTATTTTAAGTACATCTCCAGTCTCGTACTTGTCAAGTTTATTTTAAGTACACCTCCAGTCTCGTACTGGTCGAGCTTATCTTAATGATTTCAATTCAGTACATCTCCAGTCTCGTACTGGTCGAGCTTATTTTAGTATTTCTGTACATCTCCAGTCTCACACTGGTCGAGCTTATTTTAAGTACACCTCCAGTCTCGTACTGGTCGAGCTTATTTTAATGGTTTCAATTTAGTACATCTTCAGTCTCGTACTGGTCGAGCTTATTTTAGTATTTCATTATTGCTCGAGTCTCGTACTGGTCAAGCTTAATTTAATGCTTTCAATTCAGTGCATCTCCAGTCACGTACTGGTCAAGCTTATTTCAGAACTTTCTATTCAGTACTACTCCAGTCTCGTACTGGTCACATTTTTATTCCAACACTTTTAATAAGCAGCATAATCACCGTACTTATCTTCATTGCAATTTACAATTATAATCTCGGGTCCTGCTCTGACGAGCAGTGGTTGTTTAAGTTGAGCCTTAGTTGGGGATAACTGGAGTTGAGGTAGTCCTCCAGGTCTATCCCCAAATAATGTGCTCCCTCACTCCTTGTTGAAAGTAGAGCTAAGTGTCGACGCCCGAAGTCTAAAGCCTGGTAGGGCAGGCCAACGTATACCCGGTGTATGTGTTGGTTGCCATTTTGTTTGATTGTTTGTAAATTGCTTGCGGTGAAATAGCGGCAGGTCAGTCCCTCTCGCAGACCGTTCGTACCAGTGCGGGAAGGTCGACGACTCAAGGTGACAGGGAGATGAGTACCACGGGTGACCAGCTGTTATATTCCCTGTCGGGTTTTCCTCCGCTGGTCGGCCAAAATGATTCGCCGGATGTCGCTCACATCCAAGAATACACAAGGTTATATGTTAGGGCCTGGGGTTGTGCTGTACAATCACCCCCAGAAGTTGCAGGACTGGCCACTGTCACCGACGACCACATTGGTGAGGCCCGTGGGGCTCGCTAACCTGCTAGAATAGAAGCGGTCCAAACTATGTCGACATAGGATCTGTGTGCGTGCCTATGAATGTCTGCGGTATGTGCGCGATTATGAATGCATGCAGTGTATGTGCGGCTGTGAATGTCTGCGATAGAATTCAGGATATGAAAACATGATGTGTTGATGAGCTAACAGAGCTTTGTTATAACTAACTTATATTGTTGTTGCTTTTCTTTCCAGTTATGTTATCTTGCACTATTTTATAGTTGCTCCTAGCTAGATATATATATATATATATATATATATATATATATATATATATATATATATATATATATATATATATATATATATATATATATGAAATGTTGTGCTAACTCTCTCTTGTTTCGGCTATTTACATTTGTCGGGTGGCTGTGTGCTCTTCCCCAGGATATGGATCCGGGGAGGATATTTGTTTCCACTTAGTTCTGTGACTAACGGTTATCTAAATAACCATTCACAGGAAATAGAGTATCGTAGTGACTCGCTGCCGTATGATATTACACCAGCGACTAGGACTACTCGAGCAGATACTCCCCCGCCATCCCCAGAGTTTAGAGACGTGAGTACCATCGAGCAGCATAGAGAGAGAGTATGAGGGTTATATGTAGTGCATGAATATCCCACGGGCTTATATAAATGCTTAGGCTTCGGCCCTAGAACCTCTGTATTAACATGATGTGATATTTATATCTGCAGTGGTTTCCTATTAATGCTTCCGCTATACTTTGATGGGTGGTGAATGTTATGATTCGAGACAAGCTAGGCGGCCATCTAGTTCTTAGATATGGTGGATCGTTTTCCCTAGGAGCACTGGGTGGACGTCTTGGGCCTGTAGTACCCCTCCGGCCCGACCCAGGCAAAGGTTGGGGGGAGGTACTACAAATGGATCAGAGCCATCATGATTCGTCCTTGTGGAGCAGTCTCAGGATCCCTCCATCCCTTGCTTCGTTCTGGGTTCGGGACGAACCTTGCAGTGGAAGCCTGGTGAACCCTAGTGTAGAGGCTTAGGAATTCTAGACTATACGATAGTACGCCCATACACCGTTGTTTTCCTCTTGGGTTGTCGTTTTTGCAAATTTCCCCTACTTTTGTAAAATACTGACACTCTTTCCTGTTACTTCCCCAGATACCTGAGTACAGTAATGGGGGATCCTTGTCCAGAGGAGATGTTCCAGCTACTCCACCTCTATACCCGGTCGCTCCCGCGGTCGTACCAATTGCCGAGACAGATATGGGGCAGACATTGACGGCTATTCTAGCGACTTTCCGGGCTGCCCTGACATAGCCACCACGAGAGATAACCGCACCCACCGATCTGCTGACGAATTTCAGAGGATTAAGGCCTCCTCCTTTCAGAGGTACGGAGACGGCCATCTAGATAGAGGTGTGGGTGGAGCGGGTGGAGTAGCTGTTAGTGGGAATGATGTGCCCAGTTGTGGCTGCAGTCTCTTTAGTGGTGACCCTTTTGGAGGGATACACGAGGGATTGGTGGAGAGCGGCTAGTCGCTCTACCTTTCATGGTCGGCCGTTGAGCGCAATCCTTTGGGGGGAGTTCTCCGTGGCTTTACTAAAGTTCTTCATCACAGATGCAGACCGAGCCATGCTGCAAGAGAGGTTCCTGCTCATTCGACAGAGCAATCGCACAGTGGTAGAGTACGGGAGAGAGTTTATACACCTGGCACACTTCGTCGGGAATCTGGCTACCTCTGACAGGGATAGAGCTTCTCGGTTCTACCGAGGACTACGAGATGACCTGTGGCAGGCCCTGATCATGCTCTCTCGGGCCACCTTTCACACCATAACCGCCCATACAGCAGCATTAGAGTTGGACCAGCAGACAGTGGCTCAGCGGCGCAGAGGCCAGCTAGAGCTTCCTCTAGACCAGAGGCGAGACGGAGGAGTCGCTCCTCACAGAGAAGATAGAGAGCGCAGGCAGCGATTCCGCAGAGATCCCTATAGGCACCCACCAGTACCCCCAACACCCCCAGCTGCGTAGCCAGACATCATACCAGCTCCAGCACCACAACCCCCACTAGTGGCCCGACGAGATGTTCCCTTCGCAGGGAACTGCTTCTTATGTCAACAACCAGGACATATGAGGGCTTTGTTCCCACAGGAGACAGGGAGACCGGGATTAGGAGCAGTTCAGGGTGGACAGCCTGCACGGGGATAAGGTCAGAGAGGCCGCGGAGACAGAGCTGGCAGGAGAAGCCAGCAGGGCCGAGTAGCGCCCCTGGAGGCCTACGCATTAGACTTACAGCACGGACCGACCCCTGACGTAGTCATAGGTATATACTTTAGGCGATAGTGAGATATCAGATCTTAGTACTGGTGTTGTGTATTACATATATATATGTGCTTACATCTTCTATATTAGTTAGATGATATATATGTATATGTTTCCCATATCGTCAGAAAACTTGTTGGTAGAAGGATACCCTACCAAAACCCTTTTCGACACAGGAGCGACACATTCTTTCGTCTCCCACGAATTCATCGCAACAAAAGAAAATGTTATTCGTTCAACCGGACTGTCTATACGAATCCGTTTACCGGACGGGTCGAATATTACATCTACCGAAAAATGCTCGTTCCAGGCTGTGTTGGGAGAAGTAGAATTTGTGATCTACGCAACCATCCTAACAATAACTGGATTTGATATAATTATGAGGATGGACTTGCTGGCCGAGAACCAAGCACAGATAAACTGTTCCACGCGAGAAGTCCGGCTACAGAACCCAAATGGCCAGAGCGTCACGTTGACAGGTGTGCCCTCTGTCTCGCATGTTATTCTAACTTCTACGCAGATTGTGAAATCAGTCCGACAGAAGGACGAAGTATAACTTATCTATTTTGAGATGGAAGACAAAACCCAGGTACTCGCCAAGGTCCCAGTAGTCCGCGACTTTCCAAATATTTTCCCTGAGTCCCTCCCGGGATTGCCACCCCAGCGAGAGGTCGACTTTCAGATTGAGCTCGTATCCAGAGCACGGCCAGTATCACGAGCCCCCTACCGGATGGCCCCAAGAGAGCTGACTGAATTGAAAATTCAACTACATGAACTAATAGATGCTGGATTCGTCCATCCTAGTTCCTCGTACTGGGGAGCCTCGGTGCTTTTCGTTAAGAAGAAAGCCGTGACATTGCGACTGTGCATCGACTACAGGGAACTGAATAAGCTTACTATACGCAACACATACCTCCTCCCTAGGATCGACGAACTGTTCGATCAGTTGCAAGGTGCATCCGTGTTCTCCAAGATGGACCTGCGATCTGGCTATTATCAGCTTCGAATCCGAGAGGAATATATTCCCAAGACTGCCTTCAGCTCTCGATACAGTCTATATGAGTTCCTAGTGATGCCCTTCAGGCTCACCAATGCGCCCTCAGCCTTCATGGCCCTAATGAATAAAGTCTTGGAACCCTTCTTGGATCACTTTGTCATCATCTTCATAGACGACATCTTAATCTACTCGAAGACCAAGACAGACCATACCCGGCACCTGTAGATGGTGCTATTAAAGCTCCGGGAGCACTCTCTCTTCGTCAAATTCAGTAAGTGCGAGTTTTGGCTAGAAGAAGTTGGATTCTTGGGCCACACAATAAACAAGGAAGGTGTGGCAGTAGACCAAGCCAAGATCCAGGCAGTACAAAATTGGCCGCAACTCAAGACGGTTGCGGACATCCGGAGTTTTATCGGTCTTACCGGATACTATAGGAAGTTCGTCGAAGGTTTTTCCAAAACTGCCCTACCCCTAACTGCTCTCACCAAGAATGATGCCGCATTCTGATGGACGCCGGAGTGCGAGGCTGCGTTTCGCGCCAATCCTTACGATCCCCACAGGGACCGAGGGATTCCAAATCTACATCGATGCCTCCCTGAAGGGATTGGGAGCTATTTGAATGCAGCATGGCAAGGTAGTGGCCTACGCATCTCGGCAATTGGATCCGCACGAATTCATTTACGCAGTACACGATTTAGAGTTGGGCGCCGTCGTCTTCGCCCTTAAAATATGGATGCATTATATATACGGAGTAAGATGTGAGATTTTCTCCGACCACAAGAGCCTCAAGTATATCTTCACGCATAAGGAGCTGAATCTCCAGCAGTGTCGATGGCTAGAATTCTTATGCGATTACGACTTCGCTCTCCAATATCACCCCGGGAAGGCTAACAGAGTCGCTGACGCCTTGATCCGCCAGCCTGCGATAGCCGAGAGTTGGATGAAGCAGATCCCTAAGGAACTTTTCCAGTACTTGATAGACTTGGAGATTACCCTAGTTGCCCGAAGAGATCCGAAACAGTACTATTCTCAGCTGTATTGGATGGAGATCCAATGCGACATCCGAGACCAGATACGTGGAGCCCAGAAGCTTGACCCATAGGTAATGTCGATCATCTGATCTATTCAAGGAGGGGCATAGGAGGATTATAATCTGCATGGTGGAATTTTACAATTCAAAAATCGCATATTCGTTCCTGCTACCGGAGTAATTCGTAAGGAAATTCTGCAATAGGCCCATCAGTCCAGGTACTTGATTCACCCTGGCATAGTTAAGATGTGTGTGGACCTGCGCAGGACCATTTATTGTCCTGGAATGAAAAGAGATGTCACCAACTTTGTGGTCCAGTGTCAGACCTATCAGAAGGTTAAAGCCGAATGCCGCAGTCCAGGAGGCCTATTATAGCCCCTGCTGATACCAGAATGGAAGTTCGAAGATATCTCCATGGACTTCGTCCACAGCCAACCTCGATCCCGCGCTTGGAATGAATCAATTTGGGTGATCATAGATCGACTCACCAAGATAGCGCGGTTCATTCCAAATCGATAGGGTGGCGGAGTAGATATCCTGGCCTGAATGTTCCTAGATAAAGTGGTCTGATTTCACGGAGTACCAAAGTCCATCGTATCAGATCGTGATGGGCGTTTCACATCTAAGGAGTGGAGGCAAGTACAGGCATACTTAGGAACCAAATGGGCCTTCAACACCGCCTTCCACCCGCAGACAGACGGACAGACGGAGAGGACGAACCGGACGATGGAGGATCTTCTTCGATTGTGCATAGTGGAACACAATGAGCCGTGGGAGCAGCTGCTGCCACTAGTCAAATTCTCATGCAATAACAGCTACCAGGCTAGCATTAAGATGGCTCCTTACGAAGAATTGTATGGGAGGCGTTGCCGAACCACGTTGACTTGGGCTCAGGAAGAAGACCCAGAAGCCTTGGGAGTAGCTTACATTGATGACACTATGGCAGCGATACGACTTATCTAGGAATGATTGCGGGAAGCACAGAGCCGATAGACCAAGTACTATGATGTGCGACACCGACCGGTGGAGTTCAGCGTGGGGGAGATGGTGTTTTTGAAAATAAAGCCCATACATGGTGTCTCCCGGTTGAGAAAGCAGAAAAATTTAGATCCCCGCTACTTGGGCCCCTATCCGATGATAGAGCGTATTGGCCCCGTCGCCTATCGTTTAGCCTTGCCCCCAGAGTTGGGGAATCTTCACAATGTGTTTCATGTCTCTTCCTTGAGAAGAGTCCTCCGGCAACCAGAGCAGCACCTTCCTACCACACTGGTGCAACTACGGTCGGATAGATCTATCCAGCTTGAACATGTTAGAGTAGTAGATTACAAGGTGAAGACACTACGTAACAAAACCATTCTGATGGTTAAGGTACTATGGTCAAACTGTGGACGGGAGGAGTTCACGTGGGAACCTGAAGCACTCCTCCGAGAGATGCACCGAGAGCTCTTTCCCCAAGTATGTTACTTTTTCCCCCCTACTACAAGCAAATATTTGGGGACGAAAATCCTTTTATTTTTATTGGATTGTAACATCCCGACTTTTAGCCCTAGTGGGCCTAATAAAAGTCGCCCAAACCCTACCCATGACCCGGTGGAAGATAACACTAGGCGGGAAATAGAGCTAGAGAACTCCAAATTGAGATCTGTCAGTTCTTGTGACCTCGTATAGTCGTACGAGTGCATCGGAACTCGTTCAGTTGGACCCCGAGGTCATATAGTGAATGTGACCATTCCTCGTAAAACACAATGAGAACAGATTTTGGATATCGAGCTAGAGAACTCCGAATTGAGTTCTGTCGATTCTTGTGACCTCATATAACCTAAACAGGTGCATCGGAACCCGTCACATCACAATCCGAGACCTAACGACAGATTTATACACTTTGACCGTTTTAGCGCACTGCGACGCGCAAATTTTGGACTTTCGTCAAATGGACTCCGATTCAACCCCAGTCAGTGGCTTTGGACTCGTGTGGTCAATACGAAGTCAACGAAAGTCGTCTCAGTCAATTTCGAAGACAATTGGTTAACTCATGGTCAAATCAAGCATAGTCGTTGACCGAAAAGCGTGCGCACACTAATTGTGACACGACACCCGAACTTTGACCTGACCCCAATGACTTGGACCCTCTTTGACTTTGACCAGCAAGGGGGACCCACCCTAGGGTTTACTTGGTCAACCCCTCCCCCCCCCCCCCCGAAAAACTCATTTTTGGATTTTTGTTTTCTCCAAATGAGGGCCCACCTCCTCTCCAAGGGAGGATAGCCCATGCCCCCTTCACTCTTTTATTGGGCCCCCAACCAGCAATCAGCCATTAGGAATGGAGGCCCACACTACCCCTCCTCTCCTCTCTTTCCCCCTCTCCTATTCAAAAGGCCCAAGCCCATAAGGGCTTCTTCTCCTTCTTTTCCCCACACGGGGGAAAGGATGGGGCCTCCAGCTATCCTTGGACATCTAGAGGGTGGGGATTAATCCCTCCCTAAGGAGGGATTAATCCCACCTTGGCTAGGGGAGGAGAGCCTGTAACGCCCTGCACGGCGTGACATCACGACATGTATTTTCTCGTGCTCTGATATTATGTGAATGTGTGAGAAAATGCGGGTTGTGACAGAGCCCCTCCTCCCCAAGCCTATAAAAGGCCCCCTCCCCCTCTCCATCCCCTCAACTCTCAGAGCAGCTCACCCCTCCCCCTGCCCCCCCCCCCCCTGCCGGACCCCAGGTGGCCGGAAAAAAGGCAAGTCGAGGCCTACCTCAACCACCGCCAAATTGGGATGGCTGACCAGGTCGGCCCCTCCCGAGCCCACTAGACCCAGGTGGAACCCTTCTCCCCCCCCTTCCCCGATCTATATGTGTTGCATGTGTCCCCAGGCGGCCTAAGCGCCGCCGGCGCCACCCGAGCCTTGTTCTAGACCGGGTGGTGCCTAAGGAGGAGAACTCCTCCCCCCAGCACCGGTGGTGGTGCTGGGGGAGTGCTATACCACTGGGGGAGGCGACCCCCAGCGGAGGAGAGCGGCGGTGCTGCCGAAAAATGCGGCTCTGGCGACACCCGCAAAAAACAGAGAGAAGCTCTGTTTTTGAGCTGGCGGCGGCGGCCGGTGGCCTATGGCCGCCGGACCACCGCCGGCGAGAAGCCTGACCCCCGGCGTGTCGGCCGGGGGTGGACTGGTAGGTGGCCATCCACCTGAGGAGCGGTGGTGGCGCGGTGGCGCCGGGAGCAGGGCCACCGCCACCCCAGTCTCTCGGGATGAGATTTCCGGCAGCGGCCAGCGGCGCTGGACCACCGCCTAGAGAGTCGCCGGACCCCGGCGAGTTGATCGGGGCCGGGGATGGCGGCTGGCGGAGGCTTGCCGGCGGTGTTGGAGGCTGCCACCCTCCACTCCGCCGGGAGCAGCAGTGGTCGTCTGATCTCATGATGAGATCAGACGACCCTGATCTTCTTAATTCCCCCCCCCCCCCCCCCGCCTCAGCATCAGCGCCCCCCACAGCGGATCCGCTGTGGGGACAGAAGGATAAATGCATCCTGCGGCTCAATTTCAGCCGCAGGATCAAGATAATTTACTATAGGCAGAGCAAATCTAGGGGCAGTGACTTGGTAATTTTTTGGGCCAAATCGAGGCCTTTAGGACAAAAGTGACCAACATGAAAAATGTTCCCCATAATGAGGGTTACCTCCACTATTTTGAGAATTTTTGAAGTTGACTTAGTATTTTTAAAAGCCAAAATAAATTTTGTTTGGCTAAATTAAATGCCCAAAATACTTTGGAAAATTAAAAAAAAAGTACTAGGCTCATTTTAGATCCTCCTAAGGGTTATATCAAAATTTGGGGTCATTGTGATAAGTTTTGATATTTTTCCTAAAATATTGGAAGCGTAGGGTTGCGCACAGATCATTTTTCCGCCTATTTTCCCTCGAAGGTGGAAATTGGAGCGTACGACCCCCCCCCCCCCCCCCCCCCCCCGTAATCAAATAAGTATTCTAACACATCTCCAATCTCGTACTGGTCGAACTTATTTTAGAATTTCAGTACATCTCCAGTCTCGTAATGGTCGAGATTATTTTAGCATTTTAGTACATCTCTAGTCTCGTACTGGTCGAGCTTATTTTAAGTACATCTCCAGTCTCGTACTAGTATAGCTTATTTTAAGTACACCTCCAGTCTCGTACTGGTCGAGCTTATTTTAATGCTTTCAATTCAGTACATCTTCAGTCTCGTACTGGTCGAGCTTATTTTAGTATTTCAGTACATCTCTAGTCTCGTACTGGTCGAGCTTATTTTAAGTACACCTCAAGTCTCGTACTAGTCGAGCTTATTTTAATGCTTCAATTCAGTACATCTCCAGTCTCGTACTGGTCAAGCTTATTTTAGTATTTCAGTACTGCTCCAGTCTCGTACTGGTCAAGCTTCCTTTAGTGCTTTCAATTCAGTGCATCTCCAGTCACGTACTGGTCAAGCTTATTTCAGAACTTTCTATTCAGTACTACTCCAGTCTCGTACTGGTCACATTTCATTCCAGCACTTTAAATAAGTAGCATAATCACCGCACTTATCCTCATTGCAATTTACTATTATAATCCTGGGTCCTGCTCTGACGAGCAGTCATTGTTTAAGTTGAGCCTTAGTTGGGGATAACTGGAGTTGAGGTAGTCCTCCAGTTCTAGCCCCAAATAATGTGCTCCCTCTCTCCTTGTTGAAAGTAGAGCTAAGTGTCGACGCCCGAAGTCTAAAGCCTGGTAGGGCAGGCCAACGTAGACGCGGTGTATGTGTTGGTTGCCCTTTTGTTTGATTGTTTGTAAATTGCTTGCGGTGAAATAGTGGCGGGTCAGTCCCTCTCGCAGTCCGTTCGTACCAGTGCGGGAAGGTCGACGACTCAAGGTGACAGGGAGATGAGTACCACGGGTGACCGGCCGTTATATTTCCCGTCGGGTTTTCCTCCGCTGGTCGGCCAAAACGATTAGCCGGATGTCGCTCACATCCAAGAGTACACAAGGTTGTACGTTAGGGCCTGGGGTTGTGCGGTACGATCACCCCCAGAAGTGGCAGGACTGGACACTGTCACCGACGGCCACATCGGTGAGGACCGCGTGGCTCGCTACCCTGTTGAAGTAGAAGCGGTCCAAACTATGTCGACATAGGGTCTGTGTGCGCGGCTATGAATGCCTGCGGTATGTGTGCGACTATGAATGCCTGCGGTGTGTGCGCGGTTCTGAATGCCTGCGATAGAATTCAGGATATGAAAACCTGATGTGTTGATAAGCTAGTGGGGCTTTGTTATAACTGACTTATATTGCTGTTGCTTTTCTTTCTAGTTATCCTATCTTGCACTCTTTTATAGTTGCTCCTAGCTATATATATATATATATATATATATATATATATATATATATATATATATATATATGAAATATTGTGCTAACTCTCTCTTGCTTCGGCTATTTACATTTGTCAGGTGGGTGTGTGCTCGTCCCCAGGATATGGATCCGGGGAGGAGATTTGTTTCCACTTAGTTCTGTGACTAACAGTTATCTAAATAACCATTCACAGGAAATGGAGCATCGTAGTGACTCGCTGCCGCAAGAGATTACACCAGCGACAAGGACTACTCGAGCAGATGCACCCCCGCCATCCCCAGAGTTTAGAAACGTGAGTACCGCCAAGCAGCATAGAGAGAGAGAGAGTATGAGGGTTATATGTAGTTATGAATAGCCCACGAGCTTATATAAACGCTTAGGCTTCGCCCCTAGAATCTCTTTATTAACATGATGTGATATTTATATCTGTAGTGGTTTCCTGTTAATGCTTCCGCTATAATTTGATGGGTTGTGAATGTTATGATTTCAACCGAGCAAGGCGGCCATCAAGTGCTTGGATAGGGTGGATCGTTTTCCCTAAGAGCACTGGGTGGATGTCTTGGGCCAGTAATACCCCTCCGGCCCGACTCGGGCAAAGGTTGGGGGGAGGTACTACACCCCCCTCCCACTAACTTGGTGGTTTAGTGGGTGGTTACTTGTAGATCGGATGACGACGGATGCTCAGTAACGATCGGATGGTGGCCGACTTGCAAGCGGCGGCGACGGTGGACGGCGGCGGCAGGCGGCGGGCGACAGTGGCGGGCGACGGTGGCGGGCGACGGTGGCGAGTGCCGGCGGCGGGCGGCCAGTGGCGGCCGACGGTAGTTCTTGAATGGGAGGTCACCATGATCTATCATATTGTGGTGGAGATCTTGAGGGAGTGGGTTGACCAGTCAAATCCATGATCTCCACAATATGAGGCATCATGTCGGAGATGGTTAAGTGCACACCCAAGCTTATAAATGGGGCTTCATTCCTATCATATACTACATCATTTGAATTAGAAATTGAGTTGCAGGTGCCTCAAAATATATTTGATTTATAATTTCTATGAGTGTGTGTTGTATATACGAGTTAAGTGTATTTAAAAATATATGTATCTTTTTGAACTGTCTTATGTGCATTTTCATGAGAAATGTTCAACATAAAAGTTGTATATATCAACTAGATATACAACCTTTATGTTGAACATTTTTTTATTTGAAGCATTTTAGACTCCTGATTTGGCCCCCGAAAAAAGTCACGATGAACATATGTACGGACTCCTGGGTTCGGCGTGATATTTTTCGGGGGCCATATCGGGAGACTAAAATGCTTCAAATTAAAAATTATTCAACATGAAAGTTGTAGATCTCGACGAGATCTACAACTTTCATGTTGAACACTTTTTTATTTGAAGCAATTTAGATCCCCGGCCTATTTGGCCCCAGAAAAAAGTCATGCCGGACATATGCACGGACGCACGAGTTCGGCATGACTTTTTTCCGGGGCTAAACGGCGTCAAATTAAGAAGTGTTCAACATGAAAGTTGTAGATCTCGTCGAGATCTACAACTTTCATGTGGAACACTTCGCATAAAAATGCGCGTAAAAGACAATTTGAAAAAACACGATGGGAAATAGGGTTTGCTAGAAGTCATTTCAAATAACAAAAATATTAATGTTTTGAATATTTTTTGGTTTGCTAGAAGCGAAATATGATTTGCTTATAACAGCACTCATAAAACATCATGTGAGCCCAACCATATTCCATTACATGTGGAGGAGCATATAAATGGATTATTTTGAACTTCATTGGGTAAATTAATAATTTGCCATAAATGATGACTTAAACATAGGCTATAACTAACAATAAATTAACAATTAGGTATGAATAAACTAACAAAAGAAATAAGGAGAAATTCAATGATGATTTAAACCCCAATGATTTAGGCTGCGTTTGACGCGGCTTATTTGCTACGATGAGGTTGGACAAAAAATGCTATTGTCATGGAATATATGTTTGGTATGCCAAATGTTACTACGGTTGCAAAAAACAAAACTAATTTGGAGAATGTTTGACATGACAATGATGTTTTGTCCAACCTCATTGGAACAAGTAAGTCATGTCAAACATAACCTTAATATTTGTAAGGATAGACATACACCAAACCAATACAACAAAACTACGAGCATAATAACACGTAACCATATGAATCAACTCTAAACCCCCAAACCAGTTTAACTTTAATTCAATTCCTCCTAAAAAGCATGCACCACTTAATTTCCAGAGAACCAAGTTTGAAGAAAAAGGAGAAGACACACAGACAAATCATGAAAAAGAAGTTGCAAAATGCTTCCAATTGCCTATACATAAGAAGAGAAACACATAACTAATAAACCTCCAATAGCAAAGAAGAGAAACACATAATATTACAAAAATGATATCATATGTATATGTTGGGGCACGGCCGCCGGGAACGGGCGAAGCCCGCCGTTGCCGGCTGGCTGAGTACTGTCGCGCTTGGCCGTAGGGGCGAAGCTCCGTCTCGGACACTTGTCTGTGTGTGTATAATATATCTTATTATATAAAACAATATAGGTATTTGGAGGCACATCATAGATCAAACAAGAGCCATTGGATCATGAGAGAGAGCATGAGATGGGGGAGAGAGTTGGGAGAGAGAGGAGGGAGAGAGAAAGAAAGAGAGTAGAGAGAGGGAGAGAGGGTGGGGGGATTATATATATATATTATTATTATTATTAAAGAGAGAGGAGAGGAGAGTGAAGGAGAGAGAGCTAGAGAGAGAGAGAGAGGGATAGGAAGAAAAATAGAGAGCAAAAATAATATTTTTACATCAAATAATAATTTTTTTACAATATAAATATTGTAATATTAATATATATTTTTTACGATCATTTTGAGTACTCATATGTGTATGTTGCGGATATGATCCGGGCGAAGCCCGTGTCGAGGCGTCTACAAGTTGCCTGTCTGGATGCGTCCGAAGGCCGTCCGAGAGCATCGAGCACGGGCTTAGCCCGTGCAAAAATGCTCTTGTATATATATGTGTGTATATTTCTTTATATATGTTAGCTATATATTAAAAAGAAATATCTTTTGAGATTTTTGGGGAGACATGTGAGACACCAGAGCAGTCAGAATTGTCCATGTACAATAAAAAATCACGGCGCTTCCACAATTTATTTAGGCTTCATTTGTTTCGGCGGTGGCAGATCGATCCGGCGGGTGGAAACGGAGTGTTCGAAATGGAGGGGGAGGTGGCTGCTTGAAACGGAGCTTTTTGGGGCGTTTCTCAGGCGGGCGGGTGGAAACGGAGCAAACGCCGCCGGAGGTTCATTTGTTTTCCCGCCTTCCGGTGGCGTTTGCCCAAAACGGAGCTCCGAAACGCCCAAACAAATAGAGCCTTAGATTATTGTCATCAGCACTACACATATAGCTATCAACACTCATTTAAATTTTTTTTTTTTTTTAGATTTTGGCTTCGTTTGAGGGACTTATTTTTACTGGTCAAACGGTTACGACTGCATGTACCGGATCTTAATTAAGTCCGCCACCGGTGAAAATAAGTCCCCCAAAGGGAGCCTTTCTAAAAAAAAACCAACGGCACTCATCGGCATCCCCTGAGAAGAAGTCCCTGCTTCCATGACAAGTGGAAAGTTCTTCTCCGCATTAAAAAGAAATATCTTTTGAGATTTCGTCAATGGCTTCTCAATCATAGGCTCCTTGTCGCAGTTCATCTCCTCCCCGAGCTGCTGTCCCGTTTAGATATTTGCAGTGGTTGGATTTCATTAGCGTGTCAAGAAAAAACATTCATTAATTGTGTTAGAAATGTAATTGGCTATTTGTATTCTTCTTGAAAGGGACCAATTTGGTCTTACATATATAGAAGAAGAGCAAGGGGAGAGAGCCCATTTAGACAATGTGGGACTAAAAGAGAGAGACAATAAATGCACTATTAAATACAAACAATACAATATTTAACACGCCCCCTCAAACTCACGGTGGATCATGAACCGAGAGTTTGCTAATAAGATAACGGAATCTTGCAGTTGTGAGAGACTTGGTGAGGAAGTCTGCAACTTGTTCTTCAGAGGTAATGAACGGTAGAGAGATGGTGTTGGCGAGGAATTCCTGACGAGTAAAGTGACAATCGATCTCAATGTGTTTTGTCCGTTCATGGAACACCGGATTGGAGGCGATTTGAATGGCGCTTCGATTGTCACAAAATAGGGGAGTGGGGCCTGTTATCTGGACACCAAGGTCGCGAAGAAGACGACGAAGCCAAACTATTTCAGCAGTGGTGGAAGCCATGGCACGATACTCAGCCTCCGTGCTGGAGCGCGCAATGGATTCCTGTTTCTTACTACGCCAGGAGATCAGAGAGTCACCCAGGAAAACACAGAACCCAGTAGTGGAGCGACGAGTGGTGGCATCCCTCGCCCAGTCAGCATCCGAAAATGCTCGGAGGGTGAGTGGCGAAGTGGCAGAGAGAAATAACGAGCGACCGACAGAGCCGCGTAGGTAGCGGAGTATCCGGAGTACCGCGGCATAGTGAGCAGAGCGAGGAGCTTGAACAAATTGACTGACGAAGCTAACAGCGTAAGCAATGTCCGGTCAAGTCATGGTGAGATAGACCAGCATCCCGACGAGGCGCCGATAGCGGGAGGCATCGGGCAGCGGTTCCCCATCTGTAGGAAGAAGTTTCAGATTTAGCTCAACGGGGGTGTCAACAGTGCGGGTGTCAGTGAGAGCGGCCACGGAGAGAATATCGGAGATGTATTTTTGCTGAGACACCAGAATCCCGCGGTTGGAGCGGGCAATCTCTAACCCAAGGAAGTAGCGAAGGGGGCCCATGTCCTTCATCTCGAACTGACTGCGGAGGTGTTTCTGAAGAGCGGCAATGGTGACGTGATCATCTCCAGTGATAATCATGTCGTCAACATACAGGAGCAGGATGGCGCAACCCTGAGCGGAGGTGCGGGTAAACTGGGCATGATCAGTCTGGCGTTCAATGAAACCAGCCTTGAGAACTGCAGTGCGGAAGCGGGACCCGGTGAAGGAGCTGAGCAGCAAGAAGAGAAAACTCAGGACGCAGAGCAGCAAGAAACTGATGAAGATGGCCCTCGGAGAGGTGGCGCTGAAATTCCAAGGAGCGAGGACAACCGCAGGGCAAGGGAATCAGAGAATCCAGTTCGTGCCAGTAGGCACTCATCAGAGTGAAGAAGTCCTGAATGGAGCGACCGTCTTGGCGGGCAGCCTGAGAATCGCAGATAAGACGGTGACGCCGAGCTCCACCACGGGGAACGAAATGGTCACGGAGATATTCCCACATGGCACGGGCGGAAGGAAGGCGACCGATAGACGTGAGAAGCGGGCGAGCAACGGACTCCAGGAGGTAAGCCCGGATAGCATGATCGCGCCGGTGCCAAAGAGTGAAGGCATCGAGAGAAGCGGCGTCGACAGAAGGTGTGGCGGAACCGGTTGCGGCGGCGGGCTTGGCGGCAGGGGCAGGAGGCGCACCGATGATGTGATCCCAAAGATCACGGGAGGAGAGAGCGGCCTCAACGGTAAGGGCCCAGTCAGGCCAGTCGCTAGCGCCGGCGAGCTGGAAGGACGTGGCCTTCAGCGGAGGCGAGATCAGAGGAGCAGCCATGGAGTCGCAAGGAAGTGGGCGGACTGGCGGGCTGGGGAGGGGCGGACTGGCGGACTGGCGGGCTGGGGAGGGGCGGACTGGTGGGCTGGGGAGGCGGGTTGGGGCGGACTGGGGGAAGCGGACTGGCGGGCTGGGGAGGGGCGGACTGGCGGGCCGGGGATGCGGGTTGGGGCGGACTGGGGGAAGCGGACTGGCGGGCTGGGGAGGGGCGGACTGGCGGGCTGGGGATGCGGGTTGGGCGGACTGGCGAACTGGGTTGACGGACTGGGGATGCGGGCTGGCGAACGGGGTTGGCGAGCTGGCGGACTGGGGATGTGGCGGGCTGCGGGGGAGGTGGCGGACTGCGGGGGGCAGACGGGCGGACTAGCGGACTGGCGGACTGGGTGGCGAGCGGGGGGGGGGGGGGGGGGGGGGGACGGGCGGGCTGGGGAGGTGGCGGACTGCTGGGCAGGGGGCGGACTGAGCGGGAGAGCAAGCGGACTGAGCGGGCTGAGCGGGCAGGAGGCGGACGGGCCGGCAGAGGCGCGAGCAAAGAGGCGAGCGCGAAAAATTAACCTGGCTCTGATACCATGTTAGAAATGTAATTGGCTATTTGTATTCTTCTTGAAAGGGACCAATTTGGTCGTACATATATAGAAGAAGAGCAAGGGGAGAGAGCCCATTTAGACAATGTGGGACTAAAAGAGAGAGACAATAAATGCACTATTAAATACAAACAATACAATATTTAACAAATTGCAACAATGGGGTCATGAGCTCCAGAAATCTCTGAATGAAGAAGACAACCAACGCGGATGAGTTGAGGGAACAAGTGCTTCAAGTTGGCATCCCCTCAAGCTCAAGTGAAGGTGAAAACGGAGTGTTCGAACCGGAGGGGGGAGGTGGATGTTTCAAACAGAGCTTTTTGGAGCGTTTCTCGAGGGCGGGTGGAAATAGAGCAAATGCCGTCGGAGATTCATTTGTTTACACTCATTCCGGCGGCGTTTGCCCAAAACGGAGCAGCGAAACGCCCAAACAAATAGAGCCGAAAGAGAACCACCATTCCGTTTTGAAATCGGAATGGAGCCAAAATTGAACTCCCAGCAGCGTCAAAAACATGCTGCTCATTCCGTTTGGACCGAATGGAGGAAAAACGGGTTCTCAAACATAGCTTTGGACTGACATTAAGGTTTTAGTAATATTCGATCACATTTGTTGCCAAGATAACGCTAAACCTCCCTGGTTGCAATGTATGCCCTTTAAATATCTATTTGGAAGTGCAATACACGTGTTTGTGTTGTTTCCCTCTAATTCGTGGGTCCAATAGAAAGAGTTTAGATCGAAGAAATCTCAATTCACGAATGATTGTTTACACATATATTCCATTTTTTGTTAAATTTTTTTTTATTTTTATTGATTAATGTCAAATCAACTCTAATAAAATTGATGAGCTTAATGGTAGTTTCTCAAAAATTCGGCCGACATGCATAATGACATTTTGTTTCAGTTTAGTGATGAGTGTAATTACTTAAATGAATATTGCATTTCAAATCCTTTTGAAATAAATCATAATATATGTTATTATTTTTTGAATAGACATGTGAACTTTGTTGCGTGTCATCCCGTTTTTTCCCGGTCCGAAGAATCAGACCGCATTAGCTCAGAATCAGACCAGACGCACAAACAGTCAATTAAAATTAGCAGGAAATGACAAAAAGTTATTTTTGACGTGGAAAATCCGAAAAGAGTGAAAATCATGTGTTCAGATCTGCGCCGGACAAAAATCCACTAGTTCGTTTGGAATTTACAAGAGTTGAGAGATTTCCCGTATGGTGATAGACCATCTCCCCGTTATAAGTTCAAAATATGAAAATAATAGAAAATAAACTAAATCTTTAGAGCCTGTATGAGAATGCTCTAGTGGGTAAAATTATGGGTGTGCAAAAATACCCGAAGAACCGAAAACCGAACTGAAACCGAACTGAACCGGGTGGTTCAGGTAGGTTCATATTTCTGTCGGTTCGGGTACGGTTCCCAAAAAAAGAATCGATGATTCTGTTCGATTCTCGATTCCAGCAGTCGAGTATCCGAGAACAGACCCGGACCAAATATAAATTACTTGAAAGCTAGGGCTGGTTGGGTCGGGCTATCCATTGGGCCTAAATCAATAAATGACAAATCGCTGGCTTGCGGAGGGCTCTTATGAAACCTGATCCTAAATCCTAATCTCTTTTCCTCTTTGCCAGTTAACTAGTGCCCTAGCTTTGTGCCTCTGCCCCGTGTCCCGTGAGAAGAATGCAAAAGCTGTGTATCGCTGACGCTCCTTCCTCCCGCTTTGACTTGTCAACTATCGACACCGATGCGCTTTCCTCCCCGCCTCTTCCTCACGGCCTCAAAAGTCAAAACTCAGAAGTCCTTGCCTCAGGCTTGATTTATTGAAGGTCGGTTAAATTTTTACAATAGTTTAGTAAATGACTGGTGTTAGAAATAATATATTGGAAAAGAATCGTTATAAAAACCACAAGAATTACCTACGCTGGCAATTTTTTAAGCTCAATTGAGATGCCAACATCTCCTCATTCGATAGAGACGGCCCGGTTGATCGATGGTGTGGTCTTCGCAATGATCAAGGCCCAACAAGAGAGGCATGTACAGCCCCCTGTTCCGGTGGTGAGTTCAATATCGGTTGGTGTACTCGAGCAGATTGTAAAGGGAAGAGCATCGGCCCCGCCATTGAATATGTGTCTGATGCAAGGACCGTACATGGTGCAGGAGTACTTTCATGCATTTGTTGTGCTAAGACAACATGCAGAGTTTGAGTTTGAGACCGAGGAGACTAAGACCAACAAATTTTATGATGGTCTGCGTGATGTACTAGGACGTTTGTTGTTGCGTCCCAAGTTAATTGAATTTCATGCCTTGCTGATGATTGCTAGGTCTTTGGAAATGGACATGTAAAAGTTTAAGGCGAAACGAAAGTTCAACATGCAAAACTTTACAAATGTGTCAAAATCAAACTCTTGCAAGTGGAAGAAGAAGTTATATATGTTGGAATCAACATCTTCCACAATCATAGGTTCAAAGAAAAGGTGGGGTTCATGTTTAAATTCAACAACCTCGCTTTGATACCATGTTGAATTTTCTCCATGTGGTCAACAAGATAGCCTGACACCAAATTAATATTCTCAGCACTATCAAGATCACACCTTGATCACGCGGAAATTTCCCTGGACCTTGGAGTGAGCAGGGGTTATATCAACTAAAGTCAGTCAACCAGCAACACATGCAGCACAAGAGTCTTTATTGATAAACAACAAACTTCTTTACAAGGTGAGACATACATGGCAAGACATGCTTCACCAAGCAACCACCAAAAGGAAAGCAGAGACTACAAATACAAGACAAGTTTACACAAGCCGAACGGACTCAAACATCAAGCCGCCGGTCTACTGCTGTGGAGTCCATTCAGTCTGCCAGGTCCCTAGACCGCAACCCAAGCCGCGCGGACTACCCCATATTCCAATGCTAGCTCTAGCCGTCGATCTGCAAGCCGCCTAACTGCAAGGTCGGCTAGCCACCAGACCGCACAAGCTGCGATGTCGAATAGAACAGTCCGCCTGAAGCAGGCGACTTATTGAACTCCGAACCAAGTTGCCAAAGAGAAGACCGTCTGGTCGCTGTCTGCGACCTGCTGTTTACCGCCTGTTGATTAACCGCAGAGTCCGCACTGTCTCTGACCGCAATCAGAGTCAAGTCCTGGCTTTCCAGTGATATCCGCACAACCTGCACAGCACAACCCAGTCAACTCTATCAAACCGCGCAGACACCAAAGTCCAGTCCGCAGCAACTTATACGGGCTCAACTTACTATTCACTCGTTCCTCAGGTTGCTGTTCCTGATGTGACATGGGTCCTATTTATAGGCACGATGATAAGTATGGTCACCGCCCTAGCCGATAGGATTACCGCCACATCCCGCAGCAAGACATCTCCGCAGTCTGCGGATACATTCCAGTCCGCCGCGACCTGTGCAGGATAGCCAGCACCATAGCTTCTCCAAGGCCGGACACAATCGCCAGTCTGACTTGTCGCCAAGGGCCAAACCAGGACCGCCACATCCGGACTCCGCAGCAACATTGTCCACCAATCCGCGGACACAGTTCCAGCGCGCATATCCCGAGCCCACAGCCTCGTCATAAGGCTAATGCCAGACTCAGCGGACACACCGCTCAGTCCGCTCATCCCGAGCCCACGGCTTTCCCAGCAAGGCAACAGTCGGACTCAGCGGACACGCCAATCCAGTCCGCACATCCTGAGCCCACGGCTTTTCCACCAAGACAACATCCGGACTCAGCGGACATGCCGATTCAGTCCGCTAATACTGCGGACAGCTCTAATCTGCATATCCCTGCAGACAACTCCAGTCCGAATACCCTGAGTCCATAGCCTTGTCACCAAGACACCTACCGGACTCAGCAGACGCTGCTCTAGTCTGCCTACACAGCAGACACCTCCAGTCCGCATCTTCCGCAGACCGCTCCGTCCGCATATCCCGCAGACTGATCCAGTCCGCACTACCCGAGTCCACGATCATGCCCGCAAGGCAGTTGTCGGGCTCAGCGGACCCCAGCTCCAGTCTGCACGCAGTTGCGAACACAATCTCCAATCTGCATATCCCCAAACTCGCAACCAAGGCATATAACACTTCTGCCGAGCTCGGAGGACTGAGAAGCAGTCTGCGCTCCACTGCGCGATCTCCCCGGACTGAGCCAAACATGGACCTGGTTCAGAACCAAGCAAGTCCACACCACTGGCCACAAGGGCCAGTCCGCACTTACTAGCGGACGCTGAATATAGGTAGCCAAACCCGGCGACCTCCAGCACCTGTCTGCACTAACTAGAGATCTCTGCGGCTTCCATTTGCCGCTGCACTAGAGCAAGACCAAGGATTCTGCAAAGCCGATCTGCCGAGCTCCAGTTCTCCAACCCGCTTCTTGCCGGACTCCGCAGATAGAGTTTCTATCCGCCCGGTTACTTCCTGGGATCCAACTTCCTGCTGAGCACAAGCCGTCCTGGCTAACCGTCGCTGTTGTCTGCGTAGTCCGCGTGAACAGACCGCCCAGGCCGCTATAGAGCAAACCGTCTACAACAACCATGCCGACCTAGCTGTACGACAATCCTGTCCGCGTAGTCCGTGCGGATAGGTCTAAGTGCTCCATTCACCCACTTTCACTTCACAAATTTCAACACTCCACCCTTGAAGTGAAAAGTGGTAAATATCTCCAGCAGCTCCCGTAACCTTGCGCTTGATCCCTCTGATAGCATCTACGAAGAAATGTCCAAGACATAGTCCTCGCACCGCATATCATGGACCATGAGGGAGCCCTCCAGCATCTCCCAAAAAGAGCCATGCTTCCCTCTGCCTTCTTCTTCAGCTTCAACCTCCACTCATGCATCACAGGAGTATCACCAACAACCTTGGGCGAAAGAGCCAAGCCTCGTTACCACTGAAAGTAGTCACCTCTTCAGCCTTGATGTCAAGGACCTCCTTGATTCTAGTGGGGTCATCACAGCTAGAAGGTACTCACTCAACCTGAGGGCTTGCAAGGAAACATGATACCATGCTTGCTGTGTTCCCTTCGCAATATCGAGCTGGTGGGTTACTGGTCCTCTTCGATCTCCGAAGAACCTGATCACGGCTAACCACCTCCGCTGCTCCTCCTGAACCAGCTCCGTTCCCGGGCAAACTCGGAATAATGCTTCCCTTGCTTCCTGAACATGACGCCTCCTCACTGGAACCAGGAGCACCTGGAGTAACGCTCCCCCTGCTACCTGAACCAAAAGCCTCCGCTTTCGAACACGAACTACCTGGAACATCGCTCCTCCTGCTTCCTGAACCGAAAGCCTCCGCCTTCGAACCAGAAGCTCCTGGGGCATCGCTCCCCCTACTTCTCGACCCTAACGCCTTTGCCCCGGAGCTAGAACAACTTGGAGCTCCTGGTGACTCAGGCAGCTCCAGCTGAACCTTAGCAGCAGCCTCCTTCAGCCCACCATCTGACCTGCTCATCTCTAGCTCCACATAAGAGCTATCCCAATACGGCGTCAACTCATTGAAGACAACGTCTCTCGACATGATGAGCATCTTCGTCGCAGGATCCATACACCTCCATCTTCTCCTCTGCTCATCATACCCGATAAAGGCTAGTTTCGTCTTGATAGCATCCGGAGTGTGTACATAGCAGGTAGCTCCAAACACCCATAGGTGCTTTACACTGGGCTTCACCCCGAACATCAGCTCATAAGGAGTCTTCACAAAGATCGGAGTAAGAGGCATCTGATTGATGACATGAGCTCCTTCTGGATCCCATGCTTCCTGCAAAAGTTTGAGAACTCAGTTGAGCCAAAATCACCACCGATGCTTGTCCTCAACTTCTTGATCCGTAGGTCAAGCTGGTCTTCGACAAGCTTCTTGAACTCCACAAACAAGTGCATCATGTTCGAATTCGCCTTCGTGAAGTATACCCAAGTATACCTTGAATAGTCATCAACCAATATCAACATGTACCTACTGCCTCCAAGACTGGCGGTGACGGTCGGTCCAACCAGAGCACAATGGACAGCCTCCAAAGGTGCTTTACATCTGGGTTGTACCTTATCAGCCATAAAGCGATAAGCTTCACCATGCTGACATCCTGCACACCTCTAACCATCGCCATAAGATGACAATCTAGGCAATCATCTTACGAGTCTTCTTACTGACATTGCTTTCAGCTTGTCCATTCCTACATGCCCCAGTCTTTCATGCCAGATAGCTACACTATCACTGGCGTTCATCCGATCAGAACCAGAACTTGTTGAAGACCCAACCAAGTTCTTCTCCTTACTCCGAACATGAGCTACGTTCGCCGATAGCAAGATAACCTTGCACTCATTCTTGAGATGACCATGCTGCTTGCATTTATAGTACCTTGGTCCTACCTTCCTCTTCCCATCACGCCTAGGAGAAACATTCCTCTCTTGCTGATATGAAGTAGAAGGACCTTCCTCTGCAGCAACCTTCACCTCCTTCCTGAGCAACCCATCAAGGGAAGTCCAAACCTTCGTAGCTTACCGACATCCAATGATGTGGTCCAAGAGCTCCGACAAGATCACCTACTTGAGAATAGACTCTGCTTTCGCATTTGTCTCCTTCCAAGCTCTCATCTCTTTAACATTGCCAGCAGTAGCCTCTTGTCTTTCTGCTCCGCATACTACCTCCCAAAGGTCCTCGCCAAGAAGAAAGCTCTCCATAAAAGACTTCCACCTTTCAAAGTTCGTCTCTAGAAGGAGATCAATTCCAAGACAACTTGCTTCTTTCACTGCCATGGTTCTATCACTGGTTCCCTCTTCACAAGAGCAACAACCACTTCAGTTGAACACTGCTTATTCACTCCAATCCAGATCTGATACCATGTTGAAATTCAACAACCTGTCTTTTATACCATGTTGAATTTTCCCTCTTCCACTGCCATGGTTCTACCACTGGTTCCCTCTTCACAACAGCAACAACCACTTCAGTTGAACACTGCCTATCCACTCCAATCCAGCTCTGATACCATGTTGAAATTCAACAACCTAGCTTTTATACCATGTTGAATTTTCTCCGGGTGGTCAACAAGATAGCTTGACGCCAAATTAATATTCTCATCACAATCAAGATCACACCTTGATCACGCAAAAATTTCCCTGGACATTGGAGTGAGCAGGGGTTATCTCAACTAAAGTCAGTCAACCAGCAACACATGCAGCACAAGAGTCTTTATTGATTCACAACAAACTTCTTTACAAGGCGAGACATACATGGCGAGACATGCTTCACCAAACAACCACCAAAGGGAATGTAGAGACTATAAATACAAGACAAGTTTACACAAGCCGCGCGGATTCAAACATCAAGCTGTCGGTCTACTGCTGTGGAATCCGCTCAGTCCGCCAGGTCGCCAGACCGCAACCCAAGCCGCGCGGACTACCTCTTATTCCAATGCTAGCTCTAGCTGCCAATCTACAAGCCGCCTAACCTCGAGGTCGCTTAGCCGCCAGACCGCACAAGCTGTGATGCCGAATAGAGCAGTCCGCCTGAAGCAGGCGACTTATTGAACCCCGAACCAAGTTGCCAAAGAGAAGACCGTTTGGTCACTGTCCGTGACCTATTGTTTACAGCCTGTTGCTCAACCGCAGAGTCTTCACTGTCCCTGACTACAATCAGAGCCAAGTCCTGGCTTTCTAGCGCTATCCGCATAACCTGCACAGCATAACCCGGTCAACTCTATCAAACTGCGCGGACACCAAAGTCTAGTCCGCAGCAACTTATGCGTGCTCAACTTACTGTTCACTCATTCCTCAGGTTGTTCTTCCTGATGTGACATGGGTCCTATTTATAGGCACGATGATGAGTATGGTCACCGCCCTAGCCGATAGGATTACCGCCACATCCCGCAGCAAGACATCTCCACAGTCTGTGGATACATTCCAGTCCGCCGCGACCTATGCAGGATAGCCAACACCATAGCTTCTCCAAGGCCGGACACAATCGCTAGTCCACCTTGTCGCCAAGGGCCAAACCAGGACCGCCACAACCGGACTCTACAGCAGCATTGTCCGCCAATCCACGGACACAGCTCCAGCCCGCATATCCCGAGCCCATAGCCTCGCCACAAGGCTAATGCCGGAATCAGCAGACACACCGCTTCAGTTCGCTTATCCCTAGCCCACAGCTTTGCCACCAAGGCAATAGTCGGACTCAGCGGACACGCCAATCCAGTCCGCACATCCCGTGCCCACGACTTTGCCACCAAGGTAACAGCCGGGCTCAGCGAACACGCCAATTCATTCTGCTCATACTGCGAATAGCTCTAATATGCATATCCCTGCAGACAACTCCAGTCCGTATACCCTGAGTCCATAGCCTTGTCACCAAGACACCTACTGGACTCAGCGGACACTGCTCAAGTCTGCCTACACAACAGACACCTCCAGTCCACATCTTCTGCAGACCGCTCCATCCGTATATCCCGCAGACTGATCCAGTTCGCACTACCCGAGTCTATAATCATGCCAGAAAGGCAGCTGTCAGACTCAACGGACCCCAGCTCCAGTCCGCACGCAGTTACAGACATAATCTCCAGTCTGCATATCCCTAAACTCGTAATCAAGGCATATAGCACTTCTGCCGAGCGCGGCGGACTGAGAAGCAGTCTGCGCTCTACTGTGTGATCTCCCCGGACTGAGCCAAATATGGACCTGGTTTAGAACCAACCAAGTCCATACTACTGGCCACAAGGGCCAGTCCGCACTTACTGGCGGACACTGGATCCAGTCAGCCAAACCCGGCGACCTCCAGCACCTGTCCGTACTAACTGGCGATCTCCGCGGCTTCCATTTGCCGCTGCACCAAAGCAAGACCAAGGCTTCTGCCAAGCCGATCTGCCGAGCTCCAGTTCTCCAGTCCGCTTCTTGCCGGACTCCGCGGATAGAGTTTCTATCCGCCCGATTACATCCTGGGATCCAACTACCTGCTGAGCACAAGCTGGCCTGGCTAATCGCTGTTGTTGTCCACGTAGTCCGCGTGAACAGACCGCCCAGACTGCTACAGAGCAAACCGTTTGCAACATCCCTGTCGACCTAGCTGTCTGCCAACCCTGTTCGCGTAGTTCGTGCGGATAGGTCCAAGTGCTCCATTGACCCACTTTCACTTCACAAATTTCAACAGTCCATATGTTTTATTTTCTTGTGGCAAGGTAGGACATATTGCCCGAGAATGTCATGGTGATGTGCCTAGGACAAAGAAAGCTAAGGCTGGAGCAGTGGTATGGCTAACTCCATGTGCTTGCTACTCGTGTGGAAAGAGGGACATATTGCCCGGGATTGCCGAAGTAGCCCTTAGACGACACCACACTGAAAGGGAATATTGAGTATATGTACATAAATAACTATAATTGTGTACCGTACATTTCCTCGTAAGTAATGATGTATACAATGCCTGTTTTGCGTATATAAACATGTTGTGATAAATAATCAAGAAGTCGTTTGATTAAGGCTTAATGTATACCTTGTGTGCTTATCTTGTGTCACAGATGATGGTGGAATGACATGGTCGTAGTAATAAGAGTGCATATGGGTAGAAGGTGATATGTTAAGATGCAGTTATGATGTCATATCATGACATGGAAGCATCTGTGCTGGCAATTCATAGGTATGGACTAGCTCTTGGCAGCATACCGCTATAGATTGCACCTTTGTGGAAGTCACACTGGGATAGGTCACCAAACGAGGGACTAAGTTCGCTGGTATGTGAGGATCGAGCATGTCTGCTCTCGAAGTAGTCAAAACCATTTGGTTGTGCGCGAAGTAATCCTCCATGCCTATTGTGGCCTTTGGGCCAAAGCCCGGTTGAGTGACGCTTCTATTGACACGACCTATGCAAATGTGTTTCCTAGCGATCTTTGTGGGTGATGTCCCCATAGGAGACCGACTGCACTGTTACGGTAGGTCCAGGTGTATAACCTGTGGCCCGCTCACCATAATATATAGCGCCAAAGGAAATGACGGAACTAAAGGTCCAACTGCAAGAACTGCTAGAGCAAGGATATATATGTAACGCCCCGAAACTCAAAAGAGCGACGGGGGACGTTTTGGGCCAGTTTTGAGTTCTAGCTGCAGGCACACGGCCTGGGACACGGGCGTGTCCCAGGGCGTGTCAAGCTTGTGTCGACACTGAGCCGGGAAGTCGACACTTTGGTCTCGACATTGTGTCGAGACTGGGCACACGGCCTGCGACACGGGCGTGTGGTAGGGCGTGTCGACCCATGTCGACACTTAGCCCGCGAAGTCGACACTCTGCGCTCGACGAAGTGTCGAGACATGGCACACGACCTGCGACACGGGCGTGTTGCAGGGCTTGTCAACCCGTGTCGACACTCGTCCCGGGAAGTCGACACTTTGGTCTCGACATTATGTCGAGACAAGGCACATGGCCTCGGACACGGGCGTGTCCAAGGACGTGTCGTCAGGTCGACGATCTTCGCTCGACGAAGTGTCGATTGTCGAGACCGTGTACACGGCCTGGAGCCCAGGCGTGTTGAGGTGACACGGGCAAGGACACGGGCGTGTCCTAGAACCCATGCAATGCTCAGGTTGTTTTCAGGGAAAAATGATGGGGGTACACGGCCGGCCACACGACCGTGTCAGGCGGAACACGGGCATGTCAGGTCGAACACGGGCATGTTTGATACCCGTGTGAGGTTCCAGGCGAGCCGATTTTGACGGCGAATGAGGCACGCGGCCCTGGACACGGGCGTGTGCCAGGCCGTGTTCGGTCCAGATTTGGCATTTCAGTCCCGAATCAAAGCCGTTCATTTCTTTAATTGATGATCCAACGGCTGGGGGTTGTTCCTGAAGGGATATACCCGGGATTAGACTTAGAAACCCTCACTTTTCATAAGTTATTATCTTTCTAAAAGCTTAGAGAGAGAGGAGAGCCAAGGAAGGAAGAAGGAGCTAGATCCGGCCATTGGAGGAGCTTCGAAGCTCCAAATCGCGAGCCGACTCCGGATCCACGGAGGCAAAGCTAGTGCGGTGCTTTTCATCCGCTTACGTTTCAATGGAGCCAAAGAGGAATGCTAGGGTAACGATTCTCTTCTTGAGCATGAGTAGCTCTCCTTCTTTGCATAGGAAGCCCGCTCTCGCGAGTTTGCGGAGAGTTGGAGGCGTTCCTTCGGGTAGATATGTGAAGTCCACGTTGTATAGAGTCCGTAAGCAAGAACGGACATATGCATGATGTGTGAAGCCTACCCAGACATGTTGGTCTGGATCGGTGATGTTGCATTGCATAAATGCCGGAGAAGACTCCGTGCTATTGGTTGTTTTTCGGGTTTTCTACACGGTAGATTGCAGCAGGGAGCCTTGGGGATTAACCCAAAGGTGCACCCGGAAAACTGGGCGGATGCGAGATCTTGCCAACTTGGTGGCCTGAGAGCCAACTTGAACATAACCGGGTTATGTGAATTGTGATGGAAATGGGACTTGGTGGAAGTTTGACCCGCGCAAATGGCTTAAATTGTCATTGCGATGTGAGCACGGGTTAGATGGAACCGTACCCGTTCTATGTCGTTCGGTTAAAGAGACCTAAAGGCACGTGGCACTTGCCGTTGGCATAGATTAGGGTCTTCGGCGGTCAATGGCTTAAATTGTCGTGACCTAGGCCAGGAAGACGAATTGCTCATAGGTTTGGCCGTCAAAGTTGCGGTGGTGAGTCCGGAATGTCTATGGCTTTAATTGACGTGACATCGACCGGTTCACCGAGAATGTGCCCTGAGAGCATGGGGCGTGTGGCCGTGCGAGCCAACGTCTGTGGTGAAATGATTATGGTTATATATTGCTCGCTTATGCTAATGAAATGCATGGAAGGAGCATCGCCGCCCCGAGTTGGGGGCGGGATCGTTATAATTTGGTCAGCATTGCTGACCGTTGCCTTGTTTTGCCACCGTGCGGTGGTTTGTTGCTTGCAGGTGCTGCAGGACCAAGCGGTCAATAGCGGGCTAAAGCCCAAATGCGAAGCCGGCCCTCGAAGGCCTATTTGTAAGTGTTTACTGTTTTATTCATGTATGACCAGCCTGCGTGCCGTGGTTTGTAAATCATGTAATATCAAGTGAAACATTTTGTAAGGCCTTAAGGCTTGTACTGATGTATTTTGTAACATTCCTATTTGGTATTAGTGGACATTCATGCTTTAATGCTGGGTTCTTATTTGCAACTCTTATTAATCTGCTTCCGCTAGAATGCTCTGTGTAGGACGTTATGATTGGTTGGATGGTTTCCATGAGTAACCACCCGGTCTGTCTGTGGCATACGGCGTCGGGCCCCGGCCGGACCTACTGTTATATGCTATGCGACGGATAGGGGGTATTACAATATACGCCCAAGGATGTCACCTTGGAGCGCACCTGTCATCTTTAAGAAAACGAAGTATGGTAGCCTGTGTTTGTGCATCGACTATCGAGAATTGAACAAGCTGACGGAGAAGAACAAGTATCTGATACCACGGATTGAGAACTTGTTCGATCAGCTAGTGGGATCAGATGTCTACTCTAAGTAGGATTTAAAGTCTGGCTATTACCAGTTGAGGATTCAGAAATGTGACATTCCCAAGATAATGTTTGGAACACGCTACGGTCATTATGAGTTTAAAGTAATGTCATTTGGACTAACAAATGCACCATCGGTGTTCATGGACCTAATGCACCGAACATTTCGAGAGTACTTGGACTTATTTGTGATTATCTTTGTTTATGACAGTTTAGTGTACTCTCAGTCTGAAGAAGATCATGCGAACCATTTGCGGACGGTGTTGCACACCCTGAGAAGAACAAGCTATATGTCAAGTTCTCAAAGTATGAGTTCTAGCTATCGTCAGTGGCCTTTCCTGGCCATGTGGTAAGTGGAGAAGACATTGCAGTGGATCGTCAAAAATAGTTGTCATACGAGAGTGGCATGTTTTGTCTTCTGTGGCTGAAGTACGGAGTTTCCTTGGACTTGCGGGGTACTACAGACGTTTCGTAGAAAACTTCTCGCGAATCACCTTACCTCTTACCACACTAACGAGAAGGATCAGAAGTTCGTTTGGATGCTAGAGTGTGTGGGAGCTTTTGAAGAGCTGAAGAGTCACTTGACTACGACGTCAATCTTGATGTCGCCATGTGGTTCGGACGGCTTTGAAATTTATAGTGATGCATCAGGGAGAGGCTTAGGCTACGTTCTTCTTCAGTTTGGAAAGGTGATCGCTTATGACTCACGGTAGTTGAAAGTGCATGAGCGGAACTATCCCGTCCATAACTTGGAGTTAGCGACGGTGATATTTGCACTTAAGATGTATCGTCATTACTTATATGGCGTGAAAATGGACATCTTCACGTGTCACAACCCGCATTTTTCACCGCCAATAAAGGTATATCAGAGTAAGGAAAAAATGCACGTCATGATGCCACGTCATCAGGGGATAGCTGTGGACGTTCAGGCAAAACTCCTACTTAACCATGAAGAAAGATTCTTTAAGTTATTTAGAGTTAAAGTCAATTTAAGTATAGTTGTTAGCCATATCCCTCGGCTGAGTGCCTCATCTAGTCCACAAGAAAAGTAATTATGCGCGGCGAAAAGTACTTCTTTTATCGGATTAGGCATCCTATAAGAGCATAGAGGTTCCAAAAGGACACCTCAAGATATGCAAATTCTAAATTTATAATAGTAATAAAAGTGGATTTGTACGGTCGTTAAATATAGTGATTTAACATTTTAAATTATGCAATGCATGCGGTAATAATAGTAATTTTTCTTTTATACTTGAAAATAATTAACAAGCAATCCTAACATAAAACATCTCAGAGAGCAAGTAATCCACATCCACAGAAAGAAAACGAAGCAGCTAGCATGGTATCCAAAAAACCGTCTATCCTGTGGGCGTCAACAATCTGACACGAACCCACATAAAAACAGAAGTATGTCTGAACTAAGTAAGCAAACTAAAACAACCAACTATCTTGCTACGGCAAGGTGAAAACCACAGCCAACACTGCTGCCCAGAAACTCCAAAACCAGCTCCACTATCAGCTACTGCTCTGAACCTGAGGCATTCAAAAGACAGAACACCTCAGCAAGAATGTACAAATGGTGGCAGAAAAATAAGCCAACATAAACAAGGGGTCAAATGGGGTACCAACCCAAGACCAAAAGTACTGAAGTAAAGTACGAAAGTAAAGTATCAAATAGGAAAAGAACACTTACGTGAATCGTCACGTACATCATAAATACACCAAATGCACAAGGCTATAAGGTGACAAACATGAGTAAATCATGAGGAGGAGATTGCATAACCTTTATTAGGCACCTGTGGTCGACTCTACCCAAAAACACAGGCAAGGTGGTCACTCAACTGGACACACCCTCACAAATATAATATCTGTCTAACTGCGGGGGAGACTCATACACTCTACTATACACCGCAGACGCCCAAAAACCTTGTAGACTTCCACGAGGTACTAATAAAGGAAACAGACATTGCGGAGGTAGTTGCGTCCACTAACTCCCATAATAAAAAAAACCACAAAAAAATAAACACATATATCTCGAGACTTGGCACATCGAATTCTACGAGACATTTCTAGATTAAAGACGTGGTTTATCAACCCTTAGAAACGATTTGCAATCCTAGATAAACTCTAACACGTTCAACAACGATAGATAAGGCGATTAAAGTCATCAATAAGACACTTCAAGAATGATTAAACCTCAGATTTGAGTTTACCATGACAAGATCTTACAACATCAAGTGATCATCAAAGAGGATTAATCATAGCAATAACTTTGAAAAGAAACTGGGGTAAACTTAACAGTTACCATCATGCCGGACAAGGAGAAATGGGGGTAAACCACCACTTGCCTTGGTTTAACCGGAAAAAAATCTTCTGAATCACTCCACGTCGCAGATCGTGACAAAAGAAGACGGGAGGAGTCAAAATCTGAACAAAAATGGCTGAAATAGAGGTTAGGGCCGAAAAACCCTAACGAGAAAACTCAAGAAACGGGAAAAATTTTACCACGATGGCGTAGCTCTCGATGAGAGCTTTCGGGATCTATATTCGGTTGAAGATTTAGAGAACCGGAGCACCATCGGCATCCACCGGAAGATTCACGAAGAACTTTCTCTCTCTCTCACGCCGCTCTGGTTCGGGAGAAAATCCGGAGAAGATGAAGTTTTTTCTTTCTTAAGTATCAGAATATATATGTATATATATATATATATATATATATATATATATATATATATATATATATATATATATATATATATATATATTATAAAAAGTTTTGTCTAAGTAGGGAAAAAAACGGACTATTTACGAGCCGGTGCGCGGAAAATAAAAATAGAGATTTAGGATGGCATCAAATCGAAAAGTGCCCAAAATGAAAGTTATAGATCTCGTCGAGACGAACAAATTTTATGTTAACCATGTTTTTATACGACATCGTTTTAACTCTCAAAAAGGCATCGAACGGAAACTGTAACGGACTACTTGAGAAGAATCCAGTCTACTCGAGATGATGCAGTCTACTCGAGAGGATTACTCGAGAGGAGGCTGTCTACTCGAGAGGAGACAGTCTACTCGAGAGGATGCAGTCTACTCGAGAGGATGCAGTCTACTTGAGAGGATTACTTGAGAGGAGGCAGTCTACTCGAGAGGAATAACAGAATACTCGAGAGGAATAGCAGAATACTCGAGAGGAATAGCAGAATACTCAAGAGGAAGGCCAAGTACTCGAGAAGAATTTGCATGCAGTGAATGTTTTTTACAGATATATCCAAAAATCAAACTATAGAGATGAATAGTAAAAGACATGTTTGAATAGTATTTTAATATTAAAATATTCATATTTATATTTTTGGACAAGAAAACACGAGTTCAAAACGGAGGCCCAAACGCGTGCCGGATCAAACGAAATTTGCACCGTAGGCGAACACTGACGCTACGAACTCAAAGGCGAAGTCAAAAACAGAATCTGACGAGCCATTCTCGAGATATAAATTTTCAAAGTCAATGGCGAAAATAAATTTTACAAAAATTCAGAAAAATCGCCGAGGCCCGAATATCGCTCGGATCGCAAAAAAACTTGACGAGCAAGTCCAAAATTATTCAACTTGAATTCCAAATGCAAAATTTTCTCATTACAGCAAGAATTCGGTCGACTCGACCTCACGGATGTGAAAATGTCTTAACTGCTTTGTGCCTTCAACTCGACGTTAAAAGTAATGTCACGATATCATAAATATGACGATGCTCATTCAAATAAAATCATCGAAAAATCGGGGGCGTTACAGTCACTCCCCCTAAAAACAAGTTTCGTCCCGAAACTTAAAACAACTACAACATCAAACCAAAAACGAGAAAATCAAACACAACCAAAACATAGAGACATACCAGAAACTAAGAGAAGAGATGCGGATGAGATTCCCTCGTCGCCGATTCCAATTCTCACGTCGCACTCTCGACATCTTCATTTCTCCAAAGAATCTTGACCATAGGGATGGTCTTCCTTCGAAACACTCGATCTTGAGATTCCAAAACACGGACATGCCCTTCCACATACGCAAGGTTGGGCTGAATCTGGGGCATCGAGTCGAGGACTTGACGATCATTACAAATACACTTCCGCAACTGGCTCACATGGAACACATCATGAACATCAGGGAAGGTAGCAGGCAACTCCAGCCTATACGCTGAAACTCCGACGCGTTCAAGAATCTGAAAAGGTCCCACGTACCGGGGGTCTAACTTGTGGACCAAACCTTTTAACACCAGACATCGGAGAAACTTTCAGAAAACAAAGTCACCAACATCGAACTCCAGATCAACCCTTCGTTGATTAGCATATTTCTCATAGCGTTCTTGTGCTACGCGGAGCTTTTCTCGAATATGAGTCACGACACAATTCATCTCTTCAAGTCCTTCCGGACCTAGCAACGGTCTCTCACCAACCTCAGCCCAAAGCAAAGGAGTCCTACATCGCCTCCCATACAAGGCCTCAAACGGGGCCATTTGCAGACTCGCTTGATAACTATATTGTAAGCAAATTCCATGAGTCTAAGATGCATTCCATGAGTCTGAGACGCTCATCCTAAGCGCCACCATGATCCAATATGTAACACCTGATCATATCCTCCACGATCTGATTAACTCGCTCTGTTTGACCACTTGTCTATGGATGATCGGAGGTGGAATACCTTAAATCGGTACCCAACCCCTCCCGTAAGCTCTTCCAAAAATGAGACGTAAATATAGAGTCTCGGTCTGATACGGTACTGACAGGAACTCCATGCAATCTGATAACCTCTTCCAGGTATAATTCAGCTATTTTTTTCATAGAATATCCAATTTTAAAAGGGACGAAGTGAGCACATTTAGTCAATCTATCGACTATCACCCAAACGTACTCGTGCCCACGGGGAGATTTGGGTAGACCGGTAATAAAAACCATTGAAATACTCTCCCACTTCCAACTGGGAATATCAAGTGATGTCAATTTACCTCCAGGCCTTCTATGATCAGCCTTAACATGCTGACATGTAAGGCATTCTGACACAAACTTCGTGATATCATTCTTCATTCCTGACCACCAAACAATTTGCTTTAGATCCTTATACATTTTAGTGGAACCAGGATGGTAGGCTATACTGGAACCATGAGCTTCAACACAGATCTTAGCCCGAATGTCACCAAAGGCGGGGACGCAAAATCTACCCCGATACTTCAAGGTATCCAACTCATCCAAGGAGAAATCAAGTAGCTCTCCCTTCACAGTTCTATTCCGGAGGTGTAATAAATTCGGATTGTCCTTCTGATGTGCTCGAGTAAGGGAAATCCAAGAGGGCTCTTCTGCTTCTAGACTAACAGGCACAATACTATCCCCCAACCTCAATGTCCATTAACAAAAATTCCTCCACCAAGGGCTGTACAGTCAAATTGAAAATTTTGGCGGTCTTTCTACTCAAAGCATCGGCTACTACGTTAGCCTTTCCCGGATGGTAGAGAATTTTCACTTCATAATCAGCCACATATTCTAACCATCGATGCTGGCGCAAATTTAGTTCCTTCTGAGTGAAGACGTACTTCAAACTCTTACGGTCCGTATAGATCTTGCACAGTGCACCATACAATAAGTGTATCCAAAGCTTCAACGCATAAATTATGGTAGCAAACTCCAAATCGTGCGTAGGATAGTTTCTTTCATGAATCTTCAATTGCCTTGACCCATACGCGATCACCTTTCCCTCTTGCATCAAAACACAACCAAGTCCAATGTGTGATGCATCCACACATACAGCGTACTCAAGTCCTTCAGTATGCAAGGTTAAAACTGGAGCAGTACGCAATCTCTTCTTCAACTCTTGGAAGGCTTCTTCACACGTATCGCTCTAAATGAATGTGGTGTTCTTCTGAGTAAGTCTAGTTAGAGGGGCTGACAACACGAAAAATCCTTCCACAAATCTTCTATAATAGTCGGCCGGGCCTAAAAAGCTCCTAATCCCTTTAGATGTCGAAGGTCTCTCCCATTCCATTACAGCTGTAATCTTGGTTGGGTCCACAGAAACACCATCCTTGCTTACAACATGACCCAGAAAGGACACCTGAGGTAGCCAGAACTCACACTTTCTCAACTTCGCATATAACTTATGCTCCCTCAGGGTCGACAAAACTAAACGCAAATGCTGAGTATGCTCCTCAACACTGCAGGAATACACCAAGACATCATCTATAAACACAATAACAAATCGGTCCAAGAAGTCCTTAAACACCATATTCATCAAATCCATGAAAGCAGAGGGTGCAATGGTCAAACCGAAAGACATCACCAAAAACTCATAATGTCCATGCCGCGAACGGAAAGCGGTTTGTGGAATATCAGCCTCACAAATTCTCAACTAGTGGTAGCTTGAACGAAGATCGATCTTTGAAAATACTGAACTATCATGCAACTGATCGAACAGATCATCGATCCTTGACATGGGATACATATTTTTAATGGTTACTTTGTTCAATTTTATATAATCGATGCATAGCGTCATCAATCCATCTTTCTTCTTTACGAACAAAATCGGAACACCCCATGGAGAAGAACTTGGTCTAATAAAACCACACCTCAGCAACTCATCGAGCTGAGTACGCAACTCATCCAACTCACGCGGATCTATACGGTATGGTGCCTTAGCAATCGGGCAAGTACCTGGCTCGAGGTCTGTCACAAACTCCACCTCTCTCTCTCAGGAGGAAGTCCTGGAAGACTATCAGGAAAGACATCTGGAAACTCTCGCACCACCGAGACATCCTCAAGATGTGGCGTAACAAAAGATGTTTCCAGAGACGAAATAAAAACTAAAAATGCCTCGCAACCCGACTATATAGCACGACAAGCACGTACAACAGAAATGACAAGGGAAACCATGTCATGAAATCCATAGACGCTCATAAGTTGTCTGTTGTCCATCCTGAAATCCAATCGCTTTGCCTTGCACTGGATGACTGCATCGTACTTGGACAACCAGTCCAGGCCCAAAATCACGTTGAAATCTGCCAGATATAACACCATCAGATTCGCAAAGACTAGAAAGTCACCTAGACAAATAGGGCATCTTTGAACTCCCTGATTTGATATCACCAGATTTCCAGAGGGAAGCTTGACGTTGAAGAAATCCTCTAACTGAACCACGTCCAAACGATGTCTATTTACAAAACTCTGCGCCACAAAGGAATGGGTGGCACCCGAATCGAAAAGGATGCGAGCCCACATATTCTGCACCTTAAACTCCCCTAAAACTGTAGCATACATACTAAACGAATGAAAACTATAACAAACAATGGAGAGTAAAAGTCAAGCTATAGTCTAACCTAATATCTGTAACGTCCCGAATCGCACTAGGCCCCTCATACGTGTTTTTGAGTCAGGAGAGCTGACTTGGGTTGAGGGGGAGTGCTGACAACAGGGCAGCACATGTGAAAAGGAGGAGAAATTAGTAAAGCATAGGACACGGGTAGGGACAAGAGCGTGTCCCTACCCGTGTGAGAGTGGCCAGCTCTCGAGTCGATGACTCGAGTATGTCCAAAGAAGGATACGGGTAGTGACACGGGCGTGTCACTACCCGAGTGAAGGGACACAGGTAGATACACGGGCGTGTCCCTACCCGTGTGCATGGGTGTCGAGTTGAACTCGATACAGCATGTCGAGATCGACAAACTTCGTGTCAAGATCGACGAATTGTATGACACGGGTAGAGACACGGGCGTGTCCCTACCCGTGTGTCGTTATGTCGGGTTGAGCTCGACGAGGCGTGTCGAGGTCGACGAAAATGGGTTCAATGAAGTGTTCGGGCGAGACACGCCCTGTGTCACGGGCGTGTCCCATCCGATACGGTGTGTCGGAGGGCGTTTGTTCCCTCTGGTCGATGACCAGCGCTCGACGATCGTCGAGTGTCAAGTATGGGGTACACGTCCTGTGACACGGGCGTGTCACAGGGCGTGTCCCGCTCATCCTCGAGTAGCTCTCAAGTAGTTGGTTTTCTCTCGAGTAGGTCTCGAGTGGGTTACATGCCCCGTGTCACGGGCGTGACTGGGCTGTCACGGGCGTGTCCTATCCGGGTACTCGAGTAGTTGGTTTTCTCTCGAGTAAGTCCTCTCGAGTAAGTCTCGAGTGGGTTACACGCCCCATGTCACGGGCGTGACTAGGCCGACACGGGCGTGTCCCACCCGTGTGTCGTGTCGAGTATTGAACCGACGCATAAAAACTGTCGTAACGCTTTGCCTAAGCAGGACACGTGTAAGGACACGGGTGTGTCCCTACCCGTATCACTTTTATATAAAAGGGGAAGTGATAACCCTAGCCATTTTCACTCCTCATTCTAGCCGTTTTTCTGAGAGAAACTCCTGTTGAGAGAAGGAAGTCGCTGGATCTCGTTCTAGAGGAGAAGATCCGCCGCCGCCGTGGAGAAGAAGATGCCACCGAGAAGAGTCACGAGGTCCATGGCCGGAAATGGTGGAAATGCCGGAAATGAGGTGAGCTTCCTCCCCTCTCCCATGGTGCTAGATCTTTAGTTATTTTCTTAGGAGAGATATCGACTCAAGAGAGTTTTGATGGAGAGAAGAAGTTTTCTAGGGATGGCCATGCTAGGACATGTGTTCTAGGTTTTAGATCACTTCAACCTCCCCTTTCTTCTATGTGATGATGGGTGGATGGTTTCGTGAAGAATCATGGCCCTTTGAGGGTGAATAAGGGAGGAGGAAATTTTGGAGTGATTTTGGAAGATCGACTTGGAGAGGAAGATAAACTGATGTCGTTCATTCCTCTTTACGAAGCGTGTAGAATCTGTATTCTGCGCGCAGCTATCTTCTTGGCCAATTTCATGTAGGATGTGGCCAGATATAGGCTTTCAACTAAACCCGAAAGTTGAAGCCCTTGCAAATACCTTTCCAACGAGTGGTTGCACGTCTTCATGCAAAGTCTGTAGCCACGGGAAAGTCTGAACGAACATGGCATCCGATAAATCTTGCATGCAGAAATTGTGTTCTGTACGCAGCGGACTTCAAGGCTGATTTCAAATAGGATACACTCAAATCTGGGTTGTGGGCTGAATATGAAATTTGTAACTCATGGAAAGACCATTCCATCGTAGGGTTACACGTCTTCACCGGATTACTGTAGCTTCAGGAATCTCCGGTCGAATTTGCTGTCCAGATTTATTCTGCACTTAAATTCTGGGGTTTATATAATATGAATTTGAATTCGGTGGAATCGATGTTGCAAATTAACCCGAGATTTTAATGAACTATTTATGCTGACCACCGTAGTGCTATGAATGATAAATCTTGTCAATTAGATTTCATAAAACTGAATTGTGAAGCAAGCTTTATTGCACGATATGACTTGCTAAAATTGTTAGATTATTATAAATGCGCATCATGTTTATAATATGATGAATGAAATGATTTGCACAAATTGGTAGATTATTATAAATGCGCATCATGTTTATAATATGATGAATGAAATGACTAGATACAAATTGGTAGATTATTATTAATGCGCATCATGTTTGTAATATGTTGAAACTCATTTGGAATGACAAATAAAAGGATAAACCATGACCATTAGTATGTATGATGGTTAGAATGAAGTTTAGTAGTCCAATACTTAGAACGCAGTCTCCCTACGGGTTGTATTGTGGAAGGATGCACGTGCGGAGTTGGCCGTCACTAGTTGAGTTAATGTTGAAATGAGGTATAGATGGACGGTTGGGCTTGGTCCTCGGTGTTCAAGTCCCGGGGCTCATTCCGTGCCGAGTGGATGGTTGGGCTGTGTCCCCGTGCTTACTTCCGAGGCCTCTTCCATGCCACGGTGTTATGGAATTTGCATGTGGTGTGAGTCGACACGCGGTGTCGTAATCCTGGGTTAAGGATAGTGTGGCAGGTATACGAGCTCGTCGATCGTCACACCGACGGGAGTTGACAGTTAGACTTTGGGCGGTTGGGCTTGGTCCTCGGCAGCTACGTCCCGAGACGCCGTCCGTGCCAGGTGAACAGTTGGGCTTGGTCCTCGTGCTTACTTCCGAGGCTCCTTCTGGGTCACACAAGGTCAGTTCGGGGCTTGGTCCTCGATGCACATCTACCCGAGGCTCTCGCTGGGTCATAGTACGCATGGGCTCCATTGTTGTGTTCTTAGCGTTGAGGCGTACGGATGCCTAGGTGAAGTAATGTGGTTACCCGCCTAGTAGTAGAGATGCCCGCTATGCTGTCACCGCCTAGCCACGGCGGTTGACGCCTGAGAGGTTAGCTACCTGCTCGAATAGTGGGAACTATACTCTATGTCGGCATAGCAATTGAATGGTGTGATCATGGGTGAGTCATTGCATAGCATACATATCATTCCATAACATTTCACAACAAGATCCTCATCATATAAGTTTGTATGGGCACTCTTATGCGATGAGTTACGTTTATGTAACCCGAACCTTAACTTATAAGCTTGTATGTGCATCCTTATAAGTTAAGTTACTTTCCTGCTGTAGATACTTGTACTTGGTAGTTATTATTGTTTATGTAGAACTGCTAGAATAATGCTATTAATCTTATTGTACCATTACCACCTGCTTGTACCTGTTTTACTACTTGTATTATACTTGTACCCTTGTTCCTATCTCCGCCCGGTGCCAAGGAGTCGCCGGGAGAGCGGATGTGAAGCCACTTAGTGTTTTCGACTAACGATTGCTACGTCTTCCTTTTTAGGAGGTCACCCCGCAGGTAGAGCAGCCGCAGACTTTGCAACAGGACAGCTAGGCCAGGACGACAGCGCCTGAAGTGACGGTGCCGTCGCTACCGTCGGTTACGGATGTGAGTGTTGTGAGATTCTGTTATACCCTGTTTGGGCAATTTTATAGCTGTACTCTGATATTGTAGAAGCATGTTTTAGCTTCTCTTATTTGATGTATTTGGACTAACATACTTAGTGTGGATTTGACTTCTTTTTGCTTATATTATAGTTGGGTTGGCATGTTTATATTGATATTGGTTGTAGCCGGCGGAATAGGCATCTTGTGGTACAGGTTAGCCCGTGTGCTAATGATACCGCAAGGCGGCTGTTCTGGGCATAAGACCCCCCTTCGTACCGTGTTTTGAGATCCGGGAGGGGGGGTCTTACAAATGGTATCAGTTTGCAACGATCCTCAACTAAAGAAGTTATTCAACAATGGTACCACCCCCGTTCGATTAGTCAGTTTGCGGACAAACTGACTTAGCGGAAGCAGTGGTGTGCCCATATGTAATTCACACTAAGTTTGTCCAACTTTGACCTTAAGATTAGCCAACCTGACCTTAGGTACGTACCTTTATATGTCGATCTCCTAAGGTTTGGACGACCCTAGGTATGTAAACCTATTGTATAAAGTCTTGCGAGATCCCCTAGGGCAAGCACTTTTGTTTATAGCGGATTTTGAATCTAGCGGAGATAATAGATATGGCAGATTTCCTAGGGCAACCACTTTTGTTTATAACAGACTCGAGCTTGGTGGAGATAATGGATATGGTAAAGTGGTTGGAAGCGGGTCTTTTGGGTGTTCAGACAAGCATTAATAGACTCGCTGAAGGAGTAGTTGAAGCATGACCCAACTTCAGGACGAGGACTACGAGGAATAAATTAAGCATTTGTCCTTAGTCTGCCTAATTTGTTCTAGGAATCTGGCTTGAGCCTTCACAATTCTGATACTTAGGCGTAATGGTTAGAGAGAAACCGACCTATACGTTGTTTGATACCGGTGCCTCACACTCCTTTGCGTCTGAGGATTTCATTAAGGACATGAAGGGCATACAATACTTTACTGGTATAGCCCGACGAGTGCGCCTACCGGACGGCTCAGAGATGATTGCAACCGCTAAGTGCGAGTTCGAGATATTTATTGAAGGAAAGGCCTTTGACACCTGCCACGGTCTTGAGAATGCCGGAGGTTGACATCATTTTGGGCATGGTGTGGTTGGACTAGCACTTTGCAAGGATTTACTGTGCGAAGAAATGAATCTACTTGAGACATGGGGACTCCGATATCATCTTCCAAGGTATTAGCTTCGCACCTCGCATGTTGTTATCTTCAGTTCAGAATGAGAAAGCGCATATGAAGGGGGATGAAGTCTTCATGATCTATTTTGAGTTGAAGTAGTTGGCGCTAGACATGAAAGATGTACGGGTAGTGCGAGATTTCCCCGAGGTATTTCCTGAGAAACTGTCAGGATTACCCACACACAGAGAGGTTGACTTCCAGATTAATCTAGTACCGGGTGCCAAGTCGGTATCCAAGGCCCCTTACCGAATGGCCCCGAAGGAACTCGCGGAGTTTAGAGTTCAACTACAAGAAATGGTGGAGTCAGGGTTCGTTCGCCCCAGTTCGTCACCCCGGGGAGCGGTGTTGATGCAGCACCGACACGTGATTGCCTATGCTTCATGACAGTTGAAGAAGCATGAAATCAATTACCCGGTTCACGATTTGGAACTTGGAGCAGTGGTGTTTGCCTTGATGGTTTGGAGGCATTATCTATACGGCTTCCACAGCGAGATCTTTTCAGATCACAAAAACTTGAAGTATGTTCATACTCAGAAGGAGTTGAACTTGAGACAATAGCGATGGTTAGAATTTCTATGCGACTATGAGTTCACCATGAACTACCACCCTAGAAAGGCGAACTCGGTGGTCAATGCATTGAGTATGAAGGTACCAGGCTCTAGCCCAGAGGCTCGATTGATGAGTATGGAGTTGGCTCGGATGATTGAGGAGATGGATATTACTTTGGTGTTTAAGGCTCCTTCGACAGAGTTTACGGAGTACTTGGCAAGCATGAGCATAGTTTGTGATATCCGGGACCGAATTAGAGTGGAGCAAGGAGTGGATGCGGCCCTAGCCCCAGCAATTAAGCCAATCGAAGATGGGACTACGGATGAGTATACGCTAAAAGACGGCCTCGTTTATTTTTGAGGCCTGCTCTACATTCCCAAAGGCGGTAAAATCCGGGAGGATATCTTGAGAGAGGCTCATTGCTCTCAATATTCAGTGCACCCGGGAATTACTAAGATGTACGCCGACTTACGGAAGACCATGTGTTGGCTGGGAATGAAAAAGGATGTCTGATATTTTGTTACACATTGCGAAGCTTGTCAAAGGGTGAAGGCGGAATGCAAGAGTCCCGGTGGTTTACTACAATCGTTGACCATCCCCGAGTGGAAGTTTGAGGATATCTCCATGGACTGTCCATGGGTTACCTCGCTTGCACTCAAGAAATGAATCGGTGTGAGTGATAGTTGATCGCCTGATGAAAGTAGTCCAGTTTATTCCAATGAAGAAAGAAGCTCATGTGGATGTCTTAGTACGCCTCTTTGTGGAGAAATTCATACGCTATCATGGCGTGCCTAAGACAATCGTTTCAGACCGGGATGGTCGTTTTAACTCAAGGGAGTGGAAGGCGGTACATGCATATTTGGGCTCGCGCCTTACCTTCAACACCGCGTTTCACCCTCAGACGGGCGGGCAATCTAAAAGGACCCTCCAGACATTGGAGGATTTGTTTAGATTATGTGTGTTGGATAGAGGAGAGCCGTGGGAAAGACTCTTACTGTTGGTAGAATTCTCCTACAACAACAGCCACCAGGCTAGTATCGGCATGGCTCCTCATGAAGCTCTTTATGGAAGAAGGTGTAGAACCCCCTTGTCTTGGGTGCAAGATGAATACCCGAAGGCTTTGGGTGTTGAATATATTGATGATACCGATGCGGCAGTTAGACTGATACGGGATCGCAAGTTGGAAGGTCAAAGTCGGCAGGCAAAGTATTATAATGCAAAGCACCGTATGGTGGAGTTTCAAGTGGGTGATAAGGTGTTCTTGAAAATCCGACCGATGCATGGAATGTCACGTGTGCGTGGTGTGAAAAAGCTCAGTCCAATGTATGTTGGGCCTTATACTATATTGGAAAGGATTGGCCCGTTGGCCTATCGGTTGGAGTTACCGTCCGAGCTAGAGAACCTCCACGACGTGTTCCATGTGTCGTCGCTTCAGAAGGAGCTGTTGCGGCCCGATCAATACATCCCCGCAACTGATGGTGATGTGGCGTCTGATAGGTCTATACGACTAGAACCGGTGCGGATCGTATATAGCGAGACAAGAAAGTTACGCCGCAAAAGTGTTCCCTTGGTGAAGGTTCTATGGTCCAATCATGGGAAGGAGGAATATACATGGGAGCTGATGGATGTGATGCAAAAACACTATCCGGAGTTGTTTGCTCAAGGTAATTTTATTTAAAAGCATATTATATTTCTATTAAGCTTTTCTCTCCATAGCCTAAGCCTGATTTCGGGGACAAAATCTTTTATTTTGTTTATAGGATTTGTAATGTCCCGAATCGCACTAGGCCCCTCATACGTGATTTTGAGTCAGGAGAGCTGACTTGGGTTCAGGGGGAGTACTGACAACAGGGCAGCATATGTGAAAAGGAGGAGAAATTAGTCAAGCATAGGACACGGGTAGAGACACGGGCGTGTCCCTACCAGTGTGGGAGTGGCCAGCTCTCGAGTCAACGACTCGAGTATGTCCAAAGAAGGACACGGGTAGTGACACGAGCGTGTCACTACCTGTGTGAAGGGACATGGGTAGAGACACGGGCGTGTCCCTACCTTTGTGCGTGTGTGTCGAGTTGAACTCGACACAGTGTATCGAGATCGATAAATTGTATGACACGGGTAGAGACACGGGCGTGTCCCTACCCGTGTGTCGTTATGTCGAGTTGAGATCGACGAGGCGTGGGGAGGTCGACGAAAATGGGTTCGATGAAGTGTTCAGGCGAGACACGCCCCGTGTCGCGGGAATGTCCCATCCGACACGGGGGTATCAGAGGGCGTGTGTTCCCTCTGATCGATGACCAGCGCTCGATGATCGTTGAGTGTCAAGTATGGGGTACACGGCCTGTGACACGGGAGTGTCACAAGGCGTGTCCCGCTCATCCTCGAGTAGCTCTCGAGTAGTTGGTTTTCTCTCGAGTAGGTATCTAGTGGGTTACACTCCCCATGTCACGGGCGTGACTGGGCTGTCACGGGCGTGTCCTATCCGGGTACTCGAGTAGTTGGTTTTCTCTCGAGCAAGTGCTCTCGAGTAAGTCTCGAGTGGGTTACATGCCCCATGTCACGGGCGTGACTGGGCCGACACGGGCGTGTCCCACCCGTGTGTCGTGTCGAGTATTGAACCGACGCATAAAAACCGTTGTAACGCTTCGCCTAAGCAGGACACGGGTAAGGACACGGGTGTGTCCCTACCCGTGTCACTTTTATATAAAAGGGGAAGTGATAACCCTAGCTGTTTTCAATCCTCATTCCAGCCATTTTTCTGATAGAAACTCCTGTTGAGAGAAGGAAGTCGCAGGATCTAGTTCTAGAGGAGAAGATCCGCCGCCGCCGTGGAAAAGAAGATGCCACCGAGAAGAGTCACGATATCCATGGCCGGAAATGGTGGAAACGCCGGAAATGAGGTGAGCTTCCTCCCCTCTCCCTTGGTGCTAGATCTTTAGTTATTTTCTTAAGAAAGATATCGACTCAAGAGAGTTTTGATGGAGAGTAGGAGTTTTCTAGGGATGGTCATGCTAGGACATGTGCTCTAGGTTTTAGATCTCTTCAACCTCCCCTTTCTTCTATGTGATGATGGGTGGATGGTTTCATGAAGCATAATGGCCCTTTGAGGGTGAATAAGGGAGGAGGAAATTTTGGAGTGATTTTGGAAGATCGACTTGGAGAGGAAGATTAACCGATGACGTTCATTCCTCTTTACGAAGCGTGCAGAATCTGTATTCTGCGCGCAACAATCTACTTGGCCATTTTCATGTAGGATGTGTCCAGATCTGGGCTTTTGACTAAACACGAACATTAAAGCCCTTGCAAATACCTTTCCAACGAGTGCTTTCACGTCTTCATACGAAGTATGTAGCTACGGGAAAGTCTGAACGAACATGGAGTCCGATAAATCCTGCATGCAGAAATTGTGTTCTGTACGCAGCGGACTTCAAGGCTGATTTCAAATGGGATACACTCAAATCTGGGTTGTGGGCTGAATATGAAAGTTGTAACCCATGGAAAGACCTTTCCATCATGTGGTTATACGTCTTCACCGGATTCTTGTAGCTTCGGGAATCTCCGGTCGAAGTTGCTTTCTAGATTTATTCTGCACTTAAATTCTGGGGTTTATATAATATGAATTTGAATTCGGTGGAATCGATGTTGCAAATTAACCCGAGATTTTGATGAACTATTTATGCTGACCAACGTAGTGCTATGAATGATAAATCTTGTCAATTAGATTTCATAAAACTGAATTGTGAAGCAAGCTTTATTGCACGATATGACTTGCTAAAATTGTTAGATTATTATAAATACGCATCATGTTTATAATATGATGAATGAAATGATTTACATAAATTGGTAGATTGTTATAAATGCGCATCATGTTTATAATATGATGAATGAAATGACTAGATATAAATTGGTAGATTATTATTAATGCGCATCATGTTTGTAATATGTTGAAACCCATTTGGAATGACAATAAGAAGGATAAACCGTGGCCATGAGATGTGATGGTTAAAATGAAGTTTAGTAGTCCAATACTTAGAGTGCAGTCTCCTTACGGGTTGTATTATGGAAGGATGCAAGTGCGGCGTTGGCTGTCACTAGTTGAGTTAATGTTGAAACGAGGTATAGATGGACGGTTGGGCTTGGTCCTCGGTGTTCACGTCCCGGGGCTCCTTCCGTGCCGAGTAGATGGTTGGGTTGTGTCCTCGTGCTTCCTTCCGAGGCCCCTTCCATGCCACGGTGTTGTGGAATTTACATGTGGTGTGAGTCGACATGCGGTGTCGTAATCCTGGGTTAAGAATAGTGTGGAAGGTCTACGGGCTCGCCGATCGTCACACCGACGGGAGTTGATAGTTAGACTTTGGGCGGTTAGGCATGGTCCTCGGTGTCTATATCCCAGGGCTCCTTCCGTGCGAGGTGGATGGTTGGGCTTGGTCCTCGTGCTTACTTCTGAGGCTCCTTCCGGGTCACACAAGGTCAGTTCGGGGATTGCTCCTCGGTGCACATCTACCCGAGGCTCCGGCTGGGCCATAGTACTCATGGGCTTCATTGTTGTGTTCTTAGCATTGAGGCGTACGGAGGCCTAGGTGAAGTAGTGTGGTTACCCATCTAGTAGTAGAGATGCCCGCTCCACTGTCACCGTCTGGCCACGGCGGCTAACGCCTGAGAGGTTAGCTACCTGCTCGAATAGTGGGAACTATAGTCTATGTCGGCATAGCAATTGCATGGTGTGATCATGGGTGAGTCATTGCATAGCATACATATCATTTCATAACATTGCACAATAAGATCCTCATTGTATAAGTTTGTATGGGCACTCTTATACGATGAGTTACTTTTATGTAACCCGAACCTTAACTTATAAGCTTGTATGGGCATCCTTATAAGTTAAGTTACTTTCCTGCTGTAGATACTTGTACTTTATAGTTATTATTGTTTATGTAGAACTGCTAGAATAATGCTATTAATCTTATTGTACCATTACCACCTGCTTTTACCTGCTTTACTACTTGTATATACTTGTACCCTTGTTCCTTTCTCCACCCGGTGCCGAGGAGTCGCCGGGGGAGAGGATGTGAAGCCACTTAGTATTTTCGACTAATGGTTGCTACGTCTTCCTTTTTAGGTGGTCACCCCGCAGGTAGAGCAGCTGCAGACTTTGTAGCAGGACAGCCAGGCCAGGATGATAGGGCCTGAAGTGACGGTGTCGTCGCTACCATCGGTTACAGATGTGAGTGTTGTGAGATTCTGTTATAGCCCGTTTGGTCAATTTTATAGCTGTACTCAGATATTGTAGAAGCATGTTTTAGCTTCTCTTATTTGATGTATTTGGACTCATATACTTAGTGTGGATTTGACTTTTTCTTGCTTATATTTTGGTTGGGTTGGCATGTTTATATTGATATTGGTTGTAGCCGGCGGAATAGGCGTCTTGTGGTACAGGTTAGTCTGTGTGCTAATGCTGCCGCAAGGCGGCTGTTCTGGGCATAATACCCCCCTTCGTGCCGTGTTTTGGGATCCGGGAGGGGGGTCTTACAATATCACTTGGGTAGAGGTCTGAGCATCCTCTCTAGTCACCACATTTAGCTCTCCTTTTCCTTTGTCCTGGTTTGGTGGCAGTGGCAGAACTCGAAGTAGGGCAGGCTAGAGTGCGGAGTGAGCCTGGGGGCACGAAGACTCCTAGTGTCCCTTCTGCCCACACTGGAAGCAAATCCTTTCTTTTATCCAGCAACGACTCACATCATGCTCCATCTTTGAATAGAATGAGCACACCAAATCTCCCTTGGGTGCGCATTGGATGGCAAGCACCCGCTTCTACTTCTGAGTAGCAGTCCTCTTGAAACACCTCTCATAAGGGTGGCCAGGTCGACCACAAAAGCTACATATTTCCCCACTTCTCTTCTTCGATGAAGGGCCAGATTCCGTAGAGCTTCCATCTTCAACACCTTTCCTCTTCTCTTTTCTCGCTGCAACACCTCGGTTCTTAGGGTTTTCAATCGCCTCCACTTTCAGTGCGGCTTCCACTGCCACAGCATAACTATCAGCTCTATAAGCACATGCCCACTACTGGACATCGCTTCTAAGTCCACCCAGGAAATGCTTCACTCTGCCCTCCTCAGAAGCTACCAAATCAGGAGCAAACCTGCTCAATTTACTAAACTCAATTTCATATTCGCTCACTGTGAGCTGTCTCTGCTTCAGATGCAGGAAGTTATTCATTAGATGGTCTTGCTCGACCGAGGGTAGAAACTTTTTCAGCAGCATCTTCTTAAAAGATTCCCAAGAACATCTTTCCTTGAGACTCTCCCTTTCCAGAATCCACCAACTCTTTACCAGACCTTTTAGCTGATAGGCTGCAATCATTACCTTCTAGGCTTCTAGAATCCCTGAATACAAAAACATCTCCTCGATGGAGATGATCCAATCATCTAAAATCATAAAGTTGGCACTCCCGTCGTAGGTGGGAGGTCCCAACCGTTGGAAGTGCGATATGAAATTCATTTCTGGTGGTATCACCATCGGGGGCACCAGAGGAGCAGGGGTATCAGGCACGACTTGGCCCAAGGCAGGATCTTGCACTAAAGGTTGTTGTGCTGGAGCGGCAGACAACAAAGACTGAATTTGTGAATGCATCGCAACTAATTGTCTTGATAGAGCCTCATTGCTCTGACGCAGACCCTCTATAATTGCAGCACTTTGCGCTCCTGACGACTCGCCCTTCGACTGGGGAGTCGACCTCGTCGCAATACGCTTTGGTGACATTTCTAAAAGGCAAACGAACAACTCATCAAAAATCCTAGATTACAACTATGCCACACGACTAGTTCAGACCATACTTAAAAACACTTGCTTGTGTTGCAACTTGCTCTAGGATTTTAAAATGATGTTATGTCCTACTTAGGATGACATCCTCTCATCCTATTTACTCATGTGTCTATGATATGAATGCATGAATTCTTTATTCTTCTTTAAAATCATGTGTGTACATGTGTCATCATGTAAACCTTAACTTAGCACGCGTGTTTATGCGGTGATATGCTATGTATGCAGTGTTATGCATCCTAAAAAGATCATAATACATGTTATGAGTGGCGTACACATGAAATGTTATGCATCCTATACTACATAACATCGCATGCAACGAGAAAAGAAAAACGTGCTAATGGGCACCCATGTAATGATGGTTATGCATCACATACTACATAACTGTAACATGTTGCCTCATATGGTGGATCCATATACAAACACATATTATGCATCATATACTACGTAATATGCCCCGTATACTTCTTGTCATGCTATGAGTGTAGTGACTATGCATCAGTTAAGGCTTACTGATGATTCATCGGTGTGTGTATGCAAATGAAAGAAGGAAACAAACTAAACGAGATTGGCTGGTTCGACCAACTTGTCAAACCAACCTCCATCTGATACCAACTGTCAGAACCCGCATTTTTCACCGCCAATAAAGGTATATCAGAGTAAGGGAAAAATGCACGTCATGATGCCACGTCAGCAGGGGATAGCTGCGGACGCTCAGGCAAAACTCCTACTTAACCATGAAGAAAGATTCTTTAAGTTATTTAGAGTTAAGATGCAGTTATGATGTCATATCATGACATGGAAGCATCTGTGCTGGAAATTCATAGGTATGGACTAGCTCTTGGCAGCATACCGGTATATATTACACCTTTCTGGAAGTCACACTGGGATAGGTCACCAAACGAGGGACTAAGTTCGCTGGTATGTGAGGATCGAGCATGTCTGCTCTCAAAGTAGTCAAAACCATTTGGTTGTGCGCGAAGTAATCCTCCATGCCTATTGTGGCCTTTGGGCCAAAGCCCGGTTGAGTGACGCTTCTATTATCACGGCCTATGCAAATGTGTTTCCTAACGATCTTTGTGGGTGATGTCCCCATAGGAGACCGACTGTACTATTACGGTAGGTCCAGGTGTACAACCTGTGGCCCGCTCACCATAATATATAACGCCAAAGGAAATGGCAGAACTGAAGGTCCAACTACAAGAACTGCTAGAGCAAGGATATATACGCCCAAGTATGTCACTTTGGAGCGCACCTGTCATCTTTAAGAAAACGAAGGATGGTAGCCTGTGTTTGTGCATCGACTATCGAGAATTGAACAAGCTGACGGAGAAGAACAAGTAACTGATACCATGGATTGAGAACTTGTTCGATCAGCTAGTGGGATCAACTATCTACTCTAAGTAGGATTTAAAGTTTGGTTATTACCAGTTGAGGATTCAGGAATGTGACATTCCCAAGATAATGTTTGGAACACGCTACAGTTATTATGAGTTTAAAGTAATGTCGTTTGGACTAACAAATGCACCATCGGTGTTCATGGACCTAATGCACCGAACATTTCGAGAGTACTTGGACTTATTTGTGATTATCTTTGTTTATGACAGTTTAGTGTACTCTCAGTCTGAAGAAGATCATGCGAACCATTTGCGGATGGTGTTGCACACCCTGAGAAGAAACAAGCTATATGCTAAGTTCTCAAAGTGAGTTCTAGCTATCGTCAGTGGCCTTTCCTGCCCATGTGGTAAGTGGAGAAGACATTGCAGTGGATCCGTCAAAAATAGTTGTGATACGAGAGTGGCCTGTTTTGTCTTCTGTGGCTGAAGTATGGAGTTTCCTTGGACTTGCGGGGTACTACAGACGTTTCGTAGAAAACTTCTCACGAATCACCTTACCTCTTACCACACTAATGAGAAGGATCAGAAGTTCGTTTGGATGCTAGAGTGTGTGGGAGCTTTTGAAGAGCTGAAGAGTCACTTGACTACGACGTCAATCTTGATGTCGCCATGTGGTTCGGACGGCTTTGAAATTTATAGTGATGCATCAGTGAGAGGCTTAGGCTACGTTCTTCTTCAGTTTGGAAAGGTGATCGCTTATGGCTCACGCTAGTTGAAAGTGCATGAGCGGAACTATCCCGTCCATAACTTGGAGTTAGCGGCGGTGATATTTGCACTTAAGATGTGTCGTCATTACTTATATGGCGTGAAAGTGGACATCTTCATGTGTCACAACCCGCATTTTTCACCGTCAATAAAGGTATATCAGAGTAAGGAAAAATATACGTCATGATGCCACGTCATCGGGGGATAGTTGTGGACGCTCAGGCAAAACTCCTACGTAACCATGAAGAAAGATTCTTTAAGTTATTTAGAGTTAAAGTCAATTTAAGTATAGTTGTTAGCCATATCCCTCGGCTGAGTGCCTCATCTAGTCCACAAGAAAAGTAATTATGCGTGGCGGAAAGTACTTCTTTTATCGGATTAGGCATCCTACAAGAGCATAGAGGTTCCAAAAGGACACCTCAAGATATGCAAATTCTAAATTTATAATAGTAATAAAAGTGGATTTGTATGGTCGTTAAATATACTGATTTAACATTTTAAATTATGCAATGCATGCGGTAATAATAGTAATTTTTCTTTTATACTTGAAAATAATTAACAAGCAATCCTAACATAAAACATCTCAGGGAGCAAGTAATCCACATCCACAGAAAGAAAACGAAGCAGCTAGCAAGGTATCCAAAAAACTGTCTATCATGTGGGCGTCAACAATCTGACACCAACCCACATAAAAACAGAAGTATGTCTGAACTAGGAAAGCAAACTAAAACAACCAACTACCTTGCTACGGCAAGGTGAAAACCACAGCCAACACTACTGTTGAAGCCAGGAAAATTCCCAACCTCGAATTCGGACCAAAGCTGCCTAAGGCTACCGGCTCAGAGGTTAGATCAGACGGCTAGGATGACTAGGATGAAGAACCAAGTCGAACAGGACCCCAGATATTGCGTCAGGAAGGTCCCAAAACGTACCCAGATGCTCAAAAGGAGCAGCCCCTTCTCCACTAAAGATGGTCGAACTGGGTATGAGGGAGACTACCTGATGATGAAGTCATAAGGTCGCAACTTGATCTCTAAGGAAATGGAATCCAAAGACTCGGCTAGTATCTCGAAAATGAAACTCGCGAGTATCCTGCAGGGGATCTCCAGTGCCTCGCCTCGTATCCCTGGGGTCCTATTTATAGGCAAATCCAAGGAGGGGGGTCATATTTATACCCCACCCCTTGGCGACTAAGCGACTTTCAGAGGAGCTCGCATGGGATGGGCGAGTATCTCGCCTAGTTGCCTACCTGGCGAGTATGCATGGGGAGCTCGCCAGACTCGCTCAGGCCTTCTATGATCTTGTGCGCTGATGTTGACTCCTGTCTTGGCTTGTTGACCTTAACTTCTGTTGACCTAGCCGTGGTAGGACCCATCCTCGACGAATACGGGTTATACACAATCCCCGCTCTTTTTGAGCGATGTAAGAACTCGGAAAGAATCATTCAGCACTTATTTGGCGAGCTGCTATGTCGAGTATCAAACTTGCTCGCAGTTGATGACTGTCTGCTGATCTCTATAAATAGGGGGGTCTGGCCCTTCAAACGGATTGTCTGAGCTCACGCACAATGTCGGATGCCGAGAAACTTCTTCAAGACAGCCTCGCCGCTCTCACCGGCATTCTCGGCATTACTAAGTCCAAAAGGCAGCATGAAGAGGACGTCGCCGCCGACTTACCCCCTCCTAAGAAGAAGAAAACCAAGAAGGCTAAGAAGAATCCCGCCTCTAACTCGGTTGATCCGTCGTCACCTCCTACACCAGTCGCGGCTGTGACGAATAACCCTGTGCGCTCTGCTAGCACTCTGAAGCTGCTCAGCAACCTTGGGCTAGACGACATTCCCAATGTGGTATCCCCTGACTCGAGCCTTCTCGGCTCGCTCAATGCTCCAGAAGTCGCTACTACGCCGGCGCCACAGCAGCTGGAGGTCGTCTCGCTGCCAGGTCACCACGTTGTCGGGCTATTTCTTCTTCTACATCCACTGGTCACAGTAATACTTCTCGCTAACACTATCATTTTGCTCGTAGACTCCCCGCCGGAAGACGCCGAGGCGGCTTTGAATGTCGCCTTGCTGAACTCTACGCCGCTGCTCGCCCTCGCAGCCGGGAAACCCGTCAGGACCACACACACAGTCCGGATTAATGTTGGCACCAAGAGGGTATCTAAAACCTCGGTTCCCGCGGCGAGCAAGGAACCATCGCTGAAGGAGCCTCCGCCAAATAAGGTTACACCGGCGAGTAAGGTCCTTCCGGCTAGTAAGGCCCCGCCCGCCTCACGAGATCCTGCGCCACCAGCGGCGAGCTCCCTACCGCCGCCGCCGCCGAACGTTGATGTTATCCCGACGGCGAATACTTCTTTGTAGCTGCCTCTGGTCGCGCCTCCTCAAACTGCTACGACGCGACTTCCTCCGCCTCCTCCATTGAAGACCCCGCATCAGCCGGCGAGTTCTTCGTATCCTCCGCTGCCTCCGTCGAAGTCCTTGGCCCGGAAGCCGGAGAAGCCGCTGCCGAACTACTTCCTGCCAAGAGTGGGGGATTTGGGCCATGGAGGTCGCGGGCAGGTTAAGGCGGCCGAGCATGCTAGTGGCCCATCTTCCAGCGGGCGAGTTGTCCCAGGTCGCGGCCATTATCCTCGTCGATCAAGATCGCCTTGTCGTTGTAAGCGATGTCACTGGTGTTGCATGTAGCGACTTGCGCTTCATTTCTAATCTGGCGAATTCTGTGTTCTGACAGATCGCCCGGCGACTCTTGGGGTGGCCTTCATTGATGCAATCGGGTTGTAGGGCAGCGAGTATCGCCACGCTGCTGCTCGCGCCTACCTGGAGCTGGAGAGAAAGTTCGACCAACTGGAGATCTGCGAACCACATCGGTGGATATCATCTCTGGTAGTGCGGGTAGCGAAGATTGAAGAGCTTTGGTCTACCCTAGAGAGCTACAAAGCCCGCTTCCACATGGTGAAGGAGAATGATCGCCAGCTGGTGATTAACAATCATCGCCTCCAGCTCGTCCTCGACGAGTTGGACGACATTCGCGCGAGTTTGGGCTCCGTCGGGCGGCTGATGAGGATGGAGGAGCAGATGTGACTTGGTGACGACGCGATGTCACTGGCAATGGAGCATTATTGGCGGGTGCGAGAGATGGGCTGGGCTGGGCGACATCCTCATCCACCGGAGAGACCTCCTAGGACTTGGAATTTTTCTTTGTTTTATTGGAAATTCACCTTATGTGACTATTGTAATAAACAATTTATTTGCTGTAATAAGCGAGTTTGTATCTCGCACTTCATTTATTTCTTCTGTTGGCTTTCTTTGCTGTTATTCTGTGATGTCTGTTGTTCTGCGATGCGCCGAGTTTATTGTGCAGGTTCTGATAATCGTCGCGGTATTATTTCCCTGTGCCCCGTGATGTAGCTGCCGAGAACCATTTGCTCGCCCAGATCGTGGCATAGGACGATACTCGCCAGGGCAGAGATGTACCCCCTGCCTTCACCTATAAATAGATGGGGTAGGTAGGACATAAGTATGTTGTTACAATTTTCGATCTCTAGCCCGCGAGTATCTTTCACTGCTCGCGTGCTTCGATCTCTCTTCTTTTCTCGCCTCACTTCTTTTCTTAGCTTGCCAACTCGCAGAAATGGTGGGAGACGATGCCAGTGCTCGCCGCAAAGCCCATGTCGCTAACTTCGCTGATGCGGCTTTCAAGAAGTCAATAACCACAGAGCGAGATCTTGAGAATTTCAGGGAGAGGCTTCTCCCAGAAGGATACTCAGCAAGGCTCCCTAGTCGCACTGAGAGGCTCAACACCAACATTGAGGGTGCGATGATCTTGCCGCTCCTTCATTTTGACGCCGGCCTGCGACTTCCCCTATGGTCGGAGTATTGCGAGATATTGCGGTATTTCGGCATCGTCCCCGCGCAGATCAACCCCAATGGAGTGGCGATTATCATGGGGTTCCTCTGGTACTTGCGGGAGGAGAGGGTCGCCTTCGACCTTTCTATCTTCCGTAAGATCTTTGCCTTCGCCGCGACCGCCGAGGGGGTCATATACTTCAGCAGCCATATCTGCACCCTGGTGGGGACGACGAACAAAGTCCACCGCTGGAGCGAGAATCTGGTGGTCGTCTACGGCGACTTCGCGGGCATCCTGGGAAGGCTGCACCAACCCGCTGATGTCGCCTTCTTCCTGCCGTTATTGGAGGGCGTCCGGGAGCAGTTGGTTAAGTCGTTCCATGGTCGCCGGTTCGACGTCATGTTTTGGAGACTAAATATCAACACGCTCCTGGAGATCCACCCCAAAGAGGGTAAGCTTTGGGCGAGAATCGTTTCTTGTATACTCGCTTCGTTTTCTGTAGCACGGTATTGATGTTTGCTCGGCATTTTGCAATGGCGTGCGAGCCCCCGGAGAAGCCACTTCCTCCAGCGAAGGAAGTCGCCACCTCACTCCATGAGTCCAACCCTCCGCTTGATGTCGGCGAGAAGAAAAGGCTCGCCAAGGGAAAAGCGAAGGCCAAGTCGCCAGGTCCTGGGACCAAGAGGACGAAGGTGTCATCGCCGCGACCTAACAACCAAGAATCGCCGCTGGATGCTCGGCCTCCCCACTTCCACCCCAACTTCAACTTGGGGCGAGGGGCGGTGGACGCCTATGGCCGCCCGCTGTTGACTTGGTCGGAGGATGACCACCTGGTGATGCTGAGCACCAACCTCCCCTCCTGGTCGGCGGACTGGGAGGACAAGGGGGAGACCTTATCCGTCCTCCACGCCCTGTATGGGCGAGCTGTTGCTGAGTCCATGGTGGAGCTCGGCTTGGAGGATCTCTCCCAGCAGGCCTCATGCTCGCTCGAGCGAGCTGTCGAGCTAGGGCTTTATTCAGCGAGGAAGCTGCTGGAGACGACTGCTGCCCTGAAAGTCGTCACCAAGAAAGCCATCGAGCTCGGCATGGGATCGGTTCGCTGGCGAGAGTATGAAGCTCTCTTAGTGCGAGGCGAAACTCGCCAAGTATCAGGAGGAGTTGGAGGCGGCCCAAGTCCGCGCCGCCGAGATGGAGAGTCTCCTAACTGCCCTCGAGGGCGGCGGGAGTTATTCAGCTCCTCAACAAGGTGCGTCGCAGGTGGAGGACGACCCTCACTACGCAATCAAGCGATCTCGCACTCTATAGAAGGAGAGGTCATCGGTCCGTCGCGAGATAGCTCGCGCTGCGGGAAATGTCATGCTCGCGAGGCTAAGGCTCAACGGCCAGCTTGCCGAGGGGGATAAGCAGGTCACTGTTGACGAGCTCATCCCCGAACTGCTCGCTGATGAGTCTACCTCGTCGGATCGCCTACCTTCTCCATCATCGGGCTCTAGCAGCACTGGCAGCGGTAGCGGCAGCAGTGGTGAGGAGGAGAGCGAGGAAGGCGGCGAGGAAGATGAAGACGCTGATATTGGAGACGATGAATATCAACCTGATACTGGCGACGATGAGTCCTAGTTGCTCGTCAATATTTATCATACTCGCACATAGCAGTTAGCCAAATTTTATAACAGCCAAATTTTGTAACTTGAAAAATTTTTTATATATATTTATACAAGTTTGAATTACCACATTGTCGCTATTTACTTTCATGATTGTTGGTTGATGATGCTCGTTAGGCTCATTGGCTCGGGGAGGATGAGTGCTCGCGACGCTTTACTCGCGCGTCGGCATCGGTCATGGTCGTGCAGTTATTACTCGCACGACCATAGTCGCTCCAATAGCTCGCATTCTGATACTCGCCTGCGTCTGCACGTATACTTGTCGTAACATACTCGCACACTTGCCAAGTTGTACTCGCGTACTCGCCAAAACCTGCTCGCATACTCGCCAAAGTCTGCCCGCACCTGCATAATTATTTATTTATTTATTATTATTATTTTCGGAGTTAATCCTGACTGGCTCGAATACCAGAGCCGACATCCTATGAGGAGCTGAGCTTAGTTAGTGGTTGGGAGTAGTCGACACCCAACAGGAGCCAAGTTCAACTAGGGGTGGGAATCAGTCAAAACTCAGCAGGAGCCAAGCTCAACTGGGGGTGGAAATCAGTCGACACCCAGCAGGTGCCAAGCTCAACTGAGGGTGGGAATCAGTGGACACCTAGCAGGAGCCAAGCACAACTGGGGATGCGAATCAGTCGACACCCAGTAGGAGCCAAGCTCAATTGGGGGGTGGGAATCAGTGGATACCCAGCAGGAGCCAAGCTTAACTGGGTGAGAATCAGTCGACACCCAGCAGGAGTCAAGCTCAACTAGGGGTGGGAATCAGTCGACACCCAGCATGATCCAAGCTCAACTGGGGGTGGGAATCAGTCGACACCCAGCAGGAGCCGAGCTCAACTAGGGGTGGGAATCAGTTGACACCCAGCATGAGCCAAGCTCAACTGGGGGTGGGAATCAGTCGACACCCAGCAGGAGCCAAGCGCAACTGGGGGTGGTAATCAGTCGACTCGGGTAGTCAAGTAGTCAGACTGCAGGAGAGGAGCTCGTACAGAGATCTCGGACTATAACATCACTCAAACGAGGAACTTGATCTCACTCGAGGAGGCCCTTGGCCAATATGCAGGAGAGGAGCTTGTGTATGGACATGGACTTACGGCAACACTACCACTCGAGGACTTGGAATATTGTTGTAGTTGACAGCTCTCAGGAGCCTTGCTCAACTTGAGTGGTGTAAGTCGACTCGGGGAGGCAAGTAGTCGGTCTGCAGGAGAGGAGCACGTATAAAGATCTCAGACTATGGAATCACTCCAACGAGGAACTTAATCTCACTCGAGGAGGTCCTTGACCAATATTCAGGAGAGGAGCACGTGCAGGAACTTGGACTTACGGTGACTACCACTCGAGGACTTGGAACATTGTTGGAGCCGACATCTCTCAGGAGCCTTGCTCAACTTGAGTGGTGTAAGTCGACTCGGGGAGGCAAGTAGTCGGTCTGTAGGAGAGGATCTTGTACAGAGATCTCGGACTACGACATCACTCCAATGAGGAACTTGATCTCACTCGAAGAAGTCCTTGGCCAATATGCAGGAGAGGAGCTTGTACAGGGACTTGGACTTATAGCGACACTACCACTCGAGGACTTGGAACATTATTGGAGTCATTTCTCCTGTTGCTTAAGAGATTGTCAATGAATCAAGTGCATCAATATCTTTGAGGATGAAGAAATTACAAAGAGAACGATGATCTCACTGCTGCTGAGTTGGGAGGTTGGCGTCCAACCCTATTCCTGATAGTTCCTCCAGTCGGAGGAGAGATGCGGTCGGGGGTAGCTAGGCCAACATGCAAGGGGGGAGCTGATCTCGGCAGTCAATGCAGGGGTCCGGTCTTACAAGGACGCTTATATCCCAAGGCATCGTCCCATCGTCCACCCTGGGCTATCTAGGAGAAACAGGTCGAAGGACCGTTTCCCAATCCAACCGTTGAAATCATTTTCAGCTCTGCCACTTAGCTATGAGCGTACATGCATGAGCGATGGGTAATGTTCTTCTGAGGGTCCTCTAGGATGCACTCGCGACTAACATCTTCCCATGGGCCTATCCCTTCCCTTTTGGCCGGTTATCCTGCCTTCAAAAATAATGAGGGGTTGTTGCCCAAATGAGAGCTCGGTAAAGTCAATCCTCTTTGAATCTGAGAGATTGGGGTCTAAACATGTTCCTGCTAGTTCCTCCAGTCGGAGGAGAGATGCAATCGGGGGTAGTTAGGCCGACATGCAAGGGGGGAGCTGATCTCGGTCGTCAATGCAGGGGTCCGGTCATACAAGGGCGCTTATATCCCGAGGCATCATCCCATCATTCGCACTGGGCTATCTAGGAGGAATGGGTCGACAGCCAGTTTCTCGGATCGATCTCGGAGCAGAACCTTAAGACCTCAGAAATTTTGAGATGAAATAGCACAAAAGAGAAGCCAAACATTTGTTACTATCTGTATATTTTTATGAAAACATGTACGAGTAAAATACAGCATTAACTGCTAGGGATAAAACCTTTTCAGGTCATCCCCGCTCCAACTACCTCCCAGCTGCTCTCCAATCTGATCCTGAAGATAATAGCCTCCAGTGGCCAAGGCTTCTTGGACGATGAAGGGACCTTCCCAATTAGGATGCAACTTGCCAACTGTTGCTCCTCTTCCTGCGGCGTCCACCTTTTTCATGACCAGATCCCCTGCAAGGAAATGTTTTAGGCAGACATTCTTGTCGAAGTTCTTCTCCATGCGCCGCTTGATCTCCTCTTGGCGGATGGAGGCAAGTCATGAAGCTCTTCTACAAAATCCAGCGAGAGCCTTTGAGCGTCTTCATTCTCCAAGCGCCATTCCTCGTTGTCTTCCCCGGCTGCTATGACTCTCGGGCTCCTAACCTCAAACTCCATTGGGATTAATGCCTCAGACCTGTGGGATAACTTGAAGGGAGTTTCCCCCGTAGCCGAGTTTGGAGTTGTTCTCAGGGCCCAAAGGACTGAGAGGAGTTGCTCTGCCCAATTGCCTTTCAAGTTGGTGACTTTCTTCTTTAGGAGTTTGATGATCAACTTGTTGGCGGCTTCCACTTGTCCGTTGCTACGAGGATGAAGCACAGAGGCGAATCGGAGATCCGTCCATAGCTGCTTGCAGAAGTCCTCTAACTCCAGGCTGGCTAACTATGGCCCATTGTCGGTGATGATGGCGAGAGGAATCCCGAACCTGCATGCAATCTCTCCCCAAATAAAATTCTTTAAAATTTGTGAAGTGGTCTTGGCCAGAGCTTTTGCCTCGATCCATTTGGAGAAGTAATCGATCATGATGAGGGCGAACTTCCTCTATCCACTAGCCTGAAGAAAAGGGCTGATCAAGTCCATCCCCCAGATTATGAAGGGCCATGGAGCAGTGATTGAGCGTAGATGCTAAGATGGTTGTAGTTGAAGAGGCGTGAATAGCTTACATTGGAGACATTTTTTGGAGAAGGCTTCCGCATCTTTCCGAATGGTGGGCCAGAAATACTCGTGCCTTAGAATTCTTTGTTCAAGGGTGCGAGTTCCTGAGTGGCTACCACACTCTCCCGAGTGAATCTCCTCCAGGACACAAGGAACTTCGATCTCTGACAAACACCGGGCTAGAGGGCCTGAGATAGTTTTGCGATAGAGCTCTCCTTCCTACAGCAAGTAATATGCGGCTTTGTAACGGAACTTCCTCTGATCTCCCTCGCTGGCAGGAACCTGACCTGTCGCCAAAACGGAAATAAACGGGTCCATCTAGGATTCCCTCTGCTCGATCTCCATCATCTCCCCCTCTTCGATGGACGGTTGGAACAATTCAGTCACGGTACCCCCAGCCCGGGGACCGTACTTGGAGAGATAGTCGGCTTTTGAATTCTCTTATCAGGGTACATGCTCGATGAAGAAAGACTGAAACCCCCCGATCAGACCTTTCACTTTGATTAAGTATCTCTGCAGGATCGGATCATTCACCACAAACTCGCCTTTGATCTGAGACGCGACTACCATCGAGTCAGTAAAGGCTCTGATATCTCGAATTGCCAACTCTTTGGCGAGACGCAAGCCGGCCACCATAGCTTCGTACTCCGCCTGATTATTGGTAACGGGGAAGAGGATCTCGACTGCTTGCTCGATCCTGGTTCCCTGGGGGCTCACCAGCACGACTCCGGCTCCCATGGAATACTAGCCTGAAGCTCCATCTACAAACATCTTTCATGAAACTGGGCTAGAAGAGTCGTCCTCTCCTTCCACTTCGGCTGATAAGTCGGTAAGGAAATTCGTCACTGCATGCGCCTTGAACGCTACCCTTGGAGAGTAAGAAATATCAAACTCGCTAAGCTCCATCGCCCACTTTGCCAGCCTGCCAGAATGCTCCACTCCATCCAGGATACTACGTAGAGGGTGATTAGAGACGACCCTAATGGAGTGAGCCTGAAAATACGGACAGAGCCTCCGAGTCGAAACTACCAAAGCAAACATCAACTTCTCCAATATAGAATATCTCGTTTTCTCTTGTCGTAACACTCTACTCACATAGCAGACAGGGAGCTGCCTCTTGCCCTCTTCTTGGACCAACACCGAGCTAACCGCCTCTGCTCTGACTCCTAAGTAGAGAAAGAGATTTTCGTTACCCCGTGGGCCTTGGAGGAGAGGAGCTTGGGTTAGCTGTTGCTTGAGCTTTCCGAAGGCCTCCTCACACTCCACGATCCACTCGAACTTCTGGTTCCCCTGAAGAGTCTTGAAGAATGGAGAGCTCTTTTCCCCTACCTTGGACAAGAAACAACTAAGGCTTGACAGCCATCCCATCAACCTTTGAACCTCCTTTGGGTCCTTCCGGGATGCCATCTCCAGAATGGCCTTCACTTTATCCGGATTAGGTTCCACCCCCCAAGGAGTGAGGAGGTGACCTATGAACTTCCCTCTTCCTGCACTGAAGACGCACTTGGCTGGTTTGAGTCACATCTTATACTTCCTAAAGGTAGCGAAAGTCTCCACCAGATCTGTTATGTGCTTCGCAACACTTTTGCTCTTGACGAGAAGATCGTCCACATATACTTCCAGGTTCCGCCCCTTCTACTCTTTGAATAATTGATCCATCATCCTTTGATAAGTCGTGCCCGTATTCTTGAGCCCGAAGTGTACAACCCCGTGTCCGGCGAGCAGGATCGCCAGGAACCAGACAAGTCGGGCTGAAGATAGTGGACGAGCTCGGCAGTAGAGAAGCTGAGCCCGAGCTCGACATTCGTTGACCAGGAGCTCGACATTCGTCGACCGGAGATCGGTACTCGTCGACCGCGAGCTCGACAATCGTCGAGCTAGTCCAGGAATCGACGAGCTGCGTTCGACTAATGGAGACTGACGGATGGGCGAGCTCGTCGTCCTGCCTCTCGCAATGGAGCTCGGCAACAGTTGGCGAGCGGGATATGCCGAGGTGAACAAGCTCCCCAGCTCGCTTGGACCTATGAGGTACTTTTTACTATTTTGCCCCAGCAGGTCTGCCTATAGCCCTTCAAAATAGTGGAGTTTGGATGTTGCCAGACCCAGCCAAGGGCTTTTTGGTAACTTCAGGTCAGTTCCTTTTGTTATTGGCAGTTCAGATTCTAGAAACTATAAATAGGACCCAAGGGGTACCTCAGAAAGCAGGCTTCATGTGCTTTCCTGCTCCAGTTTTCAAGTGCTTTCTGAGAGTACCTTAGCTCGGCCTCTGGCTAAGGAGGGGAAGCGCTCTGAGATTTTTCAGGTTTGTGCTGGGACCTCCCTGGCAAGCCCTTGGGTCGGTCTTTCCTTGTCTTCTTTGTTGTCTTGCTTGCAGGAGTGAAGTAGGTGCGAGACCACCCCTTCCCCAAGGGCAAACTCCACAGGAGATCGAGAAATCGGTTTCAACACGAAGGTCATCATCTTGTAGCTATAGCATCCATCGTTGGTTATGAAGGAGAAGTCACGGCAGTCGGGGAGATGCATTCAGATCTGGTGATACCCTGAAAAAGCATCAAGAGAACTCATCACAGGAAACCCGACGGCGGAATCAACCAGCGCGTCGATTTGAGGCAAGAGATAGCAATGTAAAATCCCATTTTCAATTAGGCCCCTCAACTTAGATTGGGTTTGGCATGTGGTGGGTGATAAGGATTTTAGCTAGGTTTGACCCTAGAAGGTGGGGTGTAGCCATGTGGGGCCCACTATAGGGCCCAAGTCAAACTAGGTCAAACTAGCCTAAATAGAAACCCTAGCCACACCATGACCCCCACCACATTGTCATAACCCTAAGAACAATCTAAGTGAACCCTAAAACATGCCATTAGGTCACCCATTGACCCAATTTGACCAAGTCAACCCTAAACCTTAAATTGGTCAAACCCACACCTAAAGGCCCAAGTAGTCCAAGTGGGGAATCACCATGGCCCAACACATGTTGGTTTATGCCATAGGGTCCATGACCCTCAAGTGGGGTCAGCCCACTCACCATGTTGACCAAGTCAACCTAAAAAAGTCAACTTGGTCAAACATGTGGCCTAAAGAGGAAAATAAGGGCTAAATCCATTTCGCTTGGGTTAAGCCCACCAACCTTGGCCCATGACCAGCTCAAGTGGTCAAAGTCTGCCCCTAACCCCCAAAATCAGGAGAGAGAGAGAGAGTACATGCAAAGGGGTAGAAAAGTAACTTTGGAGAAATGAGGAGAGAGAGAAGAAGAATGAAAAGGAAGGATGGCCACATGGCCACTTACTCAACCGCCTAAGCTTGTTGGCCGGCCTCCTCCAACAATTTTAGAGGAATTTGGAGCATGGTGGCCACTTGGCACCATGGGTGAAACAACCAAAGCTCAACCCGAGCTCCCCCTTGGGCTTATCTCCCCATACACCAACTCTCAGCCCAATCTAGCCACAACATCAACTTCAGAGAGGGGAAATGACTGGATAACGAGTCATGGAGCAAGTGAATTACTGGAGAATCAAGAAAACGGGGAGGAGTTATCGGAGCAAGCTCGTCCATGGCTCACTGTCGCCAAACTCGCCGTCAAACCGCCCTAACGGTCTGTTTCACCTCACCTCTACCCGTACTAGGATCCTAGATCGTTTAGGGGAGATATCGGGCTCAATTGAGCCCGATGCCATGTGAGAATGGAGTCAAATTCTCGAGATTTTCTTCTTACTTGAGATCGCCGGAGGAGCCGCCTCCGACCGCCTCACCGCCGGGAAAAGCTAGCCCCCACCTCAACGGAGGTGGTGGCAATAATCTCTGGCGGTGGCGTCGGCCCAGGTGGCCGAAAATGGCCAGACAAGGTGACCCAGCCAGGCTCAATCTCAGCCGCTGCTGATCGGGGACGATGAAGCGATGCCGTCCGTTTTTATTTAAATAATGATTAAATGTTAACTTAGGGAAATATTTGATATATGTCGCACTCTTGCAGTGATTTTAAACACAACTTTTAGGGTACTTAGGTACATTTCCAGAGGTAGTGATGAATAGGAATGTTGTAGGCCTTGCTCTTAACTTTCATTTTCCACCCTAAAGTTCAAATATAAAACAATAGAACTCCCTATAGGGCCATTCTACTAGGACTGGTCCTAGGCTAGGGCAGAAATTTAATTGAATACCCATGCCAAACCAGCAATCCAAATGACCCAAAATTTTGGGTATGTGCTTGATTAGTTCAAACGTATAACCAGTAAAAATATGAAAATTTTTGGAAGAAATTTTCCTATAGTTTTTGTGGAAATACATATAATTAAATTAATTGAATATTTGGATATATCCAACTCCAAATGGCCCCAAATTTTGGTGGCATGTACATTGGGACAATATTAGACCATGATAAATATTTTAGCCTGATTGGGCCTCTTCATGTTGGGTAAACCCACTTGCATGAGTATGATGTATATAGACTTGGGGTGCCTTTAGCAAAACTTTATATATTGAGGATTTACCCCATTTGGAATATGAAAAGTCTATTAAATCTTGGTCAGAGGTCTATTAGGGTTAAATATACATTCAACAGGAGTAATGAGATTTTTGGGATCAAAAATCACATTATTTGGAATTTTTGGATATTAGGCCATTTAAAGACAAAAAATTGAATATAGGGTTATTGATGAGTTAAAATTATCAAATTTGGTTAAGACCTCAAGGAAGTCATATTTAACCCTGAAAAATTTTATGGGTCTTTTAGATGATTATATTTTGGAATTATGTAGAATTTACAATTTTGCCCATTTTTGATAATTATTCAACAATGATGGAAATTCAGCAGGAATATTTTGAAAAAAAATCCTAGTGTTTAAATATGCAGTTGTGACTTTGTGAAATTTTTTTGATATTTGTGGATGCATCTATAGGTTTAAAATCCAAATAATGGCATTTTTGTAATATTTGTCATATGAATGTTGGTAAACCAAATTACTGTTTTGGACCATGAATTTTTGTATTTGGTGTTATTGCAGCAATTCACATCTGCAATAATGTTCCTAGAATTTTTAGAAGCATATTTAATGTACTTCATTTGTAAAGTGGCCAATTCATGGATTTAACTTAAAATTCAAATTAAATGGAATTATAAATGAGAAAATTACAAATCTTGGAAACCAGCCATAATTAGCCTAGATGACCATCAAGAAAATTTATTAGACCAGGGGAATCATTTGATATAGTACTTCTTGTATAAAGTGACATAGGCCACTTAATTAAAGGATTTAATTTAGGATCTTTATGACTTAGCAAAATAGTGAAAACACCACATAATAAATATCATATGTCATACCATCCCATGATAAATGGTTAGGGTCACTTAGGCCAAAAAATTGGAAGTCATACTCTCTGGGTGGTATTAGGTCATGGGTTGTGACTATCACAGTTAGCCTAAACTAATAGGACCACAAGAGGATATGATTAACCATTGAAGTGAGAATTGCATTAGAGGAATAAGCCCTGGTTGGTCTCCTATAGGTCACTACTGGATCACGAGGGGTAGAGTGCAAACTATAACGACAGTGGCTAAAACGGAGATCGACGGAAGACCGTCGATTTCCCGGTAATATATTAAGTCATTAGGATTGTTCCAGAGCAACAACGAGAGCTGGGGTGAATTATGGGTAGTCATCAACTAAAGTAAATATCCTTGAGAAAGGGAGCTTTGGGCTTCATCCCATCGTAGTTCCTAGTGCCCCCGAGAGCCCTTCACTGGGTATGCCCTGGGTAGTCCTGGGATTAACCCTAAATCACTAAGTATAATAACCCGTAGACAAGAGTAGTCTAATAGGTTAAGCATCGTATCATCATTCTCACCCGTATAGGGTTGGAGGGCTTGTGGTAATATTCTCACCCATACAGGGTTTGATGGTTTGTGGTAATATTCTCACTCGTGTAGGGTTGGAGGGATTCAGGACGTGTTGGTCCTGCGAGCTGGGAGCTCTGGTTGGAATATATTGCATGTCCATAAACCTGTGGCGGGTCATGCGGTACTGGGCCAATCGTCACACCGATTGCAGTACGGTGGCTCTGGTGAGGTGTGATGGTTTGAGGGGCCAGTGAGTTGTTTTACGCTGCGGTCTGGAGGACGATCCCCGAAAACACACACTCGACCAAAAAGACTGGTGGGTAGCCAGCAAATAGTACGCAGAGACTCTAAAGTGCACCTAGGACGTGTACAGAGGCATATGGGAGGTCTAGGCCTGATAGTGTGTATACCCGCCTAGGAGTGGACATGCCCGCTCCACTGCTGTCGTAGCCATAACGGTGGTACCATAGAGTGATGCTAGCTCCAAAAAGCGGGAACTAAAGGTCTGTGATCACAAAGTCTTTGTGTGTGAGTTGCACTTGCATGACTCATAAATAACTGCATACATTCATTCATATTAGGACATACGCTTCATGGATCCTTATCATATAAATTAGTATGGGCTCTTTTATATGATAAGTTAATTTTGGAAACTCTAACTTATATGTTTGTATGGGCACTCATATAAGTTAGGGTACTTCTGTGATGTATATTAACAGTAGATTTTTATACTTTATTTACTACACTTTACTTATTTCTAGTTTTACTTACTTTTGTATTGTACATGCTTCTACATTTGGACTATATACATAGAACTGCTAGTGTAGATTTACTATTTACATTCATACTTGGTAGCATAGATTCCTTGTCACCTGTTTCCCTTCTTGTTACCCTTTGTTATCCTCCGCTTCGTCCTCCCGCACGGTGCTTAGAAGTTGCGGGGTTACACGAGGTGCGGAGGAAACAACTTAGTCTTTTTGACTAATGGTCCGTAACCAATATTTTTGGAGCTCGAGGAGATGGAGCACCCGCACGACCGGCAGGACGAGGTGACAGGACGTGAGAAGTTGATACCACCACCACCTACTACGTCTACTACAGAGTTTCCTGAGGTGGGACGAGTACGAGGATAGTTTTGCTTCCGCATTTTATTGTGTGAGGAGAGTTGATATTCATGTACAGGGCAAACTCCCTTTTTACTTTTCTTATTATTTCTACTCATTGTGGATTGGATGTACTTTCATTTCATTATATGATATGTACTGTGACTGTGGACTGGTTTGTAGTTTATTTCTACATTACTGCTTACTTCTATTTCTCATTTTGGCCTACATTTTTATTTTTACAATCGTGCTAGCTGGTAAGGTAGGCGTCTTGTGGTGTCGTCTCACACGTAAGTTAGAGTCAACGTAAGGCGGCGGTTCTGGGCATAAGACTGGGAGCCTCCTTGGTAAGGGGAGTGGTCTTACAAACTGGTATCACTTGAACAAACGATCATATGAGAAACAAGTCCACAACACTGGACCACCCCGCTCGAGCATTAGTTTGCGGACAAACTATGCAGCAGAAGCAGTGGTGTGCCCATGTGTAAAAAGTCACATAAAACAGCCTAATAAATATAATGAGTTAGGACAGTTCTGTTTAAACCTTACCCTTATGCAACCTCCACAGGTCGCTGCGCCGCAGAATGTGGTTCCTCCCTCTCCGGCTGCCACTCCCTTTCTACAAATAGAGATAGGGCAAACTTTGACGGCTATACTGAAAGCCTTCAAAGCCCAGCAGTTCCCGGCTCCGCAGCCAAATCCGGGGTCAAGCTAGTTGAGTGCCTTCAAGAGCCTGTCCTCGCCGATGTATCGAGGGACAGAGGATGCTGTGAAGACTGAGGAATGGCTGGAGGCCATACCGGAGATATTGACAAGCATCAGCTGCCCAGTCAGCCAGGCAGTTCCTCTAGCCACCTCTGCATTATATGCTCATGCAGAAAGATGGTGGAAGTCCGTGCGAGAGTCCACTTATGCTGATTGGGAGCTGTCGGACATCTCATGGGAGGAGTTTAGTGAGATATTCTTGGAACATTATGTGTCCACTACAGACAGAGATGCACTGGAAGAGAGGTTTCTGAACCTCAAGTAGGGGACCAGATCTGTGATTGAGTATCAAAGAGAGTTCTCCCATCTGGCTAGATTTGCGGGGATCCATGACATGGATGACAGGAAGTACGCTAAGAGATTTTATCATGGGCTCAGATATTCCTTGAGACAGCCCCTACTATTCATCTCTCAGGGCACCTTATCATAGATCATAGAGATGGCTAAGAAACTGGAGGCAGACCAGCTGATGGTGTAGAATAGAGGAAATAGGCCACTGGACGGGTCATCACCCGAGGAGAGTAGCAGGGGATCCCAGCGAGGCAGAGTCATTGGATATAAGACGAGTGGAGGACGTCGTCGTCCCAACTTCAGGCCGGAGCAGGGGCCTCCTACAGTGTTAGCTCCCCCACCTCTACAGGTGCATTACCCGAGGAGGCAAGATGACCGTGGCCACCGGCAGGTAGTTTGTTATGGATTCCCCCAGCCTGGGCATATTAGATCAGAGTGTCCGCATCAGTTTCGTCCACCTCCTCCTCCTCCACCTCCAATGGCCCCTCCAGTACAGCAGGGCTGAGGCCAAGGCCGAGGACGAAGTCGAGGCCGAGGTGGGGATATCACGGCCGAGGGCGAGAATAGGAGCAAATATACGCACTAGACCTCGCCGAACCGAGGAACCCAGAGGAGGTCATGACAGGTACTTAGATTATTGTAAATTTAAAAGTTTCATTTATGTAATACCTGATTTTTTTAAAATAACAGTTTATTTAAACCCAAACAAACTCAGGCATAGTCATGATCAGCAGCAAGCCCGCTCATACCTTGTTTGACATGGGTGCCTCCCACTCGTTTGTTTTTGAGGCCTTTATAGAAGGTCTGGAGGGTGTGAAAAGATTTCCAGGCTTGGAGATGAGGGTGCGTCTACCCGATGGGTCAGAGCTACGGACCTCTGCCCATTGCAACATGGAGGCCGAGATTGGTGGCAAGACATTTGAGGCGCCAACGACGATCCTGCGACTGCCAGATTTCGACTTGATCTTGGGCATGACGTGGTTACACTGGAACTATGCCCAAATTGATTGCCCATCAAAAAGGATCACTCTGAGGCACGGCGACTCCTACATTACCGTTGAAGGTATCGGACCTATCTCCCATATATATTATCATCTGTACAGGATGTCAAGGCCCACCATCAGGGAGAGGAGGTGTACATTATATGCTTCAAGATGGCGGGAGCAGAAGCTTCTCTTGTTGACATCCCGGTGGTTCGGGATTTCCCCGACGTATTCCCGGAAAAATTTCCTGGATTACCGCCAGCTAGGGATGTGGACTTCCAGATACAGCTAGTGCCAGGAGCGAGGCACGTATCTCGAGCACCATACAGAATGGCTCCTAAGGAGTTGGTAGAGTTCCGGACCCAGCTGCAGGAGATAGTAGAGTCGGGCTTTGTTCGACCCATCTCATCACCCTGGGGAGCACCAGTATTATTTGTCAAGAAGAAGGATGGGTCGTTGCGGCTCTGCATTGACTATCGAGAGCTGAATCGGCTGACAGTATGAAACACTTACCCATTACCCCGGATCGATGAGCTATTTGATCAGCTTCAGGGAGCCTTCTGGTTCTCCAAGTTGGACTTACGATCAGGGTATTATCAGCTGCGGATTCAGGAGGAAGACATTCCGAAGACAGCATTCAGTTCCTGCTATGGACTGTACGAGTTCACGGTGATGCCTTTCGGGCTCACTAATGCACCTTCTGCATTCATGAGTCTGATGAACCGTGTTTTCGAGCCTTACCTGGATAGATGCGTCATAGTATTTATTGATGATATCTTGATCTATTCTCGGACGAAGGAGGAGCATATGCAGCATTTGGCATAGGTACTGGAGAGATTGAGGGAGCACCAGTTGTGTGCGAAGTTTTCCAAGTGACAGTTCTGGCTGCAAGAGGTGGCATTTCTGGGACACGTCGTCAGTGGAGCCGGGTTGGCCGTAGATCCGGCCAAAGTACAGGCAGTGCCTGATTGGCCGCAGCAAAAATCAGCTTCTGATATACGCAGCTTCTTGGGACTTGCCGGTATTACCACAAGTTCGTGGAGGGGTTTTCGAGGATAGCACTTCCCCTCACGACATTGACGAAGAAGGAAACAACATTTGTGTGTACCGAAAGGTGCGAGTCATCGTTTCAGGAGTTAAAGAACCGGCTTACCTCTGCCCCTATCCTTGCACTTCCATCTGGGAAGGAAGGATTCCAGATTTACACCGACGCTTCTTACCAGGGGATGGGTGTCGTATTGATGTAGCACGACCATGTTATTGTTTATGCCTCCAGGAAATTAAAGAAACATGAACAGAATTACCCGGTGCATGACTTGGAGCTCGGGGCGGTCGTATTCGCATTGAAGATTGAAAGATATGGTACCTAAACACCTAGAGGGGGGGGGGGGTGAATAGGTGACCTAAACCTTTTTAAAACTTTGTTGGCAGCAAAACAGTTATCTCACAGATTTCTACAGCTAACAGCAATAACAAAATATAAACTGCTAATCCACAGCACAGCACAGCACAGCAGACACACAAATTTATAGTGGTTCCCCAATCTTTGGGTACATCCACTTTCCCCCTTCGCCTATCTAGCAGTGTACTAGATTCGGCCAAACTTCTCTACTATCTCAGAACCCAACTAGGTTCCTACACCTCAGGCCCAAAGCCTTACACTCAGCCACCAAGGCCTACACTCAGCCACCCAGGCCTACACTCAGCCAATCAAGGCCTACACTCAGAGTTCTTCAACTCCTACACTCAGGCAACCAAGCCCTACCCTCAGCCTTTATAATATAGGCTTACAATTCACTCAGATCCAATGGATCCTACAAGTTAAAATTGAATTACAATAACTAACTCTACAACTCAGAAAATAAGAGAGGAGTTGAGAGTTTCTTGAAGAGTTCTTGGAAGAACTCAGCTAGATCCAAACTGACTTAGCTTCCTTCAAAGCTTCTTGAGTAGAACAGAATTAGTCTGAATCCTCTGCTTCTTGAGATCCAGATGATTCTGAATCCTTCTTCTCAGCCTTAGTTCCAAAGACTGAATTCTTGATTGGAGCTCTCTCTCTCCAACTTCTTAGATCTGCTGTTGGACAGCAAGATCTTCTTGTGTTGATACTCTGTGTACCACTTTTCTGATTACTTGAATAATCTGATCAATTACTTCAAATAGCTTCAACAACAGTTTCTGTAAACTGTGAGTGCCTATTTATAGGCATTCTTCATGGTAACCGGCTGGTCCGGTTCATAACAGACTTCTGACTTCCCTGACAGTTGCTGTAGACCGGCTGGATCGGCAGCTGTCATATCAACCAGTCAATTCTTGAAATTCTCTAACTGTCAGATAGTGTCGAGACTTTCTGTTCTTAAGTGTCGACACTTATAGACCAAGTGTCGACACATGTTGTGTAAGTGTCGACACAAGTCTACAAGGTGTCGACACAACTCCTTGTATGTCTCGACACAGATTCTTCTTCAAGTGTCGACACTGAAATTAAGTGTCGACACAAGTACTTGATCTTCTGTATCTTGTAGTATTCTTCTAAGTGTCGACACATCTCCTTTGTGTCGACACATCTTCATGTGTTGAAACTGTCAAGTGTCGACACTGCTTCTTGGTGTCGACACAAGTCTTCAATTTTGTTTCTTCAGCTGAGTGTCGACACATTCCCTTAGTGTCGACACTTGTACTTAGAATATTTTGTAAACTTTTCTGTTCTTTGCTAAGTGTCGACACAGCTCCTTGTGTCGACACTTTCTTCAAGTGTAGAGTCTTCAACTAAGTGTCGACACATTGTGCTGGGTGTCGACACTTTCTTCAAGTGTTGACTCTTCTGGTTGTGTGTCGACACATTGTGCTGAGTGTCGACACATACTTCAAGTGTTGACTCCTTTGAGTGTGTGTCGACACATTGTGCTGAGTGTCGACACATTCTTCATATGTTGACTCTGCTGATTGAGTGTCGACACATTGTGTTGAGTGTCGACACTTGTCCTTAGTCTCTGCAGAATTTTGCTGAGTGTCGACACAACTCCAAGTGTCAACACTTTCTGATGTAGACTCAGCTCTTCTAGGTGTCGACACTTCTGCTAAGTGTCGACACAGCTTTTCTGCATTCTTCTTCACTGAGTGTCGACACAGCTCTAAGTGTCGACACTTTCTGTCTGGTGTCGACTCTTCTTCTCAGGTGTCGACACAATTACTCCAAGTGTCGATACTGCTTGTCTGGGTGTCGACACAAGCTTTTTCAAGTGTCGACACTTTCCCACTGGGTGTCGACACATGGACTTAGAAACTTTTAGCTTCAGTCCAGTGAATACCTAACCTGCACAAGTAACTCAAACAAACATCAAATACATTATGATGTATATCATTGAGTTAGGTGAGGCTTCTTCAAATCAGGTACATTTGACCAATGTACCAAACAATCTCCCCCTATTTGGAGAAGTCATAACCCTTAGTCAATGATATACACCACTCAAAATTAAAAATTAGAAAATGATGTAAAGCAGGTATATGTCAACAGGGTAAACTTAAACATGTAATAAAGCACACATGTATACTCATTAAACATTGCAGAACAAACAAGAAATAGACACATGCTTCTGAACAATCATGAGATATATTTATCAAAAATTGTTCTAACATTGTTTTAATACATTTCCATTGTTTTACAAAAATATTTCATATGTAAAAGGTTACAACAATGTTTCTTAGTCTAATCTTAGTCTAGTTCTGATCAGGTTCTTTTATAACTATTCCTTTCCCAGCTTGTACTTTGGCCTTTACAGCAGCAGCAGCAGCAGGCTCAGTATCAGCAGTCTTCTTTCCTTTGAGATCGAGCTTATCAGCCTTGATCTTTTGCCTCTCAAAGTAATGATAGGGCTTAGGAAAGTACTTGCTAGGCTCCACAGCTGTAGGAGGTAGCTTTCCTAACTTAGCCTTCCTTCTATACTGGACAATGGCTTCCTGCCTAATCTCATGCTTCCTCCATTCTGCTTCTGAGAACCATTTGTTCCTTTCATGAGCATTGTCCTTGGCTGCTTTCCAGGCTGTGAGAATGATGTTCCTAGAAGTAGGGCTCCACTGTTCAAAATCTGGTTTTTGCTCAGCTAGTTCCCTAAACTTCTTCTTTGACAGCCTTGTCTCTTCTTCTTTGTCCAAAGCCTCTTGCATAGCTGCTGTTATAGGTTGAACAACCTTTTCCAGAACAACATTTGACTTTCCAGCAGTTGGGCTATACATTGTGCTTACATCTGCATGAACCATGTCAAAATCTGGAGGTGGATAGATCACCTGAGCTACTTCCTGTTACTCACCTCCAAGATATGTACTTTGAATTCCTGATTCAGCAACATTATCATCATCACACAGGGGAGGATAGCCCAGTGTAGCTCTGATGGAGTTAGATATCCATTTGGCATGGTCAGAGCTAGCTTTGACTAATACCCTCTCCCCCTTTATGACTTCTTGTGCAACATGGTCTCTGACATCATCCTTTTGGAATCTGATCTGACTGTCCAAATACCTGATCCCATCTTTAAAATAAGGTCTAAGCTTTGTAAGCTGTTCAGAAATGACCTTCTGTGAATCCTTGATTGCAGTCTTGACAGCAGCAATTTCATCTTGAAAAGCTTTATCAAATTCAGCCTTTGCAGCAGAGGATGTTGAAGGTTCAGCAGTCTTATTCTTTAGTTCAGTGACTATAGCATTGTGAGAGGCAGTTAAATTATCATTCATTCTCAACTGATTCTCCAGCACATAGCCTTGCTTCAGTGCTATATCATCTACTTGAGACTTTATCTTCTCTTGGTGGGTGGCCAGATAGACCACTACATTACCACCCTTGGAAAAACATTCAGTCATCTCCTTTTTATTAAGGTTCATTTCAAACCTTATTGACTTGATTTCCTGTGCCAGATCAAATTGTAGGGTCTTGTGCCCTTCATCAACATAAGTCTCTATAGCCTTCCTTTGCTCATCCAGCTTGATCTGTAGTGCAATTAGTAAAGCACTATAGTCAGCAGTTGGAGCTTGCTGAACTATAGGCTGTGGGGCAATGGATTGTAGGGCTTTCTTGTAACTCTGACTTCTCCTCTTGAAGACATAGAGTTTCTTCTTTTTAGCTTGTTCAGCCTCATCTTCCTCAGACTCTGAAGTACTGGCGATATTAACCCTGTCCTTAGGGCTTGATGGTTTGTCAACTTGCACATCAAGTGCTTTCTCACTTTCTTGCCTGACAGGCTCTTCCATAACTTGCAGTTGCTCCCCCTCAGCAGCAGCACCCTTCTCTTCAGCAGCAGCAACTTTATCCATGTCAAAGTCCTCTTGTTCTAGATTTAGAAATAGATCTTCCATGGTAAATTCTACTGGTGACTGTGCAGGAGAAGTACTGGGTTCATCAACTACTTTATCAGGATCCACTTCTAGGATAACTGATGTGTCTTGGAGAACAACATCTGGTTCTTGATTTGCTTGCTGAGTTTGCTGATGGACATCAGACAAATCAGAATCTATTACAGAAAAATCTAAAGTATTGAGGTCAGTAAGTACCTCTTGGATAATGATTGTGGCTTGCTCACTGTCCAGAGTAGAGGGTTCTTCTACTGCTGGAAGCTCCCCCTGGCTTGGATCCTTATACTTGGGGCTAGCTGGAGGCAGCTCCCCCTGGATTTCAGCTGTCTCTTGAGGAGCAGGAGACTTCTCTGCAGCCACTTCCTCTTGACTATCAGGAGTGAAAACAACTTGTTCTTCACTACCTGAACTGCTGGAGGACTCCTGTGTCACAGGAGCTATCTTCCTTTTCTTCTTTGGAGGTGAATCTTTCTTAGAAACTTGCTTCTCTGGGGTAGGTAATTCCTTAGATAGTACTCTTTCCCACCTGGAAAATATCCTCATATCCATCCTTCTCATATGGTTGATCTTGCTACCAGCAGCATTGCTCATTACCTCTGGTATTGTACCAGCCAGGTAGAGACTAAGTATTCTGCCCAGATTGGGCTTCTTCAGACTTTCTTTAATTTTCTCATACACAACCATTGACCAATCTGTTTTTAGGTTGAAGATAATTCTGGTCATGATTGCAAACATGGAGGCAGACACCCTGTCATGCCCTCCAGTCTTGCTGAGTAGAACTTTGCCTACAATTTCAGACAGAAATTTTCCTTGGTTATTCATTCCTTTTCTGTTAAATACAGATCCTATCTTCATCTTAGGATCTAGACCACACCAGGTAAGTGCTTCCCTGGTCTTAGATGTAGTCACTTCCTCTTCTGCTTGAATTTTAGGTAGCTGAAGTACCTTTCTCAGAGTTTTGGGTGAAATCTTGACCTTGGTTCCATGCACTCTTGATTTGATTCTGTAACCTGAGTCATCTACTACAGCTCCAGTAAGGAATTCAAGAACTTCCTTCTTCCATATTTTGGTTGGTTCTGAAACCAAGTACTCCAATCCAGAATCGGTGACTAGGGTTACCACCGATTTGATTTCTTGATCGCCATCGTCGAACGCGCCACGAACCAGTTCATAGCCTTCATTGACATTCTCCTCGAGCTTGGGAGCCATTAGGGTTTGTAGAATTAGTCTTTAGAAAGAGAAATGTCGACACAGTAGTTTGGTCTCGAAACTCTGAAAGCGTGTCGACAAACAAAGACAGAATCCTATTTATACCTTTCTGGTTTGAAGACGAACAGGGGGATGGATTACTAAAGATGTGTCGACACTGGCAATAAGTGTCGACACTGACTTATAATGTCTCGACACACATGTGTCGACACAAGTTTAGTCAACAGATTTTATGTGTCGACACTTGGTTATGTGTCGACACCACACTACTCGACATGTAGTCGAGACGTTACTTAGAAAATTCTGAGTAAAACTTAAGTGTCGACACCTCATTGGATATGTCTACACCAACTCGACATGTGTCGACACTAACATTCTGAAGTGTCGACACCAACTTCCTAGATGTGTCGACACCATTTTCCTGAAGTGTCGACACTTACTATTCTGTGTCGACATAGACTTGTCTATGTGTCGACACCTTTTTACTTAGCCAATTTTTAGTTCTGTAAACTTAGTCTAAGTTTATCATACCTAGTTCAATTTTGAACCTATTGAACTTAGCTTCTTCTAAGGGCTTAGTAAACATGTCAGCTATCTGATTATCAGTTTTAACATATTCAAGTGCAATATCATTTCTTTCTACATGCTCCCTAAGAAAGTGATATTTAATCTCAATATGTTTAGTTCTACTATGTGATACAGTATTATTAGCTATTGAAATAGCACTTGTAGAATCACAGAAAAGTGGAGTTCTACTTACCTGAAATCCATAGTCTTCTAGCTGATGTTGAATCCACAGAAGTTGAGCACAGCAACTTCCTGCAGCTACATATTCTGACTCAGCTGTGGAGATAGCCACACTGGTTTGCTTCTTACTACTCCATGAAATGAGTCTTCCACCTAGGAATTGACAGGATCCAGTAGTGCTCTTTCTATCTTCTTTGCATCCTGCAAAGTCTGCATCTAAATAGCCTGTTAGATCAAAATCTCCATTCCTAGGGTACCAGAGGCCTAGATAAGGTGTGCCCTTTAGATATCTCAAAATTCTCTTGACTGCAGTCAAGTGAGACTCTTTAGGGCAGGCTTGATACCTGGCACAAACACATGTAGCATACATAATGTCAGGCCTACTTGCAGTCAAGTATAGTAAGGAGCCAACTATCCCTCTATACAAGGTTTCATCTACAGGTTTCCCTGCATCATCCTTGCTAAGAGACATACTTGACCCCATAGGAGTCTTCATGGTACTGGATGAATCCATACCATACTTCCTTATGAGTTCTAGGGTGAACTTGGACTGACATATGGATAGACCACTTTCAGTCTGTTTAACTTGGAGACCCAAGAAAAACTTCAGTTCTCCCATACTACTCATCTCAAATTGACCTTGCATAAGTTTTGCAAACTTTTTGCAAAGGCTGCTTTCAGTAGACCCAAATATAATGTCATCTACATATATTTGGACTAGTATGACTTTGCCTCTAGATTCCCTAAGGAATAAAGTCTTATCTATTTTCCCCCTTGTGAACTTGTTCTCAATGAGGAAACTAGATAGGGTTTCATACCAAGCTCTAGGAGCTTGTTTTAACCCAGACAAAGCTTTCCTAAGTCTATAGACATAATGTGGAAGAGTAGGATCAACAAAACCTGAAGGCTGCTCCACATATACTTCTTCCTTTAGATTACCATTTAGGAATGCTGACTTCACATTCCATTTGGTATACCTTGAATCCTTGATAGGTTGCATAGGCCAAGAACATCCTTATGGCCTCCAGTCTGGCTACTGGGGCAAAGGTTTGATCAAAATCAATACCTTCTTCTTGCCTATTTCCTTTTGCAACCAGTCTTGCTTTATTCTTAATGATGACCCCTTGTTCATCTAACTTATTTCTGTAGATCCACTTAGTTCCTATAACATTGTGGTCTTTAGGTTTAGGAACCAGTTCCCAAACCTTGCACCTTTTGAACTGATTAAGTTCTTCTTGCATAGCTTCAGTCCACTGTGGATCTTGTATAGCTTCTTCAAATTTCTTTGGTTCTATCTGAGATAGAAAACTTGAATATACTACAGCATTCTGATTTCTGCTCCTTGTCTGAACACCTTGTCTTGGATCTCCAATAATCAGCTCTACTGGATGATCTCTTAGATGCCTGTTGGCTGGAGGCATCCTTACTTCTGGTTGAACTTCTTCAGCATCTTCATCAAGCTGAGTTCCTTGTACTTCTTCAGCTCCAGGTACATGTAGTTCTCCCCCTGGACATAAGCCATCTTCTTCTACTTGTTGTCTTGCAGCATGTACATCTTCTATGGTTAGCTTGTCCAATTTCTTTGTCAAACATGTGGGGCTGCATACATTGCTAGACAACTCATTGTTAATAAGTTTTGTCTCATCAAAAACTACATGCACAGACTCCTCTACAACTTGTGTAGTCAAGTTGTAGACTCTATAAGCCTTACTATTGTTGCTGTACCCAACAAAAATTCCCTCTTGGGACTTGGCAGCAAACTTAGTTAAGTAAGACTTCCCATTGTTAAGTATGAAGCATTTGCAACCAAAGATCCTAAAATAGGATAGGTTTGGTTTCCTGCCTTTCACTACTTCATAGGGGGTCTTGTTTAGTCTTTTAGTGATGGTAGCCCTATTTATCACATGGCATGCAGTGTTAACTGCTTCAGCCCAAAAATACTCAGGCAGTGATGTATCACTAAGTAGGGTTCTACCAGCCTCTATCAAGGTTCTATTCTTCCTCTCAGCAATGCCATTTTGCTGAGGTGTTCTAGGTGAAGAGAATTCTTGAAATATCCCAAAGTCTTCACATAGTTTTGTCATGCTTTCAGATTGAAACTCAGTACCATGGTCACTTCTAATTTTGACCACAGTACTATTTAGTTCATTCTGAATTTGCTTGACAAAGCTGTAGAAGACACTAGGTGTTTCAGATTTCTGCCTTAAGAAGAACACCCAGGAAAACCTTGAGTAGTCATCAACAACTACAAAGGTATAGACCTTCCTACCTAAGCTGTGAACTGGCATTGGACCAAAGAGATCCATATGCAAGAGGTATAAGCACCTCACAGCATCTTTGTTCTCAATGCTTTTAAAGGTGGATTTGGTCTGCTTGCCCTTTTGACAAGCTGAGCAAATGCCATCTTTAACACACTTAACTTGAGGACCATTCCTCACTAACTCTTTGCTAAAGAGTTTGCTAATAGTCTTGTAGTTAAGATGAGCTAGCCTCTTGTGCCACTTGACACAATGAGAGACTGTCTCATCAGCTACAAGACAAACAGGAGAACCATTGTTCTCAACCATAATGTCTAGACAATAGACATTTCTCTTCCTATAACCTGTCAAAATGATCTCTTGATCACTTGACCTCTTGATATGACAACCATTTTTAACAAATGAGATGTCATACCCTACATCACTTAACTGACTTATGCTTATAAGGTTGTGTTTCAACCCTTTAACATAAGCCACTTGAGTAATGGTAACAAGGTTTGAAGAAATGTTACCAAACCCTTTGATGATTCCTTTTTCAGAACCACCAAAGGTCACTTTAGGACCATTTTTGATTGGAATGTAGTCCTTCAGTAGTCCCCTTGTTCCAGTCATATGTCTGGAATATCCACTATCTAAGTACCATGTTGGGGTATGGCCACTTGGATTCACCTGCAAAACAAATTAATGAACCTTAGAACCCAAAGTAAACTTGGGTCCTTGGTGATTGTTAGTTTGCAACATGACATAGCTACCTACTGGCTTACCACCAGGTAGCTTGCTACTCCCATTGGCACTTGCATTGTGCCAACAGTCCAAGGCAAAGTGGCCAACTTTGCCACAGCACCAGCATTCAAACTTGTTGTACCTTTGCTTAGGTATAGACTTGGCTGTCTTGACTACAGCAGGCTTATTGAATGTTGGGGCTTTGCCCTTGGACTTGGACTGATCCTGAACAGTCCTAGCTGGCTTAATAAAACCCAATCCAGCATTTCCTTTATGATGAACAAATTCATCAATCAAGGGTAGCACTGATTTAGGTTTTGAAAACCTAGCAACTAGCTCTCTTTCCTTCTGAAGATTGATCTCCAGTCTCTTAATTTGATCATTTTTATAGGTGATAGTTCCCATCTGAATCACAGTAATGTGTTTCAGCCTGGCTACCTCATTGAGCTTTTGATCAAATTTCTTCTCAAAATCTATTGCAGCTGCCTTGAGATCAGCAATCTCCTTTGCCTGACTTTTGGCTAGGGTCTTGCTTTTCTTATAGTCTTGCAACAGTACGTTATATTCATCTAAGAGCTGATGAATATCTCCCTCAGATTCAGAAACACTTCCATCACTTGATGAAGATGAATCTGACTCTGAACTAGAACTGGAATCTGAACTTTGAGTTGGACTTTGTACCTGACTAGGTCCTGGCTGCTCCAGGATTCTGGTACTTCCAGTCAATGCCATCAGTCCTTGGCACTGACACTCTTCTTGTTCATAGATTGATTCCATGATCTGCATAAACTCTTCTTCTTCTTCAGCAAATAGCCATATGTAGGCTTCAGCATCTGTCTCAGTGTCTAAAGAAGAAATGTCTGAAAGAGTCTTCTCATTCTTTGCAACAAAGGACTTCTCCTTCTTTCCTTTGAAGTGAGTCTTCTTTTTGTCACTGGATTCTTTTCTTCTCTCAGGACAATCTGCAATAACATGACCCTGTCTATTGCAGCAGTAACACATTATCTTAGACCCAGTTGCCTTGCTAGTCTTTGTCTTTTTCTTGTCCTTCTTTGAAGGCTTCTTCTCCTGATACTGGACTTCTTTCCCTTTGGAAAATGAAGGTCTGGACCTCCACTATTTCTTCTTCAGGAATTTCTGAAAATGTCTGGTGAATGCAGCAAAGTCTTCATCACTTTCACTGCTTGTAGACTTTGTGCTAACAGACTCATCAGATTCTGATTCAACTACCTCTGGAGGAGGAGTTGATGACTTAGTCCTGCCCTTTCTAGGTACTTCTGACTTGAAGGCAACAGTCCTTTCCCTGTGCTCAGTCCTTGTTGATTTTTCCTCCTCTTTTCTCACTGACAGCTGCATCTCATAAGACAACAACTTGCCAAACAGTGTGGGAGGAGGAATTTCTCCCAACTTTGCCATTTCTCTGATGGCACAGATCTTGGTGTCCCAATCTTTGGTTAGGGACCTTAAGAACTTATCATTCAATTCATAGTTAGTGAACTCTCTTCCATAGGACATGAGTTCATTAACAATTCTATAGAACTTCTTGTAGCATTCAGTGATGCTATCTCCTCTTCCTTGCCTAAAGCTCTCATACTCTTGATTAAGCAAGGACTTCCTATCTTGCCTAACTTCTTCAGAACCTTCCATATAGACAATGAGGGTATCCCACATTTCTTTTGCTGTTTTACAATGAATTAAGTTCTAAAAAGTTGCATCATCAATGGCACTCACTATTATGTTTTGTGCCCTCTTGTCCATAGTGGCTAGGACAATTTCATCCTTGGTCATCTCAGAGAAATCCTTTGGAGTCCTCTGATTTGCATCCAATACTGAGACCTTCATGGGCACATATGGCCCCTCTTTGACTGTGATGTAGATTCTAGGGTCAGAGGCCTTCATAAATAGCCTAACCCTTTCTTTCCAGATCCCAAAGATCTCTTTTCTGCATATGGGTAGTTTCATTGAACCCAATTCCTTGTGATTCTCTGAAGAACCCATGTTTCTTGATTTTCTTGAAATTGTGTTCTGACTTACACTGAATCTGCCAAACTGGATCTCCTCGGACAGTTAGTCCTTTTTGAGAAACCTCCCTCTGATACCACTTGAAAGATATGGTACCTAAACACCTAGAGGGGGGGGGGGTGAATAGGTGACCTAAACCTTTTTAAAACTTTGTTGGCAGCAAAACAGTTATCTCACAGATTTCTACAGCTAACAGCAATAACAAAATATGAACTGCTAATCCACAGCACAGCACAGCACAGCAGACACACAAATTTATAGTGGTTCCCCAATCTTTGGGTACATCCACTTTCCCCCTTCGCCTATCTAGCAGTGTACTAGATTCGGCCAAACTTCTCTACTATCTCAGAACCCAACTAGGTTCCTACACCTCAGGCCCAAAGCCTTACACTCAGCCACCAAGGCCTACACTCAGCCACCCAGGCCTACACTCAGCCAATCAAGGCCTACACTCAGAGTTCTTCAACTCCTACACTCAGGCAACCAAGCCCTACCCTCAGCCTTTATAATATAGGCTTACAATTCACTCAGATCCAATGGATCCTACAAGTTAAAATTGAATTACAATAACTAACTCTACAACTCAGAAAATAAGAGAGGAGTTGAGAGTTTCTTGAAGAGTTCTTGGAAGAACTCAGCTAGATCCAAACTGACTTAGCTTCCTTCAAAGCTTCTTGAGTAGAACTGAATTAGTCCGAATCCTCTGCTTCTTGAGATCCAGATGATTCTGAATCCTTCTTCTCAGCCTTAGTTCCAAAGACTGAATTCTTGATTGGAGCTCTCTCTCTCTCCAACTTCTTAGATCTGCTGTTGGACAGCAAGATCTTCTTGTGTTGATACTCTGTGTACCACTTTTCTGATTATTTGAATAATCTGATCAATTACTTCAAATAGCTTCAACAACAGTTTCTGTAAACTGTGAGTGCCTATTTATAGGCATTCTTCATGGTAACCGGCTGGTCCGGTTCATAACAGACTTCTGACTTCCCTGACAGTTGCTGTAGACCGACTGGATCGGCAGCTGTCATATCAACCAGTCAATTCTTGAAATTCTCTAACTGTCAGATAGTGTCGAGACTTTCTGTTCTTAAGTGTCGACACTTATAGACCAAGTGTCGACACATGTTGTGTAAGTGTCGACACAAGTCTACAAGGTGTCGACACAACTCCTTGTATGTCTCGACACAGATTCTTCTTCAAGTGTCGACACTGAAATTAAGTGTCGACACAAGTACTTGATCTTCTGTATCTTGTAGTATTCTTCTAAGTGTCGACACATCTCCTTTGTGTCGACACATCTTCATGTGTTGAAACTGTCAAGTGTCGACACTGCTTCTTGGTGTCGACACAAGTCTTCAATTTTGTTTCTTCAGCTGAGTGTCGACACATTCCCTTAGTGTCGACACTTGTACTTAGAATATTTTGTAAACTTTTCTGTTCTTTGCTAAGTGTCGACACAGCTCCTTGTGTCGACACTTTCTTCAAGTGTAGAGTCTTCAACTAAGTGTCGACACATTGTGCTGGGTGTCGACACTTTCTTCAAGTGTTGACTCTTCTGGTTGTGTGTCGACACATTGTGCTGAGTGTCGACACATACTTCAAGTGTTGACTCCTTTGAGTGTGTGTCGACACATTGTGCTGAGTGTCGACACATTCTTCATATGTTGACTCTGCTGATTGAGTGTCGACACATTGTGTTGAGTGTCGACACTTGTCCTTAGTCTCTGCAGAATTTTGCTGAGTGTCGACACAACTCCAAGTGTCAACACTTTCTGATGTAGACTCAGCTCTTCTAGGTGTCGACACTTCTGCTAAGTGTCGACACAGCTTTTCTGCATTCTTCTTCACTGAGTGTCGACACAGCTCCAAGTGTCGACACTTTCTGTCTGGTGTCGACTCTTCTTCTCAGGTGTCGACACAATTACTCCAAGTGTCGACACTGCTTGTCTGGGTGTCGACACAAGCTTTTTCAAGTGTCGACACTTTCCCACTGGGTGTCGACACATGGACTTAGAAACTTTTAGCTTCAGTCCAGTGAATACCTAACCTGCACAAGTAACTCAAACAAACATCAAATACATTATGATGTATATCATTGAGTTAGGTGAGGCTTCTTCAAATCAGGTACATTTGACCAATGTACCCAACAAAGATATGAAGACACTTCTTGTATGGGGTTCATTGTGATGTCTACTTGGATCACAAGAATCTCAAATACGTCGACACGTAGAAAGATCTGAACCTTCGGCAGAGGAGATGGCTGGAATTTCTCTGCGATTATGATTATAAACTGCACTGTCACCAGGGGAAAGCGAACACTGTGGCAGATGCATTGAGCAGGAGAGCCAGCACTACTGGACCGGAGCCCCGGGTGATGTATATGGGATTGATGCAGATGATGGATGATATGCATATCACCATGGTTTCAGAGGCCGAGCCAGCAGTCTATCGGGAATATCTGAACTCCTTGATCGGGGAGAATGATCTTCGGGAGCGCATCTTGATGCAGCAGAGGCTAGATGCAGCCTTAAAGCCGATATTTAGAGCCCTGGAAGGGGGCACATTTGGGGATTATACACTGCAGGATGATCTCATTCATTTCTGTGGGCGCATTTATATACCCGCAGACGGTGCCATTCGGGAGGATATACTTAGAGAGGCGCACCACTCTCAGTATTCAGTGCATCCCGGGATCACCAAGATGACAGCTGATTTGCGGCGATACATGTATTGGCCAGGGATGAAGAAAGAGATCATTCATTATGTGACACACTGCGTGACATGTCAGCGGGTAAAAGTGAAATGCAAGAGCCTGGGGGATTACTACAGCCATTACCGGTGCCAGAGTGGAAATTCGAGGATATATCTATAGATTTCGTGCACGGATTACCTCGCTCCCACTCTGGGCATGATTCTATATGGGTCATCGTCGACAGGCTGACCAAGGTGGCTCGATTTATCCCGGTCAGGAAGGACTGCCCAGCTGCTGTTTTGGTGAGATTGTTTGTGGAGCAGTTCGTCAGTTACCATGGCATCACCAAAAATGATCATCTCAGACCGTGATGGTCGGTTCACATCAAGGGAGTGGAGAGTTGTGCATGCTTACTTGGGTTCTCGGCTGACTTTTAGCACCGCCTTCCATCCGTAGACTGACAGCCAGACCGAGCTGACCATCAGGACCATAGAGGATCTGCTTCGTCCATGCATATTGGATACAGGGAAGCCCTGGGAGAGACTGTTGCCCCTGATCGAGTTCTCTTACAATAACAGTCACCAGGCAAGCATCGGGATGGCGCCTTACAAGGCTTTGTATGGAAGGAAGTGTCGGACGCCTCTGTCTTAGGTTCAGGATGTGGACACGAGGACTCTTGGTTCAGAGTACATTGAGGATATGGAAGCTTAGATTCAACTGATCAGGGAACGAATGCTGGAGGCCCAGAGTAGACAGGCCAAGTACTATTGTGCGCGTCATCGGAAGGTGGAATTTTAGGTGGGAGACATGGTATTCTTTAAGATACATCTTGTGCATGATGTCTCTTGGACGCGGAGACACAAGAAGCTCAGTCCACGATATATGGGGTCGTACTTGATTTTGGAGCGGGTCGGTCCTTTGGCCTATAGACTGCAGCTGCCACTAGAGTTGGGGACCCTGCACGATGTCTTTCATATCTCTTCATTACAAAGAGCTCTCCTTCGGTCGGAACAGCACATCACTACTACAGTCAGCCCGATAGCACCTGATAGATCAGTTCGGTTGGAGCCAATCAAGATCGACGATACAGCGGTCCGAGTGTTGTGAAAGAAGAAGGTTCCCCTTGTGAAAGTGTTGTGGTCCAACCATGGATGGGAGGAGCACACCTGGGAGCCAAGGGACCTGATGCTAGAGCGGCACCCGGAAATTTTCACTTCAGATATGCCTTAGTTTTATCTTTAAAATTCCTTAATTACTTGCAAGTAGAACCCCGTAGGCCCGAACTTAAATTTAGGGGACGAAATTATTGTTTTTGTTTATTGGGATCTGTAACATCCCATTTTCAATTAGACCCCTCAACTTAGATTGGGTTAGACATGTGGTGGGTGATAAGGATTTTAGCTAGGTTTGACCCTAGAAGGTGGGGCGTAGCCATGTGGGGCCCACTATAGGGCCCAAGTCAAACTAGATCAAACTAGCCTAAATAGGGACCCTAGCCACACCATGAACCCCACCACATTGCCCTAACCCTAAGAATAATCTAAGTGAACCCTAAAGCATGCCATTAGGTCACCCATTGACCCAATTTGACCAAGTCAACCCTAAACCTTAAATTGGTCAAACCCACACCTAAAGGCCCAAGTAGTTCAAGTGGGGCATCACCATGGCCCAACCCACGTTGGGTGATGCCATAGGGTACATGACCCTCAAGTCGGGTCAGCCCACTCGCCATGTTGACCAAGTCAACCTAAAAAGTCAACTTGGTCAAACATGTGGCCTAAAGAGGAAAATAAGGGCTAAGCCCATTTCCCTTGGGTTAAGCCCACCAACCTTGTCCCATGACCAGCTCAAGTGGTCAAAGTCTGCCCCTAACCCCCAAAATCAGGAGAGAGAGTACATGCAAAGGGGTAGAAAAGTAACATTGGAGAAATGAGGAGGGAGAGAAGATGAATGAAAAGGAAGGATGGCCACATGGCCACTTACTCAGCTGCCTAAGCTTGCTGGCCGGCCTCCTCTAGCAATTTCAGAGGAATTTGGAGCATGGTGGCCACTTGGCACCATGGGTGAAACAACCAAAGCTCAACCCGAGCTCCCCCTTGGTCTTATCTCCCCATTCACCCACTCTCAGCCCAATGTAGCCACACCATCAGCTTCAGAGAGGGAAAACGACTGGAGAACGAGTCCTGGAGCAAGGTAATTGCTGGAGAATCGAGAAAACGGGGAGGAGTTGTCGGAGCAAGCTCGGCCATGGCTCACCGCAGCCAAACCTGTCGTCAAGCCGCCCTAACGGTCTGTTTCACCTCACCTCTACCTGTACTGGGATCCTAGATCGTTTAGGGAAGCTATCGAGCTCAATTGAGCCCGATTACATGTGAGAATGGAGTCAAATTCTCGAGCTTTTTTTCTTGCTCGGGATCGCCGGAGGAGCCTCCTCCGACCGCCTCACAGCAAGGAAACGCTAGCCCCCACCTCAACGGAGGTGGTGGCAATAATCTCTGGCGGTGGCGCCGGCCCAGGTGGCCGGAAATGGCAACACAAGGTGACCCAGCCAGGCTCAATCTCAGTCGTTGCTGATCGGGGATGATGAAGCGATGTCGTCCGTTTTTATTTAAATAATGATTTAATGTTAACTTAGGGAAATATTTGATATATGTCACACTCTGGCAGTGATTTTAAACACAAATTTTAGGGTACTTAGGAACATTTCCAGAGGTAGTGATGAATAGGAATGTTGTAGGCCTTGCTCTTACTTTCATTTGCCACCCTAAAGTTCAAATTTAGAACAACAGAACTCCCTGTAGGGCCATTCTACTAGGACTGGTCCTAGACTAGGGCAGAACTTTAATTGAATGCCCATGCCAAACCAGCAGTCCAAATGACCCAAACTTTTGTGTATGTGCTTGATTAGGTCAAACTTAGACCCAGTAAAAATATGAAAATTTTTGGAAGAGATTTTCCTATAGTGTTTGTGAAAATACATATAATTAAATTAATTGAATATTTGGAGAAATCCAACTGCAAATGGCCCCATATTTTGGTGGCATGTACATTGGGTCAATATTATTCCATGATAAAAATTTCAGCCTAATTGGGCCTCTGCATGTTGGGTAAACCCACTTGCATGAGTATGATGTATATAGACTTGGGGTGCCTTTAGCAAAACTTTATATAATGAGGATTAGCCCATTTGGAACATGAAAAGTCTATAAAATCTTGGTCAGAGGTCTATTAGGGTGAAATATATATTCAACAGGAGTAATGAGATTTTTGGGATCAAAAATCTCATTATTTGGAATTTTTGGATATTAGGCTATTTAAAGACAAAAATTTGAATATAGGGTTATTGATGGGTTAAAATTCTAAAATTTGGTTAAGAACTCAAGGAAGTTATATTTAACCCCTGGAAAATTTTATGGGTTTGTTAGATGATTATATTTTGGAATTATGTAGAATTTATAATTTTTCCCATTTTTGATAATTATTCAAAAATGATGGAAATTCGGCAGGAATATTATGAAAACAATTCCTAGTGTTTAAATATGCAGTTGTGAGCTTGTGTAGTTTTCTTGATATTTTTGGATGCCTTTATAGGTTTAAAATCCAAATAATGGCATTTTTGTAATATTTGTCATATGAATGTTGGTAAACCAACTTACTGTTTTGGACCATGAATTTTTGTATTTGGTATTATTTCAGCAATTCACATCTACAATAATTTTCCTAGAATTTTTAGAAGCATATTTAATGCATCATATCATCATTCTCACCCGTATAGGGTTGGAGGGCTTATGGTATTATTCTCACCCGTAAAGGTATGGAGGGTGTAACGCCCCGGAAATTGTTTTTGAGCTGATCGCATCCAAAAGAAATTTTGGTGCCTGCATAGGGGTACACGGCCTAGGACACGGGCGTGTCCAAGGCCGTGTCTTTCCTTGTGTGTTGGCTGGCTGTATCCAGAGAAGGACACGGCAGTAAACACGGGTTGTGCATAGTTTTGACACGGGCGTGTCAGGGGTGACACGGGCGTGTTCATACCCGTGTCCTCACCCGTGTTCAGGAGGGTCGTGTCAGTTGGCGTGGCGGTTATATGTGACACGCCCCCAGTCACGGGTGTGTTGAGGACCCGACACGGGCATGTAAGATTGAGACACGGGCGTGTCTTAGCCTGTGTGAGTTTCTGTGTTCGACGATCGTACCTGGATAGAGGCACACGGCCTGGGACACAGCCGTGTGCAAGGCCGTGTTCGGCCCAGGTTTGAGGATTTTTGAGCGGATCTAAGCCGTTCGATTTCTTTAAGTAAGATCTGACGGCCCAAATAAGTCCCTGCTCTGTTAAGGTTGGAAATAGAGGATCAATTCCTCATTTCTCTCTAAAGCACTCTCTTTCAAGGAGTTAGAGAGAGGAGGAAGAAGGAGGAGGATTCTGGCCGCCGGCGGAGCATCAGAGCATCGTTTAGAGAACCGAGAGCGGATCCGTGGAGGAAATTCTGTTGCGAAGACTTCTCTCCGGATAGTTTTCCATGGCGCAAAAGCGTACTACAAGGGTAACGATTCTCTACTTGAGCATGTGAAGCACTCTTCCTTTTATATAGGGAGACCCGCTCCCGCGAGTGTGCAGCAAGTGTGCGGTGTTCCCTAGGGTTGATATGAATAGTCCCCCTTGCGTTGCATATAGAGTCCGGAATTGAAGTACGGACATAGGAATTGTGTGTGAAGCCTACCCGGACATGTTAGTCTGGATCGATGATGTTGCATTTGTTATGGTTTTTCGGAGAAGACTCCGTGCTTTGTGTTTTCAGGTTTCTACACGGTAGATTACAGCAGTGATCCTTGGGGATTAACTCGAAGGAGCACCCGAAAAATTGAGCGGAATCATTGTTCTGCTAACTTGGCGGTCAGGGAACTGTCCTTGAACATAACTGGGTTATGTGATTGTTTGGAAATTGTGGCGGGATCCGAGAGAAGCTTGGCTCATAAGTACGTCTTAATGTGAACTACGCGGTTTGAACAACGGTCAAGTGGAATAGGACCTAGGCTATGTGGTTCGGTGTGAGAGACCCGAAAAGGGGACTAGCCGTTGGCATAGTCGGGAGGCTTAGACGATGGTCAGAAAGGCTAAATGCTCATGATGCTGCCATCCTGGGGGTGGTGGTGAAGACGCTGAAGTGTCAGGATTCACCGTTAATGTGCCCTGAGTGCACGGGGTGTTTGGCTGTGCGAGCCTACACCTGTGGCGAAATATATTTATACTTAATTGTTTAGTTGGGCTAATGAAATGCAGGGAAGGAGCACCGCCGTCTCGAGAAAGGAGCGGGGTCATTATAATTTGGTCGGCTTTGGCTGACCGTTGCTTTGTTTGCCACCGTGCGGTGGAATGTTGCTTGCAGGTGCTGCGGAGCCAGGTACAAGTAGCAGGCTGGAGCCCATGTTGCTGAGCTGTCCCTCGAAGGCCCAAGCGAATAGTTATTCTTTTTTTGTCATGTGTAGCCAGCCTGCGAGCCGATGTATGGAAAACATTATATTGTTAAGTGAACCCCTGTAAGTCCATAAGGCCAAGTATCTTTCAGTGTATTTGTATTTCATTCCAGTTATAGTGGTTGTGGACATTCATGATTATTGGATTACTATTATGGGTTCTTTCAACTGTTTAAAAGCTTCCGATAAAATGCTCTGTGATAGGACGAGTAGTCTTAATTGGATAGTTTGGTTATTCATACGTAACCCTTCCGACTATCCGTGGTATATGGCGTCGGGTTCCAGCTAGACCTTCTGTTATATGCCATACGACGGATGGGGGTGTTACAATTTGGTATCAGTCTTCTGGTTACGGTCAGGCTTAAAAGAATTCGTAGGCAAATTCTTTTTAAGGGGTGGTGTGCACATGTGTGTGTCATCATTATAACATCAAAAAGAACCCATGAATGTCCACTTAGGAATGAAAACTACACTTGTTTTGTGGAACTTGAGTGTTCCAATGATTTCTTTTAGCAATTTATTTGTCTTCTAATCATAGGTCTTTGCTATTATAGGCAGCTAGGAGCGGTGCTGGTCAATCAGGGCATCCGCAATCGGCGGAAAGTAGTGCACCGAGGGATGTGCCTACAACACCTCCTTCAGCAGAAACCATCAGATTGGTGGCTGAAGCAGTTTTTGCCATGATTAATGCCCAACCTGTAGGGCAATTGCACCACACACCACATGTTGTTAAGCAAGAACCGATTAGGGCGGCAGAGCCGAGAGTGGTGGAGAGCGCGGCAGTGGATCAGGTAGAGCCGATGAGTGCTATAGAGAGACAGCTCAATAATGTAATGGGCTTTAATCCTCCGAGATTCGATGGGGTTGGAACGCCAGCTCAAGCTGAGGATTGGCTCTCTACAATAAAGAGGGTCTTGATGGCCACGTTAACTGAGGAGTGGCAGAAGACCACCATTGCGACCTTCATTTTGGCTGGTGAGGCGAGGCTGTGGTGGGATGAGTTGGAGTTTCATCTCTTAGTGGGAAGGCAGCTTGCTGATGTGCCTATGGAGGAATTCTCAAGATTCTTCTTGGCTAGATATTTACCCTCTGCTCAGAAGCTCGAGATGGAGAATCAGTATCTTGGGTTGACTCAGGGAGCCAGAAGCGTGGACGAGTATCTCCACAAGTTTACACAGTTGGGCCGGTATGCGGGTGTTATGTTTACGGAAGAAGAGAGGAAGACCAACCAGAAGACTGATACCGGAAGACTGATACCGAATTGGGGACCAAGAGTTTGTTTTGCGAGCGTTGGTTCTACTGTTAGTCGAGTTCGACGTAATCTTTGGTATGTACTGTCTCTCGGAGAAGCGAGCTTGCATCGATTGCAACCGAAAGGAGGTTAAGTTGGGACCGCATACTGAACGGGAGACTACGTTTGCGGGCATGAAGGGTTCGGGTAAAGTTTTGATGTCGGTCCTTCAAGTGGTTAAGGCAGTTCGGTCTGGTGCAGAGTTGTTTGTCACCTTAATGCAGGCTTCAACGCCTAGGCCAAGTCTGGATAGTATCCCAGTTGTGTCTGAGTATCGTGATGTGTTCCCAGATGATCTCCCAGGAGCCCCTCCTTAGCGAGAGATTGATTTTATTATTGAGCTAGTACCGGGTGCCAAACCGGTGTCACGCTCTCCGTATCGGATAGCGCCGTAAGAGATGGCGGAGTTAAAGGTGCAACTGCAGGAGTTGTTGGAGTAAGGGTATGTGCGTCCAAGTTCGTCGTCTTGGAGTGTACCGGTTCTTTTTGTTAAGAAGAAGGATGGGAGCTTGCGACTTTGTATTGACAATCGGGAGTTGAAAAAGCTTACGGAGAAGAATAAGTATCTGATTCCCAGGATTGACGATCTATTTGATCAGTTGGTTGGTTCAACAGTATATTCGAAGTTAGATCTGAAGTCCGACTATTACTAATTGAGGATAAGGGAAAGCGACATCCCAAAGACAGCGTTCAGCACGCGGTTTGGGCATTATGAGTTCACGGTCATGCTGTTTGGGCTGACCAATGCGCCATCCGTGTTTATGGATCTGATGAATAGGACGCTCAGAGAATACCTGGATGATTTCGTGATAGTATTTATCGATGATATCTTGGTATACTCGCAGTGTGAGGAGGACCATTACAAGCATCTACACATGGTGTTGGAGACGTTGAGGAGAAATCAGTTGTATGCTAAGTTCCCCAAGTGTGAATTCTGGTAATCCTCAGTAGCGTTCCTTGGTCATGTCGTTAGTGTAGAAGGAATAGCGGTGGATCCGGCGAAGATACTGGCGATACGGGAGTGGCCTATTTTGACTACAGTGGCAGAAGTCCGGAGCTTTTTGGGGCTTGCTGGCTACTACAGGCGCTTCATAGAGAACTTCTCGCGGATAGCGTTACCACTCACGACGTTAACAAGGAAAGACCAGAAGTTTGTTTGGTCACTGGAGTGTGAGCAGGCTTTTGAAGAGTTGAAGAGGCGGTTGACCACGGCGCCTATTTTATGTTCGCCGAGTGGAACCGAAGGGTATGAAATTTATAGTGATGCTTCGGGCAGTGGTTTAGGCAGTGTTCTGCTACAGCATGGGAGCGTGATAGCCTATGGTTCACGACAATTGAAGGTTCATGAGAGGAATTATCTGGTTCACGACTTAGATTTAGCGGCCGTGATATTCGCTCTGAAGCTGTGGAGGCACTACTTGTATGGTGTGAAAGTTGATATCTACACCGATCATAAGAGACTGAAGTACTTGTTAGATCAGAAGGATCTGAACATGAGGCAGCGGAGATGGATGGAGTTCTTGGGGGACTACACCTTCGAGATACATTATGTACCTGGGAAAGGAAATGCAGTGGCGGATGCATTGAACCGCAGGGCTCCTGCGCAGGTCAGTTGGTTGTCGGTACATGATGAGAGCTTGGTCCGTGATTTGGAGGCATTAGAGATCTCCTGCATTGATAAATGGTCTAGTGCTGAGGCGATATTGTGTTGGACAGAGGTGCAGTATGACCTGGCTGATAGAGTTTGACGGGCTCTGATTCAGGATAGCAGCATGAAGCGGATCTTAGATGAATCTTTGGATGGGTCAAATTCCTAGTTTGCTGTTGAGGATGGACTGCTAAGGAAGGACGGTCGTCTATGCGTCCCTAGTGCGGATAATCTTCGGGAGGAGTTGATGTACGAGACTCATCATACCAAGTACTCAATCCACCCGGGAAGAACGAAGATGTATAGAGACATGGAGAAGTTGTTCTGGTGGCCAGAATTAAAGAAGGATGTAGCACTTTATGTGGCCAAGCGCCAAACTTGTGCCTTGGTGAAGGTGGAGTGTCAGAAGCCCGGAGGTTTCCTAAAGTCCTTGCCTATCCCTGAATGGAAATTCGACGACATTTCTATGGATTTTGTGCATGGTTTGCCAAAGTCGTACAGGGGTAACGACTCCATTTGGGTGGTCGTAGATAGGTTGACAAAAGTGTCGCATTTCATCCCGAATAGGAAGGAAGATCCAGTGGAAAAGTTATCCGAACTTTATGTGGATAATATCTTACGGTTGCATGGTGTGTGAAAGTGCAGCTAGATCTGATATACTCTAGAGGGGGGGGTGAATAGAGTATATGGTGCTTTGAAACTTTTTACAACAATTGTTGTAATAAGAGTGAGCAGGGAAGCAGTAAAAAATCTAATTACAGAACTAAACTATACAGAAGCTAATCACAGAATAATCAAGGCCAGAAACAAAAATAAAGATAAGCAGAACCAAAAGACACAAGGAAATATAGTGGTTCCCCTAAACTTGGGTACATCCACTCTTCTACCACCCTAGGTAGGAATCCACTGCAGGATGAGTTGATCAGGTGTCCTGGGCACCAATGAGCTTTTGATAAGGTGCTCAAAAACCAAATCAGATTTTTTGATCAGGTGTCTTGCCACCAATGAGCTTTTGACAAGGTGCTCAAAAACCAAGCTCAAACTTTTGCAGGGAGTTTGAGAAACCCTTTATAGAGAGGGGGTGAGAGAGTGATGGAAGTCTTCTCTTTCTCAAACAACTGAGAAGACTATGTGGATTATTGATGTCAAAGCTCCCCCTGAATCCTTGAGATCTTCAGGAAAAGAAGCTTTGCTAAGGGTGATAGGCCTTCAAAACTTGAGCTCCAGCAAAAGATGATTCCACCAACAGCTGAAATGTTGAATGTCTGGAGCCTTGAAATATGTTGGCCTTGAACACTTGAAAACTAGGGAGATCTGAAGATTTTAGAAAAGGTTGATCTCCTTGGATGAGTGTTCTTGAGAATTCTTTGAGACAGAATATTTTATTGAAGATTACTGATGTCTGTCTGTGCGTCTGTGTATCTCTGTAACCTGTCTCAGAGATTCAAAAAAATTCTTCTCTTTTATTCTCTGGTACTGAACAAAACATTCTCTGAGAAGAATAGCCGTTGGCTGTATTAATTGCATCCTTAATTGCAAAATCTCTTCTGGAGGAAAGTCCATAGAAATATTCCTTGAAAATCCCTTGAAACTTGATCCAGAAATGAATGAAAACGGCTAAGAAATCTTCAGAATTAATTGCAGAATAACTCCTTAACTGATTTGAATTTGAATCTAGAAACATCCTTGAAGTTATCTGAAAACGTCGAACTGAGCTATGCTATCATTGAACTGAGCTCAGCGATATGGACTAAAACAGCAGCAAAAATATCGTCGATCTGAGCTCAAAGATCGTCGAACTGAGCTCAGAGATGGAGATCCAATGCTGAGTCAAGATCGTCGAACTGAGCTCACCGATCGTCGAATGGAGTTCGACGATATGATGAAGTTGAGCTCGGCGATCGTCGAATGGAGTTCGACGATCTGTCGAAGTTGAGCTAGACGATCGTCGATCGGAGTTCGACGAATCGTCGTGCTAAGCTCGACGATATGACTTGGTCTCCAAACAGAAAATCCTGGTCTTGAGGGCAGCTTCCAAACCTAGACTTCTAACCCTTAGACTCAATTCTAATTGACCTATTGAGCTATACAGGAGGTCAAGCATATGTTTCCTAGAGACATAGTGATCCTGACTCAAATTAGTAATAGGGTGTTCCAACAATCTCCCCCTATTTGGGTTAGGATTACTATTTACAAACTTTGGAAAAATTTAATAACAACATACAAGCAGCAACACAGAAAAGCAACAAGCTAGACATAGCAGAACCACAGAAATATATAACATCCCAGATAGTAATCAGAATTCATAGAGATTGTCACCTTACATTGTCATTTCTTTTCCTTGCCCTTAACAAGTTTGATTTCTCTGTTGGGATTGAGGGCTTCTTTCTTTGATCTGATATCATCTACTGCACCTAAAGATGTTTGCTGTTTAGGCCTGGGAACTACAGCTTTAGGATGCAATTCCATATACCTGTCAGAATCAAAGAACTTGCTTGATGCATATCTTTCTAGCTCTTTCTTTCTCTTTTCAGACATTGTTGAGATGTTGGATGAATCTTTTCCTTGCTCTCTAGCATTTTTGATCTGATGCAGTGCAGCTAGTTCTTTCAATCTTGCAGTCCAAGCAGCTGGATTGTTCTCAGGATCCTCAAAAGGTACTGGGGGCTCATATCTGTTAGAGGGATTGTCTTGAGGAGGCCTGGATGACACAGTTTCTTTCATCTTATAGGGGAAAGGACCAGATGTGGTATCAGAAGAAATTTGTCCTCCCCTGGAATATGGGTGTTGCCTTGAGTAACCTTTGTAGTAGACTTGGAGATCTCTTTGATTTCCTATGTATCCTCCTCTCCTGGATTGAGAACCACTGGATTGGCTTCCCCTATTATAGGATCTAGCATGAGGTTGATAGGGGGCCTGACTTCTGGCAGGGGGTTAAGCAGTAGAACTTCCACCTGCACCTGCATCAGGAGGAGGTGGTGGAGGAGGATGAGAGTGTTGGAATTGTGAGGAACCCTTTTCATATTTTCTCTTCTTTTTCATTGCCTTCAGCTGATTCTTAGAGTACTACATCCAGTGCTCAGTGATAGGGCAGTCATGAAGAATGTAGTATGGAATATCATTGTTGTCTTTGAACTTGGCAGGAGGTACTCTCTTCATGGCTTTGCTCCTTGCCTTTCTTTTCCTGGCAATGGTAGCAGAAGAGTCATCAGAGTCTGTTCTGAACTCATCACTTTCAGAACTCTGATCATCATAAAGGGCATCTATTTTCTTCATCAGATCCTTCTTGAGCTGTACAGAAGCAGATGAGGCAACAGAGGGTGTAGCAGCAGGTGTTGAAGTAGTAACAGCAGTGACAGCAGCAGATATTGAAGGTGTTGCAATTGGAGTAGAAGCAGTAACAACAGCAGCAACAGATACTAGAGAAGTGACAACAGCAGTAATAACAGATTCACTAACAACAGCATCAACAGTAGAGATATCATCAGAAACTGCAGAAGACTCAAACTCAGGTGCCTCTGACATAAAAATTTCCTTGGAAATTGGCTCAATAGCAGTAATAGAAATTTCAGCAGCAGTATCAACATTTTCAGCAGCAGTAGAGGCAACAATATCAGAAGCAACAATAATGCTTTCATCAGAAGAAGCAGCAGCATACACTGAGTTGACAAAAGAGGTGATGATGCTTGGGTCACAGCAAGAAAATGGCACAAGTGCCTTGGATAGATCCTCTGGATGCTGGACAGCAACTGGCTCTGGCAGACAGCTGAAATAAAACTGATCAAAGTTTGATAGCAAAGACCTGAGGTCTATTGCAAGGACTGCAGCAGGAGGAAATTGTGCTTGAGGCACATCAACAACAGCAAGAGCAAGAGCTGAAGAAGCAGCAATAACAATAGCAGCAGCAGACAGGCTCACAGAAACATCAGCAACAGCAGCAGCAGGAAGACTCACTTCATAGGGCATCTCCCCCCACCTAGATTCAGACAAGGCTGGATCAAGGCACACTGCTGTAGGGGATGCCTGAGGGAATAGAGATGAGAGCCTGGCAGAGAGAGCTGCCACTGACAGGTGTAATGGAGCCAAGTTGGTCTCCAAAAGAAGAGATAGCCTGGGGGCTAGCAGTTCATACAACCTGTCAGCAAGGGCTGAGATGTCCACTTGCTCAAGGGTGACTGGAGCAGAGGTATAAGATGGAGGAGCAGCTGAGGGTGAGGGTAGTGGAAAGCTGGAGTAGTGGGGCAGGGATGGCTGAGGTGTGGGTAAGGTGGAGATGGAGGATAGTGGGATGGAGATAGATGGGGTGAATGTGGGTTGGTCAATGATCTGTTGTAGAAGGTCTTGATAGGAAGTGGAGGATGAGGCTAGCTCAAGAGGAGAGGATGGTGAATCATCCATAAAGGAATCATCAATGAGGGTGAAGGATGGAATGGAGGGTGATGAAGTGGCATCTGGTGGAGGGTAGGAGAATAAGGGATGGAAATGGTCTTCTGGTGTTGGTAGAATAGGTACTGGGGATGTTGTGGATGTTGGAGAGGGATTGGAGATGATGATGGTGGATGGAGATTGAATGGTAGATGGTATGGGAAGGGATGGAATTGGAGGAGGAGGAGGAGAGGCAACAACAGCAGGCAGGTCATCTGCAGGGGCAGAGACCTGTGGGGAAGTGACTCTGAGAGTCCTTGTGCCTGAAGGAGTGCTGGAGGAGGTCCTATTGGGCTTGCTGATTTGTTTGTCCCATTTTCCAAAGAGGGCACAAGACAGTCTCTTGGAAGCATTGATATGGATTCCAGAGGAGACCAGCAAAGCAGGGCACCTGTGCTGCAGAAACACCCCAATAACCCTTCCAAAGTTGACAAAACTTTTGTTGATTTTCTTCTTGATAAGGTCAAAGAAGACTTCTCCCCAATTCAGATTTTTTCTGTCTACAAGGGCTCCCATGAGGCAGAGCTGATACCTTGAGATTGTATCATGGGCAGAGTGCTTAGCCAGTAGCACTTTCCCAACTACATCTGCCATGAATCTGTATTCCACAGATAGGTGCTTTTTCAAGAGCTTGCTAGGGATAGCCTCTGAATGACCCATTCTGGCAAGCAGGTCAGAATACTCTTCTCCAGACAGGTCAGCAGTATCTTCACCATTTCTCAACTCAAAAACCTCTGATAAAATTTCTGGGGTTAGAGGTACCTGTGTGCCAGATATTGACCCAACAATGGTCGAGTTGTCTTGATTGTGGGAAATGTAGACCCATTCCTTGATCTCATCAGATGCAAGCTTGATCCTTATGGTCATAATTGCTGTCAGGTTCTGGTCTTTGAATAATCCCAAAATATCTTGAAAGACCTGGTCGGTTGTGCTGAAGGATTCCATGTCAATGTCGAAGCCAGCATCAAACTTCATTGCGGCAAGAACAGCAACAGACACAGCCATGGGTACCTGCAAAAATTCAACAAACAAAACGACCAAGTGCAGAATTGTTTGGAGGGAAAGAAAATTCTTGCAGAGAAATCGAAAGCGCAAAGGAGAACGACGGCGAAAAATGAATTTTATATAAGGGTTCGACGCAGAATTGGAAAGATCGTTGAACTCAGTTCGACGATCGAGGCTTCTAAAGGAATCTGAAGAGTCTTCAACATCGTCGATCTCCGTTCGACGATATTGGAGAGCGTCGAGCTCTGTTCGACGATCGTTCAAAGAACAAAATCATCGAGCGTCGTTCGACGATCGTTGACCGGAAGAGATAGTTCATACTATCTGAGAGACGCTGAACTCAGGTCGACGATTTTGGAAATCGTCGATCTTCGTTCGACGATCTTGGGGCAAATCGTCGAGCGCAGTTCAGAGATCAGAAAAACTCTAGACAATAAGAAAAAATCAAGATGTTTGCCTAGTCTTGGTCAATTTTTAAGCTTTCAAAATCTTGGATATTATTTAAGACTTCCTCCATCTAACATTCCTAACTGATTTAGGAAGAAGGTGTGTTTCTTTTCATCCAAGGGCTTGGTGAAAATATCTCCCCTTTGTAAATCAGTTGGGATATATTGTAGTTCAATTTTATTCTTTTCAACATTATCCCTTAAGAAATGATGCCTAATCTCTATGTGTTTTGTCCTACTATGGAGGACTGGATTTTGAGCTATAGAAATAGCACTGGTGTTATCACAAAAGATTTTAGACTTCTCTAAGTTGTAGCCATAGTCTAGGAGTTTGTTTTGAATCCACAAGATTTGTGAACAACAACTGCCTGCAGCCATATATTCAGCTTCAGCAGTTGAAGTTGACACAGATGTTTGTTTCTTACAAAACCAAGAGAAAAGTCTGTCACCAAGGAACTGACAAGTTCCACTGGTGCTTTTTCTGTCAATTCTGCATCCAGCATAATCAGCATCAGAGAATCCAGTTAAATCAAATGCTGAATCTTTTGGATGCCAGAGACCTAGATTTGGACAACTTTTAACATACCTGAGAATCCTCTTTACTAGTGTTAGGTGTGACTCTCTAGGGCTTACTTGGAACCTAGCACATATACATGTAGTAAACATTATATCTGGTCTACTAGCTGAAAGATACAGTAAAGAGCCAATCATTGCTCTATATATTGTCTGATCAACAGGTTTCCCATGTTCATCAGCATCCAATACAGCATTAGTAGGCATGGGTGTTTTCATACAAGATGCTTCAGACATACCAAATTTCTTAACCAATTCATTTGCATATTTGGTTTGAGAAATAAAGATGCCTTCAGCATGTTGCTTGACTTGCAATCCTAGGAAGAAGGATAGCTCACCCATGCTACTCATCTCAAATTTAGAATGCATTAGGTTGGAAAACCTTCTGCACAATTTGGAGTCAGTAGAATCAAAAATAATATCGTCTACATAAATTTGTACTAGTAGGGTATGGGACTTATGGGTTCTAATGAAGAGAGTTTGGTCTACTCTACCCCTTATAAAACCATTTTCCAAAAGAAAGCATGCTATGGTCTCATACCATGCTCTAGGAGCTTGCTTGAGACCATATAATGCTTTGTTCAATCTAAAAACATAATCAGGATAAGTTGGAGAGATAAAACCTAGAGGTTGTCTGACATATACTTCCTCTTTGATGTCTCCATTTAGAAATGCACTTTTGACATCCATCTGATATACCTTGAAGACTTTATGTGCTGCATAGGCTAAAAATATTCTGATGGATTCTAATCTTGCAACTGGTGCAAAAGTCTGGTCGTAGTTTATTCCTTCTTCTTGAGAATATCTCTTAGCAACTAGCCTTGCCTTGTTTCTTACAATTACTCCTTGATCATCCAATTTGTTTCTGAATACCCATTTTGTTCCACCAATGGAGTGATCCTTAGGCTTTGGCACTAGTTCTCATACTTTGTTCCTCTCAAATTAATGCAACTCCTCTTGTATTACAATAATCCAGTGTGGATCTTGCTCTGCATCTTGAATGGACTGAGGTTCAATTTGAGATAGGAAGCAGGTGTGCAACAGGTTTTGGTTGACCTAATTTCTGGTTTGCACACCAGCTGAGATGTCTCCAATTATTTGTGAAATTGGATGGTCTCTTGATGTTACTAAATCAACATGGGGTGTTGATTGTTCACCAACCTGTGTTGTTGTTTCCTCTTGTGCTACAACAACTGGCTCTTCAAGTTGTTCTTCAATATGTTGGGCATTTTCTTCATCTTCACTGCTTTCATCCCCTTGAGTAACCTGTAACTTGTTCAAGTCTTCAACTAGAGAATGTTCCTGCAAATGTTCTATGGTAGAAGAGATCTTCTCCTTGAAAGACATGTTAGATTCATCAAATGATATATGAACAGATTCCTCAATTTTTAAAGATGATTTATTATAGACCCTATAAGCCTTGTTGATCATGGAGTATCCCAGAAACACTCCTTCATCAGCTTTAGCTTGAAATTTTGTTAAATATTTCTTATCATTGTTATGTATGTAGCAAATGCAACCAAAGACTCTAAAATAATCAACTTTAGGTTTCTTCCCTTTGAGTAATTCATTAGGAGTCTTTCCCTTTAGTTTATGTATCAAACTTCTATTCAGCACATAGTTGGAGGTGTTCACTGCCTCTGCCCAAAAGGATAGAGGTAGATGAGCATCTGACAACAATGTAGTGGCAGATTCAATAAGGGTTCTATTTTTCCTTTCAGCTACCCCATTTTGTTGAGGAGTTCTAGGAGCTGAGAAAGTATGCCTGATCCCTTCACTCTGACAGAACTCTTTCATAAGAAGAGAATCAAACTCTGTCCCATGATCACTTCTGATCAGGGCAATGTGAGTATTGAACTCAATCTGTATACATTTGAGAAACTCTGTCAAACACTTAAAGTTATCAGACTTCTTCCTTAGAAAGAACACCCAAGTGAATCTAGAGAAGTCATCTACAACTACTAAAGTGTAGGATTTCCCTCCTAGGCTTTGTACTGTGATGGATCCAAAAAGATCCATGTGTAACAGATACAATATCCTAGGTGAATCACTCTTATTAAGTGACTTAAAGCTGTTTTTAGTTTGCTTGCCTAATTGACAAGCCCTGCAGAGTCCTTCCTTCTTGTAGGGGCCAGAAGGTAGTCCTCTAACAAGGTTGTCCTTGGATAGCCTAGCAATAGTTCTAAGGTTTAGGTGTCCTAGTCTCTTATGCCATAAAATATTTGGTCTACAGACAGAATTAAACAAGCAAATATCTACATCAGTTGAAAGAAAATATACTAGATAGATGTTACCTTTCCTTTTACCTGTCAACACAGTTGTGTTGTCTTCTGACTTGATTTTGCATAAGGCTTTGCTGAAGGTCACCTGGTAGCCTTCATCACACAGCTGACTGATGCTTATTAAGTTGTGCTTCAGTCCTTCCACATAAGCTACCTTCTTGAAAGTTACTGATCCAATCTGGACTGCACCATATCCTTTAGTCTGTCCAAAGTTTGAATCACCAAAGATAACTTTGGGTCCAAGCTTGGCTCTAAAGGAAGTGAGGTTGTCCTTGTTCCCTGTCATGTGCTTAGAGCACCCACTATCTAAGTACCATTACTGGTTAGATGTTGGATATGTCTTCACCTGCACATAAGACAATTCATTTATTTTTGACCCAGTTTACCTTGGGCCTAGGTTGATAACCTTTAAATTCTGAAATGAAAGACATCCCAGGTTGACTCTTGTATCTTTCAGGATGATATCTCCTTGGAGGTATAATCCATTCAGTATAAGGGTTAAAGATTTGGGATGAAGGATCCTTAGGATTGGATTTTGATTTGCCCTTGAAAAATTTTCCAGAGCTCTGACCTCTGTTCGACGATCTTGGAGCTGCGTTCGACGATCTTGGGTCAGATCATCGAGCTCCGTTCGACGGTTGACTATGGCTGAGATCAGGAACTTGAGTTCGTTGACCTGCGTTCGACGATTTTTCCTGAGATCGTCGATCTACGTTCGGCGATCGTCGATCTCCGTTTGGCGATCGTCGAGCTCCATTCGACGATTTCTGCTGGGACTTAGTTTTCTGGGGCAGATCAGAATTTTTCCTAGCAACCTCTACAACTCCCTTTCCTTTATCAGAAATGAATTTGATTGGAGTTGTTAGAACTATGGGTTGGCTGGATGAAGCACCCAAGCCCAGTGTACTATTGAATCTGGAGTTCACTGTGCTTGTGATGTCCATCAGCTTGATGCTTCTCCCATTAAGGGATTCTTCAAGCTTCTTGGCCTCAGACAGCTCACTTTTCAGTGAAGCTATTTGCTCCCTACAGCACTCTAACTCCTGAGAGAGTTTGAGGTTTTCTGATTTTAAAGTATTATGTTCAGATAGATGATTTCTGAGAGAGATAATTTTTTTCTCAGACTTTAGCAAGTCTAAACACAATGCTTTAAATTCAGATTTAAAGTCCTCTGAATTAAAATCAAAAGAACTGATTACCTGATCTTCTTCAGGTTGAGTCTCTGAATCTGACTCTGACTCTTCTTCTTCTGAATTATGATGTGAGGCATTGATTGCCATCATGCAGAACCCTTTTTCTTCTGCATCATCCTCATCATCACTGGAGCTGGATGAGGCTTCTGACTCTTCTTCAGTCTCACTCCAGGATTCAGCAATAAACCCCTTTCTTGTATGTTTATTTTTGCTTGATGAGGGTTTGCCATTGTCATTCCTCTTGGAGTCTTTCTCCTTTCTTCTTTCTTTCCTGTCTCTTCTGTGCTTGTTTTTGTTTTCTGGACAGTCAGGAACTATATGCCCTGGTTTCCTGCAACCAAAGCAAATAATGTCTTTATTATTATTATTAATGGACTTGTCATACCTTGGCTTATCATGTTCCTTGTATGATCTCCTTCTGAAGTCCTTTCTGGCCATCTTATAAAATCTTTTGGCCAACAGACTGAGCAGTTCTTCATTGCCTGTGACTTTGTCTTCAGGCTGATCTTCAGTTGCCTTGAAGGCTATGGTCTTCTCTTTTCTTGTGGCTGGTGAGACAGCCTTCTGTTCTTCTTCTCTATTCTTGGTGAGTAGCTCATAAGATTTGAGCTTGCCCAATAAAGCTTCAGTAGTGATCTCATTCAGACTTCTGGCATCCTTAATTGGCCAGATTCTTGAATCCCAAGTGCTAGGGAAGCACATTAGAATCTTGTCATTGAGTTCAGTTAGTGAAATCTCTTTATCCAATGTCCTGAGTTCACTGACAATTAGACTGAGCCTGTTGTACATATCTCCCACTGACTCAGTTTCTCCCTTCTTGAAATTCTCATATTGAGATATGAGGTGGGATCTCCTATCCTTTCTCTCATCAGCTGAGCCTGAGACTATTTCTGAGAGTTTGTCCCAAATTTCCTTAGCTGAATTGCATTCAGCTACCTTTTGAAATATGTCATCAGACATTGTCTGGGCCAAGATGTTCATAGCCTTGGCATTAGCTACCTTCCATCTCTTAATATCAGCATCTGTTCCTGATGGAGGTGGAACAGCATTTGTACTTGTGTTCTCTGGGGGTCTTGGACACACTGTCAAAACAGAGTTAAAAATATCTTCGTCAATAGAATTCATGTACAGTCTGATCCTTGCTTTCCAAAGTGCAAACTTGGATAGATTGCACACTGGAGGTCTGGTGCTAGCATAATCTTTGTTTTGGGCCATGATTTGTGAAAACAAAATCTAATGATAAAATACAAAAGAAAACAGATCTAACTTGGGATCTTTGGGTTCAGGTGTTAGCCTATGCAACCACCAAGGTGTGGTATGTTTAACCAACCTCCCTCTGATACCAAATGAAAGTGCAGCTAGATCTGATATACTCTAGAGGGGGGTGAATAGAGTATATGGTGCTTTGAAACTTTTTACAACAATTGTTTTAATAAGAGTGAGCAGGGAAGCAGTAAAAAATCTAATTACAAAACTAAACTATACAGAAGCTAATCATAGAATAATCAAGGCCAGAAACAAAAATAAAGACAAGCAGAACCAGAAGACACAAGGAAATATAGTGGTTCCCCTAAACTTGGGTACATCCACTCTTCTACCACCCTAGGTAGGAATCCACTGCAAGATGAGTTGATCAGGTGTCCTGGGCACCAATGAGCTTTTGATAAGGTGCTCAAAAACCAAATCAGATTTTTTGATCAGGTGTCTTGCCACCAATGAGCTTTTGACAAGGTGCTCAAAAACCAAGCTCAAACTTTTGAAGGGAGTTTGAGAAACCCTTTACAGAGAGGGGGTGAGAGAGTGATGGAAGTCTTCTCTTTCTCAAACAACTGAGAAGACTATGTGGATTGTTGATGTCAAAGCTCCCCCTGAATCTTTGAGATCTTCAGGAAAAGAAGCTTTGCTAAGGGTGATAGGCCTTCAAAACTTGAGCTCCAGCAAAAGATGATTCCAGCAACAGCTGAAATGTTGAATGTCTGGAGCCTTGAAATATGTTGGCCTTGAACACTTGAAAACTAGGGAGATCTGAAGATTTTAGAAAAGGTTGATCTCCTTGGATGAGTGTTCTTGAGAATTTTTTGACACAGAATATTTTGTTGAAGATTACTGATGTCTGTCTGTGTGTCTGTGTATCTCTGTAACCCGTCTCAGAGATTCAAAAAAATTCTTCTTTTTTATTCTCTGGTACTGAACAAAACATTCTCTAATAAGAATAGTCGTTGGCTGCATTAATTGCATCCTTAATTGCAAAATCTCTTCTGGAGGAAAGTCCATAGAAATATTCCTTGAAAATCCCTTGAAACTTGATCCAGAAATGAATAAAAACGGCTAGGAAATCTTCAGAATTAATTGCAGAATAACTCCTTAACTGATTTGAATTTGAATCTAGAAACATCCTTGAAGTTATCTGAAAACGTCGAACTGAGCTCTGCTATCGTTGAACTGAGCTCAGCGATATGGACTAAAAGAGCAGCAAAAATATCGTCGATCTGAGCTCAAAGATCGTCGAACTGAGCTCAGAGATGGAGATCTAATACTGAGTCAAGATCGTCGAACTGAGCTCACCGATCGTCGAATGGAGTTCGACGATATGATGAAGTTGAGCTCGGTGATCGTCGAATGGAGTTCGACGATCTGTCGAAGTTGAGCTAGACGATCGTCGATCGGAGTTCGACGAATCGTCGTGCTGAGCTCGACGATATGACTTGGTCTCCAAACAAAAAATCCTGGTCTTGAGGGCAGCTTCCAAACCTAGACTTCTAACCCTTAGACTCAATTCTAATTGACCTATTGAGCTATACAGGAGGTCAAGCATATGTTTCCTAGAGACATAGTGATCCTGACCCAAATTAGTAATAGGGTGTTCCAACAGTGTGCCCTGCAGTATTGTTAGTGACTGAGATGGACGCTTCACGTCAAAGGACTGGAGGCTGGTGCATAGTTTGTTGGGAACTAAGATGAGTTTCAGCACAACCTTCCATCCACAGACGGACGGTCAGACCGAGAGGGTCAACAGGACGATGGAGGACATGTTTCGCATGTGCGTCCTAGATTTCGGAAAGTATTGGGAGGATCACCTGTACATGGTGGAGTTTGCGTATAACAATATCTTTCAAGTGAGTATTGGAATGGCACCTTTCGAGGCCTTGTATGGGAGGAAGTGTTGTACACTGTTGTCTTGGTTGGAGACAGGCGAGTCGAAGTTATATAAACGTCAAGCGGTGGAAGACGCCACTTCAATGGTACGTACAATTCAGGAAAGGTTGAAGATCGCTCAAGACAAGCAAGCAAATTACTATAATGCCAAACATAGGAATGTGGAGTTCGGTGTTGGCGACTGGGTGTATTTAAAAATCAAGTCGTTCAAGGGTGTTTCGCGGGTTCGACGCTTGAAGAAGCTGAGTCCGAGATACCTTAGACCATTTGAAATCCTGGAGCGTGTTGGCGAACCAGCGTATAGATTGAAGTTGTCGGTGGAATTGAGTGGGCTACACGATGTGTTCCACGTATCGGTGTTGCGTAAGGCAGTGCAAGAACCTTCGCAGATAGTTACGGTCTATCAAGTGCCGGTTGATTATGAATTGACGACAAAGGTCAAGCCTATACGTATAGAAGACGTTGAAGTCAAACGACTCCACAACAAAGAAATCTGAATGGTTAAGGTCTGTTGGGATAACTGCGGACGTGAGGAGCTTTCATAGGAGCGAGAACAAACTATGTTGGAGGAATACCCCGAGTTATTTCACTCAGGTAACATTTATATTTGTGTACCTTTACTTAATTTCGGGACGAAATTCCTTAAGGGGAGATTTGTAACGCCCCGGAAATCATTTTTCAGTTGATCGCATCCAAAATAAATTTTGGTGCCTGCATAGGGGTACACGGCCTAGGACACGGGCGTGTCCAAGGCCGTGTCTTTCCTTATGTGTGGGCTGGCTGTATCTAGAGAAGGACACTGTAGGAAACACGGGTTGTGCACAGTTTTGACATGGGCGTGTCAGGGGTGATGCGGGCGTGTTCATAACCGTGTCCCCACCTGTATTCAGGAGGGTCATGTCGGTTGGCGTGGAGGTTATATGTGACACTCCCCCGGTCACGGGCGTGTCGAGGGCCCGACACGGGTGTGTCAGATAGAGACACGGGCGTGTCTTAGCCCGTGTGAGTTTCTGTGTTCGACGATCGTGTCTTGATCGAGGCACACGGCCTGGGATGCGGTCGTGTGTAAGGCCGTGTTCGTCCCAGGTTTGAGGATTTTTGAGCGAATCTGAGACATTCGATTTCTTTAATTAAGATCTGACGGCCCAGATGAGTCTCTACTCTGTTAAGGTTGGAAATAGAGCATCAATTCCTCATTTCTCTCTTAAGCACTCTCTTTCAAGGAGTTAGAGAGAGGAGGAAGAAGGAGGAGGATTTCGGCCACCGGCGGAGCATCGGAGCACCGTTTAGAGAACCGAGAGCGGATCCGTGCAGGAAATTCCGTTGCGAAGACTTCTATCCGGATAGTTTTCCATGGCGCAAAAGCGTACTACAAAGGTAACGATTCTCTACTTGAGTATGTGAAGCTCTCTTCCTTTTGCATAGGGAGACCCGTTCCCGCGAGTGTGCGGCGAGTGTGCGGTGTTTCCTGGGGTTGATGTGAATAGTCCCCCTTATGTTGCATATAGAGTCCGGAATTGAAGTACGGACATAGGCATTGTGTGTGAAGCCTACCCGGACATGTTGGTCTGGATCGGTGATGTTGCATTTGTTATGGTTTGCCGGAGAAGACTACGTGCTTTGTGTTTTCGGGTTTCTATGCGGTAGATTGCAACAGGGATCCTTGGGGATTAACTCCAAGGCGCACCCGAAAAACTGAGCGGAATCGTTGTTCTGCTAACTTGGCAGTCAGGGAACTGACCTTGAACATAAATGGGTTTTGTGATTGTTTGGAAATTTTGGCGGGATCCGAGAGAAGCTTGGCTCGTGCGTACGTGTTAATGTGAACTACGCGGTGTGAGCAACGGGCAAGTGAAATCAGAGCTGGGCTATGTGGTTCGGTGTGAGAGACCTGAAAAGAGGACTGGTCGTTGACATAGTCGGGAGCTTTAGACGGTAATCAGAAAGGTTAAATACTCACGAGGTTGTCATCCTGGGGGTGGTGGTGAAGACGCTGAAGTGTCAGGATTCACCGTTAATGTGCCCTGAGTGCACGAGGTGTTTGGCTGTGCGAGCCTACTCCTGTGGCGAAATATATTTATACTTAATTGTTTAGTTGGGCTAATGAAATGCAGGGAAGGAGAACCGCTGTCCCGAGAAAGGGGTGGAGTTGTTATAATTTAGTCAGCTTTGGCTGACCGTTGCTTTGTTTGCCACCGTGCGGTGGAATGTTGCTTGCAGGTGCTGCGGAGCCAGGTACCAAGTAGCGGGTTGGAGCCCATATTGCTGTGCTGGCCCTCGAAGGCCCAAGCGAATAGTTATTCTTTATTTTGTCATGTGTGGCCGGCCTGCGAGCCGATGTATAGAAAACATTATATTGTTAAGTGAACCCTTATAAGGCCATAAGGTCAAGTATCTTTCAGTGTATTTGTATTTCATTCCAGTTGTAGTGGTTGTGGACATTCATGAATATTGGATTACTATTATGGGTTCTTTCAACTGTTTAAAAGTTTCTGCTAGAATGCTCTGTGATAGGATGAGTATTCTTAATTTGTATAGTTTGGTTATTCATACGTAACCCTTCCGACTGTCCGTGGTATATGGCATCGGGTTCCAGCTGGAACTTCTGTTATATGACATACGGCGGGTGGGGTGTTACAGAGGTCTTGTGGTAATATTCTCACCCGTGTAGGGTTGGAGGGATTCAGGACGTGTTGGTCCTGCAAGCTAGGAGCTCGGGTTGGAATATCTTGCATGTACATAAACCTGTGGCGGGTCATGTGGTGCTGGGCCAATCGTCACACCGATGGCAGTATGGTGGCTCTGGCGAGGTGTGATGGTTTGAGGGGCCAGTGGGTTGTTTTACGCTGCGGTCTGGAGGATGATCCCCGAAAACACACACTCAACCAAAAAGACTGGTGGGTAGCCAGCAAATAATACGCAGAGACTCTAGAGTGCACCTAGGACGTGTACAGAGGCGTATGGGAGGTCTAGGCCTGGTAGTGTGTATACCCGCCTAGGAGTGGAGATGCCCGCTCCACTACTTCCGTAGCCATAACGGTGGCATCAGAGAGTGATGCTAGCTCCGAAAAGCGGGAACTAAAGGTCTGTGATCACAGAGTCGTTGTGTGTGAGTTGCACTTGCATGACTCATAAATAACTGCATGCATTCATTCATATTAGGACATCCGCTTCATGGATCCTTATCATATAAATTAGTATGGGCTCTTTTATATGATAAGTTAATTTTGGAAACTCTAACTTATATGTTTGTATGGGCACTCATATAAGTTAGGGTACTTCTGTGATGTATATTAGCAGTAGATTTTTATACTTTATTTACTGCACTTTACTTATTTTCAGTTTTACTTACTTTTGTATTGTACATGCTTCTACATTTAGATTATATACATAGAACTGCTAGTGTAGATTTACTGCTTACATTCATACTTGGTAGCATAGATTCCTTGTCACCTGTTTCCCATCTTGTTACCCTATGTTGTCCTCCGCTTCGTCCTCCCGCACGGTGCCTAGGAGTTGCGGGGTAAGGTGCGGAGGAAACGACTTAGTCTTTTTGACTAATGGTCGGTGACCAAACTATTTTTCGGAGCTCGAGGAGATGGAGCACCCGTACGACCGGCAGGACGAGGTGACAGGACGTGAGGAGTTAATACCACCACCACCTACTACGTCTACTGCAGAGTTTCCTCAGGTGGGACGAGTACGAGGATAGTTTTGCTTCCGCATTTTATTATGTAAGGAGAGTTGATATTCATGTACAGGGCATAAGCCCTTTTTACTTTTCTTATTATTTCTACTCATTGTGTACTGGATGTACTTTCATTTCATTATATGTATGTACTGTAACTGTGGACTGGTTTGTAGTTTATTTCTACATTACTGCTTACTTTTGTTTCTCATATTGGCCTGCATTTTTATTTTTATGATCGTGCTAGCCGGCAGGATCGGCATCTTGCGGTGTTGTCTAACACGTGAGTTAGAGTCACCATAAGGCGGAGGTTCTGGGCATAAGACCGGGAGCCTCCTTGGTAAGGGGAGGGGCTTACAAGCAATCCTTCGGGTAAGCTTTATTTAACATGGAAAAGTCGATACATAGAAGCCATCCCCCTCCAAGCTTCTTCACCATTATAACATTGGAGACCCAGCCTGGATACTGGATCTCCAAGAAAAAACCCACCTCCAATAGCTTCTCTACCTCCTCCCTGATTGGTCCGGCCGGCATGGCAGTGCTCTTCCTCTGCTTCTGATGAACAAGAGCCACCGCGGGATCCAGGTTGAGCCGATGGCAGGAAACATCGGCGTCGACCCCTGGCATGTCGGCGGTGCTCCATGCGAAGACGTCGACATTGTCCTGCAGGCAAGCGACCATCTCTATCTTCCCTTCCTGCGGCAGGGATCCTCCAACCTTTAGTAGTCCCGACTCTCCTCCCTGAGAGATCACTTCCACCTCTTCAGCAGCACACAACCCCTTCTCCTTGTCCAGCAGCTCCTCCAACTTCTCCGCGTCACCCATCCAGTTGATGGTGCTGACGGCATTCAGGTAGCACTCACTGGAGGCCTTGGGATCTCCCCTGATCCTGATCTGTACATCCCCACGACAATACTTCAAGCACTGGTGGTACGACGACGGAACGGCCTTGAAATAGTTAATGAGGGGCCGCCCGAAGAGAGCGTTATATCCGCTCGGCGCGTCGATGATGATAAAGCAGCATCGGATCGACGTCCCGCCGAGTGTAACCAGGAGCTCCACTGCCCCTTCCACCTCTTTCTTCTCGCCCGAGAAGCCAAAGAGGGGTCCATCTGTAGCCTGGACCCGGGATGCTTCCACCTGAAGCCCAACGAAGGTTCTCTTGAAAATGACGTTCACCGAGCACCCGTTATCCGCGAGGATTCGGTCGACGATGAAGTCTTCGATGGAGGCTTGAATCACTAAGGCGTCGTGGAAGGAGTTCTCATTCCCCAGCATATCCTCCTTCGATAAGGTGATATCTTCCAACGGCGGCGGGTTCTGCGACATCAAGACGACGTTCTTCCGATAGAACTGGTGGAGACTTCCCTTGCGGGAAGATCCGAGTTTGGCCCCTCCGTTGATCAACCCTACATGCCCGCCTCCCGGACCATGTATCACCTCTCCATGACCTCCAAGGTCAACGTGATCTTCATTCCTCCTCCTCACTGGAGCTTGGAATGCCACCTACCCCACCGGGGCCTCCTGCCTCTACTGCTCCCTCTCTGCTACTCTTGCTTCCAATCTCCTCCTTGCTTCCCAGAACTCAAGGCAAGCCAAGTTCCCGTGCCCCTCTACTCGATGGATGTCGCAGTAGATGGGAATCTCCGCCTCCTGACGCATCGCCCGCTACTCCCTCTGGCGTCGTTTGTTGTCTTGGCGATTGATGGTCATTGTCTCCCTTCTTCCTCCTCCTCGGCCCCCTCCTATCGGTTATTGTTCCTCCTTTCCTCCTGGAAGTGTTGCCTCATTAGTTGTCTCCACTGGGGGCGATTCTCGGGATATTGGAATCGACTATCCCCCCCATCTTCCTGTCTGGGCCTCCGCTGGCCTCCTCTCTTCTTATCTTTGAGGCCTCTCCTGCCTCCTCTCCTCAACCCTCCTGGGCTCTTCTCTCGCCCTCCTCTCCTCTCTTCTCGACTCTTCCTTCCTCCTCCCATCCTGCCTCTCTGGCGTCCTCCTTGCCTTCGCTCCTGAAGGTCCTGCTCTCCCCTTCTCCCTCGAATCCTCTCCGTCCAGCCTCTCCAAGAAGTTCTTCTTCTTCTCCTCTCCGTGAACAAAAGTGTTTGCCCTCTCTATCATCTCTTCGAAAGATCTCGGGGGATTAGACCCCATCTCCATACTGAACAGTCTTTGCTTCAACCCGAACTTCAAGGCCACCATCAGAGTGAATCTATCCACCTCCTCTACCTCCAAGATCTCAGCCTGGAAATGATCGACGTAATGGCCCAAGCTCTCGTGTTGCCCCTGGGTAACTTTGAAGAGAGTCGTCGCCTCCTTCTTCCTTTTCTTCGATGTCGTGAACCTCGTCATGAGGCCCTGACGCAGGTCAGAGAAACATTACCCGGACCCTGCTGGCAGTTGATGGAACCAATCTCTGGCATTCCCCTTGAGGGTGATGGAGAAGAACAAGCATTTGAAGGAGTCGGACATGTTACGGATGGAGACGACGTCTTTGAACCATTGAAGATGTCTAACAGGGTCGTCCCTGCCAGAGTAGTAGGTGAGGACGGGCTCTCTGAACCCTTCGGGAACGGGGGCGGCGAGGATCTCGTCACAGAAGGGTCTCCTCCCTCCCTGGAGGTGGCGAGTTTCATCCTCGCTGGAGACGGCATACTCGCTGCAGTGCCGAGTATCCCAGTATCTCGCCGGCGACATCGGATCCCGAAATCAGACCCCTTGACTGCCCGCCGGATGATATCGCGACTACATCGGTCACTCTTCTCTCACCCAAGCGGGCTCCTTTCCAGCTTGACTTGGCAGCGCTTCATCCTCCAGCGGTGTCAGGTGACGGGGAGAAGTCGTCGTGACATCGGGGCGATGAGCAAACCCTGCGAGGATGGTCTGCTCCATCCTCTTCGCAAACTCCTCGAAAGCGGCAACTGTCACATACTCGCCACCTCGCGTGACTTCTCCTCTTCTTGCCGAGTTGCCGACCAACTCTTCATGCTTGCCACCATTGGCCATCTCACTAAACCACTAAGCTTTCCTCCTTGGCTGCGATCCACGCTCACTTCACCAAGTGTTGAAGCCAGGAAAATTCCCAACCTCAAATTCGGACCAAAGCCGCCTAAGGCTACCGGCTCAGAGGTTAGATCAGACGTGTAGGATGACTAGGATGAAGAACCAAGTCAAACAGGACCCCAGATGTTGCTGCAGGAAGGTCTCACCATGTACTCGGATGCTCAAAAGGAGCAGCCCCTTCTCCACTAAAGATGGTCGAACTGGGTACGAGGGAGACTAGCTGATGACGAAGTCGCAAGGTCGCGACTTGATCTCTAAGGAAATGGAATCCAAAGACTCGGCTAGTACCCTGCAGGGGATCTCCAGTGCCTCTCCTCGTACCCCTGGGGTCCTATTTATACGCAAATCCAAGGAGGGGGGTCATATTTATACCCCACCCCCCTGGAGACTAAGCGACTTCCGGAGGAGCTCGCACGGGCTGGGCGAGTATCTTGCCTGGTCACCTACTTGGCGAGTATGCATGGAGAGCTCGCCATGCTCGCCCAGACCTTCTATGATCTTGCGCGCTTATGTTGACTCCTGTCTTGGCTTGTTGACCTTGACTTCTGCTGACCTGGCTGTGGTAGTACCCATCCTCGACGAATACGGGTTGTACAACTGCTACCCAGAAACTCCAAAACCAGCTCCACTATCTGCTACTGCTCTGAACCTGAGGCATTCCAAAGACAGAACACCTCAGCAAGAATGTACAAATGATGGCAGAAAAATAAGCCAACATAAACAAGGGGTCAAATGGGGTATCAACCCAAGACCAAAAGTACTGAAGTAAAGTATGAAAGTAAAGCATCAAATAGGAAAAGAACACTTACGTGAATTGTCACATACATCATAAATACACCAAATGCACAAGGCTATAAGGTGACAAATATGAGTAAATCATAAGGAGGAGATTGCATAACCTTTATTAGGCACCTGTGGTCGACTCTACCCAAAAATACGGGCGAGATGGTCACTCAACTGGACACACCCTCACGAATATAATATCCGTCTAACTGCGGGGGAGACTCATACACTCCACCATACACCGCAGACGCCCAAAAACCTGGTAGACTTCCACGAGGTACTAATAAAGGAAACAGACATTGTGGAGGTGGTTGCGTCCACTAACTCCCGCAATCAAGAAAAACCACAAAAAAAACTAACACATATATCTCGAGACTTGGTACATCTGATTCTACTAGACATTTCTAGATTAAAGACTCGGTTTATCAACCCTTAGGAACGATTTACAATCCTAGATAAACTCTAATACGTTCAACAATGATAGATAAGGCGATTAAAGTCATCAATAAGACACTTCAAGAATGATTAAACATCAGATTTGAGTTTACCATGATAAGATCTTACAACATCAAGTGATCATCAAAGAGCATTAATCATAGCAATAACTTTGAAAAGACAGAACACAGAAAGTTTTAAGGATCAAAAAAAAAACTTAACAGTTACCATCACGCTGGACAAAGAGAAACGAGGGTAAACAACCACTTGTCATTGTTTAACCGGAAAAAAATCCTCTGAATCACTCCACGTCGCAGATCGTGGCAAAAGAAGACGGAGGGAGTCGAAATCTGAACAAAAATGACTGAAATAGAGGTTAGGGCCGAAAAATCATAACGAGAAAACTGAAGAAACAGGAAAAATTTTGCCACGATGGCATAGCTCTCGACAATAGCTTTCCGGATCTATATTCGGCTGAAGATTTGGAGCACCGGAGCACCGTCGGTGGCCACCGAAAGATTCACGAAGAACTTTCTCTCTCTCTCTCTCACGCCGCTCTAATTCAGGAGAAAATCCGGAGAAGATGAAGTTTTTCTTTCTTATATATATATATATATATATATATATATATATATATATATATATATATATATATATATATATATATATATATATATATATATATATATATATATATATATATATATATATATTTATTTATTTATTTATTTATTTATTTATTTATTTTAAAAAAATTTTGTCTAAGTAGGGGAAAAAACGGACTATTTACGAGTCGATGCGCGTTAACAAAAATAGAGATTTTTGATGGATTCAAATCGAAAAGTGCCCAAAATGAAAGTTGTAGATCTCGTCGAGACAAACAAATTTCATGTTAACCATTTTTTATACAACGTCGTTTTGACTCTCAAAAGGCATCCAACTCAAACTGTAACGGACTACTCGGGAATAATCCATTCTACTCGAGAGGAAGTAGTCTACTCGAGAGGATGCACTCTACTCGAGAGGATTACTCGAGAGGATGCAGTCTACTCGAGAGGATGCAGTCTACTCGAGAGGATTACTCGAGAGGAGGCAGTCTACTCGAGAAGAGGCAGTCTACTCGAGAGGATGTAGTCTACTCGAGAGAATACAGTCTACTCGAGAGAAATAACAGAATACTCGAGAGGAATAACAGAACACTTGAGAGGAATAGCAGAATACTCGAGAGGAAGGCCAGGTACTCGAGAAGAATTTGCATGCAGTGAAAATTTTTTACAGATATATCCAAAAATCAAACTATAGAGATGAATAGTAAAAGACATTTTTGAATAGTGTTTTAATATTAAAATATTCATATTTATATTTTTGGACAAGAAAACACGAGTTCAAAACGGAGGTCCAAACGCTCACCGAATCAAACGAAATTCGCACCGTAGGCAAACACTGACGCTACGAACTCAAAGGCGAAGTCAAAACCAGAATCCGACGAGCCGTTCTCGAGATATAAATTTTCAAAGTCTACGGCGAACATAAATTCTACAAAACTTCGGAAAAATCGCTGAGCCCCGAATATCGCTCGGATCGCGACGAAACTTGATGAGCAAGTCCAAAATTATTCAACTTGAATTCCAAATGCAAAATTTTCCCATTACAACAAGAATTCGGCCGACTCGGTCGCACGGACGTGAAAATGCCTTAACGGCATTGCGCCGTCAACTCGACTTTAAAAGTAACGCCACGACGTCATAAATATGACGATGCCCATTCAAATAAAATCATCGAAAAATCGGGGGTGTTACATCACAGACCATAAGAGCCTTAGGTATCTCTGGATTGGAAGGATCTAAATATGCGACAGCAGAGGTGGATGAAGTTCTTCGGGGACTACACCTTCCAGGTTTATTATACTCCCGAGAAGGGAAATATGGTCGCAGATGCCTTGAATCGCGGGACTCCGGCAAGAGCGAGTTGGTTGCAAATGCATGATGAGCGTTTGATCAAGTAATTGGATAACTTGGACATTTCTTATGTGGACAAGAATGCTACTGCAAATGCGTGCCTGAACTGGACGAAGGTGTTGTACGACCTTGCAGATGGGGTTCGGCGAGTAACGGAACTCAATGAGAGTCTATAACGCTATGCAGTGGATGGGTCAATGCCCAATTCTCCTTGGATGACGGCCTTTTGTGGAAAGATGGTCGTTTATGCATCCCGGATGTGGGTAAACTTCATGAGGATTTGATGTACGAATCACATTTTACAAGGTACTTAATTCACCCAAGGAGCACGAAAATGTACAAGGACATGAAGAAGGTATTCTGGTGGCCAGGTTTGAAGAAAGATATAGTTCATTACGTGGCAAAATGTCATACTTGCACCTTGGTAAAAGCTGAATGCCAGAAACCTGGCGATTTCCTAAAGTCGTTACCAATCCCGATGTGGAAGTTCGACAACATTTCTGAGGATTTCGTGCATGGACTACCGAGATAACAGAAAAGAAACAATGTCGTCAGGGTGATCGTTGATCGATTAACAAAAGTGTCGCACTTCATACCAAACAGGAAGGACGATTCAGTGGAAAATTTGGCCAAACTATATGTGGATAATATCATACGATTGCACGGCGTGCGCCGTAGCATCTCCAGTGACCAAGATGGGCATTTTACTTTAAATAATTGGAGGTTAATTCACCAACTGTTGGGTACCAAGTTACAATATAGTACAGCCTTTCATCCTCAAACGGATGGTCAGACCGAGAGGACCAACAAAATATTGGAGGATATGCTCTAAATGTGCGCCTTGGATTTCAGAAAGAGGTGGGAAGATCACCTTTATATGATTGACTTCGCCTACAACAATAGCTATCAAGCTAGCATACAGATGGAGCCCTTTGAAGCTTTATACGGTAGGAAGTGTCGTACACCAATAGTTTGGGCAGAAACAGGCGAGTCAAAGCTCTATAAATGTAAAGAGGCCAAAGATGCAAATTCGACCATATGTACTTTACGAAAGCGGCTACTGATAGCCCAAGATAGGCAAGCAAATTTTGCAGTTAGCGAGTGAGTATACTTGAAGTGGTTGAGAGAGTTGGAGAAGCTATCCATCGGTTAGCTCTATCGACGGAGCTAAGTGGATTGCACAATGTGTTTCACATATCGGTGCTGCGAAAAGCTGTGAAAGAGCTGGCTCAAATGATTGCGGATGATCAAGTACCGGTCCATAGTCGGCTGACGACAAAAGTTCGGCCCATTCAGATCGAGGATACGGATGTCAAGCAATTGCGAATCAAGACAATCAGGATGGTCAAAGTCCGGTGGGACAGTTGTGGCCTTGAAGAGCTGACATGGGAGCGTGAGCAGAACATGTGTGAAGAATATCCCGAGTTATTGTATAGTGATATTGCAACTTAAGATTTTGAATGTTATAACAAATAAGTTACCGTATTTTTCCCTTATAGATGTATAAAAATTTCGGGATGAAATTTCTGTAAGGAAGGGAGGGTTGTAACACCCCAAATTTGACAGCAGAACTTTTGGTCGCTATTGTCGGGCGATAGTGGGTATCGCCGGGGCAATAACGATAGGTCTCGATGCCATAAAGCGTTGAGTGAACTAAGCACACTCGACCTCTTTCAACGAATCGTTGAGTAAGATATTATTGTGTGGCATTAGTGGGTATCGCGTGGCGATAGCCCAGTTCTCAACGCTCTTAACTCCTTAAAGCGTTGAATGAACTCGACGCACTCGGCGCCTCGAAGCGTTGAGTGAGCTTCTAGCTTCGATAACGCCGAGCGACAGTGGGTATCACCGGGGCGATAATGGGAAATCATTGAGTGAGCGCAATGCACTCAATGCCACAAAGCGTTGAGTGAGCAATTGGCTTGCTGTCGCGGGCAATAGTGGATATCGCCAGACGTTAGTGCCACATGATAAGGACACATGTCAGATGGTCGCACGGCGGCCGGTGAGCGGTGGTTGACTGGGTCAAAGCGGCAAAAAAACCAATGTCGTCAGGAGACAGTCGATATCGCTCGACGATATCGCTAAATTGACCAATCAACTCAAATCTTGGTCTTTAATTCCTTTTTGATAAAATAAGCCTATGGCTGGGATTATGTCTGAAGTTACTTATGCAGGGGTGTGTTAGAATGAGAAGTCATTCTCTTCTCTTCTCTTCTCTCTCTCTCTCTCTCTCTCCATTTCCTTGTGAGCTCTTGGAGGAAGGATCTAAGGAAGGGTTGGGCTGATCTTTGTGAGTGTTGAAGGCGATTCGATAATCGGAGGCCAGGCCCGAGGCTAGATCCACGAAGAGGAGAGCACCGTGCTCCTTTTCATCCGATTGGAAAAGTGTTGCCATGGATCCAAAATGGCTACAAGAGTAACGATATTCCTTCTTGGGCAAGTGAAGTCTTTCTTTTGGCATATGCATGGAATCCCCCACCAAAAGGTGGCGAATCAACGGAATTCCTTTGGGTCAATTCGTGAAATCCCCAGTGAGTTTTGCATATAGATCCGAAAATATGTAGTACAGAATAGACATGCTGTGTGAAGCCCATCTGGACAAGTTCTTCGTGATTTGTGATGTTTATTTTGCATGTCGGAGAAGACTCTGAGTATAAATGAGTAGTTTACGGGATCTGCGGGGTTGTACCTGTGAACTGAAAGTAACAGGAAGTACTGGAGTTGCATTCTAGGAAAATACCCACGAAATACCACAGTTTGAATGACTATTGGATATCACTAGGCGACAGTTAGTATCGCCAATGGCGATAGCTCTTGGTGACTATTTGTGCTGTGAAAGTCCAGTGTTTCTGGCACTGCAGGTTACTGCAGGATTTTTGGCTTGGTCTGGTATAGAAAGTGAATTTTGTGGTTAATGCCTGGCGACAGTGAGTATCGTTGGTGATAGCTTCCAGATACCATTTTGATTAAAAAGCCTGTATTTGGGAGTTGAGAGCTCCTAAAGGCTAGTGAGCCGAACAGACAAGGGTAAGCCGACCCGCATCAGACTAGACATTGATTTGACAATCTGATCAACGGGCAATGGCGGAACTGTATCTATGTTATGGTTGTCTAACTTGAGTGCCTAAGTTATTGGAGTTTGTTAGGATCGCATAATGAGAGTCTTAGGTTGTACGCCTTCAAGACTAAAGTCTCAAGCTGGGGGTTGTATAGACTATAAATGCTCAAAGTAAAACGTTGTGTCTGAGACCTCTGAACGGTGGTCGGACCCTGGCAACAGGTACATCGAAAATGTGCCCTAAGTGCACGGAACGTTTGGTCATTGAGGCATTCATTTGTGATATATTTAGCTGTGTGTAAGTGCACGTTCTTATGATATATCTGCTTGTGCTAATGTTATGCCTGCAGGAAAGGAATACCACTGCCCCGGGAAAGGGGTTGGGTCGTTATAAATTGGTCAGTTGAATGCTGATCGTTACTTTGTTTGACACCATTATGGTGGATTGTCCTTGTGCAGGTGCTAGAGAGCCGTGCGGGAAATAGTGGGCTGAAGCCCTTGCTGGTGCTATGCTGGACCTCGAAGGCCGAGTGAAGAAATTTTTTTTTTTTAATGTGTGACCGGTCTGCGTGCCGATGTTTGTAATCCACACTTGTGAAATATAACTGTAAGATCTTAATGTCATAACTTTTGTGTATTGTAGATGACATTCCTGTTATGTATATAAATGGTCTGGTTTATATATATTATGGACATTCAATTGATATGAGTTCATGTAACCCTAAAGCTTCCGCAAGAATGCTCTGAGTTAGGATTCAAGTAGTCTTTGATATTAACTTGTAATCCCACCACATGTTTGTGGAATATGGTGTGGGGCCCCGGCCGGACCCTCTATTATATTTCATGTGATGGACATAGGTGTTACACGCAAGCTCCAATAGGTAACACCCCTCTTTCACTACTCTCTTTGTCCACCTCTCCTCGCTGCCACTGCTACCTCATTGCCGACACTCATCTTCGCTTGCTGGCGAATTTTTAGCCGCTCTGCTTCCTGCTCTTCATTTCATTAGCTGATCATTGGTAGGTTTTTTATTTTGATTTTGATCTTTGTTACTTATTCCTATTTTTTATTTAGTTTTCATTTCGGTTCCCGTTTTCATTTTTGATCTCTAGGAAACAATTTTCTGCATAGTTTTAATCTAACGATTCCATTCAGTAAGATTCAGAAAACAATTCCTGCTGCATGTAGGATTCAGAAAATCTAACAAACCTTCTCACTTATGTTCTTCTTATTTTTGATTTTGTTTTCATTTTGGTTCTGCTTTCATTTCTAATTTCTCGAAACAATTTTCTACATTGTTTAAATTAGACAAAAAATCTCTGCATTCCATTTAGCAGGATTCAAAAACAATACCTCATGCTACATGTTTGATTTCTAGGAAACAATTTGATGGCGCCGACCCGGTTCCACTCGACGACGTGGCGCGCCACTACAATCTCAGGCCCAACACGAGGAGGGTCTATCACGACATGAGCCGTGGAACAGTTTATTAGCTCGTTCATTAATTTAATCAAACATATTTTGCGTATTTTAATTTATTCGTGTGTGTCCGATCGACCAAATTGTTAGGTAGGCACGGACTCGTTTATTTTCCTGCATTTTATTTTAAGTTGGAACTCTTGGATGGCTAGGATTAGATCATGATATTGTGTGGTTTAGGAGTGCTCTATGTGAGGAGTATATATACTCCTCTATTTGGCTTTTTGCCCAAATGAAATAGTTGAACAAAAAAATAAAAAAAATGGTATCATTCCAGGATCTACTTTTACTAACCTCCTACACTACTGCCTTAATCCTAGTGCACATGTGGAACTCCAAGCCCAAATTTTGGATGTCCTCTCTAAAGGTCTCATCCTACATAGTCTAAGTCCATGTGCAGTCCCGACACTACTCACCCTTAATAAAGATGGTTCATGGTGAATGTACGTCGATAGTAGAACGATCAACAAAATCATGGTTAAATACTGCTTTCCCATCCCCCGGTTGGACGATTTATTGGATATGCTTAGCTGTGCCACCATCTTTTCCAAACTTGATCTTCGAAGCCGCTACCACCAAATTAGGATGCAGGAAGGGGATGAGTGGAAAACGACGTTCAAATCTAAAGAAGGCTTGTATAAATGGTTAGTGATGCCCTTCGGACTATCTAATGCCCCTAGCACATTCTCTCATACAATGACACACCTCTTTAATAATTTTATGGGCAAATTTTTGGTGATCTACTATAGAGTCTATATGAGAAAATAGTGAGTTCAAAATATGAAAATAACAGAAAATAAACAAAGTCTTTAGAGTCTCTATGAGAACGCTCCAGTGGGTAAAATTACGGGTGTGCAAAAATACCTGAAGAACCAAAAACCGGACCGAAACCGAACCGAACCGGGCAGTTCGGGTCAGTTCCTATTTCTATCGGTTCGGGTACGGTTCCCCAAAAAAATAACCGATGGTTGAGTTCGGTTCTTGGTTCCAGCAGTCGTGTATACGAGAAACGACCCGAACTGAATATAAATTACTTGAAAGCTAGGGACGGCTGGGTCGGGCTGTCCATTGGGCCTAAATCCATAAATGATAAATTGCTGGCATGCGGAGGGCTCTTATGAAACCCGATCCTAAATCCTAATCTCTTTTCCTCTTTGCCAACTAACAAGTGCCCTAGCTCAGCGCCTCTGCCTCGTGTCCCGTTAGAAGAAAGCAAAGTTGTGCATCGTCGACGCTCCTTCCTCCTGCTTCGACTTGCCGACTGCGGACGCCAACGAGCTTTCCTCCCCGCCTCTTCCTCACTGCCTCCAAAGTCAGAATTCAGTGGTCCTTGCATCATGCTTGATTTATTGAAGGTCGGTTAAATTTCTACAATAGTTTAGTACATGACTAGTGTTAGAAATAATATATTGAAAAAGAATCGTTATGAAAACCATAAGAATTTCCTACGCTGGAAATTTTTTAAGCTTCAATACTATTTGTGGATCCCAAATTGGATTTGTGATCCTCAAAGCTACACAACATTGTTAATGAACATAGGATAGTTTGGTATGCTGTTTAAATTTAATATAGCAACTAAAGGGTGCTTTGAGTGTTGGAGCTATTCGCACTTTTATAAATAAAAATGTTTTGTTCTAGGTACAATTCCAGGACTCTCATTTCAGAAAATATTTGTCACTAAATTTTCACAAATATTTGACACTGTGTATTTACCATTTTGTATTAAATTGATAAAATTACTCTTTGCAATTTGTATATTTACCATTATGTATTGAACTCCTTGACTTGTGAAACTGTGAGACCTAATTGCAGTTGGAGCCTTTATCCATAATCTTATTAGCCATCCACTATAATCCATTTAAGGCTTAAACAGCATGAACCTGCAATTTTACTAACAATTTTAATCTTACAGGATCTCCGTGCAATAACACTAAAAAAGAGGGTGAGTTTGGTTCTCCATGATGCATCGGATTTGCATGCAGAACTTATAAATGTACAGTTTTCTTCGTTCAAGTATAAGGTTCTTTCTTTGCTTGCTAAAGATATTTGGCAAAACCAGTATCTACCGTTGCATCTGAGTCAGCATTCAGTACTGGGGCCGTATTCTTGATCGATTTCGAAGTTCTCTTTCTCCAAAGATTGCAGAGGGGTTGGTGTGTACGCAAGATTGGGTGAGAGCAAGTCCGTTACCAATGCACATAGAAGAGAACTTGCATCAAATTGAAGAACTTGAGAATGGTAAATTTTTTTAACATTTATGAATATTATTTTCCTATTTACGATAACTTTTTTATTGTTTTGAATTCTTTATCTTGTTTTATTTTTAACAGTTATTTGGAGTGAACAAGAGGATTTTGAAAAAGATTGTTGAGCTGTGAATGTTGAAACTTTTATAAAAATGAGGTATGTTTTATCGTAAACTTAATTTTTGACAATCTTATGGTAACAATTATTTCCAGTCATTTATAAATAACAACCATGTATGTCTGTGTGATTTTGAGCTGTTATAAGTAGTAAATCGATAATAACAATTGAATAGGAAATGCTATCCAATATTAAGCAAGCATATATGATATATCCCATCTTTTGATTGAATTCTTCATTTCATATTATATCAATGGACCTATGCTTAGTTCAATTGTTTTGTATAAAGCTCTCATTTTGATATTTTTCTTACATTTTCATTAGTCTCATGTTATAAACCGAGAACCAAACCGGAACCGTCCCGAACCGAATGTTTCGGATCCGGATCCATAATTTAGAACTGTGGGTCGGTTCAGGTTCCAAAAATTTGGAACTGAACCAATACGGGTCGGTTCTTGGTTCTATGTGGAACTGAACCGAACCGATTTGAGTTGCACCCCTAGGTAAAATCTTCAAATCTTCGGAGCCTCGATGACTCGTTTGGTCAGGTTGGCTCTCTTTCATGTCTTTGATTGAAATTTGTCTTCTTTAACTTTGAAAACTCAGGGAAACCATCAAACTTATTTGTCATTTTTGAATATTTCACGAAACTGCTATTCACTTTAAATATTCTAAAGATATTTTTTTGTGAATAAATTTTTTGTTTAAAAATATTCATTTCTAAAAATAATAATTTATGTTTATCAAATAATAATATGCAATGCGCCAGAGCGGCAGAGGGTTTACTCTACCTCGCCGCAAAATCCCAAGAAAGATATCTCTTGCTTCGCCAGTCTCAGGGACACGCCGATCTCCATCTCGCAAGCTACAACTGGTAACACCCCTCTTTCACTACTCTCTTTGTCCATTTCTCCTCCCTGCCTCTGCTACCTCATCGTCGACACTCATCGTAGCTTGCCGACAAATTTTTTTCCGCTCTACATCCTGCTCTTCATTTCATCAGCGGATCGTCGGTAGGTTTTTTATTTTGATTTTGATTTTTGTTACTTATTCATATTTTTGATTTCGTTTTCATTTTGGTTCCCGTTTTCATTTCTGATCTCTAGGAAACAATTTTCTACATGGTTTTAATTTGACGAAAATCTTTGCATTCCATTCAGTAGGAAAACAATTCTTGTTGGATGTAGTATTCAGAAAACCTAACAAACCTTCTCACTTATGTTCTTCTTATTTTTTATTTCGTTTTTATTTCGAATCTGCTTTCATTTCTGATTTCTCGAAACAATTTCCTGCATTGTTTAAATCAGACAAAAATCTCTGCATTCCATTTAGTAGGATTCAAAAACAATACCTCCTGCTACATGATTGATTTCTAGAAAACAATTTGATGGCGCTGACACGGTTCCACTCGACGACACGGCGTGCCACTACAATCTCCGGCCCAACACGAGTAGGGCCTATCATGATATGAGCCGCAGAACATTTTATTAGCTCGTACATTAATTTAATCAAACCTATTTTGCATATTTTAATTTATTCATGTATGTCTAGTCAACCAAATTTTTAGGTGGTCACGGACTCATTTATTTTCTTGCATTTTATTTTAAGTTGGAACTCTTGGATGGCTAGGATTAGATAATGATATTATATGGTTTAGGAGTGCTCTATGTGAGGAGTATATATACTCCTCTATTTGGCTTTTGCCCTAATGAAATAGTTGAACAAAAAAATAAATAAATAAATAAATGGTATCATTCTAAGATCTACGCTTCCTAACCTCCTGCACTACCTCCTTAATCCTAGTGCGCATGCGGAACTCCAAGCCCAAATTTCGGATCTCCTCTCTAAAGGTCGCATCTGACATAGTCTAAGTCCATGTGTGGTCCCGGCACTGCTCTCCCCTAAGAAAGATGGTTCATGGCGAATGTGCATCGATAGTAGAGCGATCAACAAAATCACGGTTAAATACTGCTTTCTCATCCCCCAGTTGGATGATTTATTGGATATACTTAGTGGTGCCACCATCTTTTCCAAACTTGATCTTCGAAACGGCAACCACCAAATTAGGATGCGGGAAGGGGATGAGTGGAAAACAATGTTCAAATCTAAAGAATGCTTCTATAAATGGCCAGTGATGCCCTTCAGACTATCTAATGCTCCTAGCACGTTCTCTAGTACGATGACACACCTCTTTAATAATTTTGTGGGCAAATTTTTGGTGATCTACTTTAGAGTCTGTATGAGAAAATTGGTGGTTCAAAATATGAAAATTACAGAAAATAAACTAAATCTTTAGAGTCTGTATGAGAACGCTCCAGTGGGTAAAATTAGGGGTGTGCAAAAATACCCGAAGAGCCGAAAACCAGACCGAAATCAAACTGAACTGGGTGGTTCGGGTCAGTTCATATTTCTGTCGGTTCGGGTATGGTTCCCAAAAAAAGAACTGATGGTTTGGTTCGGTTCTCGGTTCCAGTTGTCGGGTACCCGAGAACCGACCCGCACCGAATATAAATTACTTGAAAGCTAGGGCCGGCTGGGCCGAGTTGTCCAATTGGCCTTAATCCATAAATGATAAATCGCTAGCTTGCGGAGGGCTCTTATGAAACCCGATCCTAAATCCCAATCTCTTTTCCTCTCTGATAGTTAGCTAGTGCCCTAGCTCTGCGCCTCTGCCTCGTGTCTCGTGTGAAGAAAGCAAAAGCCACGTATCGCCAACGCTCCTTCCTCCAGCTTCGACTTGACGACTGCCGAAGCCAACGCTCTTTCCTCCCCGCCTCTTCCTCATGTCCTCAGAAGGTAGAACTCAGAAGTCCTTGCCTCAAGCTTGATTTATTGAAGGTCGGTTGAATTTCTATAATAGTTTGTAAATGATTGGTGTTAGAAATTATATATTTGAAAAGAATCGTTATGAAAACCACAAGAATTACCTACGCTGGCGATTTTTTAAGCTTTAATACTATTTGTAGATCACAAATTGGATTTGTGATCCTCAAAGCTACACAACATTGTTAATGAACATAGAATTGTTTGGTATGCTGTCTAACTTTAATATAGCAACTAAAGGGTGTTTTGAGTGTTGGAGCTATTTGTACTTTGATAAATGAAAATGTTTTGTTCTAGGTATAATTCTAGGACTCTCATTTCAAAAAATATTTGTCACTAAATTTTCACAAATATTTGACCATGTGTATTTACCATTTTATATTAAATTGGTAAAAGTACTCTTTGCAATTTGTAAATTTACTATTATGTATTAAACTCCTTGAGTTGTGAAACTGTGGGACCTAATTGCAGTTGGGGCGTTTATCCATAATCTTATTAGCCCTCCACTATACTCCATTTAAGGCTTAAGCAGCATGACCCTGCAACTTTACTAACAATTTTAATATTATAGGATCTTCGTGCAATAACACTAAAAAGTGGGTGAGTTTGGTTCTCCATGGCGCATTGGGTTTGCATGCAGAACTTGTAAAGGTACAGTTTTCTCCGTGCAAGTATAAAGTTCTTTTTTTGCTCGCTAAAGATATTTTGGCAATATCAGTATCTACCGTTGCATTTGAGTCAGCATTCAGTACTGGGGGTCGTATTCTTGATCGATTTCGTAGTTCTCTTTCTCCAAAGATTGGTTGAGATCCGTTACCAATGCACATAGAAGATGACTTGCATCAAATTGAAGAACTTGAGAATGGTAAATTCTTTTAACATTTATGAATATTATTTTCCTATGTACGATAACTTTTTTATTGTTTTGAATTCTTTATCTTGTTTTATTTTTAATAGTAATTTGGAGTGAACAATAGGATTTTGAAAAAGATTGTTGAGTCCTGAATGTTGAAACTTTTATAAAAATGAGGTATGTTTTATCTTAAACTTATTTTTTGACAATTCTATGGTAACATTTATTTCCAGCCATTGATAAATAACAAACATGTATGTCTGTATGATTTTGAGTTGTTATAAGTAGTAAACCGATGATAACAATTGAATAGGAAATGCTATCCAATATTAAGTAAGCATATATGATATATCCCATCTTTTGATTGAATTCTTCATTTCATATTATATCAATGAACCTATGCTTAGTTCAATTTTTTTGTAGAAAACTTTTACTTTGATATTTTTCTTACATTTTTATTAGTCTCGTGTTATAAACCGAGAACTGAACCGGAACCAACCCGAATCGAACGGTTCGGATCCGGTTCCATAATTTAGAACCGTGGGTCAGTTTCGATTCCAAAAATTTGAAACCGAACCTATACGGGTCGGTTCTTGATTCTATGTGGAACCGAATCAAACCAAACCGAGTTGCACCCCTAGGTAAAATCTTCAAATCTTCGGATCCACAATGACTTGTTTGGTCAGGTTGGCTCTCTTTCATGTCTTTGATTAAAATTTTCCTACTTTAACTTTGAAAACTCAGGTAAACCATCAAACTTATTTGTCATTTTTGAATATTTCACGAAACAGCTTTTCACTTTAAATATTCTAAAGATATTTTTTTTGTGTGAATAAAATTTTTGTTTAATAATATTCATTTCTAAAAATAATAATTTACTTTTATCAAATAGTTATCAGATAATAATTTGCAATGCGCCAGAGCGGCAGAGGGTTTCCTCTACCTCGCCGCAAAATCCCAAGAAAGATATCTCTTGCTTCGCCATTGTCAGGGACACGCCGATCTCCATCTCGCAAGCTCCAACTGGTAACACCCCTCTTTCACTATTCTCTATGTCCACCTCTCCTCGCTGCTTCTGCTACCTCATCGTTGACACTCATCTTCGCTTGCCGGCAAGTTTTTTGTCGCTCTGCTTCTTGCTATTCATTTCATCAGCGAATCGTCGATAGGTTTTTTATTTTGATTTTGATTTTTGTTACTTATTCCTATTTTTTATTTTGTTTTCATTTTGGTTCCGTTTTCATTTTTGATCGCCAGGAAACAATTTTCTGCATAGTTTTAATCTGACGAAAATCTCAGTATTCCATTCAGTAGGATTCAGAATACAATTCCTGCTACATGTAGGATTTAGAAAACCTAACAAACCATCTCACTTATGTTCTTCTTATATTTTTATTTTTTTTTTCATTTTGGTTCTTCTTTCATTTTTGATTTCTCGAAACAATTTCTTGCATTGTTTAAATCAGATGAAAATCTCTGCATTCCATTCAGTAGGATTCAAAAACAACACCTCCTGCTACATGTTTGATTTCTGGAAAATAATTTGCAGGCGCCGACCCGGTTCCACTCGACGACGCGGCGTGCCACTACAATCTTCGTCCCAACACGAGGAGGGTCTATCGCGACATGAGCCGCGGAACATTTTATTAGCTTGTACATTAATTTAATCAAACATATTTTGCGTATTTTAATTTGTTCATGCGTATCTGATCGACCAAATTGTTAGGTGGTCACAGACTCATTTATTTTCCTGCATTTTTTTTAAGTTGGAACTCTTGGATGGCTAGGATTAGATCGTTGTATTGTGTGGTTTAGGAGTGCTCTATATGAGGAGTATATATACTCCTCTATTTGGCATTTTGCCCTAATGAAATAGTTGAATAAAAAAATAATAAAAAATAAAAAGAATGGTATCATTCCAGGATCTACTCTTCCTAACCTCCCGCACTACCGCCTTAATCCTAGTGTGCATGCAGAACTCCAAGCCAAAATTTTGAATCTCCTCTCTAAAGGTCTCAATCTGACATAGTCTAAGTCCATGTGCGGTCCCAGCACTTCTGGCTCCTAAGAAAGATGGTTCATGGCGAATGTACGTCGATAGTAGAGCCATCAACAAAATCACAGTTAAATACTGCTTTCTTAATTATCCCCCGGTTGGATGATTTATTGGACATGCTTAGTGGTGCCACCATCTTTTTCAAACTTGATCTTCGAAGCGGCTACCACCAAATTAGGATGTGGGAAGGGGATGAGTGGAAAACGACATTCAAATCTAAATAAGGCTTGTATGAATGGTTAGTGATTCACTTCGGACTATCTAATGCCCCTAGCAAGTTCTCTAGTACGATGACACACCTCTTTAATAATTTTATGGGCAAATTTTTGGTGATCTACTTTAGAGTCTGTATGAGAAAATAGGTGGTTCAAAATATGAAAATAACAGAAAATAAATAAATTCTTTAGAGTCTATATGAGAACGCTCCAGTGGGTAAAATTAGGGGTGTGCAAAAATACATTTAGAACCGAAAACCGGACCGAAAAAGAACCGAACCGGGCGGCTCGGGTCGGTTCTTATTTCTGTCGGTTTGGGTACGGTTCCCATGTTGGGTACATTGGATTAAATGTACCTGATTTGAAGAAGTCTCACCCTACTCAATGATATACATCAAAATGTATTTGATGTATTTTGAGTTGCCTTGTGCAGGTTAAGTATTTGCAGGGAAAGATGAAAAGTTTCTAAGTCCATGTGTCGACACCCAGAAGGAAAGTGTCGGCAATTAAGAAGACTTGTGTCGACACCCAGAGAAGCAGTGTCGACACTTGGAGTAATTGTGTCGACACCAGGGATGCAGAGTCGACACCAGACAGAAAGTGTCGACACATGAAGACTGTGTCGACACTCAATGAAGAAAAGTCCAGTGAAGCAGTGTCGACACTTAAAAGCAGTGTCGACACCTAGAGGAACTTTGTCTACATCAGAAAGTGTCGACACTTGGAGGCTGTGTCGACACTCAGCAAAAGTCAGCAAAGTCTAAGTATAAGTGTCGACATAATAAAGTATGTGTCGACACACAGCAAAAGACTCAGCACATGAAGAATGTGTCGACATAATAAAGAATGTGTCGACACACAGCAGAAGACTCAACACATGGAGAAAGTGTCGACACTTGGAGGCTGTGTCGACACTCAGCAAAGTTCAACAAAATTCTAAGTACAAGTGTCGACACAAAGGAGATGTGTCGACACTCAGCAAAAGTCTTAACATATGAAGAATGTGTCGACACAAGAAGAAGTGTCGACACTTAGCAAGTATCAACACAGAAGGCATGTGTCGACACCAAGAAGATGTGTCGACACTGAACAAGTTCAACACATGAAGATGTGTCGACACAAAGGAGTTGTGTCGACACTTACAAGAATTCAACTAAGTACTGAAGAACAAGGAGTTGTGTCGACACTCAATATCAGTGTCGACACATATTGAAGAAGCTATGTCGAGAAGTGAATTCTACAACACAAGGAGTTGTGTCGACACCTTGAAGGCTAGTGTCGACACTTAGTTAACTTGTGTCGACACTTAGTCTATAAGTATCGACACTTAAAGACAGATTGTCTCGACACTTTCAGACAGTTACAGATATTTCAAGAAGTGACTGGATGACATGACAGCTGCCATTCCAGCCGGTCTACTGCAACTGTCAGAGATGTCAGAAAGCCGTTAGAAACCGGATCAGCTGGTCACCATGAAGAAGGCCTATATATAGGCTTATACTGTCAACAGAAAGAGATGATAAAAAGATTGAGATTAACAACAAGAGATCAACAATCAAAGAAGAAGATTTAGTTATTCATTGAAGAATCAAGTGAAGATCTAAGTAGTTGGAGAAAGAGAGCTCCTTCCAAGAAGACAGCCGTTGGAACGAGGCTGTGAAGAAGGGTTCAGACCTAGTTCTGAATCTTAAGTTGCAGTGATTGAAGATCAGCTGCAGAGAATCAATCCTATTGTGTTCTACATTCAAGAAGCTTTGAAGAAAGTCAAGTGAGGTTGATCTCAACAGAGTTCTTCCAAGAACTCATCAAGAACCTATCAACTCATTTCTCTTTTTCTGAGTTGTAGGTATACACTTTGTAATTCTAAATTTCTTGTAGGATCCTTAGGGATCTGAGTTGTAAGCCTGTAATTATAAAGGCTGAGTGGTAGGGCCTGTGTGCCTGAGTGTAGGAGATCTATTTCTCTGAGTGTAGGCCTATTGTGGCTGAGTGTAGGCCTTGTGGCTGAGTGTAGGTCTTTGAAGAAGACTGAGTTGTAGGGCCTTGGGCCTGAGCTGTAGGACCTGGTTGTGGTTCTGAGTGTAAGATCTTCGGATCTGAGGTAGTGGAGGAGTTTGGCCGAATCTAGTACACTACTAGATAGGCGAAGGGGGAAAGTGGATGTACCCAAACCTTGGGGAACCACTATAAATCTGTGTGTTCACTGTGTGCATGTTTATTCTGTGATTGCTGATTGTTTGCTGTGAAGAAGTAATTATAAATCTGTGATATTATCTGCAATCTGCCTAAAAGTTTAAAAAAAAGATTTAGTCATCTATTCACCCCCCCCAGGTGATTAGGTATAATTTCTTTCAAGTGGTATCAGAGCCAGTTTACTCAAAAAAAGGACTTAACTGTCTGAGTAGATCCTATTGGCAGATTCAGTATAAGTAAAGTGCAGAATCAAGAAAATCAAGAAACATGGGTTCAACAGAGAATCATAAGGAACTTGGATCCATGAAGTTGCCCATTTGCAGAAAAGAGATTTTTTGCATCTGGAAAGAAAGGGTGAGACTATTTATGGAAGCCTCAGACCCTAGAATTTACATCACAGTTAAAGAAGGGCCATATGTGCCTATGAAGGTTTCAGTCCTGGATGCAAATCAGAGAACACCTAAGGACTTTTCTGAAATGACAAAAGATGAGATTATTCTGGCCACCATGGACAAGAGGGCTCAGAATATCATTGTAAGTGCCATAGATGATGCTACATTTCAGAACTTGATACACTGTAAGACAGCTAAGGAGATGTGTGATACTCTTATAGTGTACATGGAGGGTTCAGAAGAAGTGAGACAGGATAGAAAGTTTTTGTTAAACCAAGAATATGAAAGTTTCAGGCAAGGTAGGTCTGATAGCATAACAGAATGCTATAAGAAATTCTATAGGATAGTTAATGAGTTAATGTCCTATGGAAGAGAATTCAGCAACTATGAGCTGAATGATAAGTTCTTGAGGTCCCTAATAAAGGATTGGGACACCAAGATCTGTGTCATAAGGGAAATGGCCAAGTTAGCAAATATCCCTCCTCCAACATTGTTTGGAAAACTGCTATCCTATGAGATGTAGTTGATGGTGAGGAAAGAAGAGGAGAAGACTACAAGAAGTGAGCATAAAGAAAGGACAGTGGCATTCAAGACAGAAGCCACCAGGAAATACAAAAGTAAGTCTCCATCTCCACCTCCTAAAGTGGCTGAGACTGAGTCAGATGAATCAGAAGACAGGAATTCTGAAAGTAGTGAGAGTGATGAGGACTTTGCAGCTTTCACAAGACACTTTCAGAAGTTTCTAAAAAAGAAACAGTGGAGGACTAAGCCCTCCACTTCACAGGGAAAAGATGACTATTATCAGAACAAGAAGTCATCAAAGAAAGACAGGAGAAAGGCCAAGTCAAGCAAAGCAACTTTATCAAAAATTGTATGTTATTGCTGTAACAGACAAGGACATGTTATTGCTGACTGTCCAGAGAAAAGGAAAGAGTCTAATGATAAGAAGAAGACTCAATTCAAGGGCAAGAAGGAAAGGTCATTTGTTGCCAAAAAGGACAAAAGCCTGTCAGACATGTCTTCTTCAGAAACTGAGTCAGAAGCAGAAGCTTACAGTGGACTGTTTGCTGAAGAAGAAGAATAGGAGTTCATCCAGTTAATGAATTCTATATATGAGCAAGAGGACACTCAGTGCCAAGGACTGATGGCCTTGTCAGAAGATGACAAAATCCAGGAGCAGCCTGGACCTAGTAAGGTACAAAATTGTTCTTTAAGTTCAATTTCTAGTGCTAGTTCAGATTCAGCTACATCAGCATCAAGTGATGCCAGTGGATCTGAATCTGAAGGGGATGTTCATCAGTTGATTGATGAATATAGAGTTCTGTTGCAAGCATTTAAGAAAAGCAAATCCTTGGCCAAGAGTCAAGCTAAGGAGATTGCAAGTCTCAAAGTGGCTACAACTGATTTTGATAAGCTAATTGATCAAAAACTGAATGAAATAGCCAGGCTGAAGAACATAACAGTTATTCAGATGGGGACTATAACATTCAAGAATGATCAAATCAGATATCTGGAGATTAGTTTTCAGAAGGAGAGAGACATTGTTGTAAAGTTTTCTAAACCAAAGTCTGTTCTATCTTTAATTGATGAATTTGTACATCAAAAGGGTAAAACTGGACTGGGGTTTACTAAACCTGCTAGTACTGTTCAGTCCAAGTCTAAGGGCAAAGCCCCAGTACTCAACAAGTCTGCTGTAGATAGAACAGCTAGGATTGTACCTAAGCAAAGGTACAATAGATTTGAGTGCTGGTGCTGTGGCAAGGTAGGCCACTTTGCCATAGACTGTTGGCACAATTCTAGTGCCAAGATGAGTAGCAAACTGCCTGTTGGAAAATCTACAGGTAGCTTTGTTAAGAGGCAAACTAACCAGCACCAAGGACCCAAGAATTCTTTGGGTTCTAAAGTCAACTAATCTGTTTTGCAGGTGAGTCCAAGTGGTCATGCCCCAATATGGTACTTGGACAGTGGGTGTTCCAGACACACGACTGGAACTAGGGGATTGCTAAAGGACTACACACCAATCAAGGATGGTCCTAAAGTCACCTTTGGTGGTTCTGAAAAAGGAATCATCAAGGGTTTTGGTAACATTTCTAGCACCCATATAACAATTACTCAAGTGGCTTATGTTAAAGGTTTGAAACATAACCTTATTAGTATAAGTCAACTGAGTGATTTAGGATATGACATCTCATTTGTCAAAGATGGTTGTCATATCAGGAGGTCAAATGATCAAGAGATCATTTTGACAGGTTATAAAAAGAGGAATGTCTATTGCCTAGACATTATGTGTGAGACCAATGGTTCTCCAGTATGTCTTTTAGCTGATGAGAAAGTCTCTCATTGTGTCAAATGGCACAAGAGGCTAGCCCATCTCAACTACAAGACAATTGGTCAACTCTATAGCAAAGAGTTAGTGAGGAATGGTCCTCAAGTTAAGTGTATTAAAGATGGAATATGTTCAGCTTGTCAAAAGGGCAAGCAGACTAGATCCACCTTTAGTAGCATGGAAAACAAAGATGCGGTGAGGTGCTTATACCTCTTGCATATGGATCTCTTTGGTCCTATGCCAGTTCACAGCCTAGGTAGGAAGGTCTACACATTTGTGGTTGTAGATGACTACTCAAGGTTTTCCTGGGTGTTCTTCCTTAGACAGAAATCTGAAACACCTAATATCTTCTATAGTTTTGTCAAACAAATTCAGAATGAGTTAGACAGTACAGTGGTCAAAATAAGAAGTGACCATGGTACTGAATTCCAGTCTGATAGTATGACAAAACTATGTGAAGAATTTGGGATATTTCAGGAATTTTCTTCACCAAGAACACCTCAGCAAAATGGCATTGCTGAGAGGAAAAATAGAACCTTGATTGAGGCTGGTAGAACCTTATTAAGTGACACATCTCTCCCAGAATATTTCTAGGCTGAGGCAGTTAATACTGCATGCCATGTAATTAATAGGGCTACCATTACTAAGAGCCACAATAAGACCCCCTATGAGATTGTGAAAGGCAGAAAATCAAACCTATCCTATTTTAGGATCTTTGGTTGTAAATGTTATATACTTAACAATGGTAAGTCTTACTTGACCAAGTTTGCTACCAAGTCCCAAGAGGGGATCTTTGTTGGGTACAGCAACAACAGTAAGACTTATAGGGTCTACAACTTGTCTACTCAAGTTGTAGAAGAGTCAGTACATGTAGTATTTGATGAAGCTAGACTTATTAACAATGAATTGTCTAGAAGTATTTGCAACTCCACAGGTGTGACTAAGAAGATGGACAAGCTCACTATTGAAGAAGGATCTACTGCAAGTCAGCATGTAGATGATAGTGGCTGTTGTCCAGGGGGAGTACTACATGTACCTAATGTAGAAGAAGACCAAGGAGTGCAGCAAGTTGAAGAAGCTGAAGGAGTTCAACCTGAAGTTAGGCTGCCTCTAGCTAATAGACATCTAAGAGATCATCCAGCAGATCAAATCATTGGTGATCTAAGATAAGGGGTACAAACAAGGAGCAGAAATCTGAGTGCAGTACTCTACTCCAATTTTCTATCCTAAGTAGAGCCAAAGAAGTTTGAAGAAGCCATCCTAGACCCTCATTGGATTGAGGCAATGCAAGAGAAGCTGAATCAGTTCAAGAGATGCAAAGTCTGGGAGCTTGTTCCTAAACCAAAAGACCACAACATAATTGGGACCAACTGGATCTTTAGGAACAAGATGGATGAACATGGAGTAATTATCAAGAATAAAGCAAGACTGGTTGCTAAGGGATATAGGCAGGAAGAAGGTATTGACTTTGATCAAACCTTTGCTCCAGTAGCCAGACTGGAAGCCATAAGGATGTTCCTGGCCTATGCAACCTATCAAGGATTTAAAGTATACCAAATGGATGTTAAGTCAGCCTTTCTGAATGGTAATCTAAAGGAAGAGGTCTATGTGGAACAGCCATCAGGTTTTGTTGATTCAACTCAACCTAATTATGTCTATAGACTTAGGAAGGCTTTGTTTGGGTTAAAACAAGCCCCTAGGGCTTGGTATGAAACCCTGTCTAGTTTCCTCATTGAGAATAAATTCACAAGGGGGAAAATAGACAAGACTCTATTCCTTAGGGAATCCAGAGGCAAGATCATACTAGTCCAAATATATGTAGATGACATAATATTTGGGTCTACTGAAAGTAGTCTTTGCAAAAAGTTTGCAAAACTTATGCAAGGATAATTTGAGATGAGCAGTATGGGGGAACTTAAGTTCTTCTTGGGTCTCCAAGTTAGACAGACTGAGAATGGTTTATCCATATGCCAGTCTAAGTTCACCCTAGAACTGATAAGGAAGTATGGTATGGAATCATCCAGTACCATGAAAACTCCTTTGGGGTCAAGTATGTCTCTTAGCAAAGATGATACAGGGAAACCTGTAGATGAGACTTTGTATAGAGGGATGGTTGGCTCCCTACTCTATTTGACTGTAAGTAGACCAGATATCATGTATGCTACATGTGTCTGTGCTAGGTATCAAGCTTGCCCTAAAGAGTCTCATTTGACAGCAGTCAAAAGGATACTGAGATATCTTAAGGGCACTCCTTATCTAGGCCTTTGGTACCCTAGGAATGGAGACTTTGAACTGACAGGTTATTCAGATGCAGATTTTGCAGGCTGCAAAGAAGATAGGAAAAGTACAACTGGTACCTGTCAATTCCTAGGTGGAAGACTGATATCTTGGAGTAGCAAGAAACAAACAAGTGTGGCTATCTCCACAGCAGAATCAGAATATGTGGCTACAGGAAGTTGCTGTGCTCAACTTCTATGGATACAACATCAGCTTGAGGATTATGGTATTCAAGTAAGTAGAACACCACTGTTTTGTGATTCTACTAGTGCTATATCTATTGCAAACAATCCTGTTTCCCATAGTAGAACTAAACATATTGAAATAAAATATCATTTTCTAAGGGAACATGTAGAAAAAGAAGATATTTCACTAGAATATATAAATACAGATAATCAACTAGCTGACATGTATACTAAGCCTTTAGAAGAAACCAAATTCAATAGATTCAAAATTGAATTAGGTATGATAAACTTAGAATAAGTTTTCAGAAATGGCTAAGTAAAATAGTGTCGACACACAGAGTTGTCTGTGTCGAAATAGAAAATTGGTGTCGACACTTCAGAGAAAAGGTGTCAACACATCTAGGAAGTTGGTGTCGACACTTCAGAAAGTTAGTGTCGACACATACAGGGTAGGTGCCGACACATTCAAGGTGGTGTCGACACTTAGACTTTATACAGAATTAGTGAAGTAAAGTCTCGACCAAGTGTCGAGCTAAGTGGTGTCGACACATAAACAAGTGTCGACACATATATTCTGTCGACTATACTTGTGTCGACACATAGTTATCGAGACATTATAAATCTGTGTCAACACTTTTCAACAGTGTCGACACAATTTAAGTTTATTAACACGCCCTTTCATCTTCAATCCTAGAAAGGTATAAATAGGATTTCACCATTGTCTGTCGACATGCTCACCAAAGTTTCGAGACCAAACTTGTGTGTCGACACCTCTCTTCTCTAAGTTCAAATTCTTCAAACCCTAATGGCGCCCAAGCTCGAAGAGAACGTGAATGAAGGCTATGAACTGGTGCGGCATGCATTTGATGACGCAGAATCAGAGATCAAGGATGTGGTAACCCTAGTTGCAAACTCAGGGTTAGATTTTCTTGTTTCAGAGCCGACCACGATATGGAAGAAAGAAGTTCTGGAATTTCTGAATGGAGCATCCCTAGATGAATCAGGACTAAAGATTAAGTCTATGGTTCATGGGGCAAAGGTGAAGATTTCACCTAAGAGTTTGAGAAAGGTACTAAACCTATCAAGGACTAAGGAAGAAGATGAAGTTTCTGCTTCTAAGACCAGGGAAGCTTTAACATGGTGTGGACTGGATTCCAAGATGAAAATTGGATCAGTATTCAACAGAAAAGGAATGAATAACCAAGGAAAATTTCTCTCTGAAATTGTTGGGAAGGTGATCCTGTGTAAGTCTGGAGGACATGACAGGATTTCAGCATATATGTTCAATTTAATGACAAGGTTAATCTTCCAGCTAAATACTGATTGGTCTGGAGTAGTGTTTGAGAAGATTAAGGAGAGCCTGGAGAAACCCAATTTGGGTAGGATACTAAGTCTATACCTTGCTGGTAGTATACCAGAAGTAATGAGCCAAGCTACTGGATCTAAAATCAACCACATGAGAAGAATGGATTTGAGGATCTTCTCAAGATGGGATAGAGTCTTGACTAAGGAAATGCCAACTCCTGAAAAGGAAACCCCACTAAAGAAGAAGAAGAAGACAGCCCCAGTTGCTCAAGAATCATCCAGCAGTTCTGAGGAACAAGTAGTGTTCACTCCTGATGAAGAAGACACTGGAAATGCTGGGAAGTCTCCAGCTAAACAAGAAGCTGCAGACAGGTAGGGGGAGCTACCACAGGCTAGCCCTCTCACCAGGATTCTATCCAGGGGGAGTCTCTACTGGTTGAAGAGGTAACTCCTCTAGAAAGTGAAAGAGCTACACAAACTATACTTGAGGTAATAACTGAAATAAACCAATTAGATTTCTCTATTGAGAATGCAGTTATAACTGACACATTATATACTGCAAATCAGCAACCTCAGGTTCCTAGTCAACCCCAAGATATTGTCATGGAGGACATATCTGTTGCAGATCAAGTAGTGTCTGATCAAGTAGTTGATGAGATCAGGAATTCTCCACCCCTTCATCAACAAGAATTTACCCTAGAAGAACTATTCCCAGATCTTCTACAAACAGACTTTGAGAAAGAAAGTGCTGCTGCTGAGGGGGAGAAGGCCCCAGTTGAGGGGGAGCAAGTGGAGATTCTAGAGGAAACTGCAAGGAAGGAACCTGAAGTGCAGAAGGAGTTACCTCCAAGCCCTAAGGACAGGGTTGATATTGCAAGCACATCTGCTTCTGAAGATGAGGAGGCTGCCAGAGCTAAAAAGAGAAAGTTTCAAGTCTTCAAGAGGAGGAGCCAAACTTATAAGAAAGCTCTGCAAACCATTGCACCACAGCCTACACCACAGCCAGCACCATCTGTAGATTATAGTTCTCTGATGGTTGCTATGCAGATAAAGCTTGATGAGCAAAGGCAAGCAATAGAAAAGTATGTGGATGAAGGGCAAAAATCTCTACAGTTTGATCTGGCCCAGGACATTAAGTCTATTAAATTTGAGATGAATCTAAATAAAAAGGAGATGACTAACTGCTTCCACAAGGGAGGGAATGCAGTAGTCTATCTAGCTACTCATCAGGAGAAAATTAAAGCTCAAGTGGATGACATTGCACTGAAGCAAGGATATGTTCTGGAGAATCAAATAAGAATGAATGATAATTTGACAGCTTCTCACAATGCTATTGTAACTGAACTAAAGAATATAGCAACTGCCCAGAATGCAGCCCTGACCACTGCCAAAGAGGAATTTGACAAAGCACTGCAAGAGAGCCTAACTGCTGTCACTTCTGCAATTCAAGATTCTCAGAAGCTGATCACTGAAAAACTCCAAAGGTTGAAACCTTACTTTAAGGATGGAGTAAACTATTTGGATGCCCAAATAAGGTTTCAGAAAGATGATCTAAGGGATCACATGGAAAGAGAAGTCATAAAGGGGGAGAGGGTGTTAGTCAAAGCCAGCTCTGATCATGCAAAATGGATTTCCAATTCCATCAGAGCCACCCTTGGATATCCTCCATTGTGTGATGATGACAATGTAGCAGAGTCTGGGATTAATCCTACTTATCTTGGAGTGGCGCAAGCTGAAGTGGCTCAAGTTATTTATCCTCCACAGACTTTGATATGATACAAGTAGATATACAGACAATGTATAGCCCACCTAAGGGAAAGCAAACTGTTATCATAGAAAAAGTGGTTCAACCAGTGACTGAGGCTATATTGCAAGAACAAGGATCTTTGTTGCTGAAAGAACAAGAGACTCAGTTGTCTAAGAAGAGGTTCAGAGAGCAAGCTGAACAAAGGCCTGATTTTGAATAGTGGATCCCTTCTTCAAGGAATATTATCTTAACTGCATGGAAGGCTGCCAAGGATAATATTCAAGACAGAAACAAGTGGTATTCTGAACTGGAATGGAGAAAGCATGAGTCCAGGCAAGAAGCCATTGTGCAATTTAGAAGAAAGGCAAAGATGGGAAAGCTACCTCCTACTGCCCAGGAGCCTAGCAAGTACTTTCTTAAGCCATATCATTACTTTGAAAGACAAAAGATTAAGACTGAAGAGCAGAAGACGAAGGATCTTAAAGGCAAGAAGCCTGCTGCTGCTGAAGATGCTGAAGCCCCTGTGCAAGCAAAGATACAGTCTGGGAAGGGCATAGTTATCAAGGAGGCTGAGCAAAAATAGATTAGAATTATCTTTAGTTTATAGTTGTAATCTTTTGATTTTAAACACTCTGTAAACTTTTGTATAATGAATATGACAAAGTTATTAGAACAATGTGATGTGTGAAAAATCTATTACATATTTGTTCTGAGATATATGTGTGTACATGTTTTGTTTATTACATGTTTATGTACTTTCCATGATTGCATAATCCTGTTTTACATCATACTGTAATTTTGTTATGTATGGTGTATATCATTGACTAAGGGTTATGACTTCTCCAAATAGGGGGAGATTATTGGGTACATTGTATTAAATGTACCTGATTTGAAGAAGCCTCACCCTACTCAATGATATACATCAAAATGTATTTGATGTATTTTGAGTTGCCTTGTGCAGGTTAAGTATTTGCAGGGAAAGATGAAAAGTTTCTAAGTCCATGTGTCGACACCCAGAAGGAAAGTGTCGACACTTAAGAAGACTTGTGTCGACACCCAGAGAAGTAGTGTCGACACTTGGAGTAATTGTGTCGACACCAGGGATGCAGAGTCGACACCAGACAGAAAGTGTCGACACATGAAGACTGTGTCGACACTCAATGAAGAAAAGTCCAGTGAAGCAGTGTCGACACTTAAAAGTAGTGTCGACACCTAGAGGAACTTTGTCTACATCAGAAAGTGTCGACACTTGGAGGCTGTGTCGACACTCAGCAAAAGTCAGCAAAGTCTAAGTATAAGTGTCGACATAATAAAGTATGTGTCGACACACAGCAAAAGACTCAGTACATGAAGAATGTGTCGACATAATAAAGAATGTGTCGACACACAGCAGAAGACTCAACACATGGAGAAAGTGTCGACACTTGGAGGCTGTGTCGACACTCAGCAAAGTTCAACAAAATTCTAAGTACAAGTGTCGACACAAAGGAGATGTGTCGACACTCAGCAAAAGTCTTAACATATAAAGAATGTGTCGACACAAGAAGAAGTGTCGACACTTAGCAAGTATCAACACAGAAGGCATGTGTCGACACCAAGAAGATGTGTCGACACTGAACAAGTTCAACACATGAAGATGTGTCGACACAAAGGAGTTGTGTCGACACTTACAAGAATTCAACTAAGTACTGAAGAACAAGGAGTTGTGTCGACACTCAATATCAGTGTCGACACATATTGAAGAAGCTATGTCGAGAAGTGAATTCTACAACACAAGGAGTTGTGTCGACACCTTGAAGGCTAGTGTCGACACTTAGTTAACTTGTGTCGACACTTAGTCTATAAGTATCGACACTTAAAGACAGATTGTCTCGACACTTTCAGACAGTTACAGATATTTCAAGAAGTGACTGGATGACATGACAGCTGCCATTCCAGCCGGTCTACTGCAACTGTCAGAGATGTCAGAAAGCCGTTAGAAACCGGATCAGCTGGTCACCATGAAGAAGGCCTATATATAGGCTTATACTGTCAACAGAAAGAGATGATAAAAAGATTGAGATTAACAACAAGAGATCAACAATCAAAGAAGAAGATCTAGCTATTCATTGAAGAATCAAGTGAAGATCTAAGTAGTTGGAGAAAGAGAGCTCCTTCCAAGAAGACAGCCGTTGGAACGAGGCTGTGAAGAAGGGTTCAGACCTAGTTCTGAATCTTAAGTTGCAGTGATTGAAGATCAGCTGCAGAGAATCAATCCTATTGTGTTCTACATTCAAGAAGCTTTGAAGAAAGCCAAGTGAGGTTGATCTCAGCAGAGTTCTTCCAAGAACTCATCAAGAACCTATCAACTCATCTCTCTTTTTCTGAGTTGTAGGTATACACTTTGTAATTCTAAATTTCTTGTAGGATCCTTAGGGATCTGAGTTGTAAGCCTGTAATTATAAAGGCTGAGTGGTAGGGCATGTGTGCCTTAGTGTAGGAGATCTATTTCTCTGAGTGTAGGCCTGTTGTGGCTGAGTGTAGGCCTTGTGGCTGAGTGTAGGTCTTTGAAGAAGACTGAGTTGTAGGGCCTTGCGCCTGAGCTGTAGGAACCTGGTTGGGGTTCTGAGTGTAAGATCTTAGGATCTGAGATAGTGGAGGAGTTTGGCCGAATCTAGTACACTACTAGATAGGCGAAGGGGGAAAGTGGATGTACCCAAACCTTGGGGAACCACTATAAATCTGTGTGTTCACTGTGTGCATGTTTATTCTGTGATTGCTGATTGTTTGCTATAAAGAAGTAATTATAAATCTGTGATATTATCTGCAATCTGCCTAAAAGTTTAAAAAAACGATTTAGTCACCTATTCACCCCCCCCCCCCCTCTAGGTGATTAGGTACAATTTCTTTCATCCCAAAAAAATAACATATGGTTTGGTTCGGTTCACGATTCCAGCAGTCGGGTACCCGAGAACCGACCCGAGTCGAATATAAATTACATGAAAGCTAGGGTTGGCTGGGTCGGGCTGTCCATTGGGCCTAAGTCCATAAATGATAAAACGCTGGCTTGCGAAGGGCTCTTATGAAAACCGATCCTAAATCCTAATCTCTTTTCCTCTTTGCTAGTTAACTAGTTCCCTAGCTTTGCACCTTTGCCCCGTGTCCTGTGAGAAGAAGGCAAAAGCCATGTATCATCGGCGCTCCTTCCTCCTTCTTCGACTTGCCTACTGCCGACATCGACGCGCTTTCCTCCCCGCCTCTTCCTCATGGCCTCAGAAGTCAGAAATCAGAAGTTCTTGCCTCGGGCTTGATTTATTGAAGGTCGATTAAATTTCAACAATAGTTTAGTAAATGACTAGTGTTAGAAATAATATATTGGAAAAGAATTGTTATGAAAACCACAAGAATTACCTACGCTGGGGATTTTTTAAGCTTCAATACTATTTGTAGATCAAAAATTGGATTTGTGATCCTCAAAACTACACAACATTGTTAATGAACACATGATTGTTTGGTATACTGTCTAACTTTAATATAGCAACTAAAGGGTGCTTTGTGTAGGACCCCCCTCCCCATTACTAAGGGGGTAACCCGATCTTATGCCCAGAACCACTGTCTTACGGTGACACTAACACACTGGTTAGTCGACGCCTCAAGACGTCGATCCTGCCGGCTAGTACGACCATTCAACCTGTTCGGCCAATCGAGAATAGAAGAAATATAAGCAATTATATATCAAGTCCACATCACAGCATCATCATAATATAAATAAAATGAGAGATACAGTAGTCCTCAATGAGTACATATGGAAAGAGAAAAGGGCTTATGCCCTATACATAGTAATCAAATCTCTCACACACAAAATTTAACTTAGCGGAAGCTAATCTATCATCAGTACACGCGTCATCACCTGACGTCAGGCTATAGTAGTAGTAGGTGGTGGTACCAGCTCCTCATGTCCTGCCACCTCTTCCTGTTGGTCGTGCTGGTGCTCTATCTGCTCGAGCTCCTAAAATGATACTGTCATAACCGACCGTTAGTCATAAAGACTAAGTCATTGTCATCCTCGTCTCACCCTTGCAACTCTTAGGTACCCAGCGGGAGGACAAAGCGGAGGACAACAAGGAGTACAAAAAGGATAGCAGGTGACAGTGGATCTAATCTATCATGGTTATATAATAACAGTATATCTTTACTCTAGCAGTTCTATATATTATGAGTACAGTAAGTAAGAACAGTACTGAAAAGAAGTGCAGTAAGTAAAATAAAGAACGGAGCAGAAAGTAAACTATCTACTGTTAAACTACCATCACAGAAGTACCTTAACTTATATGAATGCTCATACAAACTTATAAGTTAAGGTTTCACAAATGTAACTTATCATCTAAAAGAGCTCATACTAATTTATATGATAAATATCTATGGTGCATATGTCATAAGTATGTATGTATGATATGGTATGTGGGTTATGATTCATACAAGTGCAACTCACACATACGACTCTGTGCGCACAGACTTTTAGTTCCCACTTTTTAGAGTTAGCTTAACTCTCAGGTTCCACCATTATGGTTATGACAGCAGTGGAGCGGGCATCTCCACTCCAAGGCGGGTATACACAATACCAGGCCTAGACCTTCTATACGCCTCTGAAGAACACACCAGAGTCACCACGTACTAACGCTGACAAGCCCTCCAGTCTTTAAGGTCGGGTGTGCGTTTTTGGGAATGGCACCTTTCGAGGCCTTGTATGGGAGGAAGTGTCGTACGCCGTTGTCTTGGTTGGAGATAGGAGAGTCGAAGTTGTATAAACGTCAAGCGGTGGAAGACGCCACTTCAATGGTACGTACAATTTAGGAAAGGTTGAAGATCGCTCAGGACAGGAAAGCAAAGTACTATAACGCTAAGCATATGAACATGGAGTTCGGTGTTGGCGACTGGGTGTTTAAAAATGAAGCCGTTCGAGGGTGTTTTGTAGGTTCGACGCTTGAAGAAGCTGAGTCCGAGATATCTTGGACCATTTGAAATCCTAGAGCGTGTTGGCGAAGCAGCATATAGATTTAAGCTGTCGGTGGAGTTGAGTGGGCTACACGATATGTTCCACGTATCGGTGTTACGTAAGGCGGTGCAAGATCCTTCGCAGATAGTTGTAGTCGATCAAGTATCGGTTGATTACGAGTTGACGACAGAGGTCAAGCCTATACGTATAGAAGACGTTGAAGTCAAATGACTCCGCAACAAGGAAATTCGAATGGTTAAGGTCCGTTGGAATAACTGCGGACGTGAGGAGCTTTCATGGGAGCGAGAGCAAACTATGTTGGAGGAATGCCCCGAGTTATTCCACTCAGGTAACATTTAATTTTGTGTATCTTTACTTAATTTCGGGACGAAATTCCTTAAGGGGGGAGATTTGTAAAGCCCCAAAAATCGTATTTGAGTTGATCGTGTCCAAAAGAAATTTTGGTGCCTGTATAGGGGTACACAGCCTAGGACACGAGCATGTCCAAGGCCGTGTCTTTCCTTGTGTGTTGGTCGGCTGTATCCAGAGAAGGACACGACATGAAATACGGGTTGTGCACAGTTTTGACACGGGCGTGTCAGGGGTGACACGGGCGTGTTCATACCCATATCCCCACCCGTGTTCAGGAGGGTCGTGTTGGTTGGCATGGCGGTTATATGTGACACGCCCCCGGTCACGGTCGTGTCGAGGACCCGACACTGGCGTGTCAGGTTGAGACACGGGTGTGTCTTAGCCGTGTGGTTTTTCTGCATTCGACGATCGTGCCTGGATCGAGGCACTCGGCCTGTGACACGGCCATGTGCGAGGCCGTGTTCGGCCCAGGTTTGTGCATTTTTAAGCGGATCTAATTCTTTTGATTTCTTTAATTAAGATCTGACGGCCTAGATGAGTCCCTACTCTGTTAAGGTCTGAAATAGAGGATCAATTCCTCATTTCTCTCTTAAGCACTCTCTTTCAAGGAGTTAGAGAGCGGAGGAAGGAGGAGGATTCCGGCCGCCGGCGGAGCATCGGAGCACCATTTAGAGAACCGAGAGCGGATCCGTGGAGGAAATTCCATTGCGAATACTTCTATCTGGATAGTTTTCCATGGCGCAAAAGCATACTATAAGGGTAACGATTCTCTACTTGAGCATGTGATGCTCTCTTCCTTTTTGCATAGGGAGACCCGCTCCCGCGAGTGTGCGGAAAGTGTCCGGTGTTCCCTGGTGTTGACGTGAATAGTCCCCCTTGTGTTGCATATAGAGTTCGGAATCAAAGTACGGACATAGGCATTGTGTGTGAAGCCTACCTGGATATGTTGGTCTGGATCGATGATGTTGCATTTGTTATGGTTTACCGGAGAAGACTCCGTGCTTTGGGTTTTCGGGTTTCTACGCGGTAGATTACTACAGGGATCCTTGGGGATTAACTCCAAGGCGCACCCGAAAAACTGAGCGGAATCGTTGTTCTGCTAGCTTGGCGGTCAGGGTACCGGCCTTGAACATAACTGGGTTATGTGAATATTTGGAATAGCAGGATCCGAGAGACGTTTGGCTCGTGCATACGTCTTAATGTGAACTACGCGGTGTGAGCAACTGGCAAGTGGAATCGGACCTGGTCTATGTGGTTCGGTGCGAGAGACCTGAAAAGGGGACTAGCTGTTGGCATAGTCTTGAGCCTTAGATGGTGGTTAGAAAGGCTAGTTGCTCACGAGGTTGCCATCCTGGGGGTGGTGGTGAAGACGCTGAAGTTTCAGGATTCACCGATAATGTGCCCTAAGTGCACGGGTTGTTTGGTCGTGCGAGCCTACACCTGTAGAGTAGTATGCTTGTTTTATATTGTTTAGCTGGGCTAATGAATTGCAGGGAAGGAGCACCGCAGTCCCGAGTTAGGGGCGGGGTCGTTATAATTTGGTCGGCTTTGGCTGACCGTTGTTTTTTTTTGCCACCGTACGGTGGAATGTTACTTGCAGGTGCTGCGGAGCCGAGAACCAAATAGCGGGCTGGAGCCCATATTGTTGTGCTGGCCCTAGAAGGCCAAAGTGAATAGTTGTTCTTTATTTTGTCATGTGTGGCCGGACTGCGAGCCGATGTATGGAAAATAATATTTTATTAAGTGAACTTTTATAAGGCCATAAGGTCGTGTACCCTTTCAGTGTATTTGTTTTTCATTCCAGTTGTAGTGGTTGTGGACGTTCATGATTTTTGGATTACTATTATGGGTTCTTTCAACTGTTTAAAAGCTTTTGCTAGAATGCCCTGTGTTAGGACGAGTAGTATTAATTGGATAGTTTGGTTATTCATACGTAACCCTTCCGACTGTCCGTATTATATGGTGTCGGGTTCCAGCTGGACCTTCTACTATATGTCATACGATGGATGAGGGTGTTACAATTTGGTATCAGACTTCTGGTTACGGTCAGGCTTAAATGAATTAGTAGGCAAATTCTTTTAAGGGGTGGTGAGCACACGTGTGCGTCATCGTTATAACATCAAAAAGAACTGTTGGGTACATTAGTTTAAATGTACCTGATTTGAAGAAGTCTCACCCAGCTCAATGATATACATCAAAATGTATTTGATGTGTTTTGAGTTCACTTGTGCAGGTTAAGTATTTGCAGGAAAGATGGAAAAGTTTCTAAGTTCATGTGTCGACACCCAGTGGGAAAGTGTCGACACTTAAGAAGACTTGTGTCGACACCCAGGCAAGCAGTGTCGACACTTGGAGTCATTGTGTCGACACCAGGGATGCTGAGTCGACACCAGACAGAAAGTGTCGACACAAGGAGCTGTGTCGACACTCAATGAAGTAAAGAGTAGTGAAGCAGTGTCGACACTTAACAGCAGTGTCGACACTTAGAAGAACTGTGTCTACATCAGAAAGTGTCGACACTTGGAGGCTGTGTCGACACTCAGCAAAAGTCAGCAGAGACTAAGTATAAGTGTCGACACCCAGAGCAATGTGTCGACACACAGCAGAAGAGTCAACACTTGAAGAAAGTGTCGACACAAGGAAAAATGTGTCGACACTTAGCTGAAGACTCAACACTTGAAGAAAGTGTCGACACAAAGAGCTGTGTCGACACTTAGCAAAGTTCAAGAATATTCTAAGTACAAGTGTCGACACTAAGGAAATGTGTCGACACTCAGCCAGAGTCTCAACAGAAGAAGAATGTGTCGACACAAGGAGCTTTGTCGACACTCAACAAGTATCAACACTGAATAAGAAGTGTCGACACTCAACAAGTTCAACACATGAAGATGTGTCGACATAAAGGTGTTGTGTCGACACTTAGAAGAATTCAGCAAAATACTGAAGTACAAGTACTTGTGTCGACACACATTATCAGTGTCGACACATAAAGAAGAAGCAGTGTCGAGATATAAATTCTACAACACATGGAGTTGTGTCGACACCTTGTAGGCTAGTGTCGACACTTAGTCAACTTGTGTCGACACTTGGTCTATAAATGTCGACACTTAAAGACAGACAATCTCGACACTTACAGACATTTACAGAATTTTCAAGAACTGACTGGATGACTTGACAGCTGCCATTCCAGCCGGTCTACTGCACCTGTCAGAGTTGTCAGAATTCAGTTATGAACCGGACCAGACGGTTACCATGAAGAAGGCCTATAAATAGGCTTACACTGTCTACAGAAGAGGTTGTTCAGATTGATTAGAAGATCAACACATCAAGTAATACAAAGAAGATCTAGCTATCAAGTGAAGATCTAAGTAGTTGGAGAGAGAGAGCTCCATCCAAGAAGCCAGTCGTTGGAACCAGGCTGAGAAGATGGGTTCAGATTTATTCTGAATCTTAAGTAGCAGAGATCAAGGATCAACTGCAGAAGAGGTCAATCTTATTGAGTTCTACATTCAAGAAGCTTTGAACAAAGCCAAGTCAGATTGATTTCAGCTGAGTTCTTCCAAGAACTCATCAAGAATCTCACAACTCTTCTATCTTGTCTCTGAGTTGTTGAGTTATAATTTTTGTATTCAAATTATCTTGTAGGATCCTTAGGGATCTGAGTCTTATAAGCCTGTAATTATAAAGGCTGAGTGTAGGGCTTGAGTGCCTGAGTGTAGGAAATTGGAATCTCTGAGTGTAGGCCTGTTGTGGCTGAGTGTAGGCCTTGGTGGCTGAGTGTAGGCTTTGTAAAGAAGCTGAGTTGTAGGGCCTTGGGCCTGAGGTGTAGGAACCTGTGTTGTGGGTTCTGAGTGTAAGATCTAAGGATCTGAGATAGTAGAGAAGTTGGGCCGAATCTAGTACACTGCTAGATAGGCGAAGGGGGAAAGTGGATGTACCCAAACCTTGGGGAACCACTATAAAACTGTGTGTCTACTGTGTGCTGTGGAATTCTGTGATTGCTGAATGTGTGCTGTGATAAAGTAGATAGAATTCTATGTTAGATTCTGTATTCTGCCTTAAAAAGTTAAAAATATTCAAGTCACCTATTCACCCCCCCCCCCTCTAGGTGTTTAGGTACAATATCTTTCAAGTGGTATCAGAGAGAGGTTACTCAAAAAGGGACATAACTGTCTGAGTAGATCCTGTTGGCAGTTTCAATCTAAGTGACATTACAGAATCAAGAACATCAAGAACCATGGGTTCCACTGAGAATCACAAGGAATTGGGATCCATGAAGTTACCCATATGTAGAAAAGAGTTCTTTGGTATCTGGAAGGAAAGGGTGAGACTGTTTATGGAAGCCTCAGACCCTAGGATTTATATCACAGTGAAAGAAGGGCCATATGTGCCCATGAAGGTGTCAGTCTTAGATGCAAATCAGAGAACACCTAAGGATTTCTCTGAAATGACAAAGGATGAAATTGTTCTAGCCACTATGGATAAGAGGGCTCAGAACATCATAGTGAGTGCCATAGATGATGCAACTTTTCAGAATTTGATATACTGTAAGACAGCTAAAGAGATGTGGGATACTCTTATTGTGTACATGGAGGGTTCTGAAGAAGTTAGGCAAGACAGAAAATCCTTGCTAAACCAAGAATATGAAAGTTTTAGACAAGGAAAAGCTGATAGCATAACTGAATGCTATAAGAAGTTCTACAGGATTGTGAATGAACTCATGTCCTATGGCAGAGAGTTCAGTAATTATGAACTCAATGATAAGTTTCTAAGGTCCCTAACAAAAGATTGGGACACCAAGATCTGTGCCATTAGGGAAATGGCAAAGTTGGCAGAAATTCCTCCACCAACACTGTTTAGCAAACTGCTGTCCTATGAAATGCAGTTAATGGTGAGGAAAGAAGAGGAAAAATCAACAAGAAGTGAACATAAAGAAAGGACAGTGGCCTTCAAAACAGAAGCCCCCAGAAAGTACAGAAGTAAGTCACCAACTCCACCTCCAAAGGTTGCTGAAACTGAGTCAGATGAGTCAGCAAGTAGAAAGTCTGAGAGCAGTGAAAGTGATGAGGACTTTGCTGCCTTCACAAGACATTTTCAGAAGTTCTTAAAGAAGAAACAGTGGACGACAAGGCCATCTACTTCACAGGGAAAAGAAGACTATTATCAGAATAAAAAGTCTTCAAAGAAAGACAGGAAAAAGACTAAGTTTAGCAAAGCAACTCTTTCAAAAATAGTATGTTATTACTGTAATAGACAAGGCCGTGTTGTTGCAGATTGTCCAGAAAAAAGGAAGGAGTCTAGTGACAAGAAAAGGACTCAATACAAGGGCAAGAAGGAAAAGTCTTTTGTTGCCAAAAAGGACAAGAGCCTGTCAGATATTTCTTCATCAGAAACTGAGTCAGATGCTGAGTCATATATAGGACTGTTTGCTGAGGAAAAAGAAGAAGAGTTCATTCAGATCATGAACTCTATTTATGAACAAGAGGACAGTCAGTGCCAAGGGCTAATGACATTGACAGAAAGTGACAAAATCCTGGAGCAGCCAAGACCTAGTAAGGTACAACATTGTTCTTTTAGTTCAATTTCTTGTGTTAGTACAAAATCAGATTCATCATCATCAAGTGATGAGAGTGCATCTGAGTCTCAAGAGGATATTCATCAGTTGATAGATGAATATAAAGTTCTGTTGCAAGTTTATAAGAAGAGCAAGTCCCTAGCCAAAAGTCAGGCAAAGGAAATTGCTAATCTCAAAACTGCTGCAACTGATTTTGAGAAGTTGTTTGATCAAAAGCTTAATGAGATAGCCAGACTGAAGCACATAACTGTGATTCAGATGGGGACTATATCATTTAAGAATAATCAAATCAAGAGTCTGGAGATTAATCTTCAGAAGGAGAAAGACTTAGTTGCTAGGTTTTCTAAACCAAAGTCTGTTCTACCCATAATTGATGAATTTGTTCATCACAAAGGTAAAGCTGGACTGGGGTTTACTAAACCTGCAAGGACTGTCATGTCCAAGTCCAAAGGCAAAGCCCCAACTCTCAACAAGCCAGCTGCAGATAAAACAGCTAAGACTGTACCTAAGCAAAGGTACAATAAGTTTTAGTGTTGGTGCTGTGGCAAGGTAGGCCACTTTACAATGGACTGTTGGCACAATGCTAGTGCCAAAGTGAGTAGCAAACTGCATGTTGGAAAACCTGCAGGTAGCTTTGCTGGGAAGCAAACTAACCAGTACCAAGGACCCAAGAATTCTTTGGGTTCTAAGGTTCACTAATCTGTTTTGCAGGTGAGTCCAAGTGGTCATGCCCCAATATGGTACTTGGACAGTGGATGTTCCAGACATATGACTGGAACAAGGGGTTTACTAAAGGACTACACACCCATCAAGGATGGTCCAAAAGTCACCTTTGGTGGTTCTGAAAAAGGGATCATCAAGGGTTTTGGTAACATTTCTAACTCCTATATTACAATTACTCAAGTGGCCTATGTTAAAGGTTTGAAACATAAACTTATTAGTATAAGTCAATTGAGTGATGTAGGATATGACATCTCATTTGTCAAAAATGGTTGTCATATCAGGAGGTCAAATGATCAAGAGATCATTTTGACTGGCTATAGAAAAAGAAATGTCTACTGCTTGGACATTATGGTTGAGAACAATGGTTCTCCAGTATGTCTTGTAGCTGATGAGACAGTCTCTCATTGTGTCAAATGGCACAAGAGGCTAGCCCATCTAAACTACAAGACAATTGGCAAACTCTTTAGCAAAGAGTTAGTGAGGAATGGTCCTCAGGTTAAGTGTATTAAAGATGGTATTTGCTCAGCTTGTCAAAAGAGCAAGCAGACTAGATCCACCTTTAGAAGCATTGAAAACAAAGATGTTGTGAGGTGTTTATATCTCTTGCATATGGATCTCTTTGGTCCAATGCCAGTTCACAGCCTAGGTAGGAAGGTCTATACCTTTGTAGTTGTAGATGACTACTCAAGGTTTTCCTGGGTGTTCTTCCTAAGACAGAAATCTGAAACACCTAGTGTCTTCTATAGCTTTGTCAAGCAAATTCAGAATGAACTAGACAGTACAGTGGTCAAGATTAGAAGTGACCATGGTACTGAATTTCAGTCTGATAGCATGACAAAACTATGTGAAGAATTTGGGATATTTCAAGAGTTTTCTTCACCAAGGACACCTTATCAAAATGGCATTGCTGAGAGGAAGAATAGAACCTTGATTGAGGCTGGTAGGACCCTATTAAGTGATACATCACTACCAGAATATTTCTGGGCTGAAGCAGTTAATACTGCATGTCATGTTATTAATAGGGCTACCATTACTAAAAGCCTCAACAAGACCCCCTATGAGGTTGTGAAAGGCAGGAAACCAAACCTATCCTACTTCAGGATCTTTGGTTGTAAGTGCTTTATACTTAACAATGGAAAGTCTTACTTGACTAAGTTTGTTGCCAAGTCCCAAGAGGGAATTTTTGTTGGGTACAACAACAACAGTAAGGCTTATAGAGTCTACAACTTGTCTACACAAGTTGTAGAAGAGTCTGTACATGTAGTATTTGATGAAACTAGACTTATTAACAATGAGTTGTCTAGTAGTGTATGCAGCCCCACAGGTATAACTGAGAATTTAGACAAGCTCACTATAGAAGAAAGACCTACTGCAAGACAGCAAGTAGAAGACAGTGGTTGTTGTCCAGGGGGAGTACTACATGTACCTAATGCAGAAGAAGTACAAGGAGTACAGCAAGATGAAGAAGTTGAAGAAGTTCAACCTGAAGTCAGGATGCCTCCAGCCAATAGGCATCTAAGAGATCATCCAGCTGAACAAATCATTGGTGATCCAAGACAAGGGGTACAAACAAGGAGCAGAAATCTGAATGCAGCAATCTACTCCAGTTTCCTATCCCAAGTTGAACCAAAGAAGTTTGAAGAAGCCATCCTAGACCCTCATTGGATTGAGGCAATGCAAGAAGAGCTGAATCAGTTCAAGAGGTGCAAGGTCTGGGAGCTTGTTCCTAAACCTAAAGACCACAACATAATTGGGACCAAGTGGATCTATAGGAACAAGATGGATGAACATGGAGTCATCATTAAGAACAAAGCAAGATTGGTTGCTAAAGGATATAGGCAGGAAGAAGGTATTGATTTTGATCAAACCTTTGCTCCAGTAGCCAGACTAGAAGCCATAAGAATGTTCCTAGCCTATGCAACCTTTCAAGGATTTAAAGTTTACCAAATGGATGTCAAGTTAGCATTTCTGAATGGTAATCTTAAAGAGGAAGTCTATGTGGAACAGCCATCAGGTTTTGTTGATTCAACTCTACCTAATCATGTCTATAGACTTAGGAAAGCATTGTATGGGTTAAAGCAAGCCCCTAGGGCTTGGTATGAAACCCTGTCTAGTTTCCTCATTGAGAATAAGTTCACAAGGGGGAAAATAGACAAGACTCTATTCCTTAGGGAATCCAGAGGCAAAGTAATACTAGTCTAAATATATGTAGATGACATTATATTTGGGTCTACTAAAAGTAGTCTTTGCAAAAAGTTTGCAAAACTAATACAAGGTCAATTTGAGATGAGTAGTATGGGAGAGCTAAAGTTCTTCTTGGGTCTCCAAGTAAGACAGACTGAGAATGGATTATCCATATGCCAGTCCAAGTTCACCCTAGAACTCATAAGGAAGTATGGTATGGATTCATCCAGTACCATGAAGACTCCTATGGGGTCAAGTATGTCTCTTAGCAAGGATGATGCAGGGAAACCTGTAGATGAGTCTTTGTATAGAGTGATAGTTGGCTCCCTATTATATTTGACTGCAAGTAGACCAGATATCATGTATGCTACATGTGTCTGTGCAAGGTATCAAGCATGCCCTAAAGAGTCTCATTTGAAAGCAGTCAAAAGGATATTGAGATATCTAAAGGGCACTCCTTATCTAGGCCTCTGGTACCCTAGGAATGGGGATTTTGAAATAACAGGTTATTCAGATGCAGACTTTGCAGGATGCAAAGAAGACAGAAAAAGCACAACTGGAACCTGTCAATTCCTAGGTGGAAGACTGATTTCATGGAGTAGCAAAAAACAAACAATTGTGGCTATCTCCACTGCAGAGTCAGAATATGTGGCTGCTGGAATTTGTTGTGCTCAACTTCTATGGATACAACATCAGCTTGAGGACTATGGAATTCAGGTAAGTAGAACTCCACTCTTTTGTGATTCTACAAGTGCTATATCAATTGCACATAATCTTGTTTCCCATAGTAGAACTAAACATATTGAAATAAAATATCATTTTCTTAGGGAGCATGTAGAGAAAAAAGATATTTTACTAGAATATGTTAAAACTGATAATCAACTAGCTGATATGTATACTAAGCCCTTAGAAGAAACTAAGTTCAATAGGTTTAAAATTGAACTAGGAATGATAAACTTAGAATAAGTTTATAGAAATGGCTAAGTAAAAAGGTGTCGACACACAGAGATATCTGTGTCGACACAGAACAGTGGTGTCGACACTTCAGTGAAAAGGTGTCGACACATCTAGGAAGTTGGTGTCGACACTTCAGAAAATTAGTGTCGACACATGACAAGTAGGTGTCGACACATCAAAGGTGGTGTCGACACTTAGTGTTTACTCAGAATTATCTAAGTAAAGTCTCGACTATATGTCGAGTTAAGTGGTGTCGACACATAAACAAGTGTCGACACATATTATCTGTCGACTAAACTTGTGTCGACACAGTGTGTCGAGACATTATAAGTCAGTGTCGACACTTATCGACAGTGTCGACACAATTTAAGTTAGCTGACCCGCCTTTTCATCTTCAAAACTAGAAAGGTATAAATAGGATTTTGCCTTAGTCTGTCGACATGCTTTCAAAAGTTTCGAGACCAAACTTGTGTGTCGACACCTCTCTTCTCTCCAGTCAAATTCTTCAAACCCTAATGGCGCCAAAGCTTGAGGAGAACGTCAATGAAGGCTATGAACTGGTGCGAGACGCGTTTGGTGATGCAGACCCAGAAATCAAGAATGTGATAACCCTAGTTGCAGACTCGGGGTTGGAATTTCTTGTTTCTGAACCTACAAAGATCTGGAAGAAGGAAGTACTGGAATTCCTCAATGGAGCTAAAATAGACGAATCTGGATTCAAGATCAAATCCAGAGTTCATGGTGCAAAGGTTAAGGTTTCACCTAAAAGTTTGAGGAAAGTCCTTCAGTTGCCAAAAACTAAGGAAGAAGAAGAGGTTACTGCTTCCAGGACCAGAGATGCATTGACATGGTGTGGTCTGGATTCAAAAATGAAAATTGGATCAGTGTTTAATAGAAAGGGCATGAACAGCCAAGGGAAATTCCTCTCTGAAATTGTAGGCAAAGTAATCCTAAGTAAGTCAGGAGGGCATGATAGGGTATCTGCCCATATGTTTAGTATTATGACAAGGATAATCTTCACTCTAAAAACTGACTGGTCTGTAGTAATCTTTGAGAAGATTAAGGAATGCCTAAAGAAGCTCAACTTGGGCAGGATCTTAAGTCTATACCTTGCTGGTATTATACCAGAAGTTATGGGTCAAGCTGCTGGAAGTAAAATCAACCATATGAGAAAAATGGACTTGAGGATATTCTCCAGATGGGACAGGGTTTTGTCAAAGGAGATGCCAACCCCTGTGAAAATAACTTCTGAGAAGGAAACTCCACTGAAGAAGAAGAAGAAAACTGCCCCAGTGGCTCAAGAGTCAACTAGCAGCTCTGGTAGTGAAGAGCAAGTTGTCTTCTCACCTGATGAGAATGAAGAAGAGACTGTTGTGAAATCTCCAGTTCAACAAGATACTGCTGAGAGGCAGGGGGAGCTACCACAAGCTAGCCCCTTACACCAGGATACATTCCAGGGGGAGCCATTAGTAGTGGAAGAGCCAACTCCTCTTGAGAGTGAGCAAGCAACAAACATCATCCTTGAGGTAATCACTGAGCTTAATGCTTTAGATTTCCTTAAAGTGGATACTGTTTTATCTGATCCATTAAGTAATGTTAATCAGCAAACTCAGCTGGATAGCCAACTCCCAGATGTTGTCATGGAAGACACATCTGTTGAAGTTCAAGTTGTATCAGATCCAGTGGTAGATGAGCCAAGAGTTTCTCCTGCCCATTCTCCATAAGAATATACAATGAAACATCTCTTCCTTAACCTGGATCAAACTGATTTTGACAAAGAAACTGTTGTTGAGGGGGAGAATGCTCCAGTTTAGGGGGAGCAAGTGGTAATTCTTGAAGAACCTGTAAGTCAAGAGCCTGAGGATCCCCAAGCTGTTGAGGAGCTACCTAAGGAGAGGGTAGATCTAGCTAGCACCTCAGCTTCTGAAGATGAGGTGGCTATAAAGGCTAAGAAAAAGAAGTTTAAAGTCTTCAAAAGAAGGAGCCAAACTTATAAGAGGGCATTGCAAACTATTGCTCCACAACCTATATCTCAACCAGCCCCATCAGTTGATTATAGTGCTCTAATGGTTGCAATGCAAATTAAGCTTGATGAGCACAGGCAGGCCATTGAGAAGAATGTGGATGAAGGGCAAAAATCATTGCAGTTTGATTTGGCACAGGATATTAAGTCCATAAGATTTGAGATGAATCTCAATAAGAAGGAGATGACAGACTGCTTCCATAATGGAGGGAATGCAGTAGTCTACTTAGCTTCTCATCAAGAGACAATCAAGGCTCAAGTAGATGACATAGCACTAAAGAAGGGGTATGTTCTAGAGAACCAAATCAGAATGAATGACAATTTGACAGAATCTCACAATGCTATTGTCACAGAGATGAAGAACATTGCTGCTGGCCTGACAACTTCTACTGCTACTGCTATGGCAGATTTTGACAAAGCATTTCAAGAGGAAATTACTGCTGTTAAGACTGCCATCCAAGACTCTCAGAAGATCATAACTGACAAACTCCAAAGGTTGAAACCTTACTTTAAAGATGGAGTCAATTATTTGGATGCCCAAATCAGATTTCAAAAGGATGATCTGAGGAATCACATGGTTAGAGAAGTCATAAAGGGGGAGAGAGTGTTAGTCAAAGCTAGCTCTGATCATGCTAAATGGATTTCTAATTCTATCAGAGCTACTCTTGGATATCCTCCTCTTTGTGATGATGATAATGTTGCAGAATCTGGAATTAACCCTGCATATCTTGGAGGTGAGCAACTAGAAGTAGCTCAAGTGATCTATCCTCCACCAGATTTTGAGATGGTACATGCTGATATCCAGACCATGTATAGTCCACCTGATGGTACTCAGAAGGTTATTCTAGAAAAAGTGGTTCAGCCAGTCTCAGAGGCTATGCAAGAAGCTCTGCAGAAAGAAGAAGAAACTAGATTATCTAAGAAGAGGTTCAGGGAACAAGCTGAACAAAGACCAGACTTTGAGGAGTGGAGCCCTACTTCAAGAAATATTATCTTAACTACATGGAAAGCTGCAAAAGATAACATTCAAGACAGAAATAAATGGTTTTCTGAACTTGAATGGAGAAAACATGAGACAAGGCAAGAAGCAATAGTCCAATATAGAAGGAAGGCCAAGATGGGAAAGCTACCTCCTACTGCACAGGAGCCTAGCAAGTACTTTCCCAAGCCTTACCATTATTTTGAGAGGCAAAAGATCAAAGCTGAAGAGCTAAAGTAGAAGGAGCTTAAAGGGAAAAAGCCTGCTGCTGCTGAAGACACTGAAGCCTCAGTACAAGCCAAAGTACAATCTGGGAAGGGCATAGTAATTAAGGAGGCTGAACAGAAATAAAATTGAAATTTACTTAAGTTTACTATGTAATCTTTTGATGATAAACATTCTGTAAACTTTTGGAAAATGAATATGACAAGTTATTAGAACAATGTGTTGTGTGATAAATTTGCTGTGTGATGAATTTATTTCATAATTGTTCTGAGATAATGTCTATGTATACATGTGTGATTGATACATGTTTATGTTTGCCCTGATTTATATAATCCTGCTTTACATCATTTTGTAATTTTATTATGAATTGTGTATATCATTGACTAAGGGTTATGACTTCTCCAAATAGGGGGAGATTGTTGGGTACATTAGTTTAAATGTACCTGATTTGAAGAAGCCTCACACAGCTCAATGATATACATCAAAATGTATTTGATGTGTTTTGAGTTCACTTGTGCAGGTTAAGTATTTGCAAGAAAGATGGAAAAGTTTCTAAGTCCATGTGTCGACACCCAGTGGGAAAGTGTCGACACTTAAGAAGACTTGTGTCGACACCCAGGCAAGCAGTGTCGACACTTGGAGTCATTGTGTCTACACCAGGGATGCTGAGTCGACACCAGACAAAAAGTGTCGACACAAAGAGCTGTGTCGACACTCAATGAAGTAAAGAGTAGTGAAGCAGTGTCGATACTTAACAGCAGTGTCGACACTTAGAAGAACTGTGTCTACATCAGAAAGTGTCGACACTTGGAGGCTGTGTCGACACTCAGCAAAAGTCAACAGAGACTAAGTATAAGTGTCGACACCCAGAGAAATGTGTCGACACACAGCAGAAGAGTCAACACTTGAAGAAAGTGTCGACACAAGGAAAAATGAGTCGACACTTAGCTGAAGACTCAACACTTGAAGAAAGTGTCGACACAAGAAGCTGTGTCGACACTTAGCAAAGTTCAAGAATATTCTAAGTACAAGTGTCGACACTAAGGAAATGTGTCGACACTCAGCCAGAGTCTCAACAGAAGAAGAATATGTCGACACAAGGAGCTGTGTCGACACTCAGCAAGTATCAACACTGAAGAAGAAGTGTCAACACTCAACAAGTTCAACACATGAAGATGTGTCGACACAAAGGTGTTGTGTCGACACTTAGAAGAATTCAGCAAAATACTGAAGTACAAGTACTTGTGTCGACACACATTATCAGTGTCGACACATAAAGAAGAAGCAGTATCGAGATATAAATTCTACAACACAAGGAGTTGTGTCGACACCTTGTAGGCTAGTGTCGACACTTAGTCAACTTGTGTCGACACTTGGTCTATAAGTGTCGACACTTAAAGATAGACAGTCTCGACACTTACAGACAGTTACAGAATTTTCAAGAACTGACTGGATGACTTGACAGCTGGCATTCCAGCCGGTCTACTGCACCTGTCAGAGTTGTCAGAATTCAGTTATGAACCGGACCAGCCGGTTACCATGAAGAAGGCCTATAAATAGGCTTACACTATCTACAGAAGAGGTTGTTCAGATTGATTAGAAGATCAACACATCAAGTAATACAAAGAAGATCTAGCTATCAAGTGAAGATCTAAGTAGTTGGAGAGAGAGAGCTCCATCCAAGAAGCTAGCCATTGGAACCAGACTGAGAAGATGGGTTCAGATTTATTCTGAATCTTAAGTAGCAGAGATCAAGGATCAACTGCAGAAGAGGTCAATCTTATTGAGTTCTACATTCAAGAAGCTTTGAAGAAAGCCAAGTCAGATTGATTTCAGCTGAGTTCTTCCAAGAACTCATCAAGAATCTCACAACTCTTCTCTCTTGTCTCTGAGTTGTTGAGTTATAATTTTTGTATTCAAATTATCTTGTAGGATCCTTAGGGATCTGAGTCTTGTAAGCCTGTAATTATAAAGGCTGAGTGTAGGGCTTGAGTGCCTGAGTGTAGGAGATTGGAATCTCTGAGTGTAGGCCTGTTGTGGCTGAGTGTAGGCCTTGGTGGCTGAGTGTAGGCCTTGGTCGCTAAGTGTAGGCTTTGTGAAGAAGCTGAGTTGTAGGGCCTTGGGCCTGAGGTGTAGGAACCTGTGTTGTGGGTTTTGAGTGTAAGATCTGAGGATCTGAGATAGTGGAGAAGTTGGGTTGAATCTAGTACACTGCTAGATAGGCGAAGGGGGAAAGTGGATGTACCCAAACCTTGGGGAACCACTATAAAACTGTGTGTCTACTATGTGCTGTGGAATTCTGTGATTGCTGAATGTGTGCTGTGATAAAGTAGATAGAATTCTGTGTTAGATTCTGTATTCTGCCTTAAAAATTTAAAAAGATTCAAGTCACCTATTCACCCCCCTTCCCTCTAGGTGTTTAGGTACAATATCTTTCAAGTGGTATCAGAGGGAGGTTACTCAAAAAGGGACATAACTGTCTGAGTAGATCCTGTTGGCAGATTCAGTCTAAGTGACATTACAGAATCAAGAACATCAAGAACCATGGGTTCCACTGAGAATCACAAGGAATTGGGATCCATGAAGTTACCCATATGTAGAAAAGAGATCTTTGGTATCTGGAAGGAAAGGGTGAGACTGTTTATGGAAGCCTCAGACCCTAGGATTTATATCACAGTGAAAGAAGGGCCATATGTGCCCATGAAGGTGTCAGTCTTAGATGCAAATCAGAGAACACCTAAGGATTTCTCTGAAATGACAAAGGATGAAATTGTTCTAGCCACTATGGATAAGAGGGCTCAGAACATCATAGTGAGTGCCATAGATGATGCAACTTTTCAGAATTTGATACACTGTAAGACAGCTAAAGAGATGTGGGATACTCTTATTGTGTACATGGAGGGTTCTGAAGAAGTTAGGCAAGACAGAAAATCCTTGCTAAACCAAGAATATGAAAGTTTTAGACAAGGAAAAGCTGATAGCATAACTGAATGCTATAAGAAGTTCTACAGGATTGTGAATGAACTCATGTCCTATGGCAGAGAGTTCAGTAATTATGAACTCAATGATAAGTTTCTAAGGTCCCTAACAAAAGATTGGGACACCAAGATCTGTGCCATTAGGGAAATGGCAAAGTTGGCAGAAATTCCTCCACCAACACTATTTGGCAAACTGCTGTCCTATGAAATGCAGTTAATGGTGAGGAAAGAAGAGGAAAAATCAACAAGAAGTGAACATAAAGAAAGGACAGTGGCCTTCAAAACAGAAGCTCCCAGAAAGTACAGAAGTAAGTCACCAACTCCACCTCCAAAGGTTACTGAAACTGAGTCAGATGAGTCAGCAAGTAGAAAGTCTGAGAGCAGTGAAAGTGATGAGGACTTTGCTGCCTTCACAAGACATTTTCAGAAGTTCTTAAAGAAGAAATAGTGGAGGACAAGGCCATCTACTTCACAGGGAAAAGAAGACTATTATCAGTTTAAAAAGTCTTCAAAGAAAGACAGGAAAAAGACTAAGTCTAGCAAAGCAACTCTTTCAAAAATAGTATGTTATTGCTGTAATAGACAAGGCCATGTTGTTGCAGATTGTCCAGAAAAAAGGAAGGAGTCTAGTGACAAGAAAAGGACTCAATACAAGGGCAAGAAGGAAAAGACTTTTGTTGCCAAAAAGGACAAGATCCTGTTAGATATTTCTTCATCAGAAACTGAGTCAGATGCTGAGGCATATATAGGACTGTTTACTGAGGAAGAAGAAGAAGAGTTCATTCAGATCATGAACTCTATTTATGAACAAGAGGACAGTCAGTGCCAAGGGCTAATGGCATTGACAGAAAGTGACAAAATCCTGGAGCAGCCAGGATCTAGTATGGTACAACATTGTTCTTTTAGTTCAATTTCTTGTGCCAGTACAGAATCAGATTCATCATCATCAAGTGATGAGAGTGCATCTGAGTCTGAAGAGGATATTCATCAGTTGATAGATGAATATAAAGTTCTGTTGCAAGCTTATAAGAAGAGCAAGTCCCTAGCCAAAAGTCAGGCAAAGGAAATTGCTAATCTCAAAGCTGCTGCAACTGATTTTGAGAAGTTGTTTGATCAAAAGCTTAATGAGATAGCCAGACTGAAGGACATAACTGTGATTCAGATGGGGACTATATCATTTAAGAATGATCAAATCAAGAGTCTGGAGATTAATCTTCAGAAGGAGAAAGACTTAGTTGCTAGGTTTTCTAACCCAAAGTCTGTTCTACCCATAATTGATGAATTTGTTCATCACAAAGGTAAAGCTGGACTGGGGTTTACTAAACCTACAAGGACTGTCATGTCCAAGTCCAAGGGCAAAGCCCCAACTCTCAACAAGTCAGCTGTAGATAAAACAGCTAAGACTGTACCTAAGCAAAGGTACAATAAGTTTGAGTGTTGGTGCTGTGACAAGGTAGGCCACTTTGCAATGGATTGTTGGCACAATGCTAGTGCCAAAGTGAGTAGCAAACTGCCTGTTGGAAAACCTGCAGTTAGCTTTGTTAGGAAGCAAACTAACCAGTACCAAGGACCCAAGAATTCTTTGGGTTCTAAGGTTCACTAATTTGTTTTGCAGGTGAGTCCAAGTGGCCATGCCCCAATATGGTACTTGGACAGTGGATGTTCCAGACATATGACTGGAACAAGGGGTTTGCTAAAGGACTACACACCCATCAAGGATGGTCCAAAAGTCACCTTTGGTGGTTCTGAAAAAAGGATCATCAAGGGTTTTGGTAACATTTCTAACTCCTATATTACAATTACTCAAGTTGCCTATGTTAAAGGTTTGAAACATAACCTTATTAGTATAAGTCAATTGAGTGATGTAGGATATGACATCTCATTTGTCAAAAATGGTTGTCATATCAGGAGGTCAAATGATCAAGAGATCATTTTGACTGGCTATAGAAAAAGAAATGTCTACTGCTTAGACATTATGGTTGAGAACAATGGTTCTCCAGTATGTCTTGTAGCTGATGAGACAGTCTCTCATTGTGTCAAATGGCACAAGAGGCTAGCCCATCTAAACTACAAGACAATTGGCAAACTCTTTAGCAAAGAGTTAGTGAGGAATGGTCCTCAGGTTAAGTGTATTAAAGATGGTATTTGCTCAGCTTGTCAAAAGGGCAAGCAGACTAGATCCACCTTTAGAAGCATTGAAAACAAAGATGCTGTGAGGTGTTTATACCTCTTGCATATGGATCTCTTTGGTCCAATGCCAGTTCACAGCCTAGGTAGGAAGGTCTATACCTTTGTAGTTGTAGATGACTACTCAAGGTTTTCCTGGGTGTTCTTCCTAAGATAGAAATCTGAAACACCTAGTGTCTTTTATAGCTTTGTCAAGCAAATTCAGAATGAACTAGACAGTATAGTGGTCAAGATTAGAAGTGACCATGGTACTGAATTTCAGTCTGATAGTATGACAAAACTATGTGAAGAATTTGGGATATTTCAAGAGTTTTTCTTCACCAAGGACACCTCAGCAAAATGGCATTGCTGAGAGGAAGAATAGAACCTTGATTGAGGCTGGTAGGACCCTATTAAGTGATACATCACTACCAGAATATTTCTGGGCTGAAGCAGTTAATACTGCATGTCATGTTATTAATAGGGCTACCATTACTAAAAGCCTCAACAAGACCCCCTATGAGGTTGTGAAAGGCAGGAAACCAAACCTATCATACTTCAGGATCTTTGGTTGTAAGTGCTTTATACTTAACAATGGAAAGTCTTACTTGACTAAGTTTGCTGCCAAGTCCCAAGAGGGAATTTTTGTTGGGTACAGCAACAACAGTAAGGCTTATAGAGTCTACAACTTGTCTACACAAGTTGTAGAAGAGACTGTACATGTAGTATTTGATGAAACTAGACTTATTAACAATGAGTTGTCTAGTAGTGTATGCAGCCCCACAGGTATAACTAAGAAGATGGACAAGCTCACTATAGAAGAAAGACCTACTGCAAGACAGCAAGTAGAAGACAGTGGCTGTGTCCAGGGGGAGTACTACATGTACCTAATGCAAGAAGTACAAGGAGTACAGCAAGATGAAGAAGTTGAAGAAGTTCAACCTGAAGTCAGGATGCCTCCAGCCAATAGGCATCTAAGAGATCATCCAGCTGAACAAATCATTGGTGATCCAAGACAAGGGGTACAAACAAGGAGCAGAAATCTGAATGCAGCAATCTACTCCAGTTTCCTATCCCAAGTTGAACCAAAAAAAGTTTGAAGAAGCCACCTAGACCCTCATTGGATTGAGGCAATGCAAGAAGAGCTAATCAGTTCAAGAGGTGCAAGGTCTGGGAGCTTGTTCCTAAACCTAAAGACCACAACATAATTGGGACCAAGTGGATCTATAGGAACAAGATGGATGAACATGGAGTCATCATTAAGAACAAAGCAAGATTGGTTGCTAAGGATATAGGCAGGAAGAAGGTATTGATTTTGATCAAACCTTTGCTCCAGTAGCCAGACTGGAAGCCATAAGGATGTTCCTGGCCTATGCAACCTTTCAAGGATTTAAAGTTTACCAAATGGATGTCAAGTCAGCATTTCTGAATGGTAATCTTAAAGAGGAAGTCTATGTGAACAGCCATCAGGTTTTGTTGATTCAACTCTACCTAATCATGTCTATAGACTTAGGAAAGCATTGTATATGGGTTAAAGCAAGCCCCTAGGGCTTGGTATGAAACCCTGTCTAGTTTCCTCATTGAGAATAAGTTCACAAGGGGGAAATAGACAAGACTCTATTCCTTAGGGAATCTAGAGGCAAAGTAATACTAGTCCAAATATATGTAGATGACATTATATTTGGGTCTACTGAAAGTAGCCTTTGCAAAAAGTTTGCAAAACTAATGCAAGGTCATTTGAGATGAGTAGTATGGGAGAGCTAAAGTTCTTCTTGGGTCTCCAAGTAAGACAGACTGAGAATGGTTTATCCATATGCCAGTCCAAGTTCACCCTAGAACTCATAAGGAAGTATGGTATGGATTCATCCAGTACCATGAAGACTCCTATGGGTCAAGTATGTCTCTTAGCAAGGATGATGCAGGGAAACCTGTAGATGAGTCTTTGTATAGAGGGATAGTTGGCTCCCTATTATATTTGACTGCAAGTAGACCAGATATCATGTATGCTACATGTGTCTGTGCAAGGTATCAAGCATGCCCTAAAGAGTCTCATTTGACAGCAGTCAAAAGGATATTGAGATATCTAAAGGGCACTCCTTATCTAGGCCTCTGGTACCCTAGGAATGGGGATTTTGAACTAACAGGTTATTCAGATGCAGACTTTGCAGGATGCAAAGAAGACAGAAAAAGCACAACTGGAACCTGTCAATTCCTAGGTGGAAGACTGATTTCATGGAGTAGCAAAAAGCAAACAAGTGTGGCTATCTCCACTGCAGAGTCAGAATATGTGGCTGCTGGAAGTTGCTGTGCTCAACTTCTATGGATACAACATCAGCTTGAGGACTATGGAATTCAGGTAAGTAGAACTCCACTCTTTTGTGATTCTACAAGTGCTATATCAATTGCACATAATCCTGTTTCCCATAGTAGAACTAAACATATTGAAATAAAATATCATTTTCTTAGGGAGCATGTAGAGAAAGAAGATATTTTACTGGAATATGTTAAAAACAGATAATCAACTAGCTGATATGTATACTAAGCCTTAGAGAAACTAAGTTCAATAGGTTTAAAATTGAACTAGGAATGATAAACTTAGAATAAGTTTATAGAAATGGCTAAGTAAAAAGGTGTCGACACACAGAGATATCTGTGTCGACACAGAAAAGTGGTGTCGACACTTCAGTGAAAAGGTGTCGACACATCTAGGAAGTTGGTGTCGACACTTCAGAAAATTAGTGTCGACACATGACAAGTAGGTGTCGACACATCCAAGGTGGTGTCGACACTTAGTGTTTACTCAGAATTATCTAAGTAAAGTCTCGACTATATGTCGAGTTCAGTGGTGTCGACACATAAACAAGTGTCGACACATATAATCTGTTGACTAAACTTGTGTCGACACAGTGTGTCGAGACATTATAAGTCAGTGTCGACACTTATCGACAGTGTCGACACAATTTAAGTTAGCTGACCCGCCTTTTCATCTTCAAACCTAGAAAGGTATAAATAGGATTTTGCCTTAGTCTGTCGACACGCTTTCAAAAGTTTCGAGACCAAACTTGTGTGTCGACACCTCTCTTCTCTCCATTCAAATTCTTCAAACCCTAATGGCGCCAAAGCTTGAGGAGAACGTCAATGAAGGCTATGAACTAGTGCGGACGCGTTGGTGATGCAGACCCAGAAATCAAGAATGTGATAACCCTAGTTGCAGACTCGGGGTTGGAATTTCTTGTTTCAGAGCCTACAAAGATCTGAAGAAGGAAGTACTGGAATTCCTCAATGGAGCTAAAAGACGAATCTGGATTCAAGATCAAATCCAGGTTCATGGTGACAAAGGTTAAGGTTTCACCTAAAAGTTTGAGGAAAGTCCTTCAGTTGCCAGAACTAAGGAAGAAGAAGAGGTTACTGCTTCCAGGACCAGAGATGCATTGACATGGTGTGGTCTGGATTCTAAAATGAAATTGGATCAGTGTTTAATAGAAAGGGCATGAACAGCCAAGGGAAATTCCTCTCTGAAATTGTTGGCAAAGTAATCATAAGTAAGCCAGGAGGGCATGATAGGGTATCTGCCCATATGTTCAGTATTATGACAAGGATAATCTTCACTCTAAAACTGACTGGTCTGTAGTAATCTTTGAGAAGATTAAGGAAAGCCTAAAGAAGCCCAACTTGGGCAGGATCTTAAGTTATACCTTGCTGGTATTATACCAGAAGTTATGGGTCAAGCTGCTGGAAGTAAAATCAACCATATGAGGAAAATGGATTTGAGGATATTCTCCAGATGGGACAGGGTTTTGTCAAAGGAGATGCCAACCCCTGAGAAAATAACTTCTGAGAAGGAAACTCTACTGAAGAAGAGAAGAACACTGCCCCAGTGGCTCAAGAGTCAACTAGCAGCTCTGGTAGTGAAGAGCAAGTTGTCTTCTCACCTGATGAAATGAAGAAGAGACTGTTGTGAAATCTCCAGTTCAACAAGATACTGCTGAGAGGCAGGGGGAGCTACCACAGCTAGCCCTTACACAGGATACAGTCCAGGGGGAGCCATTAGTAGTGGAAGAGCCAACTCCTCTTGAGAGTGAGCAAGCAACAAACATCATCCTTGAGGTAATCACTGAGCTTAATGCTTTAGATTTTCCTTAAAGTGGATACTGTTTTATCTGATCCATTAAGTAATGTTAATCAGCAAACTCAGCTGATAGCCAACTCCCAGATGTTGTCATGGAAGACACATCTGTTGAAGTTCAAGTTGTATCAGATCCAGTGGTAGATGAGCCAAGAGTTTCTCCTGCACATTCTCCACAAGAATATACAATGGAAGATCTGTTCCTTAACCTGGATCAAACTGATTTTGACAAAGAAACTGCTGCTGAGGGGGAGAATGCTCCAGTTGAGGGGGAGCAAGTGGTAATTCTTGAAGAACCTGCAAGGCAAGAGCCTGAGAAGCCCCAAGCTGTTGAGGAGCTACCTAAGGAGAGGGTAGATCTAGCCAGCACCTCAGCTTCTGAAGATGAGGAGGCTAGGGCTAAGAAAAAGAAGTTTCAAGTATTCAAAGAAGGAGCCAAACTTATAAGAAGGCATTGCAAACTATTGCTCCACAACCTATATCTCAACCAGCCTCATCAGTTGATTATAGTGCTCTAATGGTTGCAATGCAAATTAAGCTTGATGAGCACAGGCAGGCCATTGAGAAGTATGTGGATGAAGGGCAAAAATCATTGCAGTTTGATTTGGCACAGGATATTAAGTCCATAAGATTTGAGATGAATCTCAATAAGAAGGAGATTTCAGACTGCTTCCATAAGGGAGGGAATGCAGTAGTCTACTTAGCTTCTCATCAAGAGACAATCAGGCTCAAGTAGATGACATAGCACTGAAGCAGGGGTATGTTCTAGAGAACCAAATCAGAATGAATGACAATTTGACAGAATCTCACAATGCTATTGTCACAGAGATGAAGAACATTGTTGCTGGCCTGACAACTTCTACTGCTACTGCTATGGCAGATTTTGACAAAGCATTTCAAGAGGAAATTACTGCTGTTAAGACTGCCATCCAAGACTCTCAGAAGATCATAACTGACAAACTCCAAAGGTTAAACCTTACTTTAAAGATGGAGTCAATTATTTGGATGCCCAAATCAGATTTCAAAAGGATGATCTGAGGGATCACATGGTTAGAGAAGTCATAAAGGGGGAGAGAGTGTTAGTCAAAGCCAGCTCTGATCATGCTAAATGGATTTCTAATTCTATCAGAGCTACTATTGGATATCCTCCTCTTTGTGATAATGATAATGTTGCAGAATCTGGAATTAACCTGCATATCTTGGAGGTGAGCAACCAGAAGTAGCTCAAGTGATCTATCCTCCACCAGATTTTGAGATGGTACATGCTGATATCTAGACCATGTATAGTCCACCATGATGGTACTCAGAAGGTTATTCTAGAAAAGTGGTTCAGCCAGTCTCAAGGCTATGCAAGAAGCTCTGCAGAAAGAAGAAGAAACTAGATTGTCTAAGAAGAGGTTCAGGGAACAAGCTGAACAAAGACCAGACTTTGAGCAGTGGAGCCCTACTTCAAGAAATATTATCTTACTGCATGGAAAGCTGCAAAAGATAACATTCAAGACAGAAATAATGGTTTTCTGAACTTGAATGGAGAAAACATGAGACAAGGCAAGAAGCAATAGTCCAATATAGAAGGAAGGCCAAGATGGGAAAGCTACCTCCTACTGCCCAGGAGCCTAGCAAGTACTTTCCCAAGCCTTATACATTATTTTGAGAGGCAAAAGATCAAAGCTGAAGAGCTAAAGAAGAAGGAGCTAAAGGAAAAAGTCTGCTGCTGCTGAAGACACTGAAGCCTCAGTACAAGCCAAAGTACAATCTGGAAGGGCGTAGTAATTAAGGAGCTGAACAGAAATAGAATTGAAATTTTCTTAAGTTTACTATGTAATCTTTTGATGATAAACATTCTGTAAACTTTTGAAAATGAATATGACAAGTTATTAGAACAATGTGTTGTGTGATAAATTTGCTGTGTGATGAATTTATTTCATAATTATTCTGAGATAATGTCTATGTATACATGTGTGATTGATACATGTTTATATTTGCCCTGATTTATATAATCCTGTTTTACATCATTTTGTAATTTTATTATGAATGGTGTATATCATTGACTAAGGGTTATGACTTCTCCAAATAGGGGGAGATTGTTGGGTACATTAGTTTAAATGTACCTGATTTGAAGAAGCCTCACCCAGCTCAATGATATACATCAAAATGTATTTGATGTGTTTTGAGTTCACTTGTGCAGGTTAAGTATTTGCAGGAAAGAGATGAAAAGTTTCTAAGTCCATGTGTCGACACCCAAGTGGGAAAGTGTCGACACTTAAGAAGACTTGTGTCGACACCCAGACAAGCAGTGTCGACACTTGGAGTCATTGTGTCGACACCAGGGATGCTGAGTCGACACCAGACAGAAAGTGTCGACACAAGGAGCTGTGTCGACACTCAATGAAGTAAAGAGTAGTGAAGCAGTGTCGACACTTAACAGCAGTGTCGACACTTAGAAGAACTGTGTCTACATCAGAAAATGTCGACACTTGGAGGCTGTGTCGACACTCAGCAAAAGTCAGCAGAGACTAAGTATAAGTGTCGACACCTAGAGCAATGTGTCGACACACAGCAGAAGAGTCAACACTTGAAGAAAGTGTCGACACACAGCAGAAGAGTCAACACTTGAAGAAAGTGTCGACACAAGGAAAAATGTGTCGACACTTAGCTGAAGACTCAACACTTGCAGAAAGTGTCGACACAAGGAGCTGTGTCAACACTTAGCAAAGTTCAAGAATATTCTAAGTACAAGTGTCGACATTAAGGAAATGTGTCGACACTCAGCCAGAGTCTCAACAGAAGAAGAATGTGTCGACACAAGGAGCTGTGTCGACACTCAGTAAGTATCAACACTGAAGAATAAGTGTCGACACTCAGCAAGTTCAACACATGAAGATGTGTCGACACAAAGGTGTTGTGTCGACACTTAGAAGAATTCAGCAAAATACTGAAGTACAAGTACTTGTGTCGACACCATTATCAGTGTCGACACATAAAGAAGAAGCAGTATCGAGATATAATTCTACAACACAAGGAGTTGTGTCGACACCTTGTAGGCTAGTGTCGACACTTAGTCAACTTGTGTCGACACTTGGTCTATAAGTGTCGACACTTAAAGACAGACAGTCTCGACACTTACAGACAGTTACAGAATTCTCAAGAACTGACTGGATGACTTGACAGCTGCCATTCCAGCCGTCTCTACGCACCTGTCAGAGTTGTCAGAATTCAGTTATGAACCGGACCAGCCGTTTACCATGGAAAACCATGAAGAAGGCCTATAAATAGGCTTACACTGTCTACAGAAGAGGTTGTTCAGATTGATTAGAAGATCAACACATCAAGTAATACAAGAAGATCTAGCTATCAAGTGAAGATCTAAGTAGTTGGTGAGAGAGAGCTTCATCCAAGAAGCCAGCCGTTGGAACCAGGCTGAGAAGATGGGTTCAGATTTATTCTGAATCTTAAGTAACAGAGATCAAGGATCAACTACAGAAGAGGTCAATCTTATTGAGTTCTACATTCAAGAAGCTTTGAAGAAAGCCAAGTCAGATTGATTTCAGCTGAGTTCTTCCAGAACTCATCAAGAATCTCACAACTCTTCTCTCTTGTCTCTGAGTTGTTGAGTTACAATTTTTGTATTCAAATTATCTTGTAGGATCCTTAGGGATCTGAGTCTTGTAAGCCTGTAATTATAAAGGCTGAGTGTAGGGCTTGAGTACCTGAGTGTAGGAGATTGGAATCTCTGAGTGTAGGCCTGTTGTGGCTGAGTGTAGGCCTTGGTGGCTGAGTGTAGGCCTTGGTGGCTGAGTGTAGGCTTTGTGAAGAAGCTGAGTTGTAGGGCCTTGGGCCTGAGGTGTAGGAACCTGTGTTGTGGGTTCTGAGTGTAAGATCTGAGGATCTGAGATAGTGGAGAAGTTGGGCCGAATCTAGTACACTGCTAGATAGGGAAGGGGAAAGTGGATGTACCCAAACCTTGTGGGCAACCAGTATAAACTGTGTGTGTCTACTTGTGTGATGTGGAATTCTGTGCTGTGAATGTGGGCTGTGATAAAGTAGATAGAATTCTGTGATAGATTCTGTAATTCTGCCTTAAAAAGTTAAAAAGATTCAAGTCATCTATTCACCCCCCCCCCCCCCCTCTAGGTGTTTAGGTACAATATCTTTCAAGAACCCATGAATGTCCACTTAGGAATGAAAAATACACTATTTTGTGGAACCTGAGTGTTCCAATGATTGCTTTAGCAATTTTTTTGTCGTCTAATCGTGGGTCTTTGCTATTATAGGCAGCTAGGAGCGGTGCTGGATAGTCGGAGCGTCCGCAATCGGCGGAAAGTAGTGCACTGAGGGACGTGCCTACAACACCTCCTTCAGCGAAAACCATCAGGTTGGTGGCTAAAGCAGTCTTTGCGATGATAAATGCCCAACCTGCATGGAAACTACGCCACGAACCACCTGTTGTTGAGCAAGAACCGGTTAGGGCGGCAGAGCCGGGAGTGGTGGAGCATGCGGCAGTGGATAAGGTAGAGCCGAGGAGAGCTATAGAGAGACAGCTCAAGCATGTAATGGGCTTTAATCCTCCGAGATTCGATGGGATTGGAACGCCAACTCAAGCTAAGGATTGGCTATCTACGATAAAGAGGGTCTTGACGGCCACGTTAACTGAGGAGGGGCAGAAGACCGCCATAGCGACCTTCCTTTTGGCTGGTGAGGCGAGGCTGTAGTGGGATGAGTTGGAGTTTCATCTCTTAGTGGGAAGGCAGCTTGCTGATGTGCCTATGGAGGAATTCTCAAGATTGTTCTTGGCCAAATATTTGCCCTCTGCTCAGAAGCTCGAGATGGAGAATCAGCATCTTGGGTTGACTCAAGGAGCCAGAAGCGTGGATGAGTATCTCCACGAGTTTACACGGTTGGGTCGGTATGCGGATGCTATGTTTACGGAAGAAGAGATGAAGACCAACCGATTTTATGAGGGTATACGCGGCGATCTACAGTTACTCCTTGTTGGGCCTAAGGCGCAGGGCTTCCTAGCCTTGGTCAATTCGGCCCGATCATTGGAAAAGGTTGTGAAGAAAGTGCAAGAGAAGAAGGACCCAGGGGAAAAGAAGGCAGAGTTCAAAGTGCCAAATGCAAAGTCAGGATTCCGCAGATGGAACAAGAAGCAGAGGACTTCGAACTCAGCCCCTTCATATGGTGCGTCGGTGGCAACTACAAGTCGAGTTCCAGGAGCTTGTTACAACTATGGGAAGACGGGGCACTTTGCTCGTGAGTGTTGGAGCGGACGTGCAAAGTCCGAGAGGAAGCCTGGAGGGACCTACGAAGAGAAAGGGAAGGCGGTGGAGTCAACCACGTCCCATCATGCTCCAGCCCAGCCTAGAGTTTATAATCTTGGTCTACAAGAGGCCATATAACAAGCTAACGTGGTGACAGGTATGATTTAAATTATGGCAGTTTAACTTTATATAGTTGTTACCTTTTTATATGTTAGCTTATATTTGTTGGTGTTAGGCTTAGTGTTGATTTTCGATTATCCGGCGTGAGCCCTGTTTGATATGGGGGCTTCACATTCCTTCTTGTCTGAAAAGTTCATATCATGCATTGGGGTTCCTTCCTCGATGGCAAAAGACAAGTTGGATGTGTTGTTGCCCAATGGGTGCTCAATGCGCGCGGATAAGTTCTGTGTGGTGAAGATACAGCTTGGGGACCAGGAGTTTGCTTTGCGAGCATTGGTACTACCGTTAGTGGAGTTCGACGTAATCTTTGGTATGGACTGGCTCTCGGAGCAGCGAGCTTGCATCAATTGCAACCGAAAGGACGTTAAGTTGGGACTGCATACTGAACGGGAGACTACGTTTGCGGGCATAAAGGGGTCGGGTAAAGTTTTGATGTCGGCCCTTCAAGTGATTAAGGCAGTTCGGTCTGGTGCAGAGCTGTTTCTCACATTAGTGCAGGCTTCAACGCCTAGGACAAGTCTGAATAGTATCCCAGTTGTGTTTGAGTATCCTGATGTGTTCCCAGATGATCTCCCAGGAGCCCCTCCTCAGTGGGAGATTGATTTTACTATTGAGTTGGTGTCGGGTGCCAAACCGGTGTCACGCTCTCCATATTGGATAGCGCCGCGAGAGATGGCAGAGTTGAAGGTGCAACTACAGGAATTGTTAGTGCAAGGGTATGTGCGTCCAAGTTCGTCGTCTTGGAGCGCACCGGTTCTTTTCGTTAAGAAGAAGGATGGTAGATTGCGACTCTGTATTGACTATCGGGAGTTGAACAAGCTTACGGAGAAGAACAAGTATCCGATTCCCGGGATTGACGATCTATTTGATCAGTTGATTGGGTCAACAGTATATTCGAAGTTAAATCTGAAGTCCGGCTACTACCAATTGAGGATAAGAGAAAGTGACATATTGAAGACAGCGTTCAGCACACGGTTTGGGCATTATGAGTTCACGGTCATGCCGTTTGGGCTGACCAATGCGCCATCCGTGTTTATGGATCTGATGAATAGGACGTTCAGAGAATACCTGGATCATTTCGTGATAGTATTTATCGATGATATCTTGGTGTACTCGCAGTGTGAGGAGGACCATTACAAGCATCTACACATGGTGTTGGAGATGTTGGGGAGAAATCAGTTGTATGCTAAGGTATCTACGTGTGAGTTCTGGTTATCCTCAGTAGCGTTCCTTGGTCATGTCGTTAGTGTAGAATGAATAGCGGTGTATCCGGCGATACGGGGGTGGCCTATTTTGACTACAGTGGCGGAAGTCCAGAGCTTTCTGGGGCTTGCCGGCTACTACATGCACTTCGTAGAGAACTTCTCGCGGATAGCGTTACCACTCACGATGTTGATAAGGAAAGGCCAGAAGTTTGTTTGGTCACTGGAGTGTGAGCAGGCTTTTGAAGAGTTGAAGAGGCGGTTGACCACGGCGCCTATTTTATGTTCGCCGAGTGGAACCGAAGGATTTGAAATTTATAGTGATGCTTCGGGCAGTGGTTTGGGTTGTGTTCTGCTACAGCATGGGAGCATGATAGCCTACGGTTCACGATAATTGAAGGTTCATGAGAGGAATTATCCGGCTCACGACTTAGAGTTAGCGGTCGTGATATTCGCTCTAAAGCTGTGGAGGCACTACTTGTATGGTGAGAAAGTTGATATTTACACCGATCATAAGAGCCTGAAGTACTTGTTAGATCAGAAGGATCTGAACATGAGGCAGCGGAGGTGGATGGAGTTCTTGGGGGGACTACACCTTCGAGATACATTATGTACCTGGGAAAGGAAATGCAGTGGCGGATGCATTGAGCTGCAGGGCTCCTGCGCAGGCCTGTTGGTTGTTGGTACATCATACCAAGTACTCAATCCACCCGGGAAGAACGAAGATGTATAGAGACATGAAGAAGTTGTTCTGGTGGCCAGGATTAAAGAAGGATGTGGCACTTTATGTGGCAAAGTGCCAAACTTGTGCCTTGGTGAAGGCGGAGTGTCAGAAGCCCGGAGGTTTCCTAAAGTCCTTGTCTATCCCGGAATGGAAATTCGGCGACATTTCTATGGATTTTGTGCATGGTTTGCCAAAGTCGCAGAAAGGAAACGACTCCATCTGGGTGGTCGTAGATAGGTTGACAAAGGTGTCGCATTTCATCCCGAATAGGAAGGAAGATCCGGTGGAAAAGTTAGCCAAACTCTATGTGGATAATATCGTATGGTTGCATGGTGTGCCCCGCTGCATTGTTAGTGACCGAGATGGACGCTTCACGTCGAAGGACTGGAGGCTGGTGCATAGTTTGTTGGTAACTAAGCTGAGTTTCAGCACAACCTTCTATCCACAAACGGATGGTAAGACCGAGAGGGTCAACAGGATGATGGAGGACATGCTTCGCATGTGCGTCCTAGATTTCGGAAAACATTGGGAGGATCACATGTACATGGTGGAGTTTGCGTGTAACAACAGCTTTCAAACGAGTATTGGAATGGCACCTTTTGAGGCCTTGTTGGGAGGAAGTGTTGTACATCGTTGTCTTGGTTGGAGACAGGCGAGTCGAAGTTGTATAAACGTCAAGCTGTGGAAGACGCCACTTCAATGGTACGTACAATTCAGGAAAGGTTGAAGATCGCTCAGGACAGACAAGCAAAGTACTATAACGCCAAGCATATGAACGTGGAGTTCGGTGTTGGAGACTGGGTGTATTTACAAATCAAGCCGCTCAAGGGTGTTTCGCGTGTTCGACGCTTGAAGAAGCTGAGTCCGAGATACCTTGGACCATTTGAAATCCTGGAGCGTGTTGGCGAAGCAACGTATAGATTGAAGCTGTCAGTGGAGTTGAGTGGGCTACACAATGTGTTCCATGTATCGGTATTGCGTAAGGCGGTGCAAGAGCCTTCGCAGATAGTTGCATTCGATCAAGTGCCGGTTGATTACGAGTTGACGATAGAGGTCAAGCCTATACGTATAGAATACGTTGAAGTGAAACGACTCCGCAACAAGGAAATCTGAATGGTTAAGGTCCATTGGGAAAACTGCGGACGTGAGGAGCTTTTATGGGAGCGAGAGCAAACTATGTTGCAGGAATACCCCGAGTTATTTCACTCAGGTAACATTTAATTTTGTGTACCTTTACTTAATTTCGGGAAGAAATTCCTTAAGGAGGGAGATTTGTAACGCCCCAAAAATCGTATTTGAGTTGATCGCGTCCAAAAGAAATTTTGGTGCCTATATAGGGATACACGGCCTAGGACATGGGCGTGTCCAAGGCCGTGTCTTTCCTTGTGTGTTGGCGGCTGTATCCGGAGAAGGACACGACAGGAAATATGGGTTGTGCACAGTTTTGACACGGGCGTGTCAGGGGTGACACGGGCATATTCATAACCGTGTCCCCACCCGTGTTCAGGAGGGTCATGTCGGTTGGCATGGCAGTTATATGTGACACGCCCCGGGTCACGAGCATGTCGAGGACCCGACACGGGCGTGTCAGGTTGAGACACGGGCGTGTCTTGGCCGTGTGGTTTTTCTGCGTTCGACGATCGTGCCTGGATCGAGGCACACGGCCTATTACACGGCCGTGTGCGAGGCGATGTTCGGCCCAGGTTTGTGGATTTTTGAGCGGATCTGATCCATTCGATTTCTTTAATTAAGATCTGACGGCCCAGATGAGTCCCTGCCCTGTTAAGTTTGGAAATAGAGGATCAATTCCTCATTTCTCTCTTAAGCACTCTCTTTCAAGGAGTTAGAGAGAGGAGGAAGAAGGAGGAGGATTCTGGCCACCAGCGGAGCATCGGAGCACCGTTTAGAGAACCGAGAGCGGATTCGTGGAGTAAATTCTATTGCGAAGACTTCTATCTGTATAGTTTTCCATGGCGCAAAAACGTACTACAAGGGTAACGATTCTCTACTTGAGCATGTGAAGCTCTCTTCCTTTTTGCATAGGGAGATCTGCTCCCACGAGTGTGCGGCGAGTGTGCGGTGTTCCTTGGGGTTGACGTGAATAGTCCCCCTTGTGTTGCATATAGAGTCCGGAATCGAAGTACGGACATAGGCATTGTGTGTGAAGCCTACCCGGATATGTTGGTATGGATCGATGATGTTGCATTTATTATGGTTTGCCGGAAAAGACTCTGTACTTTGGTTTTTCAGGTTTCTACGCGATAGATTGCAGCAGAGATCCTTGGGGATTAACTCCAAGGCGCACCCGGAAAACTCAGCGGAATCGTTGTTCTGCTAGCTTGGCGGTCAGGGAACCGACCTTGAACATAACTGGGTTATGTGAATGTTTGGAATAGCGGGATCCGAGAGAAGCTTGGCTCCTGCGTACGTCTTAATGTGAACTATGCGGTGTGAGCAACGGGCAAGTGAAATCGGACCTGGTCTATGTGGTTCGGTGCGAGAGACCCAAAAATGGGACTAGCTGTTGGCATAGTCTTGAGCCTTAGACGGTGGTCAGAAAGGCTAGTTGCTCACGAGGTTGCCATCCTGGGGGTGGTGGTGAAGACGCTGAAGTGTCAGGATTCACCGATAATGTGCCCTGAGTGCACGAGGTGTTTGGTCGTGCAAGCCTACACCTCTGGAGTAGTATGCTTGTTCTATATTATTTAGCTGGGCTAATGAATTGTAGGGAAGGAGCACCGCCGTCCCGAGTTTGGGGCGGGGTCGTTATAATTTGGTCGGTTTTGACTGACCGTTGCTTTGTTTGCCACCGTGTGGTGGAATGTTGTTACTTGCAGGTGTTGCGGAGCCGAGAACCAAATAGCGGGTTGGAGCCCATGTTGCTGTGCTGGCCCTATAAGGCCAAAGAGAATAGTTATTCTTTATTTTGTCAAGTGTGGCCGGCATGCGAGCCGATGTATGGAAAACATTATTTTATTAAGTGAACTTTTATAAGGCCATAAGGTTGTATACCCTTTCAGTGTATTTGTTTTTCATTCCAGTTGTAGTTGTTGTGGACATTCATGATTTTTGGATTAGTATTATGGGTTCTTTCAACTGTTTAAAAGCTTTCGCTAGAATGCTCTGTGTTAGGACGAGTAGTCTTAATTGGATAGTTTGGTTATTCATACGTAACCCTTCCGCTTGTCTGTGGTATATGGTGTCGGGTTCCAGCTGGACCTTCTACTATATGTCATACGATGGATGGGGGTGTTACACAGCTCGTAGGAATAAAAACCCATCCTGAATCTCCCCACCCGAGCCTCCAGCTTGCAGGACTAAACCAGTCTTGTATTCAAACATCCGTGTCTACAGCTCGCAGGACTAAAACCCTGTCCTGAATCTCTATACCCGAGCCTCCAGCTTGTTGGACTAACCTGTCATGAATCCCTCCAACCCTTCACGGGTGAGATTGTCGCATCGTTCTCTTAACCTATTAGACTACTCTTGGCTAATGCTTATTATACTTAGCAACTTAGGATTAGTCCTTGGACTGCCCGGCGCATGCCCGGTGAAGGACTCTCGGGGGCACTAGAAACTACGATGGGTTGAAGCCCAAAGCTCCCTTTCTCATGGACACTTACTCTTTTTAGTATTTATCCATTATTAATACCCAACCTTTCACGTTACTCTGGTGTGAACTTAATGAATTAAGGTATTATTAGGAGAGTGGCGGTCTTCTGCCGGTCTCCGTTATAGTTACACACCTTAGGGTTTTACACTCTAGCACTCGTTACCAAGTAATGAACTACTGGACACCAACCAGGGTTTCAACTTCCCAATATAGTTCTCCTTCTAACCACTTTTCACATCCCCATGTGGGTTCTAGTGTTATACACTATTTTGTTGCACGCACACCACAACCTAATACCAACCCATGTGATATAACTCTCAATTCCTTGGGCCAAATACCCCTAAATATTTATCATGGGTTTATCATATGTGTGAAGTTGACCATTTATGATTTCATCAATTTTCTAAGTATTTAGGGCCTTAAATTAAATCAATTGATTAAGTGAGCTAGGTCACTTTGTATATAAACTACTTTATCCAGTGGTCCAACATGCCTAAATAAATTACCTGGAGTTTATCTAGGTTAAACATGGTTGTCTACCAAGGATATTAATTTTCCCATTTGAATTATCATAAATTTTCTATTTATGATTAAATCCTCAATTAATCCATTATCCAAATGAAGTACCTAAAATATACAACCAAAAATTCCTGAAAAAATACTGGTGATCAATATTGATATAATAATGCTCAAGATAGAAGTTCATGATCCTAGTCAGTGATTTGTCCTAACATAATTGCATATGACATTATTACTAAAATGTCACTACTAGGATTTTTAGCATAAATAATCATCCAAAAATTCTCAAATAATTACACAGGGTTTGAATCATATAAATATTATGTCATAAATTTTTCCATAATATTTGTTGGGTACATTGGTCACAATGTACTTGATTTGAAGAAGCCCTTTCAGTTCAATGATATAAACATAGTTGTATTTGATGATTGTTAAGTTCATGTGTGCAGGCAAATAAAACTAAGTACAAAAGTGTCAAGACACTAGCCATGTGTCGACACCTTTGTCAAGGATGTGCTGAGACAAGGAGAAAGTTGTGTTGACACTCAGGAGTAGTGTCGACACACTTAAATAAGAAATGTTGAGTCAAGGAGAAATTTGTGTCAACACCTAGGACTTGGGTCAACACTATGATGCAAGAAAACAACTGTGTTGACACTCAGGACTAGTGTCGACACACACTGCATAAGTTGTGTTGAGATAAAGAGAAGTTATGTCGACACTAAGGACAAGTGTCGACAGACTCTCTACAAGCAGTGTTGAGACTGAAGATAATAGTGTCGACACTCAAGAGAAGTGTCGACACACTTCACATGCTGAGTCAAGACTGGAAGCAAGCAGTGTCGACACTCAAGACCAGTGTCGACACATTTTACATCAGCTGTGTCGAGATAAGGTGAAGGTTGTATTGACACATTCAAAAGTATGTCGGCACCATTACAAGAGTAGTGTCGACACCCAGGACTGGTATCGACACATCCAACAATCAAGTTTCAACACTTCAAGCAGATTTGTTTCCTAAGTACAGAAATCAAGTTAGAGGGTCTGACAACTGTCAGAACTGACAAAACTGTCAGATGTCAGTTATTAACCTGATCAGCCAGTTACCTTTGATAGAGCCTATATAAAGGGATCAACTCTTCAGAGAAGTTAGAGAGAAAAATTTGGCAATTCCAGATCTAAGAAGCTATTTGCTAGAATACGGAAGGTGGAGAGAAGTTGTATCAAGAATCTTCTTCAACATTCTCCAGCCTAGATCTACCCTAATTTCATCTTCAAGAAGCTTCGAAAAGCTAAGAAGGGCAGGATCAAATATATCACTTCAAGATCAAAGGAAGCAAACAGATCAGGATCTGATCAGGAAGCAGTCATTCATTCCTCTCTTGTTGGGTGACTTGTTCTGAATCATTCTCTTTTACTTTTATTAATTTTGTAAGATCTACCTGTAGATCTGAGTGTAGGGAAAACATTTTCTCTGAGATTGTAAGCCTATGTTATAAAGGCTAATGTAGGGCAGGGATTGCCTGAAGTAGGAGAAGTGAGAATTATTCTGAGTTATAGGGTAAGATTTGCCTGAGAAGTAGGGTGTGGATACATTCTGAGGTAGAGTTCTTGGGAAGAACTTGAGGTGTAGGATCTTGGTGATCTTAGTGGTAAGACTTGTAAAGTCTAAGTTGTAGGAGCCAGCTGGGCTCTGAGCTATAAGATCTGAGGATCTGAGCAAAGGAAAAAAGAAGAAGGAGTTTGGTCGAATCTAGTTTATTGCCAGATAGGCGAAGGGGGAAAGTGGATGTACCCATAAATTGGGGAACCACTATAAAACTGTGTGAACTATACTGTGTATGCTGTGATAGTTCTAGATTGCCGGTAAGATTATCTTGTTTATCTAGCTGTGATATTAAACTCGAAGAAAGTAAATCTCTGAATTAAAAAGGGTAGCCAAGATTCAAATTGGACTTATTCACCCCCTCTAGGTCACTCTCAATCCTAAAACAAACATTTACAATTGGTATCAGAGGGAGGTTTACTGAAAAAGTCATAACAGCCTAGTAAGAATCCTAAGGATTGGAAAGGAAGACATATCATGGCTCAGACGGAAAATAATTCCATCAAGCTCCTTGTCTACTCCAAAGAAAATTTTGGAATATGGAAGTAAAGAGTCAGATTATTCATGGAGGCTGCAGATCCAAGAATTTTTATCACAGTGATTGAAGGACCTTTCATTCCCATGAAAGTGTCAGTTATTGATGCAAACATCAAGACACCCAAGGGTTACATGGAGATGAAAAAGGATGAAATCATTCTGGCCTCTATAGATAAGAGGGCTCAGAATATTATAGTGTGTGCAATAGATGATTCCACTTTTCAAAATCAGATTCATTGTAAAACATCAAAAGAAATCTGGGAGTCACTGATAGTCTATATGGAAGGAACTGAAGAGGTTAGAGATGATAGAAAATCTCTGTTTAACCAACAATATGAAGCCTTCAGGCAGGATAAGAAATATTCAGTGGCTAACTGTTTTGAAAAATTCTTCAGAATTGTAAACAACCTGAGGACTTATGGCAGGAGCTTTACTAACTATGAACTTAATTACAAGTTCTTGAGGTCCCTAAACAAGGAATGGGACATCAAGATCCGTGTTATAACAGAAATGGGCAATTTATCCAATATAGGCCACCAGTCTCTATTTGGCAAGCTGTTGTCCCATGAGTTACAGCTCAACCTCAGAAAGTCTAAAGAAGATTCAGCTAGAGCACATAATAGAGAAAAGTCTTTGGTCCTAAAGGCTGAGACTTCTAGGAAGGTCAGAGAAAAATCAACACTCTCGGAGAAATAAGAAACAGCCTCTGAGTATAAAGAATCATCCTCATCAAGAGGAGACCTAACTGAGGAGGAACTATCTCTCTTCTCAAGACAGTTCAAGAATATATTGAGGAAAAGAAGGCAAGGCAACTAGAAGGGTCCAGCTGGAGACTCTTCTTTCAAAAAGATCAATCATCCAGAGAAATCCAGGAAGAAGAATTCTGGGGACAGGTATAGTTCTTCACAGAACAAATATGTTAAGACTAATATTGTGTGTTATTGCTGCAATGGGTAACGACATGTCATAGCTGATTGTCCAACAAAAAGAAGGGAGAAAAATTCAGAGAACTTGAAGACTGGACAACACAAGAAGGCTGACAAAAATCTCTTAGCAAATAAACAATCTACACTATCTGATAGTGAGTCTGATTCATCAGAATCAGAAGAGGAGGAGACTCTCATGGGCCTGATGGCTGTTGAAGGAATTCAATCAGGAGAAGAAGGACAAGATTGTTCAAGTCCTACTAAGGTAAAACCAACCTCTCCTATTTTTACATCAGTTTCTTTTCCTGTATTAGAAAATAAATCATGTTCTCATTCCTCTAATAATAGAGAACATGATTCAGACACTGAAGTTGATTTCAAAACCCTTATCAATAGATATGGTAAGTTACTAAAGTCCTTGATTGCAAGCAAAGAGATTGTTAAGAATCAGGTCAGAGAATTAGAATCTTTGAGAGGAGTATCTTTTCAGTTGAAAAAGGCCAACATAAAGTTGGAACTATAAAAACTGAAACGTGTAGAACTAACTAACAAGATAGATAGCCATGCAGAAGTAATAGTACAACAGGTCAAGACTGTCAAGGACCTGGAAACAAAGCTCACCCAGGAAAGACAGCTCCTGACATAATACTCTAAACCCAAGTCTGTACTACCTATCATAGATATATTTTCTGCATCATTTAGAAGTGGTGTAGGATATGGAAAAAAATAAAAAGGGTATTAAGAAGTATGATCCTAAGGGAAAAGCTCCAATGGATCCAGTTAATCTACCTCCCAAGCATCTGAATTTTAATAGATGCAATAAATCATGTGTTCCTGGACACATGAATCCTGAGTGTACTACCAGCAATGTCAATAAAGAGCCTTGTTGGGAGGGACAAACATCTAAAGGCAATAAAGGCCAAAAATCACCACAAAGGGTGATCAATCCAAGAAGCCAAGGAATTCTTGGAGCTGGTCTCAGTGCACCACACAAAAACCTGAAAGGTAAGGGTGTAAACTTTGCACCACTACCTTGGAAGTTGGATATCAAATCAAAGTTGCACAGAAGCACAACTTTGCATGTGCAATCAAAGAAATGGTATAATCGATTTGAGTGTTGTTGTTGTGGGAAGATTGGGCATTTTCCCTAGATTGTTGGTATAATCCAACATCACCTTCATACAAGACTCAACCAGGTTTGCTCAGAAAGCATGTTGTGTTTCACACAGCAAAGTTTAATAGGAACCAAGGCCCCAAAACTATTTGGGTGCCTAAGGTTAATTAATTCTGTGTTTACAGAAGGAACCAAGTAGCACAAGAAGGCCAATATGATACTTGTATAGTAATTGTTCCTTGCACATGACTGGAACAAGGAGTTTGCTAAGGAATTATACTCCATAAAGGAATGGAACTAGAGTCAACTTTGGAGGGTCAGAGAAAGGACTCACCAAGGGATATGGTAATATTTCTAATGGCCTAGTTACCATCACAAAAGTGGCTTATGTTTAAGGATTGAACCACAATCTGATAAACATAAGTCAGCTTTGTGATAAAAGTTATGAAATTGTTTTACATAATGGCAAGTGTCTAATAAGGAATCCAAGTGATCAAGAAATTATTTTGTCAGGCACTAGGAGTGGGAACATTTATTTTCTAAATTTTTAAAGTGTAAATGAGAAATCACTTGTATGCCTTGTAGCTAATGACAAAAACTCTTTGTGTGTGCAATGGTACAAGAGGCTGGCTCATTTAAACTATAAAGCTATGGACAAACTATTCTCTATGGACTTAGTTAGAAACAGTCCACAGCTCAAATGCTCCAAAGAAGGCTTATGTCATGCATGTCAAAAATGCAAACAGAAAAAAGTCTCCTTTAAGAGCATACAGTCCAAAGACACTGAGAGGTGTTTGTACTTACTACATATGGATCTATTTAGTCCTATACAAGTAATTAGTTTGGGTAGGAATTCCTATACCTATGTGATTGTGGATGATCGCTCTAGATTTGCTTGGTTATTCTTCTTAAGGAGAAAGACTGAAAAACTAGACATCCTTGCTGATTTTGTCAAACAAATCCAGAATGAGATGGGATGTTTTGTAGTCAAACTTAGAAGTGACCATGGTACAGAATTTCAATCTAAAAAGATGATAAATTTCTGTAAGCAACTAGAGATCTTTCAGGAGTTCTCCTCTCCAAGAACAACACATCAAAATGGAGTTGCTGAGAGGAAAAATAGAACTCTCATTGAGACATCTAGAACAATGCTGAGTGATACATCTCTTCTAGAATATTTCTGGGTTAAGGCTGTAAACACAGCATGCTATATTCAGAATAGAGCATTGATCAAGAAGAATCATAACAAGACTCCCTATTAATTAATGAAAAGCTGAAAACCAAATCTGTCCTACTTCAAGATTTTTGGTAGTAAGTGTTATGTATTAGACAATAGGAAAACTTATCTAACTAAGTTCTCAGAAAAATCCTATGAAGGAATCTTTGTAGGGTATAGTGAACATAGCAAAGCATACAGAATCTACAACTTGAAACATCAAGTTATAGAAGAATCAATTAATGTAGTTTTTGATTAAACTTCTGTTTTATATAATGAGAACTCTAACAACTCTAGTCTAAGTGATATAGACTCTAGGATGAAAAAGTTAAATATAGGTGATTCACTAGATCTAGAGTTACATACTATAGATAATGTAGAAATTCCTATAGAAGATATAATATGTTGGAACACCCTATTACTAATTTGGGTCAGGATCACTATGTCTCTAGGGAACAAATGCTTGACCTCCTGTATAGCTCAATAGGTCAATTAGAATTGAGTCTAAGGGTTAGAAGTCTAGGTTTGGAAGCTGCCCTCAAGACCAGGATTTTCTGTTTTGGAGACTAAGTCATATCGTCGAGCTCAGCACGACGACTCGTCGAACTCCGATCGACGATCGTCTAGCTCAACTTCGACAGATCGTCGAACTCCATTCGACGATCGTTGAGCTCAACTTCATCATATCGTCGAACTCCATTCGACGATCGGTGAGCTAAGTTCGACGATCTTGACTCTGCTTTGGATTTCTATCTCTGAGCTCAGATCGACGATATTTTGCTGCTGTATATTTCCAGATCGCTGAGCTCAGTTCAACGATAGCAGAGCTCAATTCGACATTTTCAGATAACTTCAAGGATGTTTCTAGATTCAAATTCAAATCAATTAAGGAGTTATTCTACAATTAATTCAGAGATTTTCTAGTCATTTTCATTCATTTCTGGACCAAGTTTCAAGGAATATTTCTATGGACTTTCCTCCAGAAGAGATTTTGCAATTAAGGATGCAATTAATGCAGGCCAATGGCTATTCTTCTCAGAGAATGTTTTGTTCAGTACCAGAGAATAAAAGAGAAGAATTTTTTGAATCTCCAAAAATAGGTTACAGAGAGACATACAGATTACAGACACATATAGACAGACATCAGTAATCTTCAACAAAATATTTTGTCTCAAAGAATTCTCAAGAACACTCATCCAAGGAGATCAACCTTTTCTAAAATCTTCAGATCTCTCTAGTTTTCAAGTGTTCAAGGCCAACATATTTCAAGACTCCAGACATCCAACATTTCAGTCATTGCTGAAATCATCTATTGCTGGAGTTCAATCTTTGAAGGCCTATCACCCTCAGCAAAGCTTTTCTTCCTGAAGATCTCAAGGATTCAGGGGGAGCTTTGACATCAACAATCCACATAATCTTCTCAGTTGTTTGAGAAAGAGAATACTTCCATCACTCTCTCACCCCCTCTCTGTAAATGGTTTCTCAAACTCCCTTCAAAAGTTTGAACTTGGTTTTTGAGCACCTTGTCAAAAGCTCATTGGTGGCAAGACACCTGATCAAAAAATCTGATTTGGTTTTTGAGCACCTTATCAAAAGCTCATTGGTTCCCAGGACACCTGATCAACTCATCATGCAGTGGATTCCTACCTAGGGTGGTAGAAGAGTGAATGTACCCAAGTTTAGGGGAACCACTATATTTCCTTGTGTCTTCTGGTTTTGCTTGTTTTTATTTTTGTTTCTGGCCTTGATTATTCTGTGATTAGCTTTTGTATAGTTTAGTGCTGTGATTAGATTCTCAACTGCTTCCCTGCTCACTCTTATTACAATAATTATTGTAAAAAGTTTCAAAGCACCATATACTCTATTTCCCCCCCCCCCTCTAGAGTATATCAGATCTAGCTGCACTTTCAATTGGTATCAGAGGCAGGTTGGTTAAACATACCATACCTGATTGGTTGTACAGGCTAACACCTGAACCCAAAGATCCCAAGTTAGATCTATTTTCTGTTGTATTTTATTATTAGATTTTGTTTTCACAAATCATGGCCCAAAACAAAGACTATGCTAGCACCAGACCTCCAGTGTGCAATCTATCCAAGTTTATACTTTGGAAAGCAAGGATCAGACTGTACATGAATTCTATTGACGAAGATATTTTTAACTCTGTTTTGACAGTATGTCCAAGACCTCCAGAGAACTTCAGTACAAATGTTGTTCCACCTCCATCAGGAACAGATGCTGACATCAAGAGATGGAAGGTAGCTGATGCCAAGGCTATGAACATCTTAGCCCAGACAATGTCAGATGACATATTTCAAAAGGTGGCTGAATGCAATTCAGCAAAGGAAATTTGGGACAAGCTCTCAGAAATAGTCTCAGGCTCAGCTGATGAGAGAAAGGATAGGAGATCCCACCTCATATCTCAATATGAGAATTTCAAGAAGGGAGAAACTGAGTCAGTGGGCGACATATACAACAGACTCAGTCTAATTGTCAGTGAACTCAGAACATTGGATAAAGAGATCTCACTAACTGAACTCAATGACAAGATTCTAATGTGCTTCCCTAGCACTTGGGATTCAAGAATCTGGCCAATTAAGGATGCCAGAAGTCTGAATGAGATCACCACTGAAGATTTATTGGGTAAGCTCAAATCTTATGAACTACTCATCAAAAATAGAGAGGAAGAACAGAAGGCTGCCTCACCAGCCATAAGAAAAGAGAAGACCATAGCCTTCAAGGCAACTGAAGATCTACCTGAAGACAAAGCCACAGGCAATGATGAACTGCTCAGTTTGTTGGCCAAAAGATTCTACAAGATGGCCAGAAAGGAGTTCAGAAGGAGATCATACAAGGAGCAGGATAAGCCAAGGTATGACAAGTCCATTAACAATAATAAAGACATTATTTGCTTTAGTTGCAGGAAACCAGGGCACATAGTTCCTGACTGTCCAGAAAACAAAAACAAGGACAGAAGGGACAGGAAAGAAAGAAGAAAGGAGAAAGACTCCAAGAGGAATGGCAATGGCAACCCCTCATCAAGCAAAAACAAACATACAAGAAAGGGGTTTGTTGCTGAATCCTGGAGTGAGACTGAAGAAGAGTTAGAAGCATCATCCAGCTCCAGTGATGATGAAGATGATGCAGAAGAGAAAGAGTTCTGCATGATGGCAATCAATGTCTCACAGCATAATTCAGAAGAAGAGGAGTCAGAGTCAGATTCAGAGACTCAACCTGAAGAAGATCAGGTAATCAGTTCTTTTGATTTTAATTCAGAGGATTTTAAATCTGAATTTAAAGCATTGTGTTTAGACCTGCTAAAGTCTGAGAAAGAAATTATCTCTCTCAGAAATCATTTATCTGAACACAATACTTTAAAGTCAGAAAACCTCAAACTCTCTCAGGAGTTGGAGTGTTGTAGGGAACAGATAACTTCACTGAAAAGTGAGCTCTCTGAGGCCAAGAAGCTTGAAGAATCCCTCAATGGGAGAAGCATCAAGTTGATGGACATCACAAGCACAGTGAACTTCAGATTTAACAGTACACTGGGCTTGGGTGCTTCATCCAGCCAACCCATAGTTCTAACAACTCCAATCAAATTCATTTCTGACAAAGGAAAGGGAGTTGTAGAGGTTGCTAGGAAAAATTCTGATCTGCCCCAAAAAACCAAGTCCCAGCAGAAATCGTCGAACGGAGATCGACGATCGCCGAATGAAGATCGACGATCGCCGAACGCAGATTGACGATCTCAGGCAAAATCGTCGAACGCAGATCGACGATCTCAGCCAAAGTCGTCGAACGCAGGACGGCGATCTCAAGTACCTGATCTCACCCATAGTAGACCGTCGAACGGAGCTCGACGATCTGACTCAAGATCGTCGAACGCAGCTCCAAGATCGTCGAACAGAGGTCAGAGCTCTGGAAAATTTTTCAAGGGCAAATCAAAATTCAATCCTAAGGGTCCTTCATCCCAAATCTTTAACCCTTATACTGAATGGATTATACCTCCAAGGAGATATCATCCTGAAGGATATAAGAGTCAACCTGGGATGTCCTTTATTTCAGAATTTAAAGGTTATCAACCTAGGCCCAAGGTAAACTGGGTAAAAAACAAATGAATTGTCTTATATGCAAGTGAAGACCTATCCAACATCTAACCAGCAATGGTACTTGGATAGTGGGTGCTCTAAGCAGATGACAGGGAACAAGGACAACCTCACTTCCTTTAGAGCCAAGCTTGGACCCAAAGTTATCTTTGGTGATTCAAATTTTGGACACACTAAAGGATATGGTGCAGTCCAGATTGGATCAGTAACTTTCAAGAAGGTAGCTTATGTGGAAGGACTGAAGCACAACCTAATTAGCATCAGTCAGCTGTGTGATGAAGGCTACTAGGTGACCTTCAGCAAAGCCTTATGCAAAATCAAGTCAGAGGACAACACAACTGTGTTGACAGGTCAATGGAAAGGTAACATCTATCTAGTATACTTTCTTTCAACTGATGTAGATATTTGTCTGTTTAATTCTGTCTGTAGACCAAATGTTTTATGGCATAAGAGACTAGGACACCTAAACCTTAGAACTATTGCTAGGCTATCCAAGGATAATCTTGTTAGAGGACTACCTTCTGGCCCCTACAAGAAGGAAGGACTCTACAGGGCTTGTCAATTAGGCAAGCAAACTAAAAACAGCTTTAAGTCACTTAATAAGAGTGATTCACCTAGGATATTGTATCTGTTACACATGGATCTTTTTGGACCCATCACAGTACAAAGCCTAGGAGGGAAATCCTACACCTTAGTAGTTGTAGATGACTTCTCTAGATTCACTTGGGTGTTCTTTCTAAGGAAGAAGTCTGATAACTTTAAGTGTCTGACAGAGTTTCTCAAATGTATACAGATTGGGTTCAATACTCACATTGCCCTGATCAGAAGTGATCATGGGACAGAGTTTGATTCTCTTCTTATGCAAGAGTTCTGTCAGAGTGAAGGGATCAGGCATACTTTCTCAGCTCCTAGAACTCCTCAACAAAATGGGGTAGCTGAAAGGAAAAATAGAACCCTTATTGAATCTGCCACTACATTGTTGTCAGATGCTCACCTTCCTCTATCCTTTTGGGCAGAGGCAGTGAACACCTCCAACTATGTGCTGAATAGAAGTCTGATACATAAACTAAAGGGAAAGACTCCCTATGAACTACTCAAAGGGAAGAAACCTAAAGTTGATTATTTTAGAGTCTTTGGTTGTATTTGCTACATTCATAACAATGACAAGAAATATTTAGCAAAATTTCAGGCTAAAACTGATGAAGGAGTGTTTCTGAGATACTCCATGATCGGCAAGGCTTATAGGGTCTATAACAAATCATCTTTAAAAATTGAGGAATCTGTTCATATATCATTTGATGAATCTAACATGTCTTTCAAGGAGAAGATCCCTTCTACCATAGAACCCTTGCAAGAACATTCTCTAGTTGAAGACTTGAACAAGTTACAGGTTACCCAAAGGGATGAAAGCAGTGAAGATGAAGAAAATGCTCAAAATATTGAAGAACAACTTGAAGAGCCAGTTGTTGTACCACAAGAGGAAACAACAACACAGGTTGGTGAACAATCAACACCCCCTGTTGATTTAGTAACATCAAGAGACCATCCAATTTCCCAAATAATTGGAGACATCTCAGCTGGTGTGCAAACCAGAAATCAGGTCAACCAAAACCTGTTGCACACCTGCTTCCTATCTCAAATTGAACCTCAGTCCATTCAAGATGCAGAGGAAGATCCACACTGGATCATTGCAATGCAAGAGGAGTTGCATCAATTTGAAAGGAACAAAGTATGGGAACTAGTGCCAAAGCCTGAGGATCACTCCATTGTTAGAACAAAGTGGGTATTCAGAAACAAATTGGATGATCAAGGAGTAATTGTAAGAAACAAGGCAAGGCTAGTTGCTCAGGGATACTCTCAAGAAGAAGGAATAGACTACGACCAGACTTTTGCACCAGTTGCAAGATTAGAAGCCATCAGAATATTTTTAGCTTATGCAGCACACAAAGGCTTCAAGGTATATCAGATGGATGTCAAAAGTGCTTTTTTAAATGGAGACATCAAAGAGGAAGTATATGTCAAACAACCTCCAGGTTTTATCTCTCCAACTTATCCTGATTATGTTTTTAGATTGAACAAAGCATTATATGGTCTCAAGCAAGCTCCTAGAGCATAGTATAAGACCCTAGCATGCTTTCTTTTGGAAAATGGTTTTATAAGGGGTAGAGTAGACCAAACTCTTTTCATTAGAACTCATAAGTCCCATACCCTACTAGTACAGATTTATGTAGACGATATTATTTTTGGTTCTACTGACTCCAAAATGTGCAGAAGGTTTTCCAACCTAATGCATTCTAAATTTGAGATGAGTAGCATGGGTGAGCTATACTTCTTCCTAGGATTACAAGTCAAACAGCATGCTAAAGGCATCTTCATTTCTCAAACCAAGTATGCAAATGAGTTGGTTAAGAAATTTGGTATGTCTGAAGCATCTTGTATGAAAACACTCATGCCTACTAATGTTGTATTGGATGCTGATGAACATGGGAAACCTGTTGATCAGACAACATATAGAGCAATGATTGGCTCCTTACTGTATCTTACAGCTAGTAGACCAGATATAATGTTTGCTACATGTATATGTGCTAGGTTCCAAGTAAGCCCTAGAGAGTCACACCTAACACTAGTAAAGAGGATTCTCATGTATGTTAAAAGTTGTCCAAATCTAGGTCTCTGGTATCCAAAAGATTCAGCATTTGATTTAACTGGATTCTCTGATGCTGATTATGCTGGATGCAGAATTGACAGGAAAAGCACCAGTGGAACTTGTCAGTTCCTTGGTGACAGACTTGTCTCTTGGTTTTGTAAGAAACAAACATCTGTGTCAACTTCAACTGCTGAAGCTGAATATATGGCTGCAGGCAGTTGTTGTTCACAAATCTTATGGATTCAAAACCAACTCCTAGACTATGGCTACAACTTAGAGAAGTCTAAAATCTTTTGTGATAACACCAGTGCTATTTCCATAGCTCAAAATCCAGTCCTCCATAGTAGGACAAAACACATAGAGATTAGGCATCATTTCTTAAGGGATAATGTTGAAAAGAATAAAATTGAACTACAGTATATCCCAACTGATTTACAAAGGGGAGATATTTTCACCAAGCCCTTGGATGAAAAGAAACACACCTTCTTCCTAAATCAGTTAGGAATGTTAGATGGAGGAAGTCTTAAATAATATCCAAGATTTTGAAAGCTTAAAAATTGACCAAGACTAGGCAAACATCCTGATTTTTCTTAGTGTCTAGAATTTTTCTGATCTCTGAACTGCGCTCGACGATTTGCCCCAAGATCGTCGAACGGAGATCGACGATTTCCAAAATCGTCGACCTGAGTTCAGCGTTTCTCAGATAGTATGAACTATCTCTTCCGGTCAACGATCGTCGAACGGCGCTCGACGATTATGTTCTCTGAACGATCGTCGAACAGAGCTCGACGCTCTCCAATATCGTCGAACGGAGATCGACGATGTTGAAGACTCTTCAGATTCCTTTAGAAGCCTCGATCGTCGAACTGAGTTCAATGATCTTTCCAATTCTGCGTCGAACCCTAATATAAAATTCATTTTTCGCTGTTGTTCTCCTTTGCGCTTTCGATTTCTCTGCAAGAATTTTCCTTCCCTCCAAACAATTCTGCACTTGATCGTTTTGTTTGTTGAATTTTTGCAGGTACCCATGGTTGTGTCTATTGTTGTTCTCGCCGCAATGAAGTTTGATGCTGGCTTCGACATTGACATGGAATATTTCAGCACAACCGACCAGATTTTTCAAGATATTTTGGGATTATTCAAAGAGCAGAACCTAACTGCATTTATGACCACAAGGATCAAGCTTACATCTGATGAGATCAAGGAATGGGTCTATACTGCCCACAATCAAGACAACTCCACCATTGTTGGGTCAATATCTGGCACACAGGTACCTCTAACCCCAGCAATTTTATCAGAGGTTTTTGAGTTGAGAAATGGTGAAGATACTACCGACTTGTCTGGAGAAGAGTATATTGAACTGCTTGTCAGAATGGGTCATTCAGAGGCCAACCCTAGCAAGCTCTTCAAAAGGAACCTTTCTGTGGAATACAGATTCATGGCAGATGTTGTTGGGAAAGTGCTACTGGCTAAGCACTCTGCCCATGATACAATCTCAAGGTATCAGCTCTGCCTCATGGGAGCCCTTGTAGACAGAAAAAATCTGAATTGGGGAGAAGTCTTCTTTGACCTTATCAAGAAGAAAATCAATAAACGTTTTGTCAACTTTGGAAGGGTTATTGGGGTGTTTCTACAGCACAGGTGCCCTGCTTTGCTGGTCTCCTCTGGAATCCATATCAATGCTTCCAAGAGACTGTCTTGTGCCCTCTTTGGAAAATGGGACAGACAAATCAGCAAGCCCAGCAAGCCCTCCTCCAGCACTCCTTCAGGCACAAGGACTCTAAGAGTCACTTCTCCACATGTCTCTGCCCCTGCAGATGACCTGTCTGCTGTTGTTGCCTCTCCTCCTCCTCCTCCAATTCCATCCCTTCCCATACTATCCACCATTCCAGGTCCATCCACCATCATCATCTCCAGCCCCTCTCCAACATCCACACCATCTCCAGTACCTATTTTACCAACACCAGAAGACCACTTCCATCCCTTATTCTCCTACCCTCCACCAGATGCCACTTCATCACCCTCCATTCCATCCTTCACCCTCATTGATGATTCCTTTATGGATGATTCACCATCCTCTCCTCCTGAGCTACCCTCATCCTCCACTTCCTATCAAGACCTTCTACAACAAATTATTGACCAACCCACATTCACCCCATCTATCTTCATCCCACTATCCTCCATATCCACCTTACCCACATCTCAGCCATCTCTTCCCCCATTCACCAGCTCTCCACTACCCTCACCCTTAGCTGCTCCTCCATCTTCTACCTCTGCTCCAGTCACCCTTGAGCAAGTAGACCTTCCAGCCCTTGCTGACAGGTTGTATGAGTTGCTTGCCCCCAGGCTCTCTCTTCTGTTGGAGACCTCCTTGGCTCCACTACACCTGTCAGTGGCAGCTCTCTCTGTCAGGCTCTCATCTCTATTCTCTCAGGCAGCCCCTACAGCAGTGTGCCTTGATCCAGTCTTGTCTGAATCTAGGCAGGGGGAGATGCCCTATGAAGTGAGTCTTCCTGCTGCTGCTGTTGCTGCTGTTTCTATGAGTCTGTCTGCTGCTGCTGCTGTTATTGCTGCTTCTTCAGCTCCTATTCTTGCTGCTCCTGCTGCTGTGTCTCTAGCTTCAGATCAAACTCCTCCTGATGCAGTCTTTGCAATAGACCTCAGGTCTTTGCTTTCAAATTTTGATTCTGCATATTTCAGTTGTCTGCCAGAGCCAGTTGCTGTCCAGTCTCCAGAGGATCTATCCAAGGCACTTGTGCCATTTTTTTGCTGTGACCCAAACATCATCACCTCTTTTGTCAACTCAGTGTATGTTGCTGCTTCTTCTGAAGAAAGTATTGTTGTTGCTTCTGATATTGTTGCCTCTACTGCTGCTGAAAATGTTGATACTGCTGCTGAAATTTCTATTATTACGATTGAGCCAATTTCCAAGGAAATTCTTATGTCAGAGGCACCTGAGTTTGAACCTTCTGAAGTTTCTGATGATTTCTCTACTGATGATGTTGCTGTTAGTGAGACTGATGTTGCTGCTGTCACTTCTCCAGAGCCTATAGTTGTTGTTGTGTTGTTACTGCTTCTACTCCAAATGCAACACCTTCAATATCTGCTGATGTCATTGCTGCTACTGCTTCAACATCTGCTGCTACACCATCTGTTGCCTCATCTGCTTCTATACAGCTCAAGAAGGATCTGATGAAGAAAATAGATGCCCTTTATGATGATCAGAGTTCTGAAAGTGATGAGTTTAGAACAGACTCTGATGACACTTCTGCTACCATTGCCAGGAAAAGGAAGGCAAGGAGCAAAGCTATGAAGAGAGTACCTCCTGCTAAGGTCAAAGATAACAATGATATTCCATACTACATTCTTCATGACTGCCCTATCACTGAGCACTGGATGCAGTACTCTAAGAATCAGTTGAAGGCAATGAAAAAGAAGAGAAAATATGAAAAGGGTTCCTCTCAATTCCAACACTCGCATCCTCCTCCACCACCTCCTCCTGATGCAGGTGCAGGTGGAAGCTCTGCAGCTCAACCCCCAGCCAGAAGTCAGGCCCCCTATCAGCCTCATGCTAGATCCTATAATAGGGGAAGCCAATCCAGGGGATCTCAATCCAGGAGAGGAGGATACAGAGGAAATCAAAGAGATCTTCAAGTCTACTCCAAAGGTTACTCAAGGCAACACCCATATTCCAGGGGAGGACAAATTTCAACTGATACAATATCTGGTCCTTTTCCCTATAAGCTGAAAGAAATTGTGTCTTCCAGGCCTCCTCAAGACAATCCCTCTAACAGATATGAGCCACCTGTATCTTTTGAGGATCCTGAGAACAATCCAGCTGCTTGGGCTGCAAGATTAAAAGAACTAGCTACACTGGATCAGATCAAAAAGGCTAGAGAGCAAGGAAAAGATTCATCTAATATCTCAACAATGTCTGAACAAAGAAAGAAAGAGCTAGAAAGATATGCATCAAGCAAGTTCTTTGATTCTGACAGGTACATGGAATTACATCCTGAAGCTGTAGTTCCCAGGCCTAAACAGCAAACATCTTTAGGTGCAGCTGATGATACCAGATCAAAGAAGGAAGCCCTCAATCCCAACAGAGAGATCAAACTTGTTAAGGGCAAGGAAAAGAAATGACAATGTAGGTGACATTCTCTGTGTTTTCTGATTATCTGGATGATATATATCTCTGTGGTTCTGCAATTGTCTAGCTTGTTGCTTTTCTGTTTTGCTGCTTGAATGTTGTTATTTAATTTTTCCAAAGTCTGTAAATAGTAATCCTAACCCAAATAGGGGGAGATTGTTGGAACACCCTATTACTAATTTGGGTCAGGATCACTATGTCTCTAGGGAACAAATGCTTGACCTCCTGTATAGCTCAATAGGTCAATTAGAATTGAGTCTAAGGGTTAAAAGCCTAGGTTTGGAAGCTGCCCTCAAGACCAGGATTTTCTGTTTTGCAGACTAAGTCATATCGTCGAGCTCAGCACAACGACTCGTCGAACTCCGATCGACGATCGTCTAGCTCAACTTCGACAATCGTCGAACTCCATTCGACGATCGTTGAGCTCAACTTCATCATATCGTCGAACTCCATTCGACGATCGGTGAGCTCAGTTTGACGATCTTGACTCTGATTTGGATTTCTATCTCTGAGCTCAGTTCGACGATCTTTGAGCTCAGATCGACGATATTTTGCTGTTGTATATTTCCAGATCGCTGAGCTCAGTTCAACGATAGCAGAGCTCAGTTCGACGTTTTCAGATAACTTCAAGGATGTTTCTAGATTCAAATTCAAATCAGTTAAGGAGTTATTTTGCAATTAATTCAGAGATTTCCTAGCCGTTTTCATTCATTTCTGGACCAAGTTTCAAGGAATATTTCTATGGACTTTCCTCCAGAAGAGATTTTGCAATTAAGGATGCAATTAATGCAGGCCAACGGCTATTCTTCTCAGAGAATGTTTTGTTCAGTACCAGAGAATAAAAGAGAAGAATTTTTTGAATCTCCAAAAATAGGTTACAGAGAGACATACAGATTACAGACACACATAGACAGACATCAGTAATCTTCAACAAAATATTCTGTCTCAAAAAATTCTCAAGAACACTCATCCAAGGAGATCAACCTTTTCTAAAATCTTCAGATCTCTCTAGTTTTCAAGTGTTCAAGGCCAACATATTTCAAGACTCCAGACATCCAACATTTCAGTCATTGCTGAAATCATCTATTGTTGGAGTTCAATCTTTGAAGGCCTATCACCCTCAGCAAAGCTTTTCTTCCTGAAGATCTCAAGGATTCGGGGGGAGCTTTGACATCAACAATCCACATAGTCTTCTCAGTTGTTTGAGAAAGAGAAGACTTCCATCACTCTCTCACCCCCTCTCTATAAAGGGTTTCTCAAACTCCCTTCAAAAGTTTGAACTTGGTTTTTGAGCACTTGTCAAAAGCTCATTGGTGGCAAGACACCTGATCAAAAAATCTGATTTGGTTTTTGAGCACCTTATCAAAAGCTCATTGGTGCTCAGGACACCTGATCAACTCATCCTGTAGTGGATTCCTACCTAGGGTGGTAGAAGAGTGGATGTACCCAAGTTTAGGGGAACCACTATATTTCCTTGTGTCTTCTGGTTTTGCTTGTTTTTATTTTTGTTTCTGGCCTTGATTATTCTGTGATTAGCTTTTGTATAGTTTAGTGCTGTGATTAGATTCTCAACTGCTTCCCTGCTCACTCTTATTACAACAATTGTTGTAAAAAGTTTCGAAGCACCATATACTCTATTTCCCCCCCCCCCTCTAGAGTATATCAGATCTAGCTGCACTTTCATAATAGCTGCTCAGGGGGAGGAAGAGAATCATCCTAATCCTCCTACAGAACTAGGAAATGGTAGGCACCTGCCAGTAGCAGTTAGACATCTTAAAAATCATCTTATTGACCAAATAATAGGTGATGTCAGGATATGAGTAACAACTAGAAGTAGACATCACAATGAGGTTCTATACTCTAGTTTTTTTTTTCTCAGGTAGAACCTAAAAGGTTTGAAGAAGCCAATTCAGATCCCAACTGGATTATGGCTATGCAAGAAGATTTCAATCAATTTGAGAGACGCAAAGTATGGAGTCAGTTCCTAGACCTAGTGATTACAATGCCATAGGCACTAAGTGAATTTTTAGAAATAAACTAGATGAGCATGAGGTTATTGTTATGAAAAAAGCTAGATTAGTGGCTAAAGGATACAGACAAGAGAAAGGGATAGACTTTAACCAAACCTTTGCACCTGTAGTTAGGCTATAAGCCATAAGGATGTTTTTAGCTCATGCAGTATACAAAGGATACAAGCTCTACAGATGGATGTAAAGTCAGCATTACTCAATGATACACTGAAGGAGGAAGTCTATGTAGAGCAGCCACCAGGTTTTGTTAACCCTAAACACAACACCTATATCGTCAGATTGCACAAAGCTTTGTATGGGTTAAAATAGGCACCTAGAGGCTGGTATAAGACCATGTCTACCTTTCTTATAGATAACAAGTTCTCTAGAGAAAAGATAGACAAGACACTATTCCTTAAAGACATCAAAGGTTCAAGAATCCTAGTCCAGATTTATGCAGATGATATAATTTTTGGATCTACTAATGAGAAGTTATGTAGAAAATTTGTCAGGCTTATGCTAGGCATGTTTGAAATGAGCACCATGGGTGAGCTAAAGTTCTTCTTGATGTTGGAACCGAGATTCAATTCCACCTAGAGTTCGGACCTAAGGTGCAGCTCACACCTACTTCTCGCAAGTCGTCCCTTGGTGAGAGACCTGAATTTGGGGAATGACCCTTGGCTCTAGCGTGGAGGTTGCACCTCACACTTGGAAGACCTTTGAGATCTCCCCCTCCCTAGCCAATACCGAGCTAGGTGCCTTTGAAGATGAAGAAAGAGGATGAGGAGTGGTGAAAAACAGGATCCCTCTCCAAGGCACCCCAAGGGTCTATTTATAGATTTTTGGGGATGGTCTGCTAATAGTGCAATCTCGCTGCTCTGAAATTACTGAAATACCCCGGGGCTGGTCTGCCAATAGTCAAACTCCACTGTTCTGAAAAGCTATTCGCAGTCCACCAAGGGCAAAATAGTAGACCCTCAAGCTAGGCGAGCTGCTCAAGCCGGGCGAGTTGCTCAAGCCAGGCGAGCTGCTCAATCTGGGCGAGCTGCTCAAGTCGGGGGAGCACTAGGGTCGGGGCAGGTGCCAGCCTAGCGCCGCACCCACCCCCTGAAGAGGGGCTGGGGGTGTCGGCCTCCTACCGTACTCGCCACCTAGAGAAAGGGTCAGGGCGGGTGTCGGTCTCCCGCCACCCCCACCCCCACCCCTGAAACTGATCGGGGCGAGTACCGGCCTCCCGTCGTACTCGCCCCTTAGAGTAGGGGTCAGGGCGGGTGTCAGCCTCCCGCTGTACCCGCCCCCTGAAACTGGTCGGGGCAAGTACCGGCCTCCCGCCGTACTCGCCCCCTAGAGAAGGGGTCGGGGCGGGTGTCGGCCTCCCGCTGCACCCGCCCCTGAAAGTAGCAGGGGCGAGTACCGGCCTCCCGCCGTACTCGCCCCCTAGAGAAGGGATCAGGGTGAGTGTCGGCCTCCCGCCACACTCGCCCCTTAAAGGAGTACACCAAACACTAATAAGCTCGACAAATTTTTCCTCCTCCTACTAGTATATCATGCAGGTCAACAATAAATTGGCCCCCGGGAGTGCAAAACCCCCGAAAATCTTAAAAAAGTGTAGCAAGTCTTGCACCTTGCTTGGGGACCCCGCTCCGCGAATACGGGATTGTACACAATCCCCTCTCTTTTTGAGCAAGTTTCACGCTCGGAAAGAAACATCGAACTCAACGTATTCACTGAGTGTAGCACTCTTAGAGCCGAAAATACTTGGCCTCTCTGAGGGGTCAACCTGTCATGCCAGCTAACGGGACTTACTCTCCACCGAGGCACATTCGACCCATCCAACTAGTGGGAGCCTGGATGAAGAGATTCTCTCGGGGATGGCACCTTCTCTCCACTGAGGCTTGTCTGCCCCATCCAGCTAGTGGGAGCCTGCATGAGGAGATCCTCGTGGGGATGGCACCTTCTCTCCACCAAGGCACATTCCACCCATCCAGCTAGTGGGAGCCTGGATGAGGAGATCCTCTCAGGGTTGGTACTTGCTCTCCACCAAGGCACATTTGACCCATCCAGCTAGTGAGAGCTTAGGTGAGGAGATCTTCTCAGGGGTTGGAACTTACTCTCCACCGAGGCACATTTGACCTATCCAGCTAGTGAGAGCTTGGGTGAGGATATCCTCTCTGGACTGGTACTTGCTCTCCACTGAGGCATATTCGACCCATCCAACTAGTGGAGCCTGGGTGAGGATATTCTCTCAGGGGTTGGAACTTACTCTCCACTGAGGCACATTCGGCTCATCCAGCTAGTGAGAGCATGTGCGAGGAGATCCTCTCAGGGTTGGTACTTGCTCTTCACCGTGGTACATTCGACCCATCCAGCTAGTGAGAGGTTGGGTAAGGAGATCCTCTTAGGGGTGGCACCTTCTCTCCACTGAGGCACATTCGACCCATCCAGCTAGTGGGAGCCTGGATGAGGAGATCCTATCGGGGGTGGCACCTTCTCTCGACTGAGGCACATTCAACTCATCCAGCTAGTGGGAGCCTGGAAGAGGAGATCCTCTCGGGGGTTGGCACCTTCTCTCCACTAAAGCACATTCGGCCCATCCAGCTAGTGAGATCCTAGGTGAGGAGATCCTCTCGGGGTTGGTACCTGCTCTCCACCGAGGCACATTCGACTCATCCAGCTAGTGGGAGACTGGATGAGAAGATCCTCTTGGGAGTGGCACCTTCTCTCCATCGAGGCACATTCGACCCATCCAGCTAGTGAGAGCCTGGGTGAGGAGATCCTCTCGGAGGTGGCACCTTCTCTCCACCGAGACACATTCAACCCATCCAGCTAGTGAGAGCCTAGAGGAGGAAATCCTCTCGGGGGTTGGCACCTTCTCTCCATTGAGACACATTCGAACCATCCAGCCAGTGAGAGCCTGGGTGAGGAGATCCTCTCGGGGGTTGGAACTCAATCTCCACAGAGGCATATTCGACCCATCCAGCTAGTGGGGGCTCGGATGAGGAGATCCTCTTGGGGGTTGGCACCTTCTCTCCACTGATGCACATTCGACCCATCCAGCTAGTGGCAGCCTGGATGAGGAGATCCTCTCGGAGGTTGGCACCTTCTCTCCACCGAGGCATATTCGACCCATCCAGCTAGTGAGAGCCTAGGTGAGGAGATCCTCTCAGGGTTGGTACTTGCTCTCTATCGAGGCACATTCAACTCATTCAGCTAGTGGGAGCCTGGATGAAGAGATCCTCTCGAGGGTGGCACCTTCTCTCCATCGAGGCACGTTCGACCCATCTAGCTAATGAGAGCATGGGTGTGGAGATACTCTCGAGGTGAGATTAGACATATCATTCAAACCATACTAAATCCAACATCCTCAAATGGGGAAGAAATTTTAGGTACATGTCATCCTGACGCAACTGCTTAGGGGTAGAGCTCATTACAAAAACATAAAGGAAAAAATACTTTAGCGAAGCAATGTCACTACAGGCTGCTTGGGCATGATGGTTGTCATTTGCCTCCTTCTCCTCTGATACTTTTATCCTGCTCAAGCTCTCCATGATCTTCTCCATCTCCTCTACCCTGGCTAGCTAGTAGATGGTGTTGACGGCCATGACGTAGCACTACCTTGCCATCCCGGGGTCTCCCCTGATCATGACTTGGATCCCTCCAATGTTAAACTCTAGGCATTGGTGGAAGTACGATGGCACACAACGGAAGGCGCTGGTGAGGGGTCTTCCGAAGATGGCATTGTAACTGCTCGGACCATCAATAATGACGAACCAGCAGTTCCTTAAGGTCCCCCCCCCCCAACTTCACCTAGAGTCCGACTTCGCCTTCTACCTCCTTCCTTTCCCCTGAAAATCCGAGCAGGGGTCCGTTCGAGGCCAATAGCCTCCTTTGTTCCACCTTCATCCAGTCAAACGCCTTCTTGAAAACGATGTCAACGGAGCTCCCATTGTCAACCAAGATTCGGGAGACGGTGTAACCTTCGATGACTGCCTGGATGACTAGGGCATCGCAGCACGGATCCTCATGATCTGTCATGTCTTTTATTGAGAAGGTGATCTTCTCCTCTGGGGGTAGGGTCTGGGATGTCGAAGCGACGCTCCGACGGTACATGACATGGAGACTTTCCATCCGAGTGGCCTTAATCCCCACTCCACCATGGATCACTCCTATACCTCCTCGGGTTCCTACGTCGACCCGGTCCTCACACATGTCATCTCCCCCCTCTTTGGGTAGAACTTCTTCAATCCGCACCGGCGGCTGTTGCTGGGCTGGGGCTCTCGCCTCTCTCACTTCCAGGAATTCGGGGCAGGTATTCATGGCGTGACCCTCTACCTGGTGGAAGTCAAAGTACGGTAACACTATTCCTTCCCTTCTTCGACGGGCTAGTGATTTCTCACGTTACCTCTTCCCCTTCTTCCTATCTCCATGGCTTGTTGTGGTGTGGGTAGGAGCTACCTAGGGTCTTGCCTCTGGAAGTTGAACCTCCCTTGGCCTCCGTGAAAGTTCCCCCCACCCTGGATGAGACCCCTTTCTGGGCCCTGAACGGGCCCTCCGTGCTGCCACCAACCTAGCTCCAGACCTTCCTGAGGTCCCTGGAACCTATGAGCTCTCTACTCTTCTCTCCTTCTTCCCTCCTGATGCCTCGAGTCACCTTGCTCCTTCGACTATACCTATGTTAACCTTGCCAACTTCTTGAAAAACACCAGGTTGGCCACCTCAGTTGCTATCTCCTCTGCCTCACTTTCCATCAGCTTCTCGAAGGAAAGGGAGCCTTTCGCGTCAGATTCATCTTGAAGAACCCTTCACGCAACCCCACCGTAAATGCCATCTGGAGGGCATACCCTAGCATCTCCTGGATGTCCAGGATCTCTTCTTGGAACCTGTCCACATATTGGGCTAACGACTCCTCCATCCTCTGACTTATCAGGAAGATGGACTCGGGATTCTTCTTCCTATTTTTTTGAAGTGGAGAAGCGAAGCTAAAAGCTCCGGCTCAAGTCTTCAAACCCATAGATTGATCTCGTTTGGAGTTTATGGAACCAATCCCTTGTCTTGTCTTTCAACGTGATCGCAAAGAGACAACACTTGAATGCATCTGTTATCATCCTGATAGAGACCGTATCTTCGAACCACTGTAGGTACTGGACAGGGTCATCCTTCTCGGTATAGTAAGTCATGTCAGGTTTCTGAACCCCTCAAGAATGGGAGCAGAGACAATCAGCTCACTGAACGGTGACCCCCTGCTTGGTGGCTCGCATGTTCCACTCGCACGACCTTCTCACCTAGGAGGCTAGCACTCGTCGGGCTGGGGAATAACTCCCAGCCGGTGAGGTCTCGCACGACCCCCTCTCCCATCCTTTCTTTCTCGGGTCGTCTTCCTGGTGCACTTTCTTCTACCCCTCCTGGGGTCATCGCACCTAGACCCCTGGAAGCAGGTTTGCCGAGACCCCTAGAGGTTGTCTTGCCGAGACCCCTAGGAACTAGATCTTGGGGTGGGAGTTCGGCAGTCATCATGCGGGGCAATACTTTGCAGCATCTCCATGATGCCTTGGATGGACGTCATGAAATCTTCCCTCCCTACAAAGGGTGTTGGGTTCGGGAGCTGGTTGGGGTCATCAACACCTCCATTATCTCTCACCATGGAACATGCTTAAGAACTTCTGTATGAGCCGCGGTCCATGCTCACCGCACCAAAATATTGGAACCGAGATTCGGTTCCACCTAGAGTTCGGACCTAGGTTGCAGCTCACACCTACTTCTCCCAAGTCGTCCCTTGGTGAGAGACCTGAATTTGTCGAATGATACTTGGCTCTAGCGTGGAGGTCCCACCTCACACCCGAAAGACCTTTGAGATCTCCCCCTCCCGATCCAATGCCGAGCTAGGTGCCTTGGAGGATGAAGGAAGAGGATAAGGAGTGGTGAAAAACTGGATCCCTCTCCAAGGCACCCCAAGGGTGTATTTATAGATTTTTGGGGATGGCATATCAATAGTGCAATCTCGCTGCTCTAAAATTAATGAAATACCCTATGGCTGGTCTGCCAACATCCAAACTTCATTGTTCTGAACAGCTATTCACAGCCCAGCAAGGGCAAGATAGTAGACCCTCAAGCTGGATGAGCTGCTCCAGCAGGGCGAGCTGCTCAAGTCGGGGGAGCTACTCAAGACAGGCGAGCTGCTCAAGCCGGGCGAGCTGCTCAAGTCGAGCGAGCACTAGGATCGGGGAGGGTGCTGGCCTCGCGCCGCACCCGCCCCCCTGAAGAGGGGCCGGGGAGTGTCGGCCTCCCGTCGTACTCGCCCCTAGAGAAGGGGTCGGGGCGGGTGCCGGCCTCCTGCCACACCCGCCCCCTGAAACTGGTCGGGGCGAGTACTGGCCTCCCACCATACTCGCCCCCTAAAGAAGGGGACGAGGAGGGTGTCGGCCTCCCGCCGCACCTGCCCCCTAAAACTGGTTGGAGCGAGTGCCGGCCTCCCACCGTACTCTCCCCCTGGAGAAGGTGTCGGCCCCCCACCGCACTCGCCCCTGAAACTGGTCGGGGCGAGTACCAGCCTCTCGCCGTACTCACCCCTAAAGAAGGGGTCAGGGCAAGTGTTGGCCTCCCGCCGTACTCGCCCCCTGAAAGAGTATACCAAGCACTAGCGAGCTAGGCAAATTTTTCCTCCACCAACTAGTATATCATGCAGGTCAACAATAAATTGGCCCCCGGTAGTGCAAAACCCTCGAAAAACCTAAAAATGTGTAGCAAGTCTTGCGCCTTTCTTAGGGACCCCGCTTCGCGAATATGGTGTTGTACACATGGGATTCCAAGTTAGACAATCTGAGGATGGTATATCATCTCTCAATATAAGTTCACTACGGAGTTGATTAAAAGATATGGTATGATGAATTCTTCTACCATGAGAACTCCAATGGATTCAATAGTGTCACTACACAAGGATGAATCTAGGAAACCAGTTGATGAAACCTTGTATAGAGGCATCATTGGATCACTCTTGTATTTGACTGCTAGTAGGCCAGATATTATGTTCTCAGCATGTGTCTGTATAAGGTACCAAGCATGCCTCAAAGAGTCTCATTACACTGTTGTGAAGAGAATATTGAGATATCTTAAGGGCATACCCAATCTTAGGCTTTTGTATCCTAGGGATAGTGATTTTGAACTCACATTCTACACAGATGCAGATTTTGTAGGGTTTAAAGAGGATAGAAAAGTACTTCTGGAACTTGCCAGTTTCTAGGAAAAAGACTAATAAGTTGGAGTAGCAAGAAGTAAACAAGTGTTGTAATTTCTATAGTAAAATCTGAGTACATATCTGCTGCAAGCTGCTGTGCACAGTTACTGTGGATTCAGCATCAACTACTGGACTACAGTGTACAGCTAAGTAAATCTGTTATGTTTTGTGATTCTACTGGTGCAATTTATATTGCTAATAATCATGTTTCACATAGTAGAACTAAACATATAGAGATTAGATATCATTTTCTTAGAGAAAATGTTGAAAAAGAAAACATTAGCCTACAGTACTCCAACAGATAGACAAGTTGCTGACATCTTTACAAACCCATAGATGAAAACAAGTTCAATTAATTTAAATTTGAACAAGACATGTTGAACATTGAATAAATCTTTCAATTAGTAGCAACAAAATCAAGAAATTATATTCAGAATACAAATTTTATCTAAGTCAAAGAATTCTGTCGAGACACCACAGTGTGTATCGACACCATAGGTTATATTGTGTCGAGACACTAGAATGTGTGTTGACACAATAAGTAGTCATGTGTCGAGACACCTGACTGTGCGTCGACACTGATTAGCGACAGTGTGTCGAGAAATTATAATTTAGTGTCAAGATATATGGTTGTCGAGACCTTGAGGTCTGTGTCGAGAGACATAAACCTTGTGTCGACTTACGTCGACACAACTCGACAAAATAGTTTTCCATGTCGACAGTAGAAATTTCCCAATATTGAGAAAATTACTAAATGCAGCGCACCTTTTCACCTTCAATAGACAGTTACTATAAATAGGAGGAGAAAAGAATTGTCGACTACGCTTATAGGAAATCTTGAGAGAGTGATCGTTGTGTGTCGAGGCCTAGAAATTCTTACTCGATGCCTCTCAATCTCAAACTCTTTCAACTAGAATGGAACCCAAGATGGACGACAACATAAACGAGGGTTACAGACTGGTATGAAATGCCTTCGTCTGCGCACCAGAAGATATAATAAAAGTGATTGACCTTGTCAATGAGGCAGGTCTTGAATATTTGCTTTCAGAACCCACTAAAATATGGAAGAGAGAAGTATCTGAATTCTATTCCAATGCCTCACTAAACCCTAAGTCAGGAAAGATCAAATCCAGTGTTAATAGAGCAGGAGTAAAGGTCACAACCAAAAGACTGGCTAAAGTCTTTCAGATTCCAAGAACTGCACAGGAAGATGTGTTGAATTTTCTCAAAGTGGTCAACAAGATAGCCTAATGCCAAATTAATATCCTCAGAACTATCAAGATCACACCTTTATCGTGCGGAAACCAGGAAAGCAAGCTCAACAACCAATTGCAATCACAGGGGCAAGCAGATCATATATTCTTTCATTTCTTCTTTACAAAGCGAGGTATACATGGTGAGACATGATTTCGCCAGTACACTGGAACACAGGAAAAAATAAGAAAAGCAATTCGAGCGGACAGAACTGGAGACAGCCGAGACCGCCCAGTCCGCCTAAGTTGCTGAGGCCGCCCGAACTGCTGCTGCTGCTAGAAGATGAATAGAACACGGAGTCTGCCGAAACCGCAAGGTCGCGCGGACACACCGATATTCGCTGATTACTACAAGCCACTGTCGAACCGAAGAACAGACCGCCTAGACCGCCGAGTCCGGCGGACAAGTTGTTGAACTTGGAAATGTTGAAGCAGAGAAAACTTACAAGCCGCCCAAGCGACCTGCTGAGACCGCCGATTAAAACCGCAAACTTCACTGATGCTGACCGCAGTCAAAACCAAACTCCTGGCTCCTCAGTGTTAGCCGCGTAACCTGCAAACAACAAACAGTTATCTCTGCTTAACCCGCTTGGACAGGAAAAATCAGACCGCAACAATTAACCAAGCCCTCACTTATTGTTCACTCAGTTACTGTAGATGTGTCGGGGGGTCTATTTATAGGTGAGGTGAGGAGTGTGGTCACCACACTAGTGAATAGAGTCACCACCCCAACTTGCGCACTAACACGACCCAGTCCGCCAAGTCTGCAAGGACTTGGCCAGATCAATCCTCCAGGCACCAGGTCAAAAGCCAGTCCACCACCATGCGGACACACAGCCAGCCCGCACAACACAAGCACAGCGCCAGCCCGCCGAACACAAGCATAGCGCTAGACCGCCACTCAACACAGCATGCAGACACACCCGCAACTCATGCTGCATCAGTCCGCAATACACCACAACATGCGGACACACCACAACACATGTTGTATCAGTCCGCATATTGTACGTGGACAAAGAGGCAGTCCGCACAGCTCGACAACAATGCCACAGCCCGCCACGAGTCCATGACCAACAGGTAGTCTGCCCGGTCAACAGCGGACTTTGCGGACTCTGCGGACACCATGGACTTGTCACAGAAAATGACCAAGTCCAGCAGCCCAACAAGCAAATGGCGCGAGCACGGCGGACACAGAAGATCCAGACTGCCAATCAGCAGGACAGTCCGCCACAAGGATGAAACATCCATCACAATATGGAGAGCTCGGTAAGAACAAAAGCCCATCTCCAAAGCCAGTCCACAAATACGGACTCCACAGACGCAATAAACAAGTCCGCCAACACACCGCGGATACAACTTCCAATCTGCCTGGTTACCACAAGAGCTGGCTAACTGCAAGGCCGCTGATCAAGCTGAGCACTGCCAACAGATCGTCAACACAGTCTGCTTAGGCCGCTCCACTCAATGCCCAAGTTGCAAGACTTCCTTGGTCATACACCATCCAGGCCGCACACCAGACCGCCCAGATCGCAACAGAGTCCACACAAGCCGCTCCACAAGAACAGCCAAGCCACCGTCCAAGCCAGGTCCCCAGGACACAACCAGCAGTCCTCCCAGGCCGCGAACTCAGGCCTCTCAGACCACCCAGCCTGCTCCATCACCCACTTTCACTTCACAAATTTCAACACTCCCCCTTGAAGTGAGAAGTGGTGATCAAGCCCGGCAAGCTTCGTAACCGTTAAAATGGCCCCCTTGACAGCGGCTTCATGAAGATGTCAGCAAAATTATCTTCACTCCAAACATGCCAGACCAGAAGAGATCCCTCCAACACCTTCTCTCTTATGAAGTGGTGCTCGATATCAATATGTTTGGTCCTTGCATGACACACTGGATTGTTCACCAGTTTGAGAGCACTCTCATTGTCATCTCGGAGCAAAGTGGGACCTTGCACTTTCTCATGAACATCCTCTACAAGCCTTCTCAACCAGATGGCTTCCCGAGCAGCCAAGGTCAAAGCCTTATACTCTGCTTCCGTAGTAGACACAGACACTGAGTCTTGCTTCTTGCTACACCACGAAATGCAAGCTGATCCACAAGAGAACACATAACCCGAAGTTGATCTTTGATCATCTGAGTCACAACCATAATTAACATCTGTGTATCCAAGCAAAGAAAACATTGTGTCCCTACTATAAAGGAGTCCCATATCAGATGTCGCCTTGACATACTTCAAGATGTTCTTTACCGCTACCAGATGAGACTTCCTTGGTTTAGCCATAAACTGACTTACTCGGTCAACAGCGTAAGCAATGTCTGGCCTTGTAATCGTTAAGTAGATCAAGCTCCCCACTAGAGCTCTGAACACCAAGGGATCAGGAAGAATCCTTCCTTCATCTCGTCGAAGCTTCAGACCAAGATCCAGAGTAGTAGAGCAACTCTTTCCTTTGCCCATACCAAATCGATTGATAATGCGATCCATATATCCTTTTTGGCGGATGAGCATCTCGCTCTCCTTCCTCTCTACTTCAAGACTGAGAAAGTGATGAAGCTCTCCCAAGTCTTTCATTTCAAAGCGAATAGCTAGCTCAGCCCTGAGCCTAGTTACCTCCTCCTCTGAATTCCCTGTGATGATCATATCATCAACATATAGTTGGACCAAGACTTGCAGTTCCCCCTTCTTCTTGATGAACAAGCTGGAATCCGAGTTGGAAGCAAGATAACTGCAGAATTGAAGATACTCTGCTATCTTTCCATACCAAGCTCTAGGAGCCTGCTTTAACCCGTAGAGAGCCTTCCTGAGTTTGCAGACATAGTCCGGATGAACTTCAGAAACAAAACTAAGTGGTTGATCCATGAAGATGTCCTTATTAATTTCTCCGTAAAGAAAAGCATTTTTCACATGAAGCTGCCACATTCTCCATCCCTTGCAAGCAGCCAAGGCGATCACCACCCAAACCGAAGTCATCTTTGCAACTGGACTAAATGTCTCCTCATATTCTTCTCCATACTGTTGTGAGAATTCTCAAGCAACCAGGCGAGCTTTGTATCTATCAATGCTTCCATCAGCCTTCTTCTTCAACTTGAACACCCACTTGCATGTCACTGGAGTAATGTCATCAACCTTGGGCACAAGGTCACAAGTTTCATTCTTCTTGAGAGCAGTAATCTCCTCCTTCATGGCATCTTCTCACTCCTTGACTCCAGTGGCCTCATTGAAGTTTGCAGGCTCTCGCTCATCCAGAGGACCTGCAAAGAAGCTGTTGGGTACATTGGAATATATGTACCTGATTTGAAGAAGCCTCACCCTACTCAATGATATACATCAAGATGTATTTGATGTGCTTTGAGTTTATTTGTGCAGGTTAAGTAATTGCAGGGAAAGCATAAAAGTTTCTAAGTCCATGTGTCGACACCTAGAAGAAAAGTGTTGACACTTAAGAAGACTTGTGTCGACACCCAGAGAAGTTGTGTCGACACTTGGAGTAATTGTGTCGACACCAGGAAGGCAGAGTCGACACTAGAAGGAAAGTGTCGACACATACAGGCAGTGTCGACACACAATGAAGAAATGTCTACATAATCAGCGTCGACACTTAGAAGCAGTGTCGACACTCAGAGAAACTTTGTCGACAGCAAAAGTGTCGACACTAAGAGCCTGTGTCGACACTCAGCAAACTTCAACAAAGTTCAAGTATATGTGTCGACACTAGGAGGCTGTGTCGACACTCAGCAAACTTCAACAAAGTTTAAGTACAAGTGTCGACACAAAGGAGATGTGTCGACACTTAGCAAAGTCTCAACACATGAAAATGTGTCGACACAAAGGAGATGTGTCGACACTCAGCAAAAGTTTCAACACAGAAGGCATGTGTCGACACAAAGAAGATGTGTCGACACTTAGCAAGTTTCAACACAAGAAGATGTGTCGACACAAAGGAGTTGTGTCGACACTTAGCAGAAATCAACTAAGTATTGAAGAAGAAGGACTTGTGTCGACACACAGGATCAGTGTCGACATATTCTGAAGTAGTAGTGTCGAGAAGCTGTTACAACAACACAAGGAGTTGTGTCGACACCATAAAGGCTAGTGTCGACACTTAGTCTACTTGTGTCGACACTTAGTCTATTTGTGTCGACACATAAAGACTATCTGTCTCAACACTTTTAGACAGTGACAGAGATTTCAAGAAGTGACTGGATGACTTGACAGCTGTCATTTCAACCGGTCAACTGCTACTGTCAGAGCTGTCAGAAGGTTGTTAGAAACCGGATCAGCCGGTCACCATGAAGAAAGTTTATATAAAGGCTTATTCCTTCAACAGAAGGGAATCGATCAATGAAGTGAAAAACAACACAACAAGAAGAAGACCTTCAAGAGAAGATCTAAGAAGTTGGAGAGAGAGAGCTCCTTCTAAGAAGACCAGCTGTTGAACCAGGCTGATAAGTAAGATTTAGATTGAAATCAGAATCTCAAGACAGCAGTTGATTGAAGATCATCTACATAGAGATACAACCATACTGTGTTCTAATTCAAGAAGCTTTGAAGAAAGCCAAGGGAGGTTGATCTCTGCCAAGTTCTTCCATGAACTCATCAAGAAGCCAGTCAACTCATCTCTCTCTTTCAGAGTTGTGGTTATAAACTTTGTAAACATTATTTTTTGTAGGATCCTAAGGGATCTGAGCTGTAAGCTTATTTTATAAAGGCTGAGTGTAGGAGATAGTGTGCTCTGAGTGTAGGTCTTGTTGAAGACTGAGGTAGGGTTGTTGTGCCTGAGTGTAGGCCTTGTTGAAGGCTGGGGTAGGGCTTTTGTGCCTGAGTTGTAGGAGTGGGATCACTCTGAGTTGTAGGAACCTGTTTGGGGTTCTGAGTTGTAAGATCTGAGGAGAAGTGGAGAAGTTAGGCCGAATCTAGTACACTACTAGATAGGCGAAGGGGGAAAGTGGATGTACCCAGACCTTGGGGAACCACTATAAATCTTGTGTGCACTCTGTGAATGTATGCTTGTATGGTTGCTGTGCTGTGATACTTGTAGAATTGCAATTACTGTACTGTATTTCTGCCTTTAAAGTTAAAAAGATATAGGTCACCTATTCACCCCCCCCCCCTCTAGGTGATTAGGCACTGTTTCTTTCAAGTGGTATCAAAGCGAGGTTACTCAAAAAGGGACATAACAGTCTGAGTATGATCCTGTAGGCAGAATCAGATTAATCAAGATTCAAAAAAATGGGTTCAACTGAGAATCACAAAGAGTTGGGGTCCATGAAGTTGTCAATCTGTAGAAAAGAGATATTTGGCATATGGAAAGAGAGGGTTAGACTTTTTATGGAAGCCTCTTGTTGGGTACATTGGAATATATGTACCTGATTTGAAGAAGCCTCACCCTACTCAATGATATACATCAAGATGTACTTGATGTGCTTTGAGTTTCTTTGTGCAGGTTAAGTAACTGCAGGTTTGCAGGAAAAATTTCTAAGTCCATGTGTCGACACCTAGAAGAAAAGTGTCGACATTTAAGAAGGCTTGTGTCGATACCTAGAGAAGTAGTGTCGACACTTGGAGTAATTGTGTCGACACCAGGAATGCAGAGTCGACACCAGAAGGAAAGTGTCGACACATACAGACAGTGTCAACACACAATGAAGAAATGTCTACATATTCAGTGTCGATACTTAGAAGCAGTGTCGACACTCAGAGAAACTTTGTCGACAGCAAAAGTGTCGATACTAGGAGGCTGTGTCGACACTCAGCAAAACTTCAACAAAGTTTAAGTACAAGTGTCGACACAAAGGAGATGTGTCAACACTCAGCAAAGTCTCAACACATGAAGAATGTGTCGACACAAAGGAGATGTGTCGATACTCAGCAAGTTTCAACACAAGAAGATGTGTCGACACAAAGGAGTTGTGTCGACACTTAGCAGAATTCAACTAAGTATTAAAGAAGAAGGACTTGTGTCGACACACAGGATCAGTGTCGACATATTCTGAAGAAGCAGTGTCGAGAAGCAGTTTCTACAACACAAGGAGTTGTGTCGACACAATGAAGGCTAGTGTCGAGACTTAGTCTACTTGTGTCGACGCTTAGTCTATTTGTGTCGACATATAAAGACTATCTGTCTCGACACTTTCAGACAGTGACAGAAATTTCAAGAAGTGACTGGATGAATTGACAGTTGCCATTTCAATCGGTCAACTGCTACTGCCTGAGCTGTTAGAAGATCGTTAGAAATCGGATCAGCCGGTCACCATGAAGAAGGCTTATATAAAGGCATATTCCTTCAACAGAAGGGAGTAATCAGAATAAGAAGAAGCAATCACTGAAGTGAAAAACAACACAACAAGAAGAAGACCTTCAGGTGAAGATCTAAGGAGTTGGAGAGAGAAAGCTCCTTCTAAGAAGACAGCTATTGAACCAGGCTGATAAGAAAGTTTCAGATTGAGATCTGATTCTCAAGTCAGCAGTTGATTGAAGATCATCTACATAGAGATACAACCCTACTATGTTCTAATTCAAGAAGCTTTGAAGAAAGTCAAGGGAGGTTGATCTCTGCAAAGTTCTTTCAAGAACTCATCAAGAAGTCAGTCAACTCATCTTTCTCAATCAGAGTTGTGGTTATTAATCTTTGTACTCTTTATTTTCTGTAGGATCCTAAGGGATCTGAGTTGTAAGCCTATATTTATAAAGGCTGAGTGGTAGGGCTTGTGTGCCTGAGTGTGGGAGATACATTTCCATGAGTGTAGGCCTTGTTGAAGGCTGAGTGTAGGCCTTGTTGAAGGCTGAGTGTAGGTCTTGGTGAATACTGAGTGGTAGGGCTTTGTGCCTGAGTTGTAGGAGTGGGATCACTCTAAGTTGTAGGAACCTGTTTGGGTTCTGAGCTGTAAGATCTGTGGATCTGAGAAGTAGTGGAGAAGTTAGGCCGAATCTAGTACACTACTAGATAGGCGAAGGGGGAAAGTGGATGTACCCAGACCTTGGGGAACCACTATAAAAGCTATGTACTCTGTGTGTGACTATTCTGTGATTGATGTGTTATATGTGCTGAATTGCTGTAGATAACTGCATAAACAGGTCTAATAATTCAGTGTTTCTGCCTTAAAAGTTAAAAAGATTAAGTGCACCTATTCACCCCCCCCCCCTCTAGGTGTTTAGGCACTAGTTCTTTTAAGTGGTATCAGAGCCAGGTTACTCAAAAAAAGAACATAACAGTCTGAGTAAAAATCCTGTAGGCAGAATCAGTATAATCAAGAATCAAGAAAATGAGTTCAACTAAGAATCACAAAGTGCTAGGATCCATGAAGTTGTCAATCTGCAGAAAGGAGATCTTTGGCATTTGGAAAGAAAGGGTTAGACTTTTATGGAAGCCTCTGACCCAAGAATATACATTACTGTTAAAGAAGGGCCATATGTGCCAATGAAAGTATCTGTTCTAGATGCCAATCAGAGAACACCCAAAGACTATTCAGAAATGACCAAGGATGAAATAATTCTGGTCACTATGGACAAAAGGGCCCAAAATATTATTGTAAGTGCAATTGATGATGCCACATTTCAGAATCTTATTCATTGTAAAACATCAAAAGAAATGTGGGACACACTGATAGTCTATATGGAAGGATCAGAAGAGGTAAGACAAGACAGGAAGTCTTTATTAAATCAAGAGTATGAAAGCTTCAGACAAGGCAGGTCTGATAGTATAACTGAATGCTACAAGAACTTCTATAGCATAGTCAATGAATTGATGTCCTATGGAAGAGAGTTTAGCAATTATGAGTTGAATGATAAGTTCTTGAGATCCCTGACAAAGGACTGGGATACTAAGATTTGTGTCATAAGGGAAATGGCCAAACTAGCTGATATACCTCCTCCAACATTGTTTGGAAAACTGTTATCTTATGAGATGCAGTTAATGGTAAGGAAGGAGGAAGAAAAGACTACTAGGGTGGAGCACAAAGAAAGAGCTGTGGCCTTCAAGACTGAAGCCACTAAGAAATATAAAAGCAAGTCTCCATCTCCACCACAAAAGGTTGCTGAGGCTGAGACAGATACTTCAGATAGCAAGAAGTCAGAAAGCAGTTAAAGTGATGAAGACTTTGCTGCATTTACTAGGCATTTTCAGAAGTTTCTAAAGAAGAAGCAGTGGAGGTCCAAGCCATCCACTTCACAGACAAAAGATGATTATTATCAGAACAGGAAGTCATCAAGGAATGACAGGAGAAAGTCCAAGTCTAGTAAAACTACATCCTCAAAGATAGTATGTTGTTGTTGTAATAGACAAGGACATGTAATAGCTGATTGTCCAGAAAAGAGGAAAGAGTCCATTGACAAGAAGAAGACACAGTTCAAGGGCAAAAAGAAAAGGTCCTTTGTTGCCAAGAAGGATAAAAGTCTGACTGATATGTCATCTTCAGAAACAGATTCAGAAGCTGAAGCCTATATTGGCTTGTTTGCTGAAGAAGAAGAAAATGAGTTCATGCAGCTAATGAACTCAATTTATGAGCAGGAGAACATTCAGTGCAAGGGACTGATGCCCTTATCAGAAGGAGACAAAATCCAGGATCAGCCTGGACCTAGTCAGGTACAAATTTGTTCTTCTAGTTCAAGTTTGAGTGCAGGATCAGATTCAGATACATCAGCATCAAGTGATGTGAGTGAATCTGAATCTGAAGGAGACATTCATCAGTTAATTGATGAATATAGAGTATTGTTGCAGGCTTTGAAGAAAAGCAAACTCTTGACCAAAACTCAGGCTAAGGAGATTGCTAGTCTTAAAGAGGCTGCAACAGATTTTGACAAGTTGCTTGATCAGAAACTAAATGAAATAGCCAGACTGAAGAACATTACTGTTATTCAGATGGGGACTATTACATTCAAGAATGATCAAATTAGAAATCTGGAGATTAGTCTTCAGAAAGAAAGAGATATTGTAGCAAGTTTTTCTAAACCAAAATCTGCTCTACCTTTGATAGATGAGTTTGTACATCAAAAGGGTAAAACTGGATTGGGGTTTACAAAACCTGTCTGGACAGTAAAATCCAAATCTAAGGGCAAAGCCCCAGCACTCAACAGGAAGTCTGCTGTAGATAAAATAGTCAGGGTTGTACCTAAACAAAGGTACAACAGATTTGAGTGTTGGTGTTGTGCCAAGGTAGGCCACTTTGCCATAGATTGTTGGCATAATTCAAGTGCAAAGGTGAGTAGCAAACTGCCTGCTAGAAAACCTACAGGTAGTTTTGTTAAGAGTCAGACTAACTTGCACCAAGGACCCAAGAATTATTTGGGTTCTAAGGTTAAGTAATCTGTTTTGCAGGTGAGTCCAAGTGGTCATGCCCCAATATGGTACTTGGACAGTGGATGTTCAAGGCACATGACTGGAACTAGGGGATTGCTGAAGGACTATACACCAATCAAGGATGGTCCTAAGGTTGCCTTTGGTGGTTCAGAAAAAGGAATCATCAAAGATTTTGGTAACATTTCTAGCAACCTAATTACAATTACTCAAGTGGCTTATGTAAAGGGTTTGAAACATAACCTCATTAGCATAAGTCAGCTGAGTGATTTAGGATATGACATCTCATTTGTCAAGAATGGTTGTCATATCAGTAGGTCAAGTGATCAAAAGATCATTCTGACAGGATATAGGAAGAGAAATGTCTATTGTCTAGACATTATGTGTGAGAACAATGCTGCTCCTATTTGTCTTGTAGCTGATGAGAAAGTCTCACATTATGTTAAATGGCACAAGAGGCTGGCTCATCTTAACTACAAGATAATTGGCCAACTCTTTAGCAAAGAGTTAGTGAGGAATGGTCCTCAGGTTAAGTGTATAAAGGATGGGATATGCTCAGCTTGTCAAAAGGGCAAGCAGACCAAATCCACCTTTCATAGCATTGAGAACAAAGATGCTGTGAGGTGCCTATACCTCTTGCATATGGATCTTTTTGGTCCTATACCAGTTCACAACTTAGGTAGGAAGGTCCACACATTTGTGGTTGTAGATGATTATTCAAGGTTTTCCTGGGTATTCTTCCTAAGGCAAAAATCTGAAACTCCTAGTATCTTTTATAGTTTTGTCAAACAAATTCAGAATGAGTTAGACAGTACAGTGGTCAAAATAAGAAGTGACCATGGTACTGAATTCCAGTCTGATAGTATGACAAAGCTATGTGAAGAGTTTGGGATATTCCAGGAATTTTCCTCACCAAGAACACCTCAGCAAAATGGTATTGCTGAAAGGAAAAATAGAACCTTGATAGAGGCTGGTAGAACCCTGTTGAGTGACACATCTCTCCCAGAATATTTCTGGACTGAGGCAGTTAATACTGCATGTCATGTGATCAATAGGGCTACTATCACCAAGATCCACAAGAAGACCCCCTATGAGATTGTGAAGGGCAGAAAACCAAATCTATCCTATTTCGGGATCTTTGGTTGTAAATGTTATATACTTAATAATGGTAAGTCTTATTTAACCAAGTTTGCTGCCAAATCCCAAGAGGGGATCTTTGTTGGGTACAACAACAACAGTAAGGCTTATAGGGTCTACAACTTGATTACTCAAGTTGTAGAAGAGTCAGTTCATGTAGTCTTTGATGAAGCTAGACTCATTAACAATGAATTGTCTAGAAGTGTTTGCAGCTCTACAGGTGTAACTAAGAAGATGGACAAGCTTACTATTGAAGAAGGTTCTTCTACAAGTCAGCAAGTGGATGATAGTGGCTGCTGTCCAGGGGGAGTACAAGATACTCATGTTGCTGAAGAAGACCAAGAGGAGCAGCTGAATGAAGAAGCTGAAGGTCTATAACCAGAAGACAGGCTGCCTCCAGCAAATAGACATTTAAAAGATCATCCAGCCAATCAAATTATTGGAGATCTCAGACAAGGGGTACAAACAAGGAGCAGGAATCTAAGTTCAGTTCTCTACTCCAGCTTTCTCTCCCAAGTAGAGCCAAATAAATTTGAAGAAGCAATCCTAGACCCTCATTGGATTGAAGCTATGCAAGAGGAGCTAAACCTGTTCAAAAGATGCAAAGTCTGGGAGCTAGTTCCTAAACCAAAAGACCACAACATTATAGGAACTAAGTGGATCTTTAGGAACAAGTTGGATGAAAATGGAGTAATTATAAAGAACAAAGCTAGACTTGTTGCAAAAGGATATAGGCAGGAAGAAGGTATTGATTTTGATCAAACCTTTGCTCCAGTAGCCAGACTGGAAGCAATAAGGATGTTCCTTGCCTATGCAACATTCCAAGGATTTAAGGTCTATCAAATGGATGTTAAGTCAGCTTTTCTGAATGGAAATCTGAAGGAAGAAGTCTATGTAGAGCAGCCATCAGGTTTTGTAGATTCTACTAAACCTAATTATGTTTATAGACTTAGGAAGGCTTTGTATGGGTTAAAACAAGCCCCTAGGGCTTGGTATGAGACCCTGTCTACTTTCCTCATTGAGAATAAATTCACAAGGGGGAAAATAGACAAGACTCTATTCCTTAGGGAATCCAGAGGCAAGATTATCTTAGTCCAAATATATGTAGATGACATCATATTTGGGTCTACAGAAAGTAGTCTTTGTAGGAAGTTTGCAAAACTAATGCAAGGACAATTTGAAATGAGCAGTATGGGGGAACTTAAGTTCTTCTTGGGTCTCCAAGTTAGACAGACTGAGGATGTTTTATCCATATGCCAGTCTAAGTTCACCCTAGAATTAATAAGGAAATATGGTATGGAATCATCCACTACCATGAAAACTCCTGTGGGGTCAACAATGTCTTTATGCAAAGATGACGCAGGGAAACCTGTAGATGAAACTTTGTATAGAGGGATAGTTGGCTCCCTACTATATTTGACTGCAAGTAGACCAGATATCATGTATGTTACATGTGTCTGTGCTAGGTACCAAGCTTGCCCTAAAGAATCTCATTTGACAGCAGTCAAAAGAATTTTGAGATATCTTAAGGACACACCTTATCTAGGCCTATGGTACCCTAGGAATGGAGATTTTGAACTGACAGGTTATTCAGATGCAGATTTTGCAGGCTGCAAGGAAGATAGAAAGAGTATAACAGGTACCTGTCAATTTCTAGGAGGAAGGCTGGTGTCTTGGAGTAGCAAGAAGCAGACCAATGTGGCTATCTCCACAGCTGAGTCAAAGTATGTTGCTGCAGGAAGCTGCTGTGCACAACTACTATGGATACAACACCAGCTAGAAGATTATGGTATATAAGTAAGTAGAACACCTTTATTTTGTGATTCTACTAGTGTTATTTCTATTGCAAATAATCCTGTCTCCCATAGTAGGACTAAGCACATAGAAATAAAGTACCATTTTTTAAGAGAACATGTGGAAAAAGAAGATATTTCCCTAGAGTATATAAATACAGATAATCAGCTAGCTGATATGTATACTAAGCCCTTAGATGAAACCAAATTCAATAAATTTAAAATTGAATTAGGGATGATAAACTTAGAATAGTTTACAAAATTGGCTAACTAAAATGGTGTCGACACACAGAGTTGTCTTTGTCGACACATAGGAATGGTGTCGACACTTCAGAGAAATGGTGTCGACACATCTAGGAAGTATGTGTCGACACTTCAGAGAATTAGTGTCGACACATGCAGGGTAGGTGTCGACACATCCAGGGTGGTGTCGACACTTAGGATTTACACAAAATTAGTCTAGTAAAGTCTCGACTAAGTGTCGAGCTGAGTGGTGTCGACACACATATAAGTGTCGACACATATATTCTGTCGACTATACATGTGTCGACACATAGTTGTCGAGACATTAGCAGTAAGTGTCGACACTTTTCAACAGTGTCGACACAATTTAAGTATTTTGACGTGCCTTTTCACCTTCGATTCTAGAAAGGTATAAATAGGTTTTCCCCAGTGTTTGTCGACACGCTCACCTTAGTCACGAGACCAAAATTGTGTGTCGACAACTCTCTTCTCCAAATTCAAAATTTCTTCAAACCCTAATGGCGCCCAAGCTAGAAGAGAATGTTAATGAATGATATGAGCTCGTGCGACATACCTTTGATGATGCGGAACCCGAATCAAAGGTGTGGTAACCCTAATTGCCGAGACTGGATTGCAATATCTTGTATCAGAACCAATCAAGATCTGGAAGAAGGAGGTCCTGGAATTTTTGAGTGCAGCATCACTTGATGATACTGGACTCAAAATTAAGTCCAGGGTTCATGGGACCAAAGTCAAGGTCACACAGAAGAGACTGAGGAAGGTACTTCAACTACCAAGAACTAAAGAGGAAGAAGATGTATCTGCTTCTAAGACTAGAGAGGCATTGAGATGGTGTGGACTGGATTCAAATGTGAAAATTGGATCTGTTTTCAATAGAAAAGGAATGAACATCCAAGGAAAATTTCTGTCTGAAATAGTTGACAAGGTCATCATGAGCAAGCCTGGAGGACATGACAGGATTTCAGCTTATATGTTCAGTTTGATGACAAGGATTATCTTCAAACTTAATACTGATTGGTCTGCAGTTATATTTGATAAGATAAAAGAAAGTATGAAGAAACCCAATCTGGGTAGAATTCTGAGTCTATACCTAGCTGGTAGTATACCTGAGGTAATGAACCAAGCTGCAGGTTCAAAGATTAACCACTTGAGGAAGATGGATATGAGAATTTTCTTTAGGTGGGATAGAGTGTTGACAAAGGAACTGCCATCTCCAGTAAAGGACACACCCCAGAAGAAGAAGAAGAAGACAGCCACTGTGGCTCAAGAATCCTCTAGCAGCTCTGAAGAGCAAGTAGTGTTTAGTTCTGATGATGAACGGGGAAGAAATGCTGGTCAGTCTCCAGCAAGACAAGAAGATGCACAAAGGCGGGAGGAGCTACCACTAGCTAGCCCAATTCACCTGGATCCACTCCAGGGGGAGCCTTTACTTGTGGAAGAGCCAACTCCTCTAGAGAATGAAAGGGCTACTCAAACCATACTAGAGGTACTAACTGACATTACTCAATTAGATTTCCCTATTGAGGATGAAGTTTTGACTGATTCATTATCTGATGTTCATCAGCAAATACAGATACACCCTCAACCACAAGATGTTGTCATGGAGGACACATCTGTTGCAGATAAAGTGGTTGATGAGATCAGAGATTCTCCAACCCATCCTCAACAAGAATTTACTTTAGAGGAGATATTCCCTGATCTGGTACAGACAGATCTTGAGAGAGAAATAGCTGTTGTTGAGGGGGAGAAGGCAAATATTGAGGGGGAGCATGTGGAGACTGTAAAGGAAACTGCAAGGAAGGAGACTGAGGAGCCAAGAGATGCTGAAGGGATACCTAGGACTGAGAAGGATTCACATCCTAGTCCTAAAGACAGAGTGGATATTGCTAGCACTTCTACATCAGAAGATGAAGAAGCTGTTAGAGCCAAGAAGAGGAAGTTCCAGGTCTTCAAGAGAAGAAGCCAGAACTATAAGAAAGCCCTACAGACAGTTGCTCCACAGCCTGCCACCACTACTGATTATAGTTCACTGATGGTGGCTTTGTAGATTAAGCTGGATGAGCAAAGATAAGCTCTAGAAAAATACATGGATGAAGGGCATAAATCCCTGCAATTTGATCTGGTATAAGACATCAAGTCTATTATATTTGAAGTCAATCTCAACAAAAAAGAAATGACTGACTGCTTCCATAAGGGAGGAAATGCAGTAGTCTATCTGGCCACTCATCAAGAGGAGATCAAAACACAAGTGGATGATATGGCAGTGAAGCAAGGCTATGTCCTGGAAAACCAAATAAGAATGAATGAAAACTTGACTGAATCACATAATGTGATAGTAACTGAAATGAAGAATCTTGCTTCTGCCCATACTGCAGCCCTGACTACAGCCAAGGCAGAATTTGATCAGGCATTACAAGAAGGTCTCACTGCTGTTACTTCTGCTCTCCAGGATTCACAGAAGCTAATCACTGAAAAGCTCCAAAGGTTGAAACCTTTTTATAAGGATGGAGTAAACTATCTGAATGCCCAGATCAGGTTCCAGAAATATGATCTTAGGGATCACATCGAGAGAGAAGTCATAAAGGGGGAGAGGGTATTAGTCAAGGCAGGCTCTGATCATGCCAAATGGATTTCAAATTCCATCAGAGTCACCCTTGGATATCCACCCTTATGTGATGATGGCAATGTGGCAGAGTCTGGAATCAATCCTACATACTTTGGAGGAGAGTAGGCTGAAGTAGCTCAAGTGATATACCCTCCACCAGACTTTGACATGATACATCAAGAGATACAGACTATGTATAGTCCTCCTGAGGGAAATCAGAACATTATCATTGAGAAAGTTGTTCAGCCTGTGCCAGAGGCATTACTCAAAGAGCAAGAGGCCTTATTAAAGGAACAAGAGGCTCAATTGTCTAAGAAAAGATTCAGAGAGCAAGCTGAATTAAGGCCTGATTTTGAACAATAGAGCCCCACTTCCAGGAATATCATTTTGACTGCCTGGAAGGCTGCTAAGGACAATATCCTGGATAGAGGCAAATGGTATTCTGAACATGAGTGGAGGAAATATGAGAATAGGCAAGAGGCCATTGTACAATATAGAAGAAAGGCTAAACTGGGAAAGCTACCTCCTAATGCACAGGAGCCTAGCAAGTATTTTCTCAAGCCTTATCATTATTTTGAAAGACAGAAGATAAAGGTTGAAGAGTTGAAAAAGAAAGATCTTAAAGGGAAGAAGTCTGCTGCTGCTGATGACACTAAAGCCCCAGTTCAAGCAAAGATTCAATCTGGAAAGGGGATTGTAATCAAGGAACCAGAGCAGCCTTAGGATAGCATTTTCTTTAGTTTACAAATTGTAATCATTTGTATTAAAATTTTATGTAAACGTTTGACTAATGAAAATGTTGGAATTTGTAAGAACAATATTATATGTTCATCTATTACATTAATTGTTCTGAGCTAATGGTATATACATGTTCTGTTCATGCATGTTTAAGTTTTTTACCCTGTCATATAATATTGTTTTGCATCATACTGAGAATTTGTTATGTATGGTGTATATCATTGACTAAGGGTTATGACTTCTCCAAATAGGGGAAGATTGTTGGGTACATTGGAATATATGTACCTGATTTGAAGAAGCCTCACCCTACTCAATGATATACATCAAGATGTATTTGATGTGCTTTGAGTTTCTTTGTGCAGGTTAAGTAACTGCAGGTTTGCAGGAAAAATTTCTAAGTCCATGTGTCGACACCTAGAAGAAAAGTGTCGACACTTTAGAAGGCTTGTGTCGATACCTAGAGAAGCAGTGTCGACACTTGGAGTAATTGTGTCGACACCAGGAATGCAGAGTCGACACCAGAAGGAAAGTGTCGACACATACAGGCAGTGTCAACACACAATGAATAAATGTCTACATATTCAGTGTCGACACTTAGAAGCAGTGTCGACACTCAGAGAAACTTTGTCGACAGCAAAAGTGTCGACACTAGGAGGCTGTGTCGACACTCAGCAAAACTTCAACAAAGTTCAAGTACAAGTGTCGACACAAAGGAGATGTGTCGACACTCAGCAAAGTCTAAACACATGAAGAATGTGTCGACACAAAGGAGATGTGTCGACACTCAGCAAGTTTCAACACAAGAAGATGTGTCGACACAAAGGAGTTATGTCGACACTTAGCAGAATTCAACTAAGTATTAAAGAAGAAGGACTTATGTCGACACACAGGATCAGTGTCGACACATTCTGAAGAAGCAGTGTCGAGAAGCAGTTTCTACAACACAAGGAGTTGTGTCGACACCATGAAGGCTAGTGTCGACACTTAGTCTACTTGTGTCGACACTTAGTCTATTTGTGTCGACACATAAAGACTATCTGTCTCGACACTTTCAGACAGTGACAGAGATTTCAAGAAGTGACTGGATGACTTGACAGCTGCCATTTCAACCGGTCAACTGCTACTGTCAGAGCTGTCAGAAGATCGTTATAAACCGGATCAGCCGGTCACCATGAAGAAGGCTTATATAAAGGCTTATTCCTTCAACAGAAGGGAGTAATCAAAATAAGAAGAAGCATTCACTGAAGTGAAAAACAACACAACAAGAAGAAGACCTTCAAGTGAAGATCTAAGGAGTTGGAGAGAGAAAGCTCCTTCTAAGAAGACAGCTATTGAACCAGGCTGATAAGAAAGTTTCAGATTGAGATCTGATTCTCAAGTCAGCAGTTGATTGAAGATCATCTACATAGAGATACAACCCTACTATGTTCTAATTCAAGAAGCTTTGAAGAAAGCCAAGGGAGGTTGATCTCTGCAAAGTTCTTTCAATAACTCATCAAAAAGCCAGTCAACTCATCTTTCTCAATCAGAGTTGTGGTAATTAATCTTTGTACTCTTTATTTTCTGTAGGATCCTAAGGGATCTGAGTTGTAAGCCTATATTTATAAAGGCTGAGTGGTAGGGCTTGTGTGTCTGAGTGTAGGAGATACATTTCTCTGAGTGTAGGCCTTGTTGAAGGCTAAGTGTAGGCCTTGTTGAAGGCTGAGTGTAGGTCTTGGTGAAGACTGAGTGGTAGGGCTTTGTGCCTGAGTTGTAGGAGTGGGATCACTCTAAGTTGTAGGAACCTGTTTGGGTTCTAAGCTGTAAGATCTGTGGATCTGAGAAGTAGTGGAGAAGTTAGGCCGAATCTAGTACACTACTAGATAGGCGAAGGGGGAAAGTGGATGTACCCAGACCTTGGGGAACCACTATAAAAGCTGTGTACTCTGTGTGTGACTTATTCTGTGATTGCTGTGTTATATGTGCTGAATTGCTGTAGAGAACTGCATAAACGGGTCTAATAATTCAGTGTTTCTACCTTAAAAGTTAAAAAGATTAAGTGCACCTATTCACCCCCCTTCTAGGTGTTTAGGCACTAGTTCTTTCACCTCTGACCCAAGAATATACATAACAGTCAAAGAAGTGTCATATGTGCTAATGAAAGTATTTGTTCTGGATGCAAATCAGAGAACTCCCAAAGACTATTCAGAAATGACTAAAGATGAGATTATTCTGGCCACTATGGACAAGAGTGCCCAGAATATTATTGTAAGTGCAATTGATGATGCCACATTTCAGAACCTAATACATTGTAAAACCTCAAAAGAAATGTGGGACACACTAATAGTTTACATGGAGGGATCTGAAGAGGTAAGACAAGACAGAAAGTCTTTGTTAAATCAGGAGTATGAAAGCTTCAAACAAGGAAAGTCTGATAGCATTACTGAATGCTACAAGAAATTCTATAGGATTGTTAATGAGTTGATGTCCTATGGAAGAGAATTCAGCAACTATGAGCTGAATGACAAGTTTTTAAGATTCCTGACTAAGGACTGGGATACCAAGATTTGTGTCATTAAGGAAATGGCCAAATTAGCTGATATACCTCCTCCAACTTTGTTTGGAAAACTGTTATCTTATGAGATGCAGTTAATAGTTAGAAAGGAGGAAGAAAAGACTACAAGAGTGGAGCACAAGGAAAGAGCTGTGGCCTTCAAGACTGAAGCCACTAGGAAGTATAGAAGCAAGTCTCCATCTCGACCACAAATAGTTGCTGATACTGCTTCAGAAAATTCAGAGAACCAGAACTCAAACAGCAGTGAAAGTGATGACGATTTTGCTTCCTTTACAAGACAGTTTCAAAAGTTTCTGAAGAAGAAGCAGTGGAGGTCTAAGTCATCCACTTCACAGTCTAAAGATGACTATTATCAGAACAGGAAGTCCTTAAGGAATGACAAAAGAAAGTCCAAGCCAAGTAAAAATACATCCTCAAAGATAGTATGTTATTGTTGCAATAGACAAGCACATATAGTAGCTGACTGTCCAGAAAAGAGGAAAGAGTCAACTGATAAGAAGAAGACTCAGTTCAATGGCAAAAAGGAAAGGTCCTTTGTTGCCAAGAAGGATAAGAGTTTGACTGATCAGTCATCATCAGAAACAAATTCAGAAGTTAAAGCCTATATTGGCTTGTTTGCTGAAGAGGAAGAAGATGAGTTCTTGCAGCTAATGAACTCAATTTATGAGCATGAGGACAATCAGTGCAATGGACTGATGGACTTAACAGAAGGAAACAAGATCCACGATCAGCCTGGACCAAGTAAGGTACAATGTCTTTCAGATTATAGTACTGATTCAGAATCAGATACATCTGCATCAAGTGATGTGGGTGGGTCTGAATCTGAGGGTGATATTCATCAGTTGATGGATGAATATAGAGAAGTATTGCAGGCACTTAAGAAGAGCAAAAATCTGGTCAAAACACTGACAAAGGAAATTGCTAATCTTAAGTTGGCAGCTGCTGATTCAGATAAAGTGTTAGATCAAAAACTGAATGAAATAGCCAGGCTGAAGAACATTACAGTTATTCAGATGGGAATTATTACATTTAAGAATGATCAAATTAAAAATCTGGAGGCTAGACTTCAGAATGAGAGAGAGATTGTTGCAAGTTTTTCTAAACCAAAATCAGTTTTACCTTTGATAGATGAGTTTATTCCTCAAAAGGGTAAGACTGGATTGTGGTTTACAAAACCTGCCAAGACAGTTAGGTCCAAGTCTAAGGGCAAAGCCCCAGCACTTAACAAAAAGCCTGCTGTTGATACTTCAGCCAGGGTTGTACCAAAACAAAGGTGCAACAGGTTTGAGTGCTGGTGTTGTGGCAAGATAGGCCACTTTGCCATAGATTGTTGGCACAATTCAAGTGTCAAGGAGAGTAGCAAACTTCCTGCTAGATGATCTACAGGTAGTTTTGTTAAAGTCAGACTAACCTGCTTCAAGGACCCAAGAATTATTTGGGTTCTAAGGTTAAGTAATCTGTTTTGTAGGTGAGTCCAAGTGGCCATGCCCCTATATGGTACTTGGATAGTGAATGTTCCAGGCACATGACTGGAACTAGGGGGTTGCTAAAGGATTGTACATCTATCAAAGATGGGCCTAAAGTTACCTTTGGTGGTTCAGAAAAAGGGATCATCAAAGGCTTTGGTAACATTTCTTGTAACCAAATTAGAATTACTCAAGTGGCTTATGTAAAGGGTTTGAAACATAACCTCATTAGCATAAGTCAACTGAGTGATTTAGGATATGACATCTCATTTGTCAAGAATGGTTGTCATATCAAAAGGTCAAGTGATCAAAAGATCATTCTGACAGGATATAGGAAGAGAAATGTCTATTGTCTAGACATTATGTGTGAGAACATTGTTTCTCCTATTTGTCTTGTAGCTGATGAGAAAGTCTCACATTGTGTTAAATGGCACAAGAGGCTGGCTCATCTTAACTATAAGACAATTGACCAACTCTTTAGCAAGGAGTTAGTGAGGAATGGTCCTCAGGTTAAGTGTATAAAGGATGGGATATGCTCAGCTTGTCAAAAAGGCAAGCAGACCAAATCCACCTTTCATAGCCTTGAGAACAAAGATGTTGTGAGGTGTCTATACCTCTTTCATATGGATCTTTTTGGTCCTATGCCAGTTCACAGCTAGGTAGGAAGGTCTACACATTTGTGGTAGTTGATGACTACTCAAGGTATTCCCGGTTGTTCTTCCTAAGGAAAAAGTCTGAAACTCCAAGTATCTTGTACTGTTTTGTTAAACAAATTCAGAATGAATTGGACAGTACAGTGGTCAAAATCAGAAGTGACCATGGTACTGAATTTCAGTCTGAATGTATGACAAAACTGTGTGAAGAATTTGGAATTTTTCAGGAATTTTCCTCACCAAGAACACCTCAGCAAAATGGTATTGCTGAAAGGAAAAATAGAACCTTAATAGAGGCTGGTAGAACTCTGTTGAGTGACACATCTCTCCCAGAATATTTCTGGGCTGAGACAGTTAATACTGCATGTCATGTAATCAATAGGGCTACTATCACCAAGAGCCACAAGAAGACCCCCTATGAGATTGTGAAGGGCGGAAAACCAAATCTATCTTATTTCAGGATCTTTGGTTGCAAGTGTTATATCCTTAACAATGGTAAGTCTTATCTAACCAAGTTTGCTGCCAAATCCCAAGAGGGAATCTTTGTTGGGTACAGCAACAACAGTAAGGCTTATAGAATCTATAACTTGATTACTCAAGTTGTAGAAGAGTCAGTTCATGTAGTTTTTGATGAATCAAGGCTCATTAACAATGAATTACCAAGTAGTGTTTGCAGCTCCACAGGTGTAACAGAGAAGATGGACAAGCTTACCTTAACAGAAGATCCTTCTACAAGTCAGTAAGTGGAGGATGGTAGCTGCTATCCAGGGAGAGTACAAGATACTCCTGTTGCTGAAGAAGACCAAGAGGAGCAGCTGAATGAAGAAGCTGAAGGTGTACAACCAGAAGATAGGCTGCCTCCAGCAAATAGGCATTTAAAAGATCATCCAGCCAATCAAATTATTGGAGATCTCAGACAAGGGGTACAAACAAGGAGCAGGAATCTAAGTTCAGTTCTCTACTCCAGCTTTCTATCCCAGGTAGAGCCAAAGAAATTTGAAGAAGCAATCCTAGACCCTTATTGGTTTGAGGTTATGCAAGAGGAGCTGAACCAGTTCAAAAGATGCAAGGTCTGGGAGCTAGTTCCTAAACCAAAGGACCACAACATTATTGGAACTAAGTGGATATTTAGGAACAAGTTGGATGAGAATGGAATTATTATAAACAATAAAGCTAGACTAGTTGCAAAAGGATATAGGCAGGAAGAAGGTATTGATTTTGACAAACCTTTACTCCAGTAGCCAGACTGGAAGTAATAAGGATGTTCCTTGCCTATGCAACATTTCAAGGATTTAAGGTATATCAAATGGATGTTAAGTCAGCTTTTCTGAATGGAAACCTGAAGCAAGAAGTCTATGTAGAGCAGTCATCAGGTTTTGTAGATTCTCTTAAACCTGATTATGTATATAGACTTAGGAAGGCTTTGTATGGGTTAAAACAAGCCCCTAGGGCTTCGTATGAAACTCTGTCTAGTTTCCTCATTGAGAATAAATTCACAAGGGGGAAAATAGATAAGACTCTATTCCTTAGGGAATCCAGAGGCAAGATTATCTTAGTCCAAATATATGTAGGTGACATCATATTTGGGTCTACAGAAAGTAGCCTTTGCAAAAACTTTGCAAAACTAATGCAAGGACAATTTGAAATGAGCAGTATGGGGGAACTTAAGTTTTTCTTGGGTCTCCAAGTTAGACAGACTGAGGATGGTTTATCCATATGCCAGTCTAAGTTCACCCTAAAATTGATAAGGAAGTATGGTATGGAATCATCCACTACCATGAAAACTCCTATGGGGTCAAGCATGTCTCTAAGCAAAGATGATGCAGGGAAACCTGTAGATGAAACTTTATATAGAGGGATAGTTGGCTCCCTACTGTATTTGACTGCTAGTAGACCAGATATCATGTATGCTACATGTGTCTGTGCTAGGTACCAAGCTTGCCCTAAAGAATCTCATTTGACAGCAGTCAAAAGAATTTTGAGATATCTTAAGGGCACTTCTTATCTAGGCCTTTGGTACCCTAGGAATGGAGATTTTGAACTGACAGGTTATTCAGATGCAGACTTTGCAGGCTGCAAGGAAGATAGGAAGAGTACCACAGGAACCTGTCAATTTCTAGGTGTAAGGCTGATATCATGGAGTAGCAAGAAGCAAACCAGTGTGGCTATCTCCAGAGCTTAGTCAGAGTATGTGGCTGTAGGAAGTTGTGTGCTCAACTTCTATGGATTCAACATCAGCTAGAAGATTATGGTATTCAAGTAAGTAGGACACCTTTATTTTGTGATTCTACTAGTGTCATTTCTATTGCAAATAATTCTGTCTCTCATAGTAGGACTAAGAACATAGAAATTAAATACCATTTTCTAAGAGAACATGTGGAAAAAGAAGATATTTCCTTAGAGTATGTTAAGACTGATAATCAGTTAGCTGATATATTTACTAAGCCCTTAGATGAAATCAAATTCAATAAATTTAAAATTGAATTAGGGATGATAAACTTAGAATAGTTTACAAAAATTGGCTAAGTAAAATGGTGTCGACACACAGAGTTATCTGTGTCGACACATAGATGTGGTGTCGACATTTCAGAGAAATGGTGTCGACACATCTAGGAAGTATGTGTCGACACTTTAGAGAATTTGTGTCGACACATACAGTGTAGGTGTCGACACATCCAGGGTGGTGTCGACAATTAGGATTTACACAGAATTAGTCTAGTAGAGTCTCCACTAAGTGTCGAGCTGAGTGGTGTCGACACATATATAAGTGTCAACACATATATTTTGTTGACTATATTTGTGTCGACACATAGTTGTCGAGACATTAGCAGTAAGTGTCGACACTTTTCAACAGTGTCGACACATTTCAAGTATGTTAACGCGCCTTTTCACCTTCAATTGTAGAAAGGTATAAAAAGGATTTCCCCATTGTTTGTCGACGCGCTCATCATAGTTTCGAGACAAACCTTGTGTGTCGACATTTCTCTTCTCTAAATTCAAAATTTCTTCAAACTCTAATGGTGCCCAAGCTAGAAGAGAACATTAACGAAGGATATGAGCTCGTGTGTCACGCCTTTGATGACGCGGAACCCGAAATCAAAGGTGTGGTAACCCTAATTGCCTCGACTGGACTAGAGTATCTTGTATCAGAACCTGTCAAGATCTGGAAGAAGGAGGTCCTTGAATTCTTGAGTGCAGCTTCACTTGATGATACTGGACTCAAGATTAAGTCCAGAGTTCATGGGCCAAAAGTCAAGGTCACACAGAAAAGTCTAAGAAAGGTACTTCAACTACCAAGAACAAAAGAGGAAGAAGATGTATCTGCTTCTAAGACTAGAGAGGCATTAAAATGGTGTGGATTTGACTCTAACCTGAAAATTGGATCAGTTTTCAATAGAAAAGGGATGAACATCCAAGGAAAGTTTCTATCTGAAATAGTAGGAAAAGTAATACTGAGCAAGCCTGGTGGGCATGATAGAATATCTGCTTATATGTTCAGTCTGATGACAAGAATAATTTTCCAGCTTAAGACTGACTGGTCAGTAGTTCTGTTTGATAAGATAAAAGAGAGCCTGAAGAAACCCAATCTGGGAAGAATTCTGAGTCTATACCTAGCTGGAAGTATTCCTGAGGTGATGAATCAAGCTGCTGGTTCAAAGATAAACCACATGAGGAGAATGGATGTCAGAATTTTCTCAAGGTGGGATAGGGTGCTGACAAAGGAACTGCCATCTCCAGAAAAGGAAACACCACAGAAGAAGAAGAAGACATCCATTGTGGCTCAAGAATCCTCCAGCAGCTCGGAAGAGCAAGTGGTCTTTAGTCCTGATGATGAAGAGACTAGAAATGCTGGACAGTCACCAGCAAGACTAGAAGATGCACAGAGGCAGGGGGAGCTACCACCAGCTAGCCCAATTCACCTGGATCCACTCCAGCGGGAGCCTCTACTTGTGGAAGAGCCAACTCCACTAGAGAGTGAAAGGGCTACCCAAACCATTCTAGAGGTAATCACTGAGATTAATCAATTAGATTTCACTATTGAGGATGAAGTTTTGACTGATTCATTACCTGATGTTCATCAGCAAACACAGCTACAACCTCAACCACAAGATGTTGTCATGGAGGACACATCTGTTGCTGATAAAGTGGTTGATGAGATCAGAGATTCTCCAGCCCATCCTCAACAGGAATTTACATTAGAAGAGCTATTCCCTGATCTTGTACAGACAGACCTTGAGAGAGAGATAGTTGTTGTTGAGGGGGAGAAGGTCAATATTGCGGAGGAGCATGTGGAGCATGTAGAGGAAACTGCTAGACAAGAGACTGAGGAGCCAAGAGATGCTAAAGGGCTACCAAGGACTGAGAAGGATTCACATCCTAGTCCTAAGGATAGAGTAGACATAGTCAGCACTTCTGCTTTAGAGGATGAAGGGGCAGCTAGAGCCAAGAAGAGGAAGTTCCAGGTCTTCAAGAGAAGAAGCCAGAACTACAAGAAGGCACTACAGACAATTGCTCTACAGCCTGCCACCACTACTGATTATAGTTCTCTGCTGGTGGCATTGCAAATTAAGATAGATGAGCAAAGGCAGGCTCTAGAGAAATATATGGATGAGAGCCATAAATCCCTTCAATTTGATCTGGCTCAAGACATCAAATCTATAAGATTTGAAATGAATCTCAACAAGAAGGAAATGACTGATTGTTTTCATAAAGGAGGCAATGCAGTGGTCTATCTGGCTACACATCAAGAGAAGATCAAAACACAAGTGGATGATATGGCAGTGAAGCAAGGCTATGTCCTGGAAAACCAGATAAGGATGAATGATAATCTCATTGCTTCACATAATGCCATTGTAACTGAAATGAAAAATATAGCTACTGCACATCCTACAGTAAGTGCAACTGCCAAAGAAGAATTTGATAAGAAATTACTAGAAAGTCTCACTGCTGTGAAAACTGTCATTGAAGATTCTCAGAAGGTAATTACTGACAAGCTTCAAAGGTTAAAAACTTTCTATAAGGATGGAGTTGACTATTTGAATGCTCAAATCAGGTTTCAGAAAGATGATCTGAGGGATCATATAGAGAGAGAAGTCATAAAGGGGAAGAGGGTATTAGTCAAGGCAGGCTCTGATCATGCAAAGTGGACTTCAAACTCCATCAGAGCCACCCTTGGATATCCACCTTTATGTGATGATGACAATGTGGCAGAGTCTGGAATAAATCCTGCATACTTTGGAGGAGAGCAAGCTGAAGTGGCTCAAGTGATATATCCTCCTACAGATTTTGACATGATACATCAGGAGGTACAGTCTATGTATAGTCCTCCTGAGGGTAATCAGAATATCATTCTTGAGAAAGTTGTCCAGCCTGTGCCAGAGTCAATCTTAAAAGAGCAAGAGGCTTTGTTAAAAGAACAAGAGGCCCAATTATCTAAGAAAAGATTCAGAGAGCAAGCTGAATTAAGGCCAGATTTTGAACAATGGAGCCCCACATCTAGGAATATCATCTTGACTGCTTGGAAGGCTGCTAAGGACAATGTCCTGGATATAGGCAAGTGGTATTCTGACCTGGAGTGGAGAAAACATGAGAATAGGCAAGAGGTCATAGTACAATATAGAAGGAAGGCTAAACTGGGAAAGCTACCTCCTAATGCACAGGAGCCTAGCAAGTATTTCCCTAAGCCTTATCACTATTTTGAAAGGCAGGAGATAAAGGCTGAAGAGCTGAAAAAGAAAGATCTCAAAGGGAAGAAGCCTGCTGCTGCTGATGACATTGAAGCTCCAGTTCAAGCAAAGATTCAATCTGGAAAGGGCATTGTAATCAAGGAACCAGAGCAGCCATAGGATAGCATTTTCTTAAGTTTACAATTTATAATCATTTGTTTTTAACTCTATATAAACTTTTGATTAATGAAAATGTTTGGAGTTGTAAGAACAATGTTATATGTTCAATCTATTACATTAAATATTCTGAGATAATTGTTTATACATGTTCTGTTCATACATGTTTAAGTATTTTCCCTGTCATATAATACTGTTTTACATCATACTGAAAATTTGTTATGTATGGTGTATATCATTGACTAAGGTTTATGACTTCTCCAAATAGGGGGAGATTGTTGGGTACATTGGAATATATGTACCTGATTTGAAGAAGCCTCACCCTACTCAATGATATACATCAAGATGTATTTGATGTGCTTTGAGTTTATTTATGCAGGTTAAGTAATTGCAGGGAAAGCATAAAAGTTTCTAAGTCCATGTGTCGACACCTAAAAGAAAAGTGTCGACACTTAAGAAGACTTATATCGACACCCAGAGAAGCTGTGTCGACACTTGGAGTAATTGTGTCGACACCAGGAAGGCAGAGTCGACACCAGAAGGAAAGTGTCGACACATATAGGCAGTGTCGACACACAATGAAGAAATGTCTACATAATCAGTGTCGACACTTAGAATCAGTGTCGACACTCAGAGAAACTTTGTCGACAACAAAAGTGTCGACACTAGGAGGCTGTATCGACACTCAGCAAACTTCAACAAAGTTCAAGTACATGTGTCGACACTAGGAGGTTGTGTCGACACTCAACAAACTTCAACAAAGTTTAAGTACAAGTGTCGGCATAAAGGAGATGTGTCGATACTCAGCAAAGTCTCAACATATGAAGAATGTGTCGACATAAAGGAGATGTGTCGACACTCAGCAAAAGTTTCAACATAGAAGGCATGTGTCGACACAAAGAAGATGTGTCGACACTTAGCAAGTTTCAACACAAGAAGATGTGTCGACACAAAGGAGTTGTGTCGACACTTAGCAGAAATCAACTAAGTATTGAAGAAGAAGGACTTGTGTCAAAACACAGGATCAGTGTCGACACATTCTGAAGAAGCAGTATCGAGAAGCTGTTACAACAACACAAGGAGTTGTGTCGACACCATAAAGGCTAGTGTCGACACTTAGTCTACTTGTGTCGACACTTAGTCTATTTGTGTCGACACATAAAGACTATCTGTCTCGACACTTTCAAACAGTGACAGAGATTTCAAGAAGTGACTGGATGACTTGACTACTGTCATTTCAACCGGTCAACTGCTACTGTCAGAGCTGTCAGAAGGTTGTTAGAAACCGGATCAGCTGGTCACCATGAAGAAAGTTTATATAAAGGCTTATTCCTTCAACAGAAGGGAATCGATCAATGAAGTTAAAAACAACACAACAGGAAGAAGACCTTCAAGAGAAGATCTAAGAAGTTGGAGAGAGAGAGCTCATTTTAAGAAGACCATCTGTTGAACCAGGCTGATAAGTAAGATTCAGATTGAAATCAGAATCTCAAGACAGCAGTTGATTGAAGATCATCTGCATAGAGATACAACCCTACTGTGTTCTAATTCAAGAAGCTTTGAAGAAAGCCAAGGGAGGTTGATCTCTGCCAAGTTCTTCCAAGAACTCATCAAGAAGCCAGTCAACTCATCTCTCTCTTTCAGAGTTGTGGTTATAAACTTTGTAAACATTATTTTCTGTAGGATCCTAAGGGATCTGAGCTGTAAGCCTATTTTATAAAGGCTGAGTGTAGGAGACAGTGTGCTCTGAGTGTAGGTCTTGTTGAAGACTGAGGTAGGGCTGTTGTGCCTGAGTGTAGGCCTTGTTGAAGGCTAAGGTAGGGCTTTTGGGACTGAGTTGTAAGAGTCGGATCACTCTGAGTTGTAGGAACCTATTTGGGGTTCTGAGTTGTAAGATCTGAGGATCTGAGGAGAATTGGAGAAGTTAGGCTGAATCTAGTACACTACTAGATAGGCGAAGGGGGAAAGTGGATGTACCCAGACCTTGGGGAACCACTATAAATCTTGTGTGCACTCTATGAATGTATGCTTGTATGGTTGCTGTGCTGTGATACTTGTAGAATTGCAATTACTGTACTGTATTTCTGCATTTAAAGTTAAAAAGATATAGGTCACCTATTCACCCCCCCCCCCTCTAGGTGATTAGGCACTGTTTCTTTCAGAAGCAGGAGACAAAACTCACTGCATTCCCATCACAGTACCGAGCTGGTGGCTTAACAACTCTCTTTGATCTCCGAAGGGTCTGCTCCTTGCTCACCACCTTCGTTGCTTCTTCAGTCTTAGCTTCATTCTCGGGCATACTTTGAGCAATGCTCCCCCTGCTTCCTGAACTAGAAGCCTCTACCTCAGAGCTTGAAGCAACAGGAGTTGCTGGTGAAACAGCAAGCTCCTCTTCCAAAACTTCAGCAGCCACCTGCTGCGCTTCATCAACCTTGCTCTCTGGTAGATCAACCGAGCCACCTCCATACGATGTCAGTTCATCAAAGACCACGTCTCTTTGTTGGATCCCTAGTTGATTTGGGCTAGGTTCACTAGCTTAGGATGTGACCCAACATGTATAGCCAGAGTCAATTTGTGTCCTAGAGTCTAGGCCAAGTCCTTAGAGTCAACATCAGATGGACCAGCTATCAACAAGACCATCAGATACTCCAGACTTAGAAGAATTCAAGACCAAGTTGAATGAGTTCGACGTTCGTCGAACTCAGGTCGACGAAAGATGTTCTACGCTCGACGATCTTGAGATAATTCTGAGTGCTGAGCTCGGCGATCTTAGTTCTCTGTTCGACAAAGACAGAGTTTTCTTCAACACGCTAAAGTCAGGATAACTTCAGAGTTTTTCTAAGTCCAAATTCAAGCTTTGGTCGACGAACTAGAATCTAAGCTTGACGAACTTGGAGCTCAAGTTCACAACTTCTCAGGTCGATGAATGCAGTACTCTACTCGACGATTTCTGAATTCAGAGGATTTGTCTCGACACTTAGGGCATGTGTCGACACCAGCTTTTGTCGACACCAGAAGATTTGTGTCGACACCAGAAGATTTGAGTCGACACCAAGATCAATTATTCGACACCAAGATCAATCAGTCGACAATAACTTATGTCGACACAGAATATCAGTTATACATAATATTTTGACTAAGTCCACAATCATTCTGCGGTCGATGAATTTGGATCTCTGTTCGACGAATAAAGATTGACAGTGACGATTATCTATTCGACGAACTCTGGATCTCTGGTCGACGAATGAAGATTGTCAGTTAGACGAAGATGGTTGCAGAATTGAAAAGTTTTCCTGGAAGACAAATTATTATTGTCTAGTCGACGAACTCTCTCAAGCTCAGCTCGACGATCTCATCAAGCTCAGCTTGACAAACTCAAGCTCAGCTCGACGAACTCAAGCTCAGCTCGACGAACTCAAACTCAGCTCGACGAATTGTGTTCTCCGTTCGACGATTCCAGACTAGGTCTTCTCCAGTTTCCCGTCCCTTTTCTTGGCGATGATTCCTGAGTATTTAATGCCAGATCTTCTCAGAATGTTACCGTTAGAACGCGCATTGACTATGGATTATTACATGTCGTTTTTCCATGGGACAGTTAGGGAAATCATTGATTGCTGCTTCCTTCCCAGGCCGACTGTAATTACTGCTCAACATTCAAATTTCGAATATTCTTCAGACAGTAAAAAGTCAGAAAAGAAAGGATCAAGAAGCACAACACTAGCAGTGATACATACAGATAAACAGTACTAAGAACAATCATACAGAAATCTAAAGTTCTTTTCTGCAATCAGTCTTGGCCAGAGAACATCATCAAGAAGAAGAAGAACATTCAATTACTAATCAAGAGTCTTCTTCCTTCAACTCTACAGGACAACTTCAGAAGGACAACAATTCTCTATCTGTCAAAGGAGTTCCTGAAGCAATCTCTGGTCCAGGCACTCAAGCTTTCAAGACATGTCACCCTGAAGCAGTGCTCCTGTTTTCCTGATCTCAGGGGGAGCAAATCTATTAACATTAATTCACAGTCTTCTCAGTTGTTATTGAGAAAGAGAAGACACCATCACCTCTCTTCCAACTCCTGTACAGGGTTTTAATTCCCTTCAAAATTATTCCTGGTTGCAAGTCTCCTACCAAAAGACTTGAGGTTTTGGTTTTTGAGCACCTGAACAAAAGCTCATTGGTGTCAGGCACCTGATCAAAAACTTGAGTGGATTCCTACCAGGGTGGTAGAAGAGTGGATGTACCCAGGTTGGGGAACCACTATAAATTTCTTGTGTCATCTGGTCGCCCTCTTTCTTTTGTTTTGGTTGTGTTGCTCTATGATTAGATAGGTTGTTGTGCTTATTTATTTTATTTACTGACCTGTTCACTTAGGAATACAACAAAAGTTGTAAAGTTTTGTAAGAGAGCATAATACTCTATTCACCCCCCCCCCCTCTAGAATATTTCAGATCTACCTTCACTTTCACTCTTGATACAACAAACTTCTTTGTCGAAGGATCCATGTATTTCCATCCCTTATTCTGTTCATCATAGCCAACAAAGATAAGCTTCCTTGCCTTTGCATCAAGCTTTGTCCTTGAAGCATCTGGGACATGCACATAGCAAGTTGATCCAAACACCCGAAGGTGTTCCACACTTGGCTTCTCCTTCAGTAACATCTCAAAGGGAGACTTCATGTTGATCGGGCTGAGCGGCATCCGATTGATGACATAAGAAGCACAAGACATCCCCTCTGCCCAGAAGGACCTAGGAATGTCTTTCGCATGAATCCAGCACTTGCAGGTTTCCGTCAAATGATGGATCTTCTGCTCCGCTACTATGTTTTGTTATGGAGTATGAGCACAAGTAAGCTCTCTTTGGATCTCGTGCTTCCTGCAGAAGTTAGCAAACTCGGAGGAGACAAACTCACCACCGTTGTCTGATCTAAACTTCTTGATCTAAAAGCCAAGCCGGCCCTCCACTAGCTTCTTGAACTCCACAAACACCTAGAAAGCTTCTGACTTCTCTTTCAAGAAATAAACCCAAGTATATCTTGAGTAGTCATCAATCAACACAAGCATGTATCTGCTCCCACCAAGGCTAGCAGTGACGGTTGGTCCCATCAAGTCACCATGGATGCACTCAAATAGTCTCTTGCTCCTCGTTTGTGATTTATCAAACGGAAGGCGATGAGCCTTACCGTACTAACATACCATGCAAACATGACCGTCACCAAAGGAATACAGCTTAGGCAAGCCTCTCACAAGGCTCTTGTTTGTCATAGCTTTCAATTTATCCATTCCTACATGCTCCAGCCTCTCGTGTCATATAGCAGCACTATCGTTTGCCCTCATCCGATCAACATAAGAGTTTGTTGCAAGAACAAACAAGTTCTTAACTCTCCTCCCAACATGAGCAACATCAGTCTTTACCGTTGATATGTTGCGAAGGAACTTCACTTCTGTTGGCCCAAACAGAACGTGATAACCTGCGTCTATCGCATTGGTCACAGAGAAGAGGTTCTTCTTCATGCTCGGTACATGATACACACTCCTTAACGTGAGTGGCCCCTTATCACTACCCAAAGACACAACTCATTCCTTCTCTACTGCATAAACAGTATTATCAGCAGTTATGATAGCTTCGTTACCTGAGTAAGCTTGCAGTGAAGAGAACTTCGACTTGTCTTTGGTGAGGTGATGACTACACCCGGAGTCCACGATCCACTCGTCGTTGAAGTCGACAGCGGACAAAGCACGGACACAAGTGCCCGTCATGAAAGCTTCGCCCCATCCAGCTTCTTCAGTACTCAAGCAAGCTTCCTCCTTGCCTGCAGCATGCCCAGGTTGTAGTTTGACCTTGCAGTCACGCTTGAAGTGTCCCCACTGATGACACATGTAACACTTCAAGTTATTCTTCCAATCCTTCTTAGGAGCAGTGCTCCTCTCTGGCTGATAAGAAGTTGAAGGCTCATTTTCAGCAGCAGTATTCTTCTTCTTCCCTTCCCATCTCTTCTTCTTCTTACCTGTGAACAGCGCTTCACTACCTCCTTCAGAGATAGTAACTCCTGTCATCTATCTTGCCAAACTTTCCTGCGAAGCAAGTAGGTTCTCAAGCTCCAGCAGAGATGGCTGAGTTGCCCAGCCTTGAACAGAAGTTACAAAGGTAACATACTCCTTCTGCAAGCCACAGATTATGTGTCTTTTCAACTTGGCCTCAGAGATGGGCTCATCGGGATCAAGCGATGATATCTCAGCACGCAGGCTCTTCATCTTCAAAAGGAACTTAGAGATAGTTAGGTCGCCTTGAGTTGTCCTAGCCAACTCATTCTCTAGGAACTGTAGCCTCGCCACGTTCTTCCTGTTGAACAACTCATCAATGGTTGCCCAGATATCAGCAGCTGACTCACATCTAATGATGTGATCAAATAGCTCCGGTGAGACAACCCACTTGAGAAAAAACTCTGCCTTTGCATTTGTTTTTCTCCAGAGCCTCACCTGCTCAGCAGTCCCAAAAGCAGTAGTAACCTCCTGCCTGTCGTCACCACCGACGACCTCCCATAGCTCCTCGCCAAGAAGAAAACTCTTCATGAACGACTTCCACTTCTTAAAGTTAGTCGTGGTCAAGAGTTCAATACTCAGACCTCTTGCATAGTTCCCTTCCATTACAGCAACCTTGGTTAAGCTTCCAGAAGCACAGAGCAACAACACAAGTTGATCACAGCTCAAACAACTGAACCTTGCTCTGATACCATGTTGAATTTTCTCAAAGTGTTCAACGAGATAGCCTAATGCCAAATTAATATCCTCAGAACTATCAATATCACACCTTGATCGTGCAGAAACCTGGAAAGCAATCTCAACAACCAATTGCAATCACAGGGGCAAGCAGATCATATATTCTTTTATTTCTTCTTTATAAAGCGAGGTATACATGGCGAGACATGATTTCGCCAGTACACTGGAACACAGGAAAAAATAAGAAAAACAATTCGAACGGACAGAACTGGAGACCGTCGAGACAGCCCAGTCCGCCTAAGTCACCAAGGCAGCTCGAACTGCTACTGTTGCTAGAAGACGAATAGAACACGGTATCCGCAGATACCGCGAGGTCACGCAGACACACCGTTATTCGCTGACTGCTACAAGTCATTGCTGAACTGAAGAACAAACTGCCTAGACCGCCGAGTCCAGCGGACAGGTTATTGAACTTGGAAACATTGAAGTAGAGAAAACTGACAAGCCTTCCAAGCGACCTGCTGAGACCGCCGATTGAAACCGCAAACTTCACTGATGCTGACCGCAGTCAAAGCCAAACTCCTGGCTCCTCAGTGTTAGTCACGCAACCTACAAACAGCAAATAGTTATCTCTGCTCAACCCGCGCAGACAGGAAAAACCAGACCGCAACAATTAACCAAGCCCTCACTTACTGTTCACTCAATTATTGTAGATGTGTCGGGGGGTCTATTTATAGGTGAGGTGACAAGTGTGGTCACCACCCTAGTGAATAGAGTCACCACCCCAACTTGCGCGCTAACACAACCCAGTCTGACAAGTCTGCAAGGACTTGGCCAGACCAATCCTCCAGGCGCCAGGTCAAAAGCCAGTCTGCCACCATGCGAGCACACAGCCAGCCCGCACAATGCAAGCACATCGACAGCCCGCCCAACACAAACATAACGTCAGACCGCCACTCAACACAGAATGCGGACACACCCGCAACTCATGTTGCATCAGTCTGTAATACACCATAACGCGGACATACCACAACACATGTTGTATCAGTCCGCATACTATACATGGATAAAGAGGCAGTCCGCACAGCTCGACAACAATGCCACAGCCTGCAACGAGTCCATGACCAACAGGCAGTCCACTCGGTCAATAGCAGACTCTGTAGACTCTGCGGACACCATGGACTTGTCACAGAAAATGACCAAGTCCAGCAGCCCAACAAGCAAATAGCTCGAGCACGGCGGACATAGAAGACCCAGACCGCCAATCAGTAGGAGAGTCCACCACAAGGATGAAACATCCATCACAATATGGAGAGCTCGGCAAGAACAAAGGCCCATCTCCAAAGCCAGTCCACAAATGCAGACTCCGCGGACGCAATAAACAAGTCCGCCAACACACTGCGGATACAACTTCCAATCCGCCTGATTACCACAAGAGCTGGCTAACTACAAGGCCGCCGATCCAGCTGAGCGCCGCCAACAGACCGTCAACACAGTCCACTCAGGCCGCTCCACTCGATGCCCAAGTTGCAAGACTTCCTTAGCCATACACCATCCAGGCTGCACACCAGACCGCCCAGATCGCAATAGAGGCCGCACAAGACGCTCCATAAGAACAGCCAAGCCACCATCCAAGCCAGGTCCCCCAGGTCGCAACCAGCAGTCCGCCTAGGCAGCGGACTCAGACCGCTCAGGCCGCTCAGACCGCCCGGCCTGCTCCATCACCCATGTTGGGTACATTGGTCAAAATGTACCTGATTTGAAGAAGCCTCACCCAACTCAATGATATACATCAAAATGTATTTGATGTATTTTGAGTTACATGTACAGGTTAAGTATTTGCAGGAAATGATGAAAAAGTTTCTAAGTCCATGTGTCGACACCCAGAGGGAAAGTGTCGACACTTAAGAAAACTTGTGTCGACACCCAGGCAAGCAGTGTCGACACTTGGAGTCATTGTGTCGACACCAGGGATGCTGAGTCGACACCAGATAGAAAGTGTCGACACAAGGAGCTGTGTCGACACTCAGTGAAGAAAAGACTGTGAAGCTGTGTCGATACTTAACAGTTGTGTCGACACCCAGTGAAGTTGTGTCTGCATCAGAAAGTGTCGACACTTGGAGCTGTGTCGACACTCGGCAAAAGTCTGCAGAGACTATGTACAAGTGTCGACACCCAGAATAATGTGTCGACACTCAACAGAAGAGTCAACACATGAAGTAAGTGTCGACACCCAAAACAATGTGTCGACACTTAGCAGAAGAGTCAGCACTGGAAGTAAGTGTCGACACCCAGAACAATGTGTCGACACTTAGCTGAAGACTCAACACTTGAAGAAAGTGTCGACACAAGGAGCTGTGTCGACACTTAGCAAAGAACAGCAAAGTTTAACAAAATATTCTAAGTACAAGTGTCGACACTAAGGAATTGTGTCGACACACAGCCAGAGTCTCGACTGTAGAAGAAAGTGTCGACACCCAGAGCAATGTGTCGACACTCAACAAGTACCAACACTGAAGACATGTGTCAACACCAAGAAGCAGTGTCGACACTTAACAGATTCAACACATGAAGATGTGTCGACACAAAAGTGTTGTGTCGACACTTAGAAGAATTCAGCAAAATACTGAAGTACAAGTACTTGTGTCGACACTCAATTTCAGTATCGACACATGAAAAAGAAGTAGTGTCGAGATACAAAATCTACAACACAAGGAGTTGTGTCGACACCTTGTAGACTAGTGTCGACACTTAGACAACATGTGTCGACACTTGGTCTATAAGTGTCGACACTTAAAGACAGAAAGTCTCGACACTTTCAGACAGTTAGAGAATTTTCAAGAACTGACTGGATGACTTGACAGCTGTCATTCCAGTCGGTCTACAGTACCTGTCAAAGTTGTCAGAATTCAGTTATGGACCGGACCAGCCGGTTATCATGAAGAAGGCCTATAAATAGGCATATGCTGTCTACAGAAGAAGTAGTTAAAAATGGGTTGTTCAAATTATTGATCAAGTATTCAACAAAGAAGATCTAGCTATTCCTTGAAGAATTAAGTGCAGATCTAAGAAGTTGGAGAGAGAGCTCCATCCAAGAAATCAGCTGTTGGAACCCAGCTGAGAAGAAGGATTCAGATTAGTCTTAATCTTAAGAAGTAGAGATCAAGGATCAACTGCAGAAGGAGTCAATCTTATTGTGTTCTACTTTCAAGAAGCTTTGAAGAAAAGCCAAGTCAGATTGATTTCAGCTGAGTTCTTCCAAGAACTCATCAAGAATCTCACAACTTATCTCTCTTTTATCTAAGTTGTTGAGTTTATACATTTTGTATTCATTATAACTTGTAGAATCCTTTGGATCTGAGATTGTAAGCCTGCATTTATAAAGGCTGAGGGTAGGAGAGTTAAATCTCTGAGTGTAGGCCTTGGTGGTTGAGTGTAGGCCTTGGTGGCTGAGTGTAGGCCTTTATGGCTGAGTGTAGGCTTTGTGGAAAAGCTGAGTTGTAGGGCCTTGGGCCTGAGGTGTAGGAGCCTGTTTTGGGTTCTGAGTTAGTGGAGAAGTTTGGTCGAATCTAGTACACTGCTAGATAGGCGAAGGGGGAAAGTGGATGTACCCAAAGCTTGGGGAACCACTATAAATCTATGTGTCTACTGTGTGTTTGTGGATTGCTGTGATTGGTGAATGTGTGCTGTGATAGATTAGATATAATTCTGTGATATTATCTGTTTGCTGCCTAAAAAAGTTAAAAAGATTCAAGTCACCTATTCACCCCCCCCCCCTCTAGGTGTTTAGGTACTATATCTTTCAAGTGGTATCAAAGCGAGGTTCCTCAAAAAGGACTAACAGTCTGAGGAGATCCTGATTGGCAGTTTCAGTCTAAGTCAAATTATAGATTCAAGAAAATCAAGAACCATGGGTTCCAGAGATAATCACAAGGAATTGGGATCCATGAAATTACCTATATGTAGGAAAGAGATTTTTGGGATCTGGAAGGAAAGGGTAAGGCTGTTTATGGAAGCCTCAGACCCTAGGATTTATATCACAGTCAAAGAGGGGCCATATGTGCCTATGAAGATATCAGTTCTAGATGCAAATCAGAGAACACCAAAGGATTTCTCTGAAATGACAAAGGATGAGATTGTCCTAGCCACCATAGACAAAAGGGCTCAAAACATTATAGTGAGTGCCATAGATGATGCAACTTTTCAGAATCTTATACACTATAAGACAGCCAAAGAGATGTGGGATACTCTTATTGTGTATATGGAGGGTTCTGAAGAAGTAAGGCAAGACAGAAAATCCTTGCTAAATCAAGAGTATGAAAGTTTTAGACAAGGAAAGGGTGATAGCATAACTAAGTGCTATAAGAAGTTCTATAGGATAGTGAATGAACTCATGTCTTATGGAAGAGAGTTCAGTAATTATGAACTCAATGACAAGTTTCTAAGGTCCCTAACTAAAGATTGGGACACCAAGATCTGTGTCATTAGAGAAATGGCTAAGTTGGGAGAAATTCCTCCACCTACACTGTTTGGCAAATTGTTGTCATATGAAATGCAGTTGACAGTGAGGAAAGAGGAGGAGAAATCAACAAGAAATGAACATAAGGAAAGAACAGTAGCTTTCAAGATAGAAGCCCCCAGAAAGTACAGGAGTAAGTCACCAACTCCACCTCCAAAGGTTGCTGAATCAGAGTCAGATGAGTCTGTCAGCGCAAAGTCTGAAAGCAGTGAAAGTGATGAAGACTTTGCTGCCTTCACTAGACATTTTCAGAAGTTCTTAAAGAAGAAACAGTGGAGGTCAAGGCCTTCTACTTCACAGGGAAAAGAAGACTTTTATCAGAATAAAAAGGCTTCAAAGAAGGATAGGAAGAGGACTAAATCTAGTAAGGCAACTGTTTCAAAAATAGTGTGTTATTGCTGCAATAGACAAGGTCATGTTATTGCAGATTATCCAGAAAAGAGAAAGGAGTCTGGTGACAGGAAGAAGACTCATTTCAAAGGCAAGAAAGAGAAGTTTTTTGTTGCCAAAAAGGAGAAGACTCTGTCAGATATTTCTTCTTTAGAAACTGAGTCGGATGCTGAGGCATACATAGGGATGTTTGCTGAAGAAGAAGAAGAAGAGTTCATGCAGATTATGGAGTCTATATATGAACAAGAAGACAGTCAATGCTAAGGACTGATGGCATTGACTGAAAATGATAAAATCCTGGAGCAGCCAGGACCCAGTAAGGTACAAAGTTCAACTTTAAGTTCAGTTTCTTGTTCCAGTACAGAATCAAATTCATCATCATCAAATGATGAGAGTGCATCTGAGTCTGAAGAAGATATTCATCAGCTGATAGATGAATATAAAGTACTGTTGCAAGCTTATAAGAAGAGCAAGTCCCTAGCCAAAAGTCAGGCAAAGGAAATTGCTGATCTCAAAGCTGCTGCAACAGATTCTGAGAAGTTATTTGATCAAAAGCTTAATGAGATAGCCAGACTAAAGCACATAATAGTGATTCAGATGGGAACTATATCATTTAAAAATGATCAAATCAAGAGTCTGGAGATTAATCTTCAGAAGGAGAGAGAGCTTGTTGCTAGGTTTTCTAAACCTAAGTCAGTGTTACCCATAATTGATGAATTTGTTCATCACAAGGGTAAAGCTGGACTGGGATTTACTAGACCTGCAAGGACTGAGCAGTCCAAGTCCAAGTCCAATGGCAAAGCCCTAACACTCAACAAGTCAGTTGTAGATAAGACAGCAAAGACAGTACCTAAGCAAAGGTACAATAAGTTTGAATGTTGGTGCTGTGGCAAGGTTGGCCATTTTGCAATGGACTGTTGGCACAATGCTAGTGCCAAAGTGAGTAACAAACTACCTGTTGGAAAGCCTGCAGGTAGCTTTGTCAGGTTGCAAACTAACAAATACCAAGGACCCAAGAATACTTTGGGTTCTAAGGTTCATTAATCTGTTTTGCAGGTGAGTCCAAGTTGTCATGCCCCAATATATTACTTGGATAGTGGATGTTCCAGACATATGACTGGAACAAAGGGATTACTAAGGGACTACATTCCAATCAAAGATGGTCCAAAAGTCACCTTTGGTGGTTCTGAAAAAGGAATCATCAAAGGGTTTGGTAACATTTCTAGTAACTTAGTTACCATTACTCAAGTGGCTTATGTTAAAGGGTTGAAACACAACCTAATAAGTATAAGTCAATTAAGTGATGTAGGGTATGACATCTCATTTGTTAAAAATGGTTGTCATATCAAGAGGTCAACTAATCAAGAGATCATTTTGACTGGTTATAGGAAAAGGAATGTCTATTGCTTAGACATTATGGTTGAGAACAATGGTTCTCCAGTGTGTCTTGTAGCTGATGAGACAGTCTCTCATTGTGTCAAATGGCACAAGAGGCTTGCCCATCTTAATTATAAGACTATTAGCAAACTCTTTAGCAAAGAGTTAGTGAGGAATGGTCATCAAGTTAAGTGTGTTAAAGATGGTATTTGCTCAGCTTGTCAAAAGGGCAAGCAGACTAGATCCACCTTTAGAAGCATAGAAAACAAAGATGATGTGAGGTGTTTATACCTCTTGCATATGGATCTCTTTGGTCCAATGCCAGTTCATAGCCTAGGTAGGAAGGTCTATACCTTTGTAGTTGTAGATGACTACTCAAGGTTTTCCTGGGTGTTCTTCTTAAGACAGAAATCTAAAACACCTAGTGTCTTCCATAGCTTTGTCAAGCAAATTCAGAATGAACTAGACAGTACAGTGGTCAAGATTAGAAGTGACCATGGTACTGAATTTCAGTCTGATAGCATGACAAAACTATGTGAAGAATTTGGTATATTTCAAGAATTTTCTTCACCTAGAACACCTCAGCAAAATGGCATTGCTCAGAGGAAGAATAGGACCTTGATTGAGGCTGGTGGGACCCTATTAAGTGATACATCACTACCAGAATATTTCTGGGCTGAAGCAGTTAATACTGCATGTCATGTTATAAATAGGGCTACCATCACTAAAAGCCTCAACAAGACCCCCTATGAAGTTGTGAAAGGCAGGAAACCAAACCTATCCTACTTCAGGATCTTTGGTTGCAAGTGCTTCATACTTAACAATGGTAAGTCTTACTTAACTAAGTTTGCTGCCAAGTCCCAAGAGGGAATTTTTGTTGGGTACAGCAATAACAGTAAGGCTTATAGAGTCTACAACTTGTCTACACAAGTTGTAGAAGAATCTATACATGTAGTATTTGATGAGATTAAACTTATTAACAATGAGTTGTCTAGTAGTGCATGCAGCCCCACAGGTTTAACAAAGAAGATGGACAAGCTCACTATAGAAGAAGATAGTGGCTGCTGTCCAGGGGAGAACTACATGTACCAATTGCTGATGAAGTTCAAGGAGTACAGCATGATGGAGATGTTGAAGAGGTTCAACCAGAAGTCAGGATGCCACCAGCCAATAGGCATCTTAGAGATCATCCAGTAGAGCAGATTATTGGAGATCTAAGACAAGGGGTACAAACAAGGAGCAGAAACCTGAATGCAGCAATCTACTCCAGTTTCCTATCCCAAGTTGAACCTAAGAAGTTTGAAGAAGCCATCAAAGACCCACTTTGGATTGAGGCTATGCAAGAAGAACTCAATCAGTTCAAGAGATGCAAGGTCTGGGAGCTTGTTCCTAAACCTAAAGACCACAATATAATTGGAACCAAGTGGATCTATAGGAACAAGATGGATGAACAAGGAGTCATCATTAAGAACAAAGCAAGACTAGTTGCTAAAGGATATAGGCAGGAAGAAGGTATTGATTTTGATCAAACCTTTGCTCCAGTAGCCAGACTGGAAGCCATAAGAATGTTCCTGGCCTATGCAACTTTTCAAGGATTCAAAGTTTACCAAATGGATGTCAAGTCAGCATTTCTAAATGGTAATCTTAAAGAAGAAGTCTATGTGGAACAACCCTCAGGTTTTGTTGATTCAACTCTACCTAATCATGTCTATAGACTTAGGAAAGCTTTATATGGGTTAAAGCAAGCCCCTAGGGCTTGGTATGAAACCCTGTCTAGTTTTCTCATTGAGAATAAGTTCTCAAGGGGGAAAATAGATAAGACTCTATTCCTTAGGGAATCTAGAGGCAAAGTAATACTAGTCCAAATATATGTAGATGACATTATATTTGGGTCTACTGAAAGTAGCCTTTGCAAAAAGTTTGCAAAGCTAATGCAAGGTCAATATGAGATGAGTAGTATGGGAGAGCTAAAGTTCTTCTTGGGTCTCCAAGTAAGACAGACTGAGAGTGGTTTATCCATATGCCAGTCCAAGTTCACCCTAGAACTCATAAGGAAGTATGGTATGGATTCATCCAGCACCATGAAGACTCCTATGGGGACAAGTATGTCTCTTAGCAAGGATGATGCAGGGAAACCTGTAGATGAAACCTTGTATAGAGGGATAGTTGGCTCCCTATTATACTTGACTGCAAGTAGACCAGATATCATGTATGCTACATGTGTCTGTGCAAGGTATCAAGCCTACCCTAAAGAGTCTCATTTGACAGCAGTCAAAAGAATATTGAGATATCTAAAGGGCACTCCTTATTTAGGCCTCTGGTACCCTAAGAATGGGGATTTTGATCTAACAGGTTATTCAGATGCAGACTTTGCAGGATGCAAAGAAGATAGAAAAAGCACTTCTGGAACCTGTCAATTCCTAGGTGAAGACTGATTTCTTGGAGTAGCAAAAAGCAAACAAGTGTGGCTATCTCCACTGCAGAATCAGAGTATGTGGCTGCAGGAAGTTGTTGTGCTCAACTTCTTTGGATACAACATCAGCTAGAGGACTATGGAATTCAGGTAAGTAGAACTCCACTCTTCTGTGATTCTACTAGTGCTATTTCAATAGCTAATAATCCTGTATCGCATAGTAGAACAAAACATATTGAAATTAAATATCATTTTCTTAGGGAGCATGTAGAAAGAGAAGATATTTTACTTGAATATGTTAAAACAGATGAACAACTAGCTGATATGTATACTAAGCCCCTAGAAGAAGCTAAGTTCAATAGGTTTAAGATTGAACTAGGAATGATAAACTTAGAGTAAGTTTATAGTATTGAAATTGGCTAAGTAAAAAGGTGTCGACACATAGAGATTTCTGTGTCGACACAGATAGTAGGTGTCGACACTTCAGGGAAAAGGTGTCGACACATCTAGGAAGTTGGTGTCGACACTTCAGAATAATAGTGTCGACACATGACAAGTAGGTGTCGACACAACCAAGGTGGTGTCGACACTTAGTGTTTACTCAGTATTTTCTAAGTAAAGTCTCGACTAAATGTCGAGTAAAGTGGTGTCGACACATAAACAGTGTCGACACATATAATCTGTTGACTAAACTTGTGTCGACACATATGTGTCGAGACATTATAAGTCAGTGTCGACACTTATTGCCAGTGTCGACACAATTTAAGTTGGCTGCCCGCCTTTTCATCTTCAAAAGTCGAAAGGTATAAATAGGGTTTTGCCTTAGTCTGTCGACACACTTTCAAAAGTTTCGAGACCAAAACTTCTGTGTCGACATCTCTCTTCTCTCAAGTCAAATTCTTCAACCCTAATGGCGCCAAAGCTTGAGGAGAACGTCAACGAAGGATACGAGCTGGTGCGCGACGCATTTGTTGATGTTGACCAGGAAATCACGAACGTGATAACCCTAGTGGCCGACTCAGGATTAGAATATCTTGTTTCAGAGCCAACAAAGATCTGGAAAAAGGAAGTCTTGGAATTCCTAAATGGAGCTAAGATAGATGAAACTGGATTCAAGATCAAATCCAGGGTTCATGGTGAGAAGGTGAAGGTTTCACCTAAGAGCTTGAGGAAGATTCTACAGCTGCCAAGAACTAAAGAAGAAGATGAGGTTACTGCTTCAAAGATCAGGGAAGCTCTAACATGGTGTGGTCTAGATTCTACAATGAAAATAGGATCTGTGTTTAACAGGAAGGGAATGAATAGCCAAGGGAAATTCCTCTTTGAAATAGTTGGCAAAGTAATCCTCAGTAAGCCTGGAGGGCATGATAGAGTATCAGCCCTTATGTTCAGTATAATGACAAGGATCATCTTCACTTTGCAAACAGATTGGTCTGTTATAGTGTTTGAGAAAATCAAGGAAAGCCTAAAGAAGCCCAACCTGGGCAGAATCATAAGTCTATACCTAGCTGGTACCATACCTGAAGTTATGGATCAGGCTGCTGGAAGTAAAATAAATCATATGAGGAAAATGAATCTAAGGATATTTTTCAGATGGGACAGGGTGTTGTCTAAGGAGTTGCCTACCCCTGAGAAGAAAGTTCCTGAGAAAGAATCACCTCCAAATAAGAAGAGGAAAGTTGCCCCAGTGGCTCAAGTTCCATCAAGCAGCTCTGATAGTGAAGAACAAGTGGTCTTCACACCTGATGAAGAAGACATAGGAACTGCTGTGAAGTCTCCAGCACAACAAGTAGATGTTGAGATCCAGGGGGAGCTACCTCAAGCTACCCCCATACACAAGGATCACCTCCAGGGGGAGCCACTAGTTGTAGAAGAGCCCACTCCTCTTGAAAGTGAGCAAGCTACAACTACAATTCTAGAGGTAATTACTGAGCTTAATGCTTTGGTTTTTCCTATAGAAGATACTGATTTGTCTGATGTTTATCAGCAATCACTGACAGATAGTCAAGTTCCAGATTGAAAGTGCAACTAGATCTGATATACTCTAGAGGGGGGTGAATAGAGTATATGGTGCTTTAAAAGCTTTTACAAACTTTTACAACAATTGTTGTAATATGTGTGAGCAGGGAAGCAGAAATAAATCTAATCACAGCACTAAGCTATGCAAAAACTAAGCACAGAAAAATCAAGGCCAGAAACAAAAAGAAAGCAAGCCAAAACCAGATGACACAAGGGAATATAGTGGTTCCCCAAACTTGGGTACATCCACTCTTCTACCACCCTAGGTAGGAATCCACTGCAGGATGAGTTGATCAGGTGTCCTGGGCACCAATGAGCTTTTGATAAGGTGCTCAAAAACCAAAGCAGATTTTTTGATCAGGTGTCTTGCCACCAATGAGCTTTTGACAAGGTGCTCAAAAACCAGGTTCAAACTTTTGAAGGGAGTTTGAAAAATCCTTTACAGAGTGGGGGTGAGAGAGTGATGGCAGTCTTCTCTTTCTCAAACAACTGAGAAGACTATGTGGATTGTTGTCAAAGCTCCCCCTGAATCCTTGAAATCTTCAGGAAGAAAAGCTTTGCTGAGGGTGATAGGCCTTCAAAGGTTGAACTCCAGCAATGGATGATTTCAGCAATAGCTGAAATGTTGAATGTCTGGAGTCAGGAAATATGTTGGCCTTGAACACTTTGAAAACTACAGAGATCTGAAGATTTGAGAAAACTTGATCTCCTTTGATGAGTGTTCTTGAGAATTCTTTGTGACAGAAGATTTTGAATGAGTCTCTGTAATCTGTATTGTGTGTGCTCTATTTCTTGTTCTGCTTAGAGATTCAAAAACATTCTCTCTTTTATTCTCTGGTCCTGAATAGAATATTATTCTCTGTCAAAAATAGTCGTTGGTCTGCATTGATTGCATCCTTAATTGCATAATCTCTTTTTGAGGAAAGTCCACAGAATTATTCCTTGAAAAGTCCCTTGAAACTTGGTCCAGAATTAAATGAAAACGGCTAGCAAATCTCTGAATTAATTGCAGAATAACTCCTAACTGATTTGAATTTGAATTCTGGAAGTTATCTGAAATCGTCGAACTGAGCTCTGCTATCGTCGAGCTGAGCTCAGCGATCTGAAAACACACAGCAGCAAGAAAATCGTCGATCTGAGCTCAAAGATCGTCGAACTGAGCTCAGAGATAAAGATCTAATGCAGAGTCAAAATCGTCAACCTGAGCTCACCGATCGTCGAATGGAGTTCGACGATATTATGAAGTTGAGCTCAGCGATCGTCGAATGGAGTTCGACGATCTGTCGAAGTTGAGCTAGACGATCGTCGACCGGAGTTCGACGAATCGTCGTGCTGAGCTCGACGATATGACTTAGTCTCCAGACAGAAAAACTTGGTCTTCAGGGCAGCTTCCAAACCTAGACTTATAACCCTTAGACTCAATTCTAATTGACCTTTTAAGCTATACAGGAGGTCAAGCAAAGGTTCCTAGAGACATAGTGATCCTGACCCAAATTAGTAATAGGGTGTTCCAACAATCTCCCCCTATTTGGGTTAGGATTACTATTTACAGACTTTGGAAAAATTTAAATAACAACATACAATCAAAAACACAGAAAAGAAACAGCTAGATATTGCAGAAACATCACAGATATATATATATATATATATGGCATCCAGATAATCAGAAATTCAGAAATTGCCACCTTACAAAGTCACTTCTTCTCTTTGCCTTTAACCATTTTGATTTCTCTGTTAGGGTTTAGGGCTTCTTTGTTGGACCTGGTGTCATCTGCTGCACCCAAATAAGTTTGCTTTGTAGGCCTGGGAACCACAGCAGCAGGATACAATTCCATATATCTGTCAGCATCAAAGAATTTACTGGAAGCATATCTTTCTAGTTCTTTCTGTCTTTGCTCAGACATTGTAGAAATGTTGGAAGAATCCAATCCTTGTTATCTGGCCTTCTTAATCTGATCTAGTACAGCCAATTCTTTTAACCTGGCAGTCCAAGCAGCTGGGTTATTTTCAGGGTCCTCATAAGGTACAGGTGGCTCATACCTGTTGGAAGGATTGTCTTGAGGAGGCCTGACAGACACATTCTCTTTCAGCTTATAGGGGAAAGGACCTGAAGATGTATCAGATGAAGCATGTCCTCCCCTAGAATATGGGTGCTGCCTGGAGTACCCTTTAGAATATACTTGAAAATCTCTCTGATTACCCCTGTATCCTCCTCTCCTAGAATATGAACCCCTAGATTGGCTTTCCCTTTGGTAGGATCTGGCATGGGGTTGATAGGGAGCCTGGCTTCTAGCTGGGGGTTGGCTTGCAGAGCTTCCACCTGCACCTGCATCAGGAGGAGGTGGTGGAGGAGGATGAGGGTGTTGTAATTGGGAAGAGCCCTTCTCATATTTTCTCTTTTTCTTCATGGCTTTCAGCTGGTTTTTAGAATATTGCATCCAATATTCAGTGATATGGCAATTATGCAGAATGTGGTAAGGAATGTCATTGTTATCTTTGACTTTTGCAGGAGGAACCCTTTTCATTGCCTTGCTCCTTGCCTTCCTTTTCCTGGCAATAGTAGCAGAAGAATCATCAGAGTCTGTTTTGAACTCATCAGATTCAGAACTCTGGTCATCATATAGAGCATCTATTCTCTTCATCAAGTCTTTCTTCAGCTGAACAGAGGCAGATGAGGCAGAAGCAACAACAGCAGCAGCAGGAGTGGTGACAGCAGCAGTAACATTCTCACTTACAGCAGAAACAACAGATTCACTCTCAACAGCAGATTCACTAACAGCCACAGAAGCTGGAGAGGTGATAGCAGCAACAACTTCATTGATAACAGCAGTAACATCATCAAAATCTGCAGCAGGCTCAATTTCAGTGGCCTCTGACATCAGAAAGTCCTTGGATATTGGCTCAGCATAATCAGTTGGAACTTCAGCATCCATATTAACAATCTCAGTAGCAGTATCAACAATCCTTTCTTCAGTAGAGGCAGCAGCAGCAACATCTCCAGTAGCAGCAATTACTGAATGTACAAAAGAAGAGATAATGCTAGGGTCACAGCAAGAGAAAGGCACCAGTGCCTTGGATAAGTCTTCTGGGAGCTGGACAGCATTACTCTCTGGCAGATAGCTGAAGTAGGCAGAGTCAAAAGCAGAAAGCAAAGACCTTAGTTCTATTGCAAGAACTGCAGTAGGAGGCACAGCAACAGCAGCAGCAAGAGGAGGAGCAGCAGAAGAAGCAGAAACAGCAGCAACAACAACAATAAGGCTTTCTTCATGTGGCATCTCCCCCTGCCTAGATGCAGAGATATCTGGATCAAGGCACACTGCTGTGGGTGCTGCCTGAGGGAAGAAGGAGGAGAGCCTGGCAGATAGAGCTGTCACTGACTGGTGTAGAGGAGCTAAGGAGGTCTCTAACAGGAGAGAGAGCCTGGGGGCAATCAGCTCATACAGCCTGTCAGCTAGGGCTGAGAGGTCTACTTGCTCAACAGCTGGAGCAGAGGTAGATGGAATAGGAGTAGCTGAAGATTCTGGAAGTGGAGGGATGGATAGTGGTGGAATGGATGGCTGAGGTGTTGGGATGGTGGATATGGAGGACAGGGGAATGGATATGGATGGGGTGAAAGTTGGTTGAGCAATGATGTGGTGTAGGAGATCTTGGAATGAAGTGGAGGAGGAAGGTAATTCAGGAGGAGAGGATGGGGAATCATCCATATAGGAGTCATCCAGGAGGGTGAAGGATGGAATGGATGGTGAAGAGGTGATATCTGGTGGAGGGTATGAGAACAGAGGGTGGAATTGGTCATTTGGTGGAGGTAGAATGGGTGCTGGAGATGGAGTTGATGTTGGAGATGGGCTGGATATGGTAATGGGGGATGGAGCTGGAATGGTGGATGGTAGGGGCAGGGATGGAATTGGAGGAGGAGAAGAGGCAGCAACAGCAGCAGCCAGGTCATCTGCAGGGGAAGAGACCTGTGGGAGAGTGACTCCTTGAGTCCTTGTGCCTGAAGGAGCACTTGAGGAGGGCCTGCTAGGCTTGCTTATTTGTCTGTCCCACTTGCCAAAGAGGGCACATGTAAGTCTCTTGGAGGCATTTATGTGAACTCCAGAGGAGACCAGCAAGGCAGGGCACCTGGTCTGTAGAAAAACTCCAAGAATCCTTCCAAAATTAACAAAGCTCTTGTTTATTTTCTTTTTGATTAGGTCAAAGAAGACCTCTCCCCAGTTCAAATTTTTCTTATCCACCAGAGCTCCCATGATATAGAGCTGATGTCTGGATATAGTGTCATGAGCAGAGTGCTTTGCAAGCAGCACTTTCCCTACCACATCTGTCAGGAACCTGTATTCAACAGACAGATTCCTCTTGAATAGCTTGCTAGGGTTTCCCTCTGGATGACCCATCCTGGCAAGCAGGTCAGAAAATTCTTCTCCTGATAACTCAGCAATATCTTCTCCATTTCTCAGTCCAAAAACCTCTGTTAAAACTATGGGGGTCAAGGGTACCTGATTTCCAGCAATAGACCCAACTATTGTAGAGTTGTCTTGATTATGAGCAGTATAGACCCATTCTTTGATTTCATCTGAAGACAGCTTGATTCTGGTGGTCATGAGGGCAGACAGATTTTGATCCTTGAACAAACTCAGTATGTCTTGGAAAATCTGGTCGGTGGTGCTGAATGATTCTATATCAATGTCAAACCCGGCGTCAAACTTCAGTGCAGCTAGGACAGAAATGGACACAGCCATTGTACCTGCAAAAACTCAACAAACAAAACGACCAAGCGTAGAACTGTTTGGAGGGAAAGAAAATCCTGCAGAGAAATCGAAAGCGCAAAAGAGAACGACGGCGAAAGAAGAGTTTTATATTAGGGTTCGACGCAGAATTGGAAAGATCGTTGAACTCAGTTCGACGATCGAGGCTTCTAAAGGAATCTAAAGAGTCTTCAACATCATCGATCTCCGTTCGACGATCTTGGAGAGCGTCGAGCTCCGTTTGACGATCGTTCAGAGAACAAAATCGTCGAGCGCCGTTCGACGATCGTTGACCGGAAGAGATAGTTCATACTATCTGAGAGGTGCTGAACTCAGTTCGACGATTTTGGAAATCGTCGATCTCCGTTCGACGATCTTAGGGGAAATCGTCGAGCGCAGTTTAGAGATCAGAAAAATTCTAGACACTAAGAAAAATTAGAGAGTTTGCCTAGAATTGGTCAATTTTTAGCTTTCAAAATCTTGGATATTATTTAAGGCTTCCTCCATCTAACATTCCTAACTGATTTAGGAAGAAGGTGTGTTTCTTTTCATCCAAGGGCTTGGTGAAAATATCTCCCCTTTACAAATCAGTTGGGATATATTGTAATTCAATTTTATTCTTTTCAACATTATCCCTTAAGAAATGATGCCTAATCTCTATGTGTTTTGTCCTACTATGGAGGACTGGATTTTGAGCTATTGAAATAGCACTTGTGTTATCACAAAAGATTTTAGACTTCTCTAAGTTGTAACCATAGTATAGGAGTTGATTTTGGATCCACAAGATTTGTGAACAACAACTGCCTGCAGCCATATATTCAGCTTCAGCAGTTGAAGTTGACATAGATGTTTGTTTCTTACAAAACCAAGAGACAAGTCTGTCACCAAGGAACTGACAAGTTCCACTGGTGCTTTTCCTGTCAATTCTGCATCCAGCATAATCAATATCTGAGAATCCAGTTAACTCAAATGCTGAATCTTTTGGATACCAGAGACCTAGATTTGGACAACTTTTAACATACCTGAGAATCCTCTTTACTAATGTTAGGTGTGACTCTCTAGGGCTTACTTGGAACCTAGCACATATACATGTAGCAAACATTATATCTGGTCTACTAGCTGTAAGGTACAGTAAAGAGCCAATCATTGCTCTATATGTTGTCTGATCAACATGTTTTCCATGTTCATCAGCATCCAATACAGCATTAGTAGGCATGGGTGTTTTCATACAAGATGCCTCAGACATACCAAATTTCTTAACCAGTTCATTTGCATATTTGGTTTGAGAAATAAAGATGTCTTCAGCATGTTGTTTGACTTGCAATCCTAGGAAGAAGGATAGCTCACCCATGCTACTCATCTCAAATTTAGAATGCATTAGGTTAGAAAACCTTATGCACAATTTGGAGTCAGTAGAACCAAAAATGATATCGTCTACATAAATTTGTACTAGTAGGGTATGGGACTTATGGGTTCTAATAAAAAGAGTTTGGTCTACTCTACCCCTTATAAAACCATTTTCCAAAAGAAAGCATGTTAGGGTCTCATACCATGCTCTGGGAGCTTGCTTGAGACCATATAATGCTTTATTTAATCTAAAAACATAATCAGGATAAGTTGGAGAGATAAAACCTGGAGGTTGTCTGACATAGACTTCCTCTTTGATGTCTCCATTTAAGAAGGCACTTTTGACATCCATCTGATAGACTTTGAAGCCTTTGTGAGCTGCATAAGCTAGAAAAATCATGATGTCTTCTAATCTTGCAACAGGTGCAAAAGTCTGGTCGTAGTCGATTCCTTCTTCTTGAGAGTATCCATGGGCAACTAGCCTTGCCTTGTTCCTTATAATTACTCCTTGATCATCCAATTTGTTTCTGAATACCCACTTTGTTCCAACAATGTAATGATCCTTAGGCTTTGGCACTAGTTCCCATACTTTGTTCCTCTCAAATTGATGCAACTCCTCTTGCATTGCAATGATCCAGTGTGGATCTTGCTCTGCATCTTGAATGGACTGAGGTTCAATTTGAGATAGGAAGCAGGTGTGCAACAGGTTTTTGTTGACCTGATTTCTGGTTTGCACACTAGCTGAGATTTCTCCAATTATTTGGGAAATTGGATGGTCTCTTGATGTTACTAAATCAACAGGGGGTGTTGATTATTCACCAACCTGTGTTGTTGTTTCCTCTTGTGGTACAACAACTGGCTCTTCAGGTTGTGCTTCAATGTGTTGAGCATTCCCTTCATCTTCACTGCTTTTATCCTCTTGAGTAACCTGTAACCTGTTCAAGTCTTCAACTAGAGAATGTTTCTGCAAAGGTTCTATGGTAGAAGAAATCTTCTCCTTGAAAGACATGTTAGTTTCATCAAATGAGATGTGAACAGATTCCTCAATTTTCAAAGATGATTTATTATAGACCCTATAGGCCTTGCTGATCATGGAGTATCCCAGAAACACTCCTTCATCAGCTTTGGCTTGAAATTTTGCTAAATATTTCTTGTCATTATTATGAATATAGCAAATACAACCAAATACTCTAAAATAGTCAACTTTAGGTTTATTCCCTTTGAGTAATTCATAGGGAGTCTTTCCCTTTAGTTTATGTATCAGACTTCTATTCAACACATAGTTGGAGGTGTTCACTGCCTCTGCCCAAAAGGTTAGAGGTAGATGAGCATTTGACAATAATGTAGTAGCAGATTCAATAAGGGTTCTATTTTTCCTTTCAGCTACCCCATTTTGTTGAAGAGTTCTAGGAGCTGAGAAAGTATGCCTGATCCCTTCACTCTGACAGAACTCTTGCATAAGAAGAGAATCAAACTCTATCTCATGATCACTTCTGATCAGTGCAATGTGAGTATTGAACTCAATCTGTATGCATTTGAGAAACTCTGTCAGACACTTAAAGTTATCAGACTTCTTCCTTAGAAAGAACACCCAAGTGAATCTAGAGAAGTCATCTACAATTACTAAAGTGTAGGATTTCCCTTCTAGGCTTTGTACTGTGATGGGTCCAAAAAGATCCATGTGTAGCAGATACAATATCCTAGGTGAATCACTCTTATTAAGTGACTTAAATCTGTTTTTAGTTTGCTTGCCTAATTGACAAGCCCTGCAGAGTCCTTCCTTCTTGTAGGGGCCTGAAGGTAGTCCTCTAACAAGGTTGTCCTTGGATAGCCTAGCAATAGTTCTAAGGTTTAGGTGTCCTAGTCTCTTATGTCATAAAACATTTGGTCTACAGACTGAATTAAACAAGCAGATATCTACATTGGTTGAAAGAAAGTCTACTAAGTAGATGTTACCTTTCCTTTTACCTGTCAAAACTGTTGTGTTGTCCTCTGACTTGATTTTGCATAAGGTTTTGCTGAAGGTCACCTGGTATCCTTCATCACACAGCTGACTGATGCTGATTAGGTTGTGCTTCAGTCCTTCTACATAAGTTACCTTCTTGAAGGTTACTGAACCAATCTGGACTGCACCATATCCTTTAGTTTGTCCAAAGTTGGAATCACCAAAGATAACTTTGGGTCCAAGCTTGGCTCTAAAGGAAGTGAGGTTGTCCTTGTTCCCTGTCATGTGCTTAGAGCATCCACTATCCAAATACCATTGCTGGTTAGATGTTGGATAGGTCTTCACCTGCACATAAAATAATTCATTTGTTTTTGACCCAGTTTACCTTGGGCCTATGTTGATAACCTCTAAATTCTGAAATGAAAGACATCTCAGGTTGACTCTTATATCCTTCAGGATGATATCTCCTTGGAGGTATAATCCATTCAGTATAAGGGTTAAAGGTTTGGGATGAAGAACCCTTAGGATTCAATTTTGATTTGCCTTTGAAAAAGTTTCCAGAGCTCTGACCTCTGTTCGACGATCTTGGAGCTGCGTTCGGCGATCTTGGGTCAGATCGTCGAGCTCCGTTCGACGGTCGACTATGGGTGAGGTCAGGTATATGAGATCGTCGACCTGCGTTCGACGACTTTAGCTGAGATCGTCGATCAGCGTTCGACGATTTTTCCTGAGATCGTCGAGCTGCGTTCGGCGATCGTCGATCTTCATTCGGCGATCGTCGATCTCCGTTCGACGATTTCTGCTGGGACTTAGTTTTCTGAGGCAGATCAGAATTTTTCCTAGCAACCTCTACAACTCCCTTTCCCTTGTTAGAAATGAATTTGATGGGAGTTGTTAGGACTATAGGTTGGCTGGATGAAGCACCTAAGCCCAGTGTACTGTTAAATCTAGAGTTCACTGTACTTGTGATGTCCATCAGCTTGATGCTTCTCCCATTAAGGGATTCTTCAAGCTTCTTGGCCTCAGAGAGCTCACTTTTCAGTGTAGCTATCTGTTCCCTACAGTTCTCCAACTCCTGAGAGAGTTTGAGGTTTTCTGACTTTAAAACATTGTGTTCAGATAATTGATTTCTGAGAGAGATAATCTCTTTCTCAGACTTTAGCAGGTCTAAACACAGTGCTTTAAATTCAGATTTAAAATCTTCTGAACTAAAATCAAAAGAACTAATTACCTGATCTTCTTCAGGTTGGGTCTCTGAGTCTGACTCTGATTCTCTTCTTCTGAGTTATGATGTGAGGCATTGATTGCCATCATGCAGAACTCCTTTTCTTCTGCATCATCCTCATCATCACTGGAGCTGGAAGAGGCTTCTGACTCCGCTTCTGTCTCACTCCAGGATTCAGCAACAAACCCTTTTCTTGTATGCTTATTTTTGCTTGAAGAAGGTTTGCTATTGCCATTTCTTTTGGAGTCTTTCTCCTTCCTTCTTTCTTTCCTGTCCCTTCTGTCCTTGTTCTTGTTCTCTGGGCATTCAGAAACTATGTGCCCTGGTTTCCTGCAACCAAAGCAAATGATGTCTTTATTATTACCAATGGACTTGTCATACATTGGCTTATCCTGCTCCTTGTATGATCTTCTTCTGAAGTCCTTTCTGGTCATCTTGTAGAATCTTTTGGCCAGCAAGCTGAGTAGTTCATTATTGCCTGTGGCTTTATCTTCAGGCAGATCCTCAGTTGCCTTGAATGCTATGGTCTTCTCTTTCCTTGTGGCTGGTGAAGCAGCCTTCTGTTCTTCCTCTCTATTCTTGATGAGTAGCTCATAAGATTTGAGCTTACCCAACAAGGCTTCAGTGGTGATCTCATTCAGACTTCTGGCATCCTTAATTGGCCAGATTCTTGAATCCCAAGTGCTGGGGAAGCACATTAGGATCTTGTCATTAAGTTCTGTCAGAGAGATCTCCTTCTCCAATGTCCTTAGTTCACTGACAATTAGACTTAGTCTGTTGTACATGTCTCCCACAGACTCAGTCTCTCCCTTCTTGAAGTTCTCATATTAGGAGATGAGATGGGATCTTCTGTCCTTTCTTTCATCAGCTGAGCCTGAGACTATTTCTGAGAGCTTGTCCCAAATCTCCTTGGCTGAATTACATTTAGCTACCTTTTGAAATATGTCATCTGACATTGTCTGGGCTAGAATGTTCATAGCCTTGGCATCAGCTACTTTCCATTTTTTGATGTCAGCATCTGTTCTTGATGGAGGTGGAACAGCATTTGTACTTGTATTCTCTAGGGGTCTTGGACACACTATCAAAACAGAATTAAATATATCTTCGTCAATAGAATTCATGTAAAGTCTAATCCTTGCTTTCCAAAGTGCAAACTTTGACAGATTGCACACTGGAGGTCTGGTGCTAGCATAATCCTTGTTTTGGGCCATGATTTGTGCAAACAAAATCTAATAATAAAATACAAAAGAAAAACAAATCTAGTTTGGGATCTTTGGGTTCAGGTGTTAGCCTGTACAACCAATCAGGTATGGTATGTTTAACCAACATGGCTCTGATACCAATTGAAAGTGCAACTAGATCTGATATACTCTAGAGGGGGGTGAATAGAGTATATGGTGCTTTAAAAGCTTTTACAAACTTTTACAACAATTGTTGTAATATGTGTGAGCAGGGAAGCAGAAATAAATCTAATCACAGCACTAAGCTATGCAAAAACTAAGCACAGAAAAATCAAGGCCAGAAACAAAAAGAAAGCAAGCCAAAACCAGATGACACAAGGGAATATAGTGGTTCCCCAAACTTGGGTACATCCACTCTTCTACCACCCTAGGTAGGAATCCACTGCAGGATGAGTTGATCAGGTGTCCTGGGCACCAATGAGCTTTTGATAAGGTGCTCAAAAACCAAAGCAGATTTTTTGATCAGGTGTCTTGCCACCTAATGAGCTTTTGACAAGGTGCTCAAAAACCAGGTTCAAACTTTTGAAGGGAGTTTGAAAAACCCTTTACAGAGTGGGGGTGAGAGAGTGATGGCAGTCTTCTCTTTCTCAAACAACTGAGAAGACTATGTGGATTGTTGTCAAAGCTCCCCTTGAATCCTTGAAATCTTCAGGAAGAAAAGCTTTGCTGAGGGTGATAGGCCTTCAAAGGTTGAACTCCAGCAATGGATGATTTCAGCAATAGCTGAAATGTTGAATGTCTGGAGTCAGGAAATATGTTGGCCTTGAACACTTTGAAAACTACAGAGATCTGAAGATTTGAGAAAACTTGATCTCCTTTGATGAGTGTTCTTGAGAATTCTTTGTGACAGAAGATTTTGAATGAGTCTCTGTAATCTGTATTGTGTGTGCTCTATTTCTTGTTCTGCTTAGAGATTCAAAAACATTCTCTCTTTTATTCTCTGGTCCTGAATAGAATATTATTCTCTGTCAAAAATAGTCGTTGGTCTGCATTGATTGCATCCTTAATTGCATAATCTCTTTTTGAGGAAAGTCCACAGAATTATTCCTTGAAAAGTCCCTTGAAACTTGGTCCAGAATTAAATGAAAACGGCTAGCAAATCTCTGAATTAATTGCAGAATAACTCCTAACTGATTTGAATTTTAATTCTGGAAGTTATCTGAAATCGTCGAACTGAGCTCTGCTATCGTCGAGCTGAGCTCAGTGATCTGAAAACACACAGCAACAAGAAAATCGTCGATCTGAGCTCAAAGATCGTCGAACTGAGCTCAGAGATAAAGATCTAATGCAGAGTCAAAATCGTCGACCTGAGCTCACCGATCGTCGAATGGAGTTCGACGATATTATGAAGTTGAGCTCAGCGATCGTCGAATGGAGTTCGACGATCTGTCGAAGTTGAGCTAGACGATCGTCGACCGGAGTTCGACGAATCGTCGTGCTGAGCTCGACGATATGACTTAGTCTCCAGACAGAAAAACTTGGTCTTCAGGGCAGCTTCCAAACCTAGACTTCTAACCCTTAGACTCAATTCTAATTGACCTTTTAAGCTATACAGGAGGTCAAGCAAAGGTTCCTAGAGACATAGTGATCCTGACCCAAATTAGTAATAGGGTGTTCCAACACAGATGCTGTCATGGAAGACACATCTGCTCCAGCTCAGTTTGTATCTGATCCAGTGGTAGATGAGCCCAGACTTTCTCCAGCTCATTCACCCCAAGAATTTACTATGGAAGACTTATTTCTAAATCTGGATCAAGAGGATTTTGACAAGGAAACTACTGCTGCTGAAGAGGAGAATGATCCAATTGAGGGGGAGCTAGTAGTATATGTTGAAGAGCCTGCAAGGCAAGAAGATACTGAGAAGGCACCAGAAGTGCAGAAGGAGTTACCTCCAAGCCCTAAGGAGAGGGTAGACATAGTCAGCTCCTCAGCATCTGAAGATGAGGAGGCTGCCAGGGAAAAGAAAAAGAAAATTTATGTCTTCAAGAGAAGGAGTCAGAGTTACAAGAAGGCCTTACAATCTATTGCACCACAGTCTGCACTACAGCCAGCCCCAGCTTTTGATTATAGTGCACTGATGGTTGCTCTGCAGATCAAGCTGGATGAGCATAGAAAAGCAATAGAGACTTATGTGGATGAAGGGCAGAAATCATTACAATTTGATTTGGCCCAAGATATCAAGTCAATAAGATTTGAAATGAATCTTAACAAGAAAGAGATGACAGACTGCTTCCACAAAGGGGGGAATGCAGTAGTGTACTTAGCTACACACCAAGAAAAGATTAAGGCTCAAGTTGATGACATAGCCCTAAAGCAAGGATATGTCCTTGAAAATCAATTTAGAATGAATGACAATTTGACAGAATCTCATAATGCAATTGTCACAGAAATAAAGAACATAGCTGCTGGACCTTCTACCTCTACTGCTACTGTTAAAGCTGAATTTGACAAAGTATTTCAAGAAGAAATCACTGCTGTTAAGACTGTCATTCAAGACTCCCAGAAGGCCATATCTGAACAACTTAATAAGCTCAAACCTTTCTTTAAAGATGGAGTCAGATACTTGGATAATCAAATCAGATTCCAGAAGGATGATGTCAGAGATCACATGGCTAGAGAAGTCATAACGGGGGAGAGAGTTTTAGTCAAAGCTAGCTCTGATCATGCCAAATGGATATCTAATTCCATCAGAGCTACACTGGGCTATCCTCCTCTTTGTGATGATGACAATGTTGCTGAATCTGGAATTCATCCTACATATTTAGGAGGGGAGCAACCAGAAGTGGCTCAAGTTATCTATCCTCCTCCAGATTTTGAAATGGTGCAAGCTGATATTCATCACATGTATAGCCCAACTGAAGGGAAGTCCAATGTCATTCTAGAAAAAGTGGTTCAGCCTATATCTGAAGCTATGCAAGCAGCTCTTCAGAAAGAAGAAGAAGCTCTACAGAAAGAAGAAGAGACTAGATTGTCTAAGAAGAGGTTTAGGGAACAAGCTGAACAAAGGCCAGACTTTGAACAGTGGAGCCCTACCTCAAGAAATATCATTTTGACTGCCTGGAAAGCTGCCAAATATAATGTGCATGACAGGAACAAATGGTTTTCTGAGGCTGAATGGAGAAAACATGAGATAAGGCAGGAGGCAATAGTCCAGTACAGAAGAAAGGCCAAGATGGGAAAGCTACCTCCTACTGCTCTGGAGCCTAGCAAGTACTTTCCCAAGCCTTATCATTATTTTGAAAGGCAAAAGATTAAAGCAGAAGAACTTAAGAAGAAAGATCTGAAAGGCAAGAAGCCTGCTGATGCTGAAGTTGCTGATGCTCCTGTTCAAGCTAAAGTTCAAGTTGGAAAAGGAATTGTGATTAAGGAGCCAGAACAGAAATAGAATTAGAATTTTCTTGAAGTTTACTTTGTAATCTTTTTGATGTAAAACATTTTGTGAACTTCTGAAAAAGAATATGACAGATATTAGAACAATGTGTTATATGTTAAATCTATTTCATATTTGTTCTGTGATGATGTCTATGTCTATTTCATATTTGTTCTGTGTTGATGTCTATGAATACATGTGTGATTGATACATGTTTTTGTTTACCCTGTTGTTTACATAATCCTGATTTACATCATTTTGTAATTTTATTATGAATGGTGTATATCATTGACTAAGGGTTATGACTTCTCCAAATAGGGGGAGATTGTTGGGTACATTGGTCAAAATGTACCTGATTTGAAGAAGCCTCACCCAACTCAATGATATACATCAAAATGTATTTGATGTATTTTGAGTTACATGTGCAGGTTAAGTATTTGCAGGAAATGATGAAAAAGTTTCTAAGTCCATGTGTCGACACCCAGAGGGAAAGTGTCGACACTTAAGAAGACTTGTGTCGACACCCAGACAAGCAGTGTCGACACTTGGAGTCATTGTGTCGACACTAGGGATGCTGAGTCAACACCAGACAGAAAGTGTCGACACAAGGAGCTGTGTCGACACTCAGTGAAGAAAAGACTGTGAAGTTGTGTCGACACTTAACAGTTGTGTCGACACCCAGTGAAGCTATGTCTACATCAGAAAGTGTCGACACTTGGAGCTGTGTCGACACTCGGCAAAAGTCTGCAGAGACTATGTACAAGTGTCGACACCCAGAACAATGTGTCGACACTCAACAGAAGAGTCAACACTTGAAGTAAGTGTCGACACCCAGAACAATGTGTCGACACTTAGCAGAAGAGTCAGCACTGGAAGTAAGTGTCGACACCCAGAACAATGTGTCGACACTTAGCTGAAGACTCAACACTTGAAGAAAGTGTCGACACAAGGAGCTGTGTCGACACTTAGCAAAGAACAGCAAAGTTCAACAAAATATTCTAAGTACAAGTGTTGACACTAAGGAGTTGTGTCGACACACAGCCAGAGTCTCGACTGAAGAAGAAAGTGTCCACACCCAGAGCAATGTGTCGACACTCAACAAGTACCAACACTGAAGACATGTGTCAACACCAAGAAGCAGTGTAGACACTTAACAGATTCAACACATGAAGATGTGTCGACACAAAGGTGTTGTGTCGACACTTAGAAGAATTCAGCAAAATACTGAAGTACAAGTACTTGTGTCGACACTCAATTTCAGTGTCGACACATGAAAAAGAAGTAGTGTCGAGATACAAAATCTACAACACAAGGAGTTGTGTCGACACCTTATAGACTATTGTCGACACTTAGACAACATGTGTCGACACTTGGTCTATAAGTGTCGATACTTAAAGACAGAAAGTCTCGACACTTTCAGACAGTTAGAGAATTTTCAAGAACTGACTGGATGACTTGACAGCTGCCATTCCAGCCGGTCTACAGTACCTGTCAAAGTTGTCAGAATTCAGTTATGGACCGGACCAGCCGGTTACCATGAAGAAGGGCTATAAATAGGCCTATGCTGTCTACAGAAGAAGTAGTTAAAAAGGGGTTGTTCAAATCATTGATCAAGTATTCAACAAAGAAGATCTAGCTATTCCTTGAAGAATCAAGTGCAGATCTAAGAAGTTGGAGAGAGAGCTTCATCCAAGAAATCAGCTGTTGGAACCCAGCTGAGAAGAAGGATTCAGATTAGTCTGAATCTTAAGAAGCAGAGATCAAGGATCAACTGCAGAAGGAGTCAATCTTATTGTGTTCTACTTTCAAGAAGCTTTGAAGAAAAGCCAAGTCAGATTGATTTCAGCTGAGTTCTTCCAAGAACTCATCAAGAATCTCACAACTTATCTCTCTTTTATCTAAGTTGTTGAGTTTATACATTTTGTATTCATTATAACTTGTAGGATCCTTTGGATCTGAGATTGTAAGCCTGCATTTATAAAGGCTGAGGGTAGGAGAGTTAAATCTCTGAGTGTAGGCCTTGGTGGCTGAGTGTAGGCCTTGGTGGTTGAGTGTAGGCCTTTGTGGCTGAGTGTAGGCTTTGTGGAAAAGCTGAGTTGTAGGGCTTTGGGCCTGAGGTGTAGGAGCCTGTTTTGGGTTCTGAGTTAGTGGAGAAGTTTGGTCGAACCTAGTACACTGCTAGATAGGCGAAGGGGGAAAGTGGATGTACCCAAAGCTTGGGGAACCACTATAAATCTCTGTGTCTACTGTGTGTTTGTGGATTGCTGTGATTGGTGAATGTGTGCTGTGATAGATTAGATATAATTCTGTGATATTATCTGTTTGCTGCCTAAAAAAGTTAAAAAGATTCAAGTCACCTATTCACCCCCCCCCCCTCTAGGTGTTTAGGTACTATATCTTTCAACTCACTTTCACTTCACAAATTTCAACAAGATGAACTGAATTCAAGCAAGAATGCAGAAGCCTTAGTATTTTGTGGATTAGCTCCAACCACTAAGTTTGGAAGTTCCCTAAACAGAAAGGGAATGAATTCCCAAGAAAATTTTTTATCTAAAGTAATTGGAAAGGTGCTCCTCTGCAAGACTGGAGCACATGACAAGATTTCAACCTATATGTTTAGCTTGATGAGTAGGATCATTTTCAGAATCAAGACTAATTGGAATAGGGTAGTTTTTGATAAAATTGCAGAAGGGATTTAGAAGCCCAATATGGGCAGAATTGTTAGTTTATATCTGGTTAAAGCAATTCCAGATAGTATCAATCAGAAGGTTATGTCCAAGATAAATCATATGAGGAGAATGGACCTAATAATTTTGTCCAGATGGGAAAGGGTCTTGTCTAAGGACACTCCAAAACCCAAAAAGACAAAGAAGGATAAAGCAGTGGTAGCAGAAGAAGAATCCTCAAGTGATTCTGAAGAAAAAGTAGAGTTTAACTCAGATAAGGATGCTGAGGAAGAATAAAGAAGATCTCCAAGACTCTTACCTGGAACTAGTGATCAGGTGCAAGGGGAGAACATTTCAGAGAAAAGAACAAATTGAGGAGAACCTCAATGAATTGTCAATGGATACTGCTACAACTATAATAATGGATATTGTACAGAAACTGGAACACTCAAAGATATCTGAACAAGAAATATCTGAAAAAGAGATGGAGGAAAAAATTTCAAAAGAGACTAAAGAAGAAGTTCTTCTTTCTAAAGAAACAAACTTGCAGAGGAGATAGATGAAATTCCCCATATAGAAGTTCTTGATGCTGACATTCAGCATACAGATGATAACTTAGATAATATCAATATTAATGAGGAAAGTACAAGAGTTGAGGGGGAGTTGGCCCCAAATACTGAAAAAATTAAAGAGACACCTCAAGTTGAAGAGGTAAGTTCTTCTGAATCTGAAGAAGCAGAAGAATCTCTATTAATGAAAAGGAAGTTTTCTGAAATGAAGAAGAGGAGCAAAAGCTACAAACAATATTTACAATCCGGGACACCAGCTTCTCATACAAAAGATACTAGCTCTCTGCTAGTACAAATTCAAATAATGATGGATAAGTGAAGGCAGGATCTAGAAGAGTATGTAGATGACAGTAATAAAGAGCTGCAGTTTCAGCTAGCTCAGGATATTAAGTCAAAAAAATTTGAAGTCAATCTTTTGAAATCTGAAATGACTACCTTCTTTGAGAAAGGATCTAATGATGTAGTCTATATTGCTAAATAGTAGCAAGAGGCCAAGTCAACTGCAGATGAAATGGTTGTCAAACAAGGTTATGTATTTGAAAATGAGAGAATTTTGGATGAAAACATGACAGCCCTGCATACAGAAACAATGGTTAAACTAGCTGAGCAGTCTACTGAATTAGACAACAAATTAGTTGCTACTACAAAGGCCATAGAAACTCAGTTGGCAGACCATTCAGACTCCTTGATTAAAGATATAAAGGCTTCTAACAAAAGTTTGGATAACAATTTACTAAGAGTAAAGAATACTGTCACCTCAGGTATCAATTACTTAGATGGACAGGTCAGATTTCACAAGAATGATCTGAGAGATCATATTGAAAGAGAAGTCATAAATTGGGAAATGGTAATGATAAAAGCCAGTTCTGGACATGCTACTTGGATATCAAATAATATCAAAGACACTTTAGACTTTCCTCGCCTATTGTATGATGGAGATCAGACTCCTGAGTCTGGTTGTCAACCAGCTCACCTTGAAGCACCTCATGTCATTGGTACTCATGTTGATGAGCAAACCATATACAATCCTGCAGCACAAGCTACCTACGAGATTATCCAAACATCTGTCTCTTACATGTACAGTCCTCCACAATCAGTTCAAAATATTATCTGTGAAAAGGTGGAGATGCGTGAATCTATTATGCTCAAAGAAAAAGAGGCACAACTTTCAAAGAAAAGGTTCGGAGAACAAGCTGAGACTAGACTAGATTTTGAGTAGTGAAGTCCAACCTCAAGATCAATAATTCTCACTACATGGAAAGCATTAAATACAAATGTGATAGATAGAGGTAAATGGTATTCATAACAGGAATGAGCAAAACATTTAAAGCAACAAGAAGTTATCCAAAAGTTCAGACATGATCTGAATAAAAGAAAGCTACCTGTTAATTCAGTTGAGCCCGGTAAATATTTTCCAAAGCCATATCATTATTTTGAAAGACAAAGACTGAAAGAAGAAGCAATTGCGAAAGCTAAAGCTAAGGCTGACAAAGGAAAGAAGGTTGTTGATGACGAGGTGCCTGAGGTTAAAGCAAAGATACAATCTGGAAAAGGCATAGCCATAGAATGTTCTTAGTTTTGGATTTCATAAAAAACTTGTTATGTAACTATTTTATAACCAAAACTTATAGTTGTAAACCTTGTGGTGAACATTCAATAAAAATTTTGGTTTACTCAACATTTCATGTGTTACTAATTAAGATTGCAATTGTTTGTCTTATTTTTCGATTCAGCATTATTTATTTTAGATATGTGTTTTTATCTGTGTTATTTCACATATTGTATTGTACTGTACTTTTAAATATTTTTATCATAATATATTTTTGGTATCATGTTGTATATCATTGAATTGGGGTTATGACTTCTCCAAATAGGGGGAGAATGTTGGGTACATTGGTCACGATGTACTTGATTTGAAGAAGCCCTTTCAGTTCAATGATATACACATAGTTGTATTTGATGAATGTTAAGTTCATGTATGCAGGCAAATAAAGCTAAGTACAAAAGTGTCAAGACACTAGACATGTGTCGACACCTTTGTCAAGGATGTGCTGAGATAAGGAGAAAGTTGTGTTGACACTCAGGATTAGTGTCGACACACTTAAACAAGAAGTGTTGAGTCAAGGAGAAAGTTGTGTCGACACCCAGGACTTAGGTCGACACTATGATGCAAGAAAACAACTGTATCGACACTCAGGACTAGTGTAGACACACACTGCATAAGTTGTGTCGAGATAAAGAAAAGTTGTGTCTACACTAAGGATAAGTTTCGACACACTCTATACAAGCAGTGTCGAGACTGAAGACAACTGTATCGACACTTAAGAGAAATGCCGACACACTTCACATGCTGAGTCAAGACTGGAAGCAAGTAGTGTCGACACTCAGGACTAGTGTCGACACATTCTACATCAGCTGTGTTGAGACAAGGTGAAGGTTGTGTCGACACATTCAAAATTATGTCGACACCACTATAAGAGTAGTGTCAACACCCAGGACTAGTGTCGACACATCCAACAGTCAAGTTTCAACACTTCAAATAGATTTTTTTCCTAAGTACAGAAATCAAGTCAGAGGGTCTGATAACTGTCAGAACTGTCAAAACTATCAGATGTCAGTTATTAACCGGATAAGCCGGTTACTTTTAACAGAGCCTATATAAAGAGATCAACTCTTCAGAAAAGTCAGAGAGAAAAATTTGGCAAGTCCAGATCTAAGAAGCTGTCTGCTAGAATACAGAAGGTGGAGAGAAGAAGGATCAAGAATCATCTTCAACATTCTTCAGCCTAGATCTATCCTAATTTCATCTTCAAGAAGCTTTTAAAAGCTAAGAAGGGCAGGATCAAATCTATCACTTCAAGATCAAAGGAAGTAAACAGATCAGGATCTGATCAAGAAGCAGTCACCCATTCCTCTCTTGCTGGGTGACTTGATCTGAATCATTCTCTTTTACTTTTATTAATTTTGAAAGATCTACTTGTAGATCTGAGTGTAGGAGAAACATTTTCTCTGAAATTGTAAGCCTATGTTATAAAGGCTGAGGTAGGTCAAGGATTGCCTGAGGTAGGAGAAGTGAGAATTTCTCTGAGTTGTAGGGTAAGATTTGCCTGAGAAGTAGGAGTGTGGATACATTCTGAGGTAGAGTTTTTGGGAAGAACTTGAGGTGTAGGATCTTGGTGATCTGAGTGGTATGACTTATAAAGTCTGAGTTGTAGGAGCCAACTAGGCTCTGAGCTATAAAATCTGAGGATCTGAGTAAAGGAAGAAGAAGGATTTTGGTCGAATCTTGTTCACTGCAAGATATGCGAAGGGGGAAAGTGGATATACCCATAAATTGGGGAACCACTATAAAACTGTGTGTACTGTGTTGTGTATGTTGTGTTTGGTATGATGTGAGAGTTCTAGATTGCTGGTAAAATTATCTTATTTATCTTGATGTGATATTAAACTTAAAGAAAGTAAATCTCTGAATTAAAAAGGGTAGCCAAGATTCAAATTGGACCTATTCACCCCCCCAGGTCACTCTCAATCCTAAAACAAATATTTACAATATTTCAATAGTATTTTCCTTTACTTTTAATTAATTTCCAAAAGGGGCAAAATGATAAATTTATTAAAAACACAAGATAAAATTCTCAAAAAAGCTCATAGATTTTTCCAGAGATATATAATGTCATATTTGGGCTTTTAACAAAATTTTAGAATTTAATAAAATCAGTAGCCATATTTTCCTAATTTATTTCTAAACAAGCCTATTTTCTAATAATTCAAAATAATGAGATTTTTTATCCCAAAAATCCCAACCATCCTATGTGAGTTGTATTTCATCCCTATAAGCCTCTGTCCAAACTTTCATGGACATGAATTGGGCCAAATGGGTTTATTCCCCATTTTTCTCATTTCTACTAATGACACCTTTTACAATTACACCTCCATCATGCATATGGGATTTTCGGAACATGCAGAGGTCCAAATGGCCTGCAATTTCTACCATGGTCTTCTAATAACCCAATGGCCATGTCACCCAAATTTGGGGACATTTGGGGTGGGGAATCTCCCAAAATTCAATTCTTTTAATAATTGAAGTTTCTCCAAAAACTATAGAAAAATACTTTCCATTTTTTTTGTCAGTACCTAAGTCTAACCTAATCACATGCGTGGACAAAATTTCATGACATGTGGACTTAGGGTTTGTCTTGGGCACTCATTTAAAAATTTGTGCTAACCTAGGACAAGTCTTAGTAGAATGGCCCTACAGGAAGCTATAGTGCTTCAAATTGCAACTTTAGGGTGTCAATTTAAAGGTAAGACATAGATCTATCTTTTTTCATATTGAACATAATTTCTGGAAATGGCCTAGGGGGCCTAAATATCACATGCATGATGACTATAATAATGTGACCGTTTATACACTATTTAAATTTTATAAACATTTAAATTAAATCTCTTAAATCAACGGCATCCCATCATCTTCTCCAACCAGCCGACACTCCAAATTGCACCGACCTGTAGCGCCTTCAACTTGTATTTCCCAGCCATCCGGCCACCTCCCCGGTCAGCCACCACCACCACCACCGTATAGGTGGGGGCAAGCGTCCGGCGACGACCTAGCCGCCAGAGGCGGCTGTTTCTGGCGAACCCGAGCTCCATTAAAAACATGATTTTTCTTGAAATACTCTCATAGAATGGACTCAATTGAGCCCGATGTCTCTCCTATTTGATCTAGATATCTAGCACAAGGGGAGGGGAGGAGAAACGGACCCTTAGATGTGCTTGGCGGTGGGTTCGGTGGTCGTGCGCCATGAAATTTCTTCTCTCCGACGATCTAGCTCCAAAGCTTGTTTATCCACCGTTTTCCTTGATCCAGCAGTTGAATTCCACTCCTCAGGACCTTCTGAAGCTGATGGTGATGTCGAATGAGGGTGTAGTTTGTAACGGCCCGTAGTCCGCACAATTCACAATCATCTCTTTTCTTAATCGTTATAAAGCATTAATAAATTTTCTAAGCACAATGAGTACGACACAACACGCACAAGTCCAACATAAAACAAATAGGTACATGTATCTCGTAATATAATAATGTGCCATCAATTTAATGCACAACACCCACTCCAACATGTTAGATGATAGCTAAATATACATGCAAGTTTCACAACAGGGTACAAAAATGATAGGTACAGTAGTTATCTATATATGCAAAACTAATGTTATTCACGAGCCACAAAAAGAAACATCGAGATGAGTTCAATCACTTCATAGGCTCCATTCAGCGCACTAGCTTTGACTGACATGTTGTTTTCCTCTTCCTAAAATTTAGAATTATAAACCATTAGTCTTTTACAAAGACTTAGCGAGAAATTACATGCTTGCCTGGCTGTATTAACCAATCGATCCATAACAATAATAGCATATTAATTATAAGAAAACATTACATGAAACTATGTATGGTTACCAAAACTGTAAATTTTCTGCTAACATCGTATCAATATAACAACACTATAAAATAGTAAAAACAATGTGTCCAACATTCCATCATTTATGCATTTTAATTATGGTACGTTAAGGGTATTTGTACCATATCAGTATCTGTATTCAGTATTTCAATCTTTGGGTCCAGCCCCTTTTTGGGTTTCTGTATCCAAATCAGTATGTTCATCACGCGTCTATGCCTTTTGGCCGACTGATTTTGTATCTGTTAACATCATTTATGTACACGTAAATTCTATCATACCCTTAACAATACCATGCGTCGACACATTAATATTTACGTAACAGTAAGTTATTTAGTTTATAATCCCCTCAGATTTTCATTCACCTATCTGCTTTTTTTCCAAGGCCATACATATTAGCGAGCATAAGTATGAGTGATATCCGATTTCATCGCATCATATTTCATAGTAAATTTAATTGCTAATAAATAAAATTGCATAAAAGAGAGCAGAAAGAAAGAAGATAATTCTCATCAATACGTTTTCCTTCCCAATGTCACACCCTACGTCATTGCCATGTTTTCCTTGGGATGTCATCCTTCGTAGTATCTGTATCATTACGGGTCATTATTTTAATCGGGGTTGCATCACATTGAAGCTATGACGATGACCACTAGGGTTGACTAGACTCGAACTAAACAACCCAAAATGATGCAAATATCCCCTCTCTGGGCTGGTCAAAAGAAAAACAACAGGATGAGGAGTGTAGCCGCAACATCAAGCGAGAAATTTGACCAGAACAGTACCCACATGAAAGCAACAGCCAACCCAAAGCCACTTCCACAGAACAAGGTATGCCTAGAACCCAACATTTGCACAACCACATATCCCAGTGCCATCCCTCATGAATCCCAAAATAACACAAGCAAACCAAATCAGGATTACCGAGGGCATACCAAAGCATAAAAATATCCGGCCAACAATTCACCCTAGATCCAGATCTAGAGAAATACAGTTTCCAATAAAGTATGAGTACACAACACTAAAATATTGCAGTCATCCCACTCGCATTTTATGACTCATACTTGAATGAGCCAGAAATTGACCAAGAGAAACCATCGATAACGCAAGACCATCCAACTTAGTGTATGACATACAAAAGAGAAGGGGCTTACAGTGAATTAAGAAGAGGAGAACCAAATCACGGGATCAGCCCAAAGATCAAACGTCGTGATCCCCGCTAACACTCAATCCTAGCAAAAACAACCTTTCTGACTCCTAATGTAACCAGCCGCTAAAAGATCCAGCATAATTTCATGACTTGCTGAATGAAAGAGGCAAAGACTTGAGAGGGAGAGGAAGGAAGAAGATAACCCTAGCTACGATAGAACCGAGAGCAGGAGGGAGAATCAGCAATAGAAGAGAGGAAATGAAGCCACGCAGTTAGTTCTCCCATTCCCCCACCACCTCAAATTAATATATTATTTTGACAAGAAAACGCCATCATGCCACCAGATCACCCTCTATATACTCTTATATGTAGAATCTCAAGTAACAAAACGAAAACACTAGACGACCCATATTTAATAACCGATCAACACTATTAATGTCACAATATGGAGCCAAATAAATAAAAACTCTGTCTGGCCAACTATACCATAACTAATTCTGTATATTTGTTTTGTTTTATATCATCATAAGGGAAGATTATTGAAGTATCATCATAGGGGATATTTAGAAGAGTTAATGTACTCACAAGAAATGTCGAACGTCACATTTATTCCCTCCTTAGAAATTTTCGCCCCCGAAAATTTAATCAATATGCTCGACAAATAGTAGAGGAAAAAGATCTCGCATAGTGTCTTCACGTTCTCATGTCGCTTAATCTCGAGGGTGCCCCTTCCACTATACATGTACAAAGTTCACATCCCGATTGCGTAATTTCTTGCTTTGCTGATCAATAATCTGATATGGTTCCGTCGGGCTAGACAAGTCATCTTAAATTTGTATATTTTTAGTTGGAATAATCATTTCAGGATCTCAGATATATTTACAAAGTTCACATCCCGGTAACTCTAAACGGTATGCGACTTCGCCAACGCGTTCAATAACAGGGAATGGTCCCACATAACGTGGACTCAACTTTCCCAATCGCCGCAGTCGTGAAACTCCTTTAAAAGGTTTAATTTTTAAACACACGAGGTCACCAACTTGAAAATCCACGAGACGATGTTTGGCATTATAATATTTTTGCTGTCGATCTTGTGCCACTTTCATTCGTTGTTGAATTATCGCAATGTTTGCATGCCACTTATTAATTTTGTCTTTATTGTACAGTTGTCTTTCACCATCTTCCGCCCAGCTTAACGGTGTACGACATCATCGACCATACAGTGCTTCAAATGGCGCCATTTGTATGGAAGACTGATAGTTATTATTATATGCAAACTCCACCAATGCCAGATATTTCTCCCATGAGCCTTTGAGGTCAAGTACAACTATCCGTAATAGATCCTCTAGGAACTGGATAGTTCGCACCATCTGCCCATCAGTTTGGGGAGAAATGTTGTACTATAAATAATAATTTTGTTCTCAAACGTTTATGAATCTGTCTCCAATTCCCCGATGTGAAAATCCCATCACGGTCAGATATAATTGTTCGAGGAATACCATGAAATTTGACAATAACGTCAATATACAATTCATTCAGTTTTTTGGGCGGTCCATCTTGTCGTACTACTATAAAATGTGCACTTTTTGTTAACCGATCAATGATGACCAATATACCGTCATGACCCAATTTACTACGAGGTAAACCAAAGACAAAGTCCGTGGCAATATCTTCTCACTTCCATTCCGGTATTGGTAGCGAATGTAAATAACCTCCGGGCTTCTGATGTTCAGGTTTTACAACTCGGCACGTATGACATGATGTTATATAAGTTATTACGTCTTTCTTCATTCCAGGCCACCAAAAGTCCTCTTTTAAGTCATGATACATTTGTGTTCGACCAGGGTAAATTGAATAGGGCGTGTTATGAGCCTCATATAGGATATGCTTTCGTAAATTGTCCACATTCGGAACACATAACCTACCATTCAGCAACAGCAACCCTTTCTGTTCAGTAAAACTTTTAGATTCCCCCTTTGTCACTTGTTCCACTAAGTTCATCAAATATGTATCTTTCGGCATGGCTTCCAAGATTCTATCCTTTAAGGTATACCGAATTTGCATCTGAAATATTTGAGAATGTTTACCTCCTAATGACACAATGGGGACTATCTTCATCTTATCCAGTTCACGCAAGAGCTGCACATTATACACTTTCAAGACTGATGGTTCAACAACAATTTTGCGGCTCAAAGCGTTGGCAATGACATTTGCCTTTCCAGGATGATATTGAATGTTCACATCATAATCTTTTATAAATTCTAGCCAACGTCTCTGCCGAAGGTTTAATTCTTTCTGTGTAAAAATATATTTCAAACTTTTATGATATGTGAAAATTTCGCATCTCACCTCATATAAATAGTGTCGCCAGATTTTCAAAACAAAAATTAATGCAGCTAATTCGAGATCATGAGTCGGATAATTCCTTTCAGCATCCTCAGTTGACTCAAGGCATAGGCGATTACTTTTCCCTGTTGCATTAAGACACAACCTAAACCCTTATAAGACGTATCACTATAAATTTGAAATCCCTCTGACCCTGATGGCAGTATTAACATGAGAGCTGTAGTTAGCCTTTCTTTTAGTGTTTTAAAAACAAGTTGATAGTTTTCATTCCATTGAAAAGGGATACTCTTTCGTGTTAACTGTGTCAACGGTAAGGAAATCTTTGAGAAATCTTTAATAAATCTTCGATAATACCCTGTCAACACAAGAAAACTCCGCATTTCTGTCACATTTGTGGGTTGTGGTCGGTTAATGATCGAATCAACTTTTGCAGGATCAGCAGATAAACCATGTTCTAAAATCACATGCCCTAAAAATGATACTTCCTTCAACCAGAACTCGCATTTCGCAAATTTTGCGTACAGTTGACTTTCCTTTAATCTCTGCAATGTTAACCTCAAATGTTGGGCGTGTTCTTCCTCAGATGTTGAATAAATGAGCATATCATCAATAAAAACAATGATGAATTTATCCAGATAGTCCTTGAAAATGCGGTTCATCATATCCAGAAATGCTGCAGGAGAATTGGTTAATCCAAATGGCATTACTATAAATTCATAATGTTCATATCGTGAACTAAAGACAGTTTTGAAAATATCCTCCTCTTTAATCCGCAGTTGATGATAACCAGATCTTAAATCCATTTTTGAAAACACTTTTGCATTTACAAGTTGATCAAACAAATCCTCTATGCGTGGTAAAGGATATTTGTTCGTCACTGTTAATTTATTCAATTCTCGATAATCCACGCATAACCGCAATGTCCCCTCTTTCTTCTTTACAAACAACACTGGGGCTCCCCACTGAGATGTACTAGGTCGAATAAAGTTTTTGTCTATCAATTCTTGCAACTAACATTTCAGTTCGGCGAGCTCTTTTGGAGTCATCCGATACGGTGTCTTTGCAAATGGTCTCGCTCCTTCCAATTGAATTTCAAATTCGACTTCTCTTCTCGGAGGAAGTCCTGGTAGTTCTTCAGGAAAAAGTTCTTGAAATTCATGTACCACGGGTACCATTTGAATATCTTACATTTCTGTTGTTATTCCTCAAATCATTACTAACATAGCTTCGCATCCTTTCCGGATCTTCTTAGCAGCCTTCAATGCAGATATTAGCATTTTGGATACCTCGCCTAACCCTTGAAAAATAGTTTTACTCTGATCGGAGCATTTCACTGTTACTTCTTTTCGTTTACAATTAATGACTACCTCATGTTGTACTAACCAGTCCATACCCAATATCATATCAAATTCCATAAGTGGTAAAACCACAAAGTCAACCGTAAAAGGTTTATCATTCAATCAAAATGAAACTACAACTTATTGTTGTGTATGAAGGAGTTGATTATTCGGTAATGTGACGTGAAGAATATCTTGTGTTACGTAGGGTTTAGCCGAAATAGTGCTAGGGGTGCAAGCGGTTCAGTTTGGGTCGGTTTGGACCCAAACCGAAACCGAACCAATGTTTATCGGTTCGGTTTGGTTTTTTGGTCGGTTTACTCGGTTCGGTTTTCGGTTTTTCAGTTATACTATTTTAAATAATTATGTACTTAAATATCTCAAGAAAATTTTAAAAATGGTATGATAAGTAAAAAATAAATATCATCAATTTTTATTTACATATGATATATTACAGCTAATAGCTCATGTTACATTAAAAAAATTATGATTGAATATTTTTATTGGGAAATCGAGTAATAAATATAAAAAGATATAAATAAAATCACTTAAACAAAATGTTTAATTCTTCTTGATGCATAAAATATGCATTACAAAAATTTATTTTTGTTCAAATGATATAAAAATTATTAAGTTGATATAATTTGTGTATATTATTTAGCTAATAAAAATAGTTCAAAGATCATTATTGGTAATATTTTTACATATATTATTAGTCGGCTCGGTTCGGTTTTTCAGAGAGGAAAACCAAAACCGAACCGAGTCGTTCGGTTCGGTGTAAAATCGGTTCGGTTTGGGCAGTTTGGGGCGGTTTGGTCGGTTTTCGGTTTTTCATGCACACCCCTAAATAGTGCTCAATATATCAATGGAAAGTAAAGAATGGCTAGGACAAGTATCAAATAAAACCTTCATCAGATGGCCATAAACATAAAGCATACATGTCACCACCGTGTCATTTGCAATAGCTCTTGCTGGCTCAAATTGAATACACGGGACTGAATATGACGTTCTTCCACTGACGTTCTCATTGGGGCTGAAGTGGAGGCAAGAGATTCACTTTCCTTCGAAACACCCATTTGATAAACTTTTTGACCATGAGAAGCTGGAAACTTTTTTGAACTACTGTCTCCTTCTTTCCTCTTAGGACATTCCCTTTTGTGATGTCCGGCTGACGACATAAATAGCAGGCATTGCTCCCCACTAAACATTGTCCTTTGTGAGATTTGTTGCATTTCCCACACTTTTGTTCCTGAATTGGAGGTTGCATAACACTGCTGTTGTCTGTCGGATGAGGTCGGTTCCCAGAATCACTAGATTTCCACGATGCACCTGATTTTGAAGGCTCCTTATTTGCAGTCCAGTGAGATCTCTTTTTGTCGAATTCCCTTCTTCTTTGTGTCTTCTCCGCGTCTATCTCCATAAATCGTGCTTTCTGTACCAAAGCCCATACTCTTTAATCTCAAGTGGGACCAGTATCGTCCGAATACTGTCCCGTAAACCTTCTTGAAACCTACGACACCTCTCTTTCTCATTTGGTACAAAGGCTTTAGCGTAAAATGCTAGATTCGCAAACTCGATTTCATACTCAAGTACGGAGCGGGGACCTTGCACCAAACGCAAGAACTTATCTTGCAGTAGCTTTTTCTCCAATTCGGGCACAAACCACCCTGTAAATTCCTGTATAAAAGTGCTCCATGAAATGCTACCTTGCCCTCGACTAGACAATCGTCCACAAACATTTAACCACCACTGTTTAGCCTCTCCTTCAAGAAGAAAAGTGACCAAGCCTACCTTTCGCTCTTCTAGGCAAAACATCACTTCAAATATCATTTCTATGCTAGAGATCCAATCTTCCGTCTCCAGGGGCAATAGACCACCCCTAAACCCAGGCGGTTTCAACTCTAAAAATTATTTTAAGTCCACATCAAAATGTCTTTGTTGTGAAGACGCGACAGAATCTGAGGATGGTACGGTTGGAGGGATCTCCCGCACCATTTTAATAGCTTCTGCCAGAACAGGAGCAAAATCTGTCAATTGGGGTTGGGCTGGCGGCTCAAATTGCGGACGCACAGGCTGCTCCACAATCAGATGTTCCCGCTGTAGATGTTCTTGTTGGGCAGCATCACTACCCTCTGACATAGTTTCCCTCACTGTTGGTAAAGGATCCTTCAAACAATAAAACACAATATAATCAGTTTACAAAGTCACATATTCACGCCATGCCTTAGATAATGGAACTTGGGTCGTATGTACATACTCATTGGGGCCAGGCTTTGGGAAAACCTGGCTCTGATACCACTAAATTGTAACGGCCCGTAGTCCGCACAATTCACAATCATCTCTTTTCTTAATCATTATAAAGCATTAATAAATTTTCTATGCACAATGAGTACGACACAATACGCACAAGTTCAACATAAAATAAATAGGTACATGTATCTCGCAATATAATAATGTGTCATCAATTTAATGCACAACACCCACTCCAACATGTTAAATAATAGCTAAATATACCTGCAAGTTTCACAACAGGGTACAAAAATGATAGGTACAATAGTTATCTATATATGCAAAACTAATGTTATTCACGAGCCACAAAAAGAAATATCGAGATGAGTTCAATCACTTCATAGGCTCCATTCAGCGCACTAGCCTTGACTAACATGCTGTTTTCCTCTTCCTAAAATTTAGAATTAAAAACCATTAGTCTTTTACAAAGACTAAGCGAGAAATTACCTGCTTACCTGGCTGTATTAACCAATCGATCCATAACAATCATAACATATTAATTATAAGAAAACATTACATGAAACTAGGTGTGGTTACCAAAACTGTAAATTTTCTGCTAACATCGTATCAATATAACAATACTATAAAATAGTAAAAACAGCGTGTCCAACATTCCATCATTTATGCATTTTAATTATAGTACGTTAAGGGTATTTGTACCATATTAGTATCTGTATTCAGTATTTCAATCTTTGGGCCCAGCCCCTTTTTGGGCTTCTGTATCCAAATCAGTACGTTCATCACGCAGCTATGCCTTTCGGCCGACTGATTGGTATTCGTTAAAATCATTTATGTACACGTAAATTCTATCATACCATTAACAATACCATGCGTCGACACATTCATATTTATGTAACCATGGGTTACTTAGTTTATAATCCCCTCAGATTTTCATTCGCTTATCTGCTTTTTTCCAAGGTCTTACATATTAGCGAGCATGAGTACGAGTGATATCGATTTCATCACATCATATTCCATAGTAAATTAAATTGTTAATAAATAAAATTGCATAAAAGAGAGCAAAAAGTAAGAAGATAATTCTCACCAATACGTTTTCCTTCCCAATGTCACTCCCTACGTCATTGCCATGTTTCCTTGGGATGCCATCCTTCGTAGTATCTGTATCATTACGAGTCATTGTTTTAATCGGGGTTGTATCACATTAAAGCTATGACGATGACCGCTAGGGTTGACTAAACTTGAACTAAACAACCCAAAAAAATGCAAATATCCCCTCTCTGGGCTGGTCAAAAGAAAAACAGCAGGATGAGGAGTGTAGCCGCGGTATCAAGAGAGAAATTTGACCAGAATAGTACCCACATGAAAGCAACAACCGACCCAAACCACTTGCACAGAACAAGGTATGCCCAGAACCCAACATTTGCACAACCACATATCCCAGTGCCATCCCCCATGAATCCCAAAATAACACATGCAAACCAAATCAGGATTACTGAGGGCATACCAAAGCATAAAAACATCTGGCCAACAATTCACCCTAGATCCATATCTAGGAGAAATACAGTATCCAATAAAGTATGAGTACACAACACTATAAAATATTGCAGCCATCCCACTCCCATGTTATGACTCATACTTGAATGAGGCAGAAATTGACCAAGAGAAACCATCGATAACGCAAGACCATCCAACTTAGTGTATGACATACAAAAGAGAAGGGGCTTACAGTGAATTAAGAAGAGGAGAACCAGATCACAGAATGAGCCCAAAGATCAATCGTTGTGCGCCCCTCTAACGCTCAATCCCAGCAAAAACAACCTTTCTGACTCCTGATGTAACCAGCCGCTAAAAGATCCAGCAAAATTTCATGACTTGCTGAGTGAAAGAGGCGAAGACTTGAGAGGGAGAAGAAGGAAGAAGATAACCCTAGCTGCGATAGAACCGAGAGCGGGAGGGAGAATCAACGATAAAAGAGAGGAAATGAAGCCACGCAGTTAGTTCTCTCATTCCCCCACCGCCTCAAATTAATATATTATTTTGACAAGAAAACGCCATCATGCCACCAGATCACCCTCCATATAGTCTTATATGTAGAATCCCAAGTAACAAAACGAAAACACTAGCCGACCCATATTTAATAACCGATCAACACTATTAATTTCACAATATGGAACGAAATAAATAAAACTCTGTCTTGCCAACTATATCATCACTGATTCTGTATATTTGTGTTGTTTTATATCATCATAAGCGAAGATTATTGAAGTATCATCATAGGGGATATTTAGAAGGGTTAATGCACTCACAAGAAATGTCGAACGTCACATAGTTGGCTGGTTGTGGAGTTTTGAATAGGGGGTGGTTGGCCATGCTTTGGATGCTTCACCTTGAGCTCCAAGTGGCATGAAGTTGGGCTGGAAAGGCTGAGAATTATTGTTGGGGGTTCAAATGTGGGCTTGAGAAGAGAGGAGGGCCACATGGCCTTCATCCCCATTTCCCTCCCTTCTCTCTCCTCTTTTTAGCCTAAATTCCTAAATTGCCCCTTTGCATGTCACTACCCTCCAATTTTAGAGGATAGGGGATGTAAATGAGCACATGGGCTGGTCATGGGCCTAGATCATTGGGAATGGGCTTGGCCCATCTTGTCCTTCTTTAGGCTTCATGTTGACTTTGTTGACTTTTTAGGTTGACTTGGTCAACTTGGGTCAATGGGTGACCCAATGATGTGGCCTTAGGTTCACTTAGATTGTTTTTAGGGTTAGGGACATAGTGGTGGGGCGAATGTGTGCCTATGACTCCATATTAGGCTAGTTTGACTTAAGTTGACCTGTGCCGTATAATGAGCACTATGTAAATCCACCCTAACTCCATGGGTCAAACATAGCCTAAACACATAACCCTGCCATATGTCCTAACCTAATCTAAGTTTTAGGGGCCTAGTAGAAAAGAGGATGTTACACTTTGAGTGTTGGAGTTATTCATACTTTGATAAATGAAAATGTTTTGTTTTAGGTACAATTCCAGGACTCTCATTTCAAAAAATATTTGTCACTAAATTTTCACAAATATTTGACCTTGTGTATTTACCATTTTGTATTAAATTGATAAAATTACTTTTTGCAATTTGTATATTTACCATTATGTTTTGAACTCCTTGAGTTGTGAAATTGTGAGACCTAATTGCAGTTGGAGCCTTTATCCATAATCTTATTAGCCCTCCACTGTAATCCATTTAAGTCTTAAGCAGCATGAACCTACAACTTTACTAACAATTTTAATCTTATAGGATTTAAGGCTTAAGCAGCATGATCTCTGTGCAATAACAATAAAAAGAGGGTGAGTTTGGTTCTTCATGGCGCATCGAGTTTGCATGCAGAACTTGTAAAGGTACAGTTTTCTCCGTGCAAGTATAAGGTTATTTCTTTGATCGCTAGAGATATTTTGGCAATACCAGTATCTACTATTGCATCTGAGTTAGCATTTAGTACTGGGGGCCGTATTCTTGATCGATTTCGTAGTTCTCTTTCTACAAAGATTGCAGAGGGATTGGTGTGTACGCAAGATTGGTTGAGAGCAAATCCGTTACCAATGCACATAGAAGAGGACTTGCATGAAATTGAAGAACTTGAGAATGGTAAATTCTTTTAACATTTATGAATATTACTTTCGTAATTTACCATTTATGAATATTACTGTCCTATGTACGATAACTTTTTTTATTGTTTTGAAATCTTTATCTTATTTTATTTTTAACCGTTATTTGGAGTGAACAAGAGGATTTTGAAAAAAATTGTTGAATCATGAATATTGAAACCTTTATAAAACTAGGGTTTGTTTTATCTTAAACTTAATTTTTGACAATCCTATGGTAACAATTATTTTCAGTCGTTGATAAATAACAATCATGTATGTCTGTATTATTTTGAGCTGTTATAAGTAGTAAACCAATGATAACAATTGAATAGAAAATGCTATCCAATATTTTGCAAACACATATGATATATCCCATCTTTTGATTGAATTTTTCATTTCATATTATATCAATGAACCTATGTTTAGTTCAATTTTTTTGTAGAAAGCTCTTATTTGATATTTTTCTTACATTTTCATTAGTCTCATGTTATAAACCAAGAACCAAACCGGAACCGTCCCGAACCGAATGTTTCGGATCCGGATCCATAATTTAGAACTGTGGGTCGGTTCAGATTCCAAAAATTTGGAACTAAACCTATACGGGTCGGTTCTTGGTTCTATGTGGAACTGAACCGAACCGATCTGAGTTGCACCCCTAGGTAAAATCTTCAAATCTTCGGAGCCTCCATGACTCATTTGGTCAGGTTGGCTCACTTTCATGTCTTTGATTGAAATTTTTCTGCTTTAACTTTGAAAATTCAGGGTAATCATCAAACTTATTTGTCAATTTTAAATATTTCATGAAACCACTTTTCACTTTAAATATTCTAAATATATATTTTTTTGTGGATAAAATTTTTGTTTAAGAATATTCATTTCTAAAAATAATAATTTACTTTTAGCAAATAGTTATCAAATAATAATTTGCAATGCGCCAGAGCGGCAGAGGGTTTCCTCTGCCTCGCCGCAAAATCCCAAGAAAGATATCGCTTGCTTCGCCATTCTCAGGGACACGCCGATCTCCAACTCGCATGCTCCAACCGGTAACACCCCTCTTTCACTACTCTCTCTGTCCATCTCTCAACCCTGCTCCTGCTACCTCATCGCCGACACTCATCATCGCTTGCCGACGAGTTTTTTGCCGCTCTGCTTCCTGCTATTCATTTCATCAGCGGATCGTCGGTAAGTTTTCGATTTTGATTTTGATTTTTGTTACTTATTCCTATTTTTGATTTCGTTTACATTTTGGTTCCCGTTTTCATTTCTGATCTCTAGGAAATTATTTTTTGCATGGTTTTAATTTGACGAAAATCTCTGCATTCCATTCAGTAGGATTCTGAAAACAATTCCTGCTATATGTTGGATTCAGAAAACCTAACAAACCTTCTCACTTGTGTTCTTCTTATTTTTGATTTCGGTTCTGCTTTCTTTTCTGATTTCTCGAAACAATTTCCTGCATTGTTTAAATCAGACGAAAATCTCTGCATTCCATTCAGTAGGATTCAAAAATAATACCTCCTGCTACATGTTTGATTTCTAGGAAACAATTTTATGGCGCCGACCCAGTTCCACTCGACGACGCGGCGCGCCACTACAATCTTCGGCCCAACACGAGGAGGTCCTATCACGACATGAGTCGTGGAATATTTTATTAGCTCGTACATTAATTTAATCAAACATATTTTGTGTATTTTAATTTATTCATACGTGTCTGATCGACCAAATTGTTAGATGATCACGGACTCATTAATTTTCCTGCATTTTATTTTAAGTTGAAATTCTTAGATGGCTAGGATTAAATCATGATATTGTGTGGTTTAGGAGTGCCCTATGTGAGGAGTATATATACTCCTCTATTTGGCTTTTTGCCCTAATGAAATAGTTGAACAAAAAATGGTATCATTCCAGGATTTACTCTTCCTAACCTCCCGCACTACCGCCTTAATCCTAGTGCACATGCGGAACTTCAAGCCCAAATTTCGAATCTCCTCTCCAAAGGTCTCATCCGACATAGTCTAAGTCCATGTGCGGTCCCAACACTGCTCGCCCCTAAGAAAGATGGTTCATGGCGAATGTGGGTCGATAGTAGAGCGATCAACAAAATCACGGTTAAATACTGCTTTCGTATCCCCAGGTTGGACGATTTATTGGATATGCTTAGTGGTGCCACCATCTTTTCCAAACTTGATCTTCGAAGCGGCTACCACCAAATTAGGATGCGGGAAGGGGATGAGTGAAAAACGGCGTTCAAATCTAAAGAAGGCTTGTATGAATGGTTAGTGATGCCCTTTGGACTATCTAATGCCCCTAGCACATTCTCCCATACGATGACACACCTCTTTAATAATTTTATAGGCAAATTTTTGGTGATCTACTTTGATGATTTATTAATCTATAGCATGTCCGTACATAATCACATTGACCATTTAAGACAAATCTTTGAAGGTCTCCAGAAGGAAAAACTTTTTTTTAATCTTAAGAATTGTCATTTTCTGGACTCTTTCGTCCGTCTCTTTCTTAGGCTATATTGTTAGCGCGGACGACATTAAGGTTGATCACGCCAAGGTTCGAGCAATCTTAGGCTCTATTTGGTTCGGCATTTTGCTGCTCCGTTTGGGGCAAACGCCGCCGGAAGGAGGGTAAACAAATGAACCTCCGGCGGCGTTTTCTCCGTTTCCACCCGCCCTCCTTGAGAAACGCCCCAAAAAGCTCTGTTTGGAGCAGCCACCTCTCCCCTCCGTTTCGAACACTCCGTTTCCACCCCGCCAGATCGACCCGCCACCGCCGAACCAAATGAAGCCTTAGATTGGCCGGAACCCCGATCTATTCGGGATGTTAGAAGTTTTCATGGTTTGACCACATTTTAAAGACGTTTCATTCATAATTTTAGTACCGTTTTGGCCCTCCTTACCGAATGTATGAAACTTGGCGACTTTAAGAGATATAAATTCGCTTCTTTGGCGTTCGAACAAATTAGAAGGTTGATGACCGAGGCACCGGTTCTCCGGTTACCCGATTTTAATAAAGTTTTTGAGGTCTCTTGTGACGCCTCAGGAGCGGGTATAGGTGGCGTTTTAAGTCAAGAACGCCATCTGATTAGCTTCTTTTGTGAAAAATTAAGCGGGATCAAATTGAATTACTCCAACTACGAATGTGAATTTTATGCACTTGTCCTAAGCTCACGTCAAGCCAAATGAGTCTCTTTCCTTCAAGAGTACACATTTGTGATCAAACATTTCAAAGGAAAACATAACCATGTTGCCGATGCGATTAGCCGCATTAGCTTACTTCTCCATACACTTGACGTTAAAAGTCCTAGGCTTTGAACGTATCCGTCGTGAGTATGCCAAATGGAAGGTTTTTAAGGAGATCTTTCACTCCCTACAAGCGTCATCCCCACACACTTTTCTGAATACGTTATCTGTGATGGGTACTTATTTAGGGGAGCATGTTTGTGCATCCCGAATTCCTCCCTCAGACTTCTTATTATTTGGGAGATGCACGACGACGACTTTGGTGGTCATTTTGGCGGTGACAAAACCATCTCTTTGGTTGAAGATAGGTTCTTTTGGCCCGGTGTCAAACGCATGGTTAACCAAGTCGTGAATAGTTGTCGGACGTGCCAACTAGCTAAGGGCAACAGAAATAACACTGGGTTGTTCTCATTCCGTCGGTGCCATGGGACGACGTTAGTATGGACTTTATTTTGGGTCTTCCCTTACACAACACAAACACGATTCCATTCTATTAGTCGTCGACTGTTTCTCCAAAATGACGTATTTTGTTGCATGTAATCGCACTAACGATGCTTCTCACATTGCTAAAATTTATTTTAAAAAAGTCGTTAGTCATAGAGGACTACTCAGACCATCGTCTCGGATAGAGATGTTAAATTCACTTCATATTTTTAGAAAACATTTTGGATATTAGTAGGCACCAAATTCTCTTTTCCGCGGCTTACCACCCCAAACGGATGGTCAAACCGAAGTAGTCAATAAGAGTTTGAGTAACTTATTACGTTGTTTAGTGGGCAATCACAAACAGACTTGGGATTTAATCCTCTCCCAAGCCCAACTTGATTATAATAACTCCAAAAATCGCTCCACGGGTCTTTCCCCGAATGAAATTGTGCATGGTTACAACACACGTGTGCCTATTGACTTGATTCCGCTACCTCCCGCATATAAATCAAGTCAATTTGCCACTGACTTTGCTCACCATTTACATGCGTAGCACCACGAGATCCGCCACCGATTAGCCACTACGTACGACGCCTACCAATCTCACGCGAATGTGCTCAAGCGGATTCAAAGTTTTGATGTCGGAGATTTAGTCTTAATGAAGCTAATTTCTGAACGGTTACCCTCGGGTACCATAAAGAAATTGGTCAACCGGCGGGTCGGCCCTTTCAAGATTTCAAAGAAGTTGGGTGACAATGCGTACGTACTTGACTTACCTACCGATTGGGGCATACACCTTGTATTTAATGTTTCCGATCTTACATTTTTTCATGAAACACCACAAGAATTACTTCGCCCCTCTTCTTCTTCTCCTCAAAGCCATTCTCATGGGTTTGACAGTGAAACCACATCCCACATATTTCTACCATGGAGCTACCCCCCTCATCTACTAGTGAGGCTCCTAGTGATACTATGCTCGTTACTAATGCTTTCACCAGGTTCCCGCCGATTCTTTTTGTACCAGATCAGATTTAGGATGACGAAGTCGTTGCTTCCACTGATGACGACGTGCACCGCTACTTGGTTCGTTGGAAAGACCGCCCCGTTTGTGATGTCACTTGGGTGACCGCTGCGGAGGTGGAGTGCCTTGATGATGAGCTGCTACACCGTTACCGCTTGGACCACTCACCAGTGACAAGTGGTTTTGAGCGAGGGAGGATAGATGACGCCGACCCGGTTCCACTCGACGACGCGGCGCGCCACTGCAATGCTCGGCCCAACACGAGCAGTGCCTGTCGTGACATGAGTCGCGAAACATTTTATTAGCTCGTACATTAATTTAATCAAACATACTTTGCGTATTTTAATTTATTCGTGTCCAATCGACCAAATTGTTAGATGATGCTCATTTTATTTTAAGTTGAAAATCTTGAATGACTAGCATTAGATCATGATATGAAATTGTGTGAAATTGTGTGGTTTAGGAGTGCTGAATACGAGAAGTATATCCTCTATTTGGCCATTTCCGCTGGAGAAATCCTTCTCCTCTCCCGTGAGGAGCAGCGGCCTAGGTCGAGGCATTCCGCCTCGAGATTCTTCCGCCCGGCGCGACACCGGCGGCGGCCACTCCACGGCGAGATACCGGCGGCGCATTCCCCTCCCTCCGGCGCAACACCGGCGCCTCTTCTTCCCCTCCGGCGTGAGCCCCGTGCACTCTTTCTCCCGTGACAGGAGCAGCCGGCCTTAGGACGTTCTTCCGCCTCGCGTCTACCCCGTCTGGCGCGACACCGGGACGCTGTGGTGTGAGCCGTCATCCCCTCTCGGCGACGCTGCTACTATCTCCGTCAACCCGGCAGCAACTTCTCGGGCTAGGGTTACCGGATCTCGTGGGTATCGATTCCTCTTCCCCACCTTACCTTGTGTGTTTCTTCTAAATTTCCGTTCTTGCGGTTGTGGATGATTCGGTGTGTGATTGGAATCAGTAACGGATCGGTGTAGGAAGAACAACGTCTGGCTTTCCCCAAGCATTTGGTCGGAAAGGGGAGCCGCTCGGTTGCGAGGTTCTTGTCGGAATTAACCCATACTCCGACTGCAATCTCCGCCCCAAAATATTGCTCCCGCCACGCTCGTCGTATTGGTTTTGGTTGCGTGTAAGTTCTTAAATTAATCCGTGGTGAATTGACGCATCGTGCACGCTATGTATTTGCTGAAATGTCTCGCTCGCACGCGTAGTTTGTAATTGTGTGCAATCCCTAAGGGTTGCTTTGATTGAGTCGCGGCCCTCTCCGGGTTATTTCGTTGCTATTTTGCGTATTCGATCGGATCGGGTAGGTCCTTTTCACTTGATCGGACATTGACTCCTAGCCCTTGTATGATCTCTAAAGGCTTGGCGAACCTTCGTATTGCTGTGTGGATTAGTTTCTTGTTGTCACCTATAGATTTGTCTGCGTCCGCATCGCGTGCTACATCACAATTCCTCCTGCATGTAGGATTCAGATAACCTAAAAAACCTTCTCATTTGGTGGCATTTCACAACTTTTTCGTAAAACATATTCCAATGAGATGTTGAAAGCTGCATATTTGATGAGATGTTCATATCATGTTTGAGGTCGTGATGTAAATTATTTTAGTGATCGGGTTATATAGGCCTTAAGCTCTGCTACCCAATTTAACTATGTTGCTTCTTTTATGTTTTTTCCTCATCCACATGCACACATTTTGTTTGATGCCTAAGAGAATCTTTGAAATTATTATGTGTTTTTTCGTCTCCATCTGTGAGCTAAATACTTTGATGCTAGATCAATTATGATAATATTTAGTTTCTTTATAATCACCACATGCGATTATAATCACTACATGATTTTTTTCCTATAAAATACTGAAGTCAAAGAAGATGACAGAGCAATGAAGAAAAAATATCTTGTTACCTTTGTATAACAACAAAAGAGATCTGCAAAATTGTGTTAATTATAGAGTAATTAAATTGATGAGTCATACCATGAAATTATGAGAACGAGTAATAGAAAGAAAAATAAGATAAAAAACTAACATCTCAGAGAATCAATTTGGATTTATGCCAGGACGGTCGACAATGGAAGTTATACATCTGATGCATCCTGAAGTGCATCGTTATATTATCTTATTTAAATAATTTGTAGCGCATGTCGTCACGCAAGTTTGTCCTTAATTTTTCTTGTATTGTTGTATTTTGTATCGCGTCGTGTGTACGACTTATTGAGGTGACCAACCAATAAGATCATATATAAATTTGGTCTGTCAAACTAGGACTAGGGTTATTTTGGGCAGATAAGAAATGAAATTATTAAATAATTAAATCTGAAATTAATTTCATAAAAACTCATTTACTTAATTTCAGATTTAATTAATAAATCTCTTGCCACTCTTGTTCATCCCAAAACTTCTCCCATCCCATTTAATATTGTTAAATGACTGCCTTGGCCTTTACTCTTCCCCTTTAATATTATTAAAGGGTCAGCCACTTTTAACCTTTCCATTTAATGTTATTGAAACTGCCGGCTTGTCATTACCATTGAAAGCCGCTGCCCTCCCTTATCGTCAATTCTTTTTTAAATAGCCGCCAGTCAATGAAAAAAGGGAGACAAGATAGAATCGGGAATAGGAAAAACTTCTATTTCCTGGTAATACCCGCAATAACCTCGGTTTTGTCGCTTCCCTGTGGCCTGACGAGTCCAATCCTCCGCTTTCCGCTGCCGGATAGCTCCTCCGGCTCCGGCGATACCACCTACGCCCGTTGCTGGACACTTTGACAAGGACAGGGTCGCCCCTTCCTGTCCCTAACCGCCAGTTGCCAACGATTCCTGCCTAGCCAACGACTAAACTCCAGAGCTCCTTCCCCCGTTTTCCGGCCTGAGCACCCCTCGGCCGCCGTTTACCACCCTTCCCGTCCAGATCCATCCCGAGAAGCCTCTTTCACGAGCATTGTTGTGGCCCCTCCGGGTTTGGTTCTCCCTGTCAGTGCTGTCCAGAACCAATCCATAGGCCCTCTGCCTTTACTCCGCTCCTACACAGCGGGATTCGTCATCTAAGCGTGGTGTTGGTATACTTCTCACCTCATCTCGCACCTCCATTGCTTTTAGTCCGTTTTCATGAATGTCTGCGAAAGATTAATAACTTCATGACTTGTTTGCCCAATTTAATATTGTCCATATTTGCCGTTAATTTGCTATCATTGTTGTCACTATCCTTTATTGAGAGACTTGTGGATGACTTAGCTATATTGTTACATGCGGACAAACGTTAGCCACGTATGCGTGTTTGTAAAATTTTGATTTAATTTTATCATGTCAAAACCCGAGACGTCTTGATTTCACCGCTAACTTTTAATTTACTAACACAATTTTCATTTAGAAATCGATCTTAGATTTTAGGATGCATCAGTTTGGTATCAGAGGTCGGAGAGTGAATCGAACGATCCTGTTTTAAATTTTTGTTTTCCAAAAAAAAGCAAACAAAAGAGAATTTTTATTTAGTGATTTTTTTAAAAAATCGTCATTTTTTTTGAGTCCACTTATTTTCTACAAAAAAAGATATATGGAGAGTCATATAGATCGCATAGATGCTAGCATATGCGATCTAGCTAACCGAATGAGTGATCTGATGAAGACGGTAGAAGCACTACCACCAACGTGAGAGACACAAAGCACATAGTAAACAACTTGAGAACCACCGTTAATAACCTAGAAGCTGAACGTCACCTGTGACTAAATCCGCTTCCTTACCAAAATCGTAGGCAAGATGAACAAAATCTTAGGCCTACAGATCTTACATAGCCTGACCTTGGACTCCGTCGCCAACCCCGTTGGGACGATGAAGTTAAGCTTGATGTAGGTGATTTTGACTTACGTAGAGCCCAAAAAATGCCTCGATTGGTGTGAGCGCGTGGAAAGGTTCATGACATGGAAACAAATGCCTATGAATCGTCAAGTTGAATATGCCGTCCTTAGGCTCAATGGACCAGCTCTAGTATGGTGGGTTCAACTTGAGCGTACCCGTTACACTTTGGGTCTAGCACCTATTACCACGTGGGTCGAGTTTAAGTTACAATTGCGGAAGCGATATGCCCCCCCCCCCCGGACTATCTGCAGACTCTTTATCGAGGGTTGTACAACCTTCGGAAGGTTAAGTTTTCCGTGAATGAGTACACCCACGAGTTTTTAGTGTTGCAGTCTAGACTAGGCTTGCACGAGGAGGACGATATGACAGTGTCCTGTTACCTGAACGGGCTCCGCTATGCTATTAGAGATGAGCCAGAGTTGCACGACTTTAGAGATTTGGGTGAAGTGTCTAGTCGAGCACGTAGAGTGGAGGCATCACTTCAGAAGAGGACATCTGAGCATAGGTCTACTGATAGGCCTTCCTCGAGCACCACCACCACTGCACCCACCTCTAAGAATTCTGATTCCCCTCCTCATGTTACTACTGGGGCCCCAACTCCTCCCACTGTCCTCACCCGTGGTAAGGAGCCCATGGGAATCAAGCCCAACACTGGAGTATTCCGATGCTTCAAGTGTATGGAGCCTGAGCACAAATCTTTTGAGTGCCCGCAACGCCACTTCGTCGCAATTACTGATTCCCCTGATGGGCGAGAACCAGAATATGGAGTCTTCCTTAATGACTTCAAACCTGAGCCCAAGTCCGAGTCTGATAACGTTATTGAGGTTGAAGGAGAACAAGCTGAACACTTAGTTTGCGCCCTTCGTTATAGCTTGATTTCCCCTAGTGAGACCACTGAGCGTGATTTTCAGAGACAAGATTTTTCGCATTACTGCGCGCATTCAGAGACATTTTTGTTCCATCATCATTGACAGCGGTAGCATGGAAATTTTTGTTTCCCAACATATGGTTGAGAAGCTAGGACTCGAGACGTGCCCCTTGGAGCGATCCTACCACTTATCTGGGGTTAATAGTCACATGACTATGCCCGTTACTCTTCGTTGTCTCATAGAGTTCTCTATCGGGGATGCGTACCATGATTTTGTCCTATGTGATGTTTCCCCCATCGATGTCTGCCATATCCTGTTAGGTAGAGCGTGGTAGTATGATAAACGTGTTCTACATGACGGTGTGAGGAACTCCTACTCCTTTGATCATCATGGGTGAAAGATCGTTCTTCTTTCCCAGAAGAATAGTCTTGTCCCTAAGCTTCCCAGGAGGACCTCAACAGCGTCTGTCTCGCCTTCCTTAGTTCCCACTACGCCGCTTCTATTTAGTGCCACTCTTCTGCTTGGACCCCCGCTCCACGAAGACGCACTTGATTCTAGTGAGACATTCGATTTGGATATTGCTCACACTTTTGGTCATCCCACTTTTGATCCACCTTTTGTAGATTTTGTTTTGGGTGATCGCACTTTTAGTTCACCGCACTATCCTACAGTTATGAGTGAACTTGAATTTAAACTTTCTAGGCCTAGTCGTAGTAGGAGAATTGACTCAGCCCCTAGATTGTTTCTTCTTCGGCGGGACACACGGTTTAAAGGATTTCTGTGGTTGGTTTTAAATGAAGAAATTGTGTTCGGTTTAAAGTTGTGTGTTTCTAGTCAGATATCAGTGTGTGACGACATGTCAATAGTTGATGTTGGTTTCCTAAACTTTTGTAAGTGTCTAGCACGAGTACGTATAACGCAATATGTTCTAATGAGTCCACAAGTTGATCATGTTTACTTTCGGCCTTGCCTCTTTCTTTGGTTTATTCCCACTTTGTTGTACTCACTTCCTTGCAGCTCTGATTTTTATTAAACAATTGCATGTCATGCATGACTTTGTGACTAACAGTTTTAGAGGAACTTTGGAAAACTTTAACTCCGCGGTTGATTTCCTCGTATGAAGTTATATTTTTCCAATGGAGATGAGTTTACTGATCCTTTCTGGAAAGAGGGTTTGCCAAAAGTTTCGGTGCTGCGATGATGGGTCCTTACTGTATTTGATTATCTACCATGGCGAGGCAGAGGAACTACTTGATTCAGTCCATTGTTTGGATGTCTCAGCAGCAGGTCCCGTTAAAGTATCGACAGGGTCGAGTTCCTTCAACCCCGGGAGAATTGATGCATCCAGAAGTGCATCGTTATATTATCTTATTTAAATAATTTGTAGCGCATGTTATCACACAAATTTGTCCTTTATTTTCCTTATATTGTTGTATTTTGTATCGCGTCGTGTGTACAACTTATTGGTGTGACCGGCCAATAAGATCCTAAACAAATTTGGTCCGTCAAATTAGTACCAGGGTTATTTTGGGCAGACAAGAAATGAAATTATTAAATAATTAAATCTGAAATTAATTTCATAAAAACTCATCTACTTAATTTCAAATTTAATTAATAAATCTTTTGGCATTCTTATTCATCCCAAAACTTCTCCCATCCCATTTAATATTGTTAAATGATTGCCAATTTTAACCTTCCCATTTAATGTTATTGAAACTGCCGGCTTGTCATTACCATTGAAAACCACCGCCCTCCCTTATAGTCAATTCTTTTTTAAATAGCCGTCAGTCAATGGAAAAAGGGAGACGGGATAGAATCAGGAACAGGAAAAGCCTCTGTTTCCCGGTAATACCCGCAATAACCTCGCTTTTGTCGCTTTCTTGTGGCCTGACGAGTCCAATTCTCCGCTTTCCGCCGCCGGATAGCTCCTCCTGCTCCGACGATACCACCTACGCCCGTTGCTGGACACTTTGACAAGGACAGGGTCGCCCCTTCCCGTCCCTAACCGCCAGTTGCCAACGATTCCTGCCTAGCCAACGACTAAACTCTAGAGCTCCTTCCCCTGTTTTCCGGCCTGAGCACCCCTCGACCTCCGTTTACCACCCTTCCCGTCCAGATCCAACCCGAGAAGCCTCTTTCACGAGCACTGCTGTGGCCCCTCCGGGCCTGGTTCTCCCTGTCAGTGCTGTCCAAAACTAATCCATAGGCCCTCTGCCTTTACTCCGCTCCTACACAGTGGGATTTGTCATCTAAGCGTGGTGTTGGTATACTTCTCACCTCATCTCACACCTCCATTGCTTTTAATCCGTTTTCATGAATGTCTGCGAAAGATTAATAACTTCAGAGCTTGTTTGCTCAATTTAATCTTGTCCCTGTTTGCCGTTAATTTTCTATCATTGTTGTCACTATCCTTTATTGAGAGACTTGTGGATGACTTAGCTATAGAGTTACATGTGGACAAACGTTAGCCACTTATGCGTGTTTGTAAAATTTTGATTTAATCGAGACGTCTTGATTTCACCTCTAACTTTTAATTTGCGCACACAATTTTCATTTAGAAATCAATTTTAGATTTTAGGATGCATCAACATCTCTTGAGGAGACTCATTGACAACTACCGAGAAAAAAACAAGATTTAAATATGTTGTTTATCGATTCTGAGAAGACTTATAATAGAGTTCCAAGATAGATCTTATGGAGAGTCTTAGAAAAGAAAGGTGTAAATGCATCATACATTGACATAATCAAAGATATGTTTACAAATTCAGTGACAAGGGTGAGGACATCTGTAGGATTAACACAAGAATTTCCTATCACTGTTGGCTTATATCAAGGTCCAGCTTTAGGCCCTTATCTCATTACCCTTATCTTAGATGAGCTCACCAAACATATCTAACAACAATACCTTGGTTTTTATTGTTTGCAGATGATATTTTTTTGGTTGATGAGGGTGTAAACGCAAAACTTGAATCTTGACGAGACAGTTTAGAAAAGAAGGGTTTTATGTTGAACAGTGCAAAGTCGAAGTATATGATGCTTAAATTTAGCAGTGCAAGAAGAGCAAATGACTTCGTTATTAAGTTGGGTGATCATGATATCTTCTGTATTGAGTGTTTTAAATATCTTGGATCGATAGTTCAAAAAGACGGAGGTATTGATAAAGATGTGACACATAGAATTTAAGCATGTTGGTCGAAGTGGAGAGGTGCGTCAGGGATCTTATGTGATCGTAAGGTGCCATTAAAACTTAAGGGCAAGTTTTACCGTACTGCAATTAGACCAGCGATGCTCTATGGTTTTGAGTGTTGGGCAGTGAATTGTGTACATAAGCAAAAAATGGGAGTTGCGGAGATGAGAATGCTTAGGTGGATGTGTGGACACACGAGACTAGATAAAATTAGGAATGAATGTATTGGGGATAAGACAGGAGTAACTTCAATTGCAGAGAAGATGTGAGAAGCTTGACTAAGATGGTTTTGACACGTATGAAGGAGACCATTAGAGGCACCTGTTAGGCGTTGTGAGAGTCTAGTCAGTAGGCGTATTAAACGAGGGAGGGGTAGACCAATAAAGACTTGGAATGAAACTGTAAGGAAAGACATGATGTACTTAGGCATTAGTGAGATTATGACAAAAGATAGGGCACAATGGCGACAAAGGATCCATATAGTAGAATAAAGGCTTGAGTATTGTTGTTGTATAATACTACATGCAGGAGGAATTTTGGCTCTTCCGTTTTATTTGCAATTAATCTTAGCTTTGGCTAAAAGGATATACTGAAAGTGCACAGCATATATATTATTTTTATGAATTCACCCAACCAGATATCATTATTATGCAATGGTCCTTGAAAGAATGGTTATAAATGTTGTTATTGAAACATGTCATATTACTATTTTAGTGATCAGAACCGTCCATGTAATATTATACACTCAACCAGATATCATATATATGCATATTGTTATAAAATATGTCATATTACTATTTTATAGAAACATCATATTACTATTTTATAGAAACATACCATATTACTCTTTTAGGAATGGTCATATATTGTTTTATAGAAACTTTAGTAATTAAGAAAACTGCATTTTGATAAATATTATTATTTTAGATTTCTAAATTAAGAGTAGGAAGCAGAGCGGAGAAACCCTTGCACGCCTCCACGTCTCCTCCCCGATTTCCATCTCCCAAAATCCAACTAGCAACACCCCTCTTTCACTTATCGATTGCTCTTTGCTCGAGAACAAACTGCATTTACGCAGGTATTTTTTTGCTCCAGATTCCTACATAAAACTTCAAAGAATACGTGTATGATTAGAGACTATAATACAAAAAGATTGTTGAGTCGTTTATTCTATTTATTTTCATTTGTTTGTGTTTACCTTTGCTTGAAGATTTAACTTCGATGATTTAGTGAATGATGCTTGATGCTTGATGCTTGAAAATTCATGATTGATGATTGGATCTTAGTTTCAAATGAGAGCATAATAATTTTCTTGGCGAAATTAAAATTAAACGAATTCTCACTGATGTTTGTAAAAAACAAAACAGAATCCTTATTTTTCTAATTTAACTTCATTGATTATCATTGAATTTCATTTTCATTTTCCATTTAAAGATAATGTTGTAATTTAACCTATGGATTTACCATGCAGGAAAAGGATGAAAGCCTATAACTTGGGAGGAGACAATAACTAGAGCGATTGGATTCACGCAACAAGGATTCCTCTGCTTTCCAAAATTGATTGGGATTTCATCTTCAACTGCAAACTATTGAAGGTATACATTGTTCAAGTTTCAACTGCTATTCGAATTTGATTTGGATTAAAACATCATAGATTATTTTTCTCCATTCATTCCGAATTCTGTTCTTATAGAGGTGAATACAACATCTTTCTCTGTTCAGGTCTACTGGCTCCAGTTCAAACTACACTAAACAAAAGAACTATAGTAAGTCGTTTTGCTTGTGAAATCTTATATTGTGCGCACACTGATTGTCTTCAAGCATAACAACATACCAATGTAAATATAGGACTTCAACTATTAAATAAGTTGAAATTGTTGGAACCAACTTGGCGATGTTCAACAAATAAAAGTAATAGACTGAGAATAGCTAGCATATTAACGTTTTATTTACTAAAACACAATACATCTATATGTTAAAATGATCAATTACAGCCAAATCCAATTTAGTAAAACTCAATGGAAGGCCATATTTCTATAGTGGAGACAATGATACTGAATTTTATAAAAGAATCACCATTCATTAATCAACTATGTGCGTTAATGAATATTTGTGTATTTTTGAATGTTTAGGTATTCATGAATGTTGCTATTCTGTGTTTACACGAAAGGGATGATTATGCACTGGTGCTGGCAATAGAGATGAATAATTAACAACTCACCCAGTAAGTCTACATAACACCTAAACAACTACTCTTACCATCTCATTTTATCTTTTGGATTCTATTAATTATGTTAATTTTCCAGATTTCAGAATTGTTAATCATTAAGAAATGACACGTTTAACTCTTTCACACAATCTTTTCAGTTTAGCCATCCACACAATTCTCCCATCAAAAAATTAACATCATTGGCTTGACAAATGATGCTTTCTGTACTTTAAATCTATTTAGATTGATGCATGCTTAAATTGTTATTGCATTATTTATGCTATACAGTTCCCAATACATTCATATTTAATTGAAACCTTTTCGGTTCAGTGGGAAATATCTTAACAACTATCAATATGTTATTTGTAGCTATCAAAATATTAACGACATTCTTTACTTTTTGTGTGCATTTATAGTTGTTTCTCTTTTCTATCAATGTTGTCACCCATGACAAATATTATTGTCCATGACAAATGTCGCCGTCCATGACAAATGTCGTCGCTCATAATAAATATCGCCCCGATGACAAATGTCTCCGACCACGACAAATGTCGCAGTCCACGGCGTATGTCGCAGTCCACGGCGTATGTCGCCGCCCACGGCGTATGTCGCCGCCCACGGCGTATGTCGCCGCCCACGGCGTATGTCGCCGCCCACGGCGTATGTCGCCGCCCACGGCGTATGTCGATGCCCACGCGTATGTCGCCTCCCACGCGTATGTCTCCGCACCCGACGTATGTCGCAGCCCACGACATATGAAACTTGGATAGGAGCAGAGCCATACACCTGTCACTATATATATAACGGTTTGACCCCAGGTGAACCGGTTGTACCGGTTCAATCTTGAACCTTTAACTCCACTAGTTCGATATCCGGTCCGGTTTTCAAAACCTTGAAAAACATTATATATTTATTATATTATACACTCTAAACATGATTCATTTTATTTTGCTAAGCTTACACTACATTATTTATTTTGCTAAGCTTACATTGCATTGTTTATTCTGCTAAGCTTACAATGCATTATTTATTTTGCCAAGCTTACGCTCTAAACAAGATTTATTTTCCAACATCGATGACACATTTTTTTTGTCTTTTTAGGCTGTAAGCGCACTGCTCCACATAGAGTTTTGGAGTTGCGCGGAGAAAACGTCGGAGCACGCCCTTCGACAATGACCCGTAAGCGCTCTCTCGATGCCGATTCCTTCCTGCTCGTCTGGAAATGTCAATTTCCAATCCATTTCTCTTGTGATCCCCTCCATTTTTTTATCTTGTTGCGGGGGTGCGTTAACGAAGAAATCTTCCTGGAAGAAAACTAAGTTTCCGAGATCTCATTTCTGCCAGATCTCCAGTTACACCTCTTCTTGTCGAGGCATTGTAGCCTCTCGTGCCCGTTCCTTTCTCTAGCACGCACACGATCTGAAAGTCGCCAGTCTCTTCCATCGACTCCTCACGCTCGACATTCGGTCCCCGCTGCGTTTCTGACGCGTCCCTCGACGTCCGGTGCCTCATATTCCAACGCATTATTCGTCTCCTATACGCAAGCCACAGTGGTAAGAGCCACAGTGGTAAGAGCCACAGTGGAAGAAAACTCGGTTTCCGAGATCTCATTTTCGACATAAAGGTGGGGATATTAGGCTATTGGTGGCCGTTTGTTTTACTAAAATCATCCGTCTTTTGACACCTAATCTTCCTTGAAGTTTTGAAGTATTTAAGGTTCGGTATCCTTCATGATGGTCGTTGCATCAATTATCAATATGAATGACCTTCGTTTTCTTCTATTCCTAAGAAACTAGTAGCATATCCTTCCTATAAATATTAAGATATGCTTTATCTCTTACCTTTTGCATTTCCACAACTTCAATGCCAGTTGTTTGAACTATAGTTCTCATTTTATCTTTAAGTTCTCTTTTTTCTTTCTCAATGTCAATGCTAATTCATTTGACTAAAGTTCTGTCTACATCCGAACAATAGAATTGTGATTGACCTCAATTCCAATTCACGAGGGTATGGAAATTGAGGCCAATTCCAATTCCCACCTATTTTTCATGGTGAACGACCCGTAATTTTTTTGTCCTTTTTTATTTTTCATGTTCATTATTTTTAATTGCATATGCCACTTCAATTGATGTTGGTTTAGAGCCACATGATTTCAGTTCACATGCATGCATGCATGACAGTTGTGGATCTTGGAACACCACTCATTCACAACGATCTCTACATTCACTGCAATCTCTACATTGCCGAGGAATCCAAGGCAACAACTCCATATGTCGAGCTTAATTTCAACTACGTGCAGATTCCCGGTCAGCCGCCACAATCCAAAATGTCATCAAGCATTGAAGATTAAAAGAAAGGAAACGGTTCACAATGACAAAAGACGAACCTGTTATTCAGAACTGCATGAAGAGAAGAAAAAATTTCAAAACAAAGCGTTAAGCTGTAGGTTGGAGAAGGGAAGGCTTAACATTCAGAGCAACAAGAAGAGAAAAACCTTAAAATATGATGCAATTAAGTTGAACAAGGGCAAGCCAGACATTCAGGGCAAGAAGAAAAATATTTTCAATAATGAAGCATTAATGACCGACAAAGGGGAGCCCGACATTCAAAGCAAGAAGAAGCAAAAAACATAGTTGTCACATATGATGGGCATACATATTTTTCTTGGTTTTATTAATTTTTTCTCAAAAGATAATTGTATAAATTATATTGTCGTCAAAACTAAATGGTTAAACTTAGGAATTAAGTGCAAGCGAACACTTGCAATTAATCAAGAAATTACTACGGGGACTTCAAGGTAGAAATGACAACTAAATGATAAACAAGCCACTAATGACCAAATTAAGTAAAAAATGGTTATTTTGTAAAATAAATAGGTGAGAAAACATTATATTAAATAAATATAAAGAATAACAACTATCATAATTGTTGGAAAAGTCCATGTAAAAAGACCCATTTATTTGTATTCTTCTTTTCTCTTCTTTAGTCCCACATCTTGTATAGGACTCTCCTCTCTCTTTCTTCCTCCTATGAATATGTATTCATACCTTGTATTCATTGATTGAGATAATATACACAAGTTTGAGGTTTCTCTACAATAATTATTAACAGGTATTGCCATATTAAAAGATAAAGAGGCATAATTAACGAAAGCTGATTGAAGATACTGTGATTATAAGCTGTAAAAAGAACTTGTAGTACTTTTACCATTCGTGACAATGAAGATTTTTAATTCTTCTTGCTCTGAATGTTGGGCTCCCCTTGTCATTCTTTAATGCTTCATTATTGAAGATTTTTCTCTTCTTCTTGTCCTGAACGTCTGGCTTGCCCTGGTCCAACCAAACTTCATTTTTTAAAGGTTTTCTCTTTTTGTTGCTTTGAATGTTATGCCCACCCTTCTCCAACCTGCAGCTTAATGCTTCAGTTTTGAATTTTTCTTCTTCTCTTCCTGCAACTTTGAATAACAGGTTCGTCTTTTGCCATTGTTACTGCTTCCTTTTTTTAATCTTCAATGCTTGATGACGTCTTGAGTTGTGGCGGCTGACTGAGAATTTGTACGTAGTTGAAATTAAGCTTAGTATATGGAGCTGTTCCCTTGGATTCCTCGTCAATGTAGAGATTGTAGTAAATGTAGAGATCGTTGTGAATGAGTAGTGTCCTAAGATCCATAGCAGCCATACATGCATGCACGTGAACTGAAATCATGTGCTTTGAACCAACATCAATTGAAGTGTATAAACTTTAGATTTCAAAATGATGGCATGGGCTGTTCATAATTAAACACAACATCTAGATACATTACTATGGTTATCCTAAATTACTTAAATTACTGAAGTGGCATTGGGTTATAAAGCGTGTCAATTATGCCGAGTTGTTAAAGTGACAAGCATATAACAAATCATTATCAACAACAAAAATTAACATGCATATATTGATTGTATGTTAATGCAATAAAATAACAAAAAAGGATCTCAATGAAACATCCATTGCTTCTCTTCCAAACTTGATATACCTTCTTCCTCTACCCGGGGACTTCAATCATTCTCTTATTTGAACTAGATAGTTGAAGTGGAAGAGGGGGCTTGTATAATTTCCCTCGCATTCCAACAAAATTGGACCTCCCAAGTATGAGCACAAGTTACGTTACAATAGCTCGATCTTCAAACATGCAAAAACAACTTTAGGCGCAATGAATCTGCAAAATCAGAAATGCCAAAAAATTTAAATAAAAAAATCTTACTACAACATATCCCTACAACAATATCATAGGGTCATGCTATCATGAATGTGAAAAATAAAAAAAGACAAAAAAACTACGGGCCTATTCACCATGAAAAATAGGTGGGAATTGGAATTTGCCTTAATTCCAATGCCCTAATGAATTGGAATTGAGGTCAATCACAATTATGTCGTTCAGATGTAGATAGAATTTTAGTCACAAGAATTTTAATTGACATTGAAAGCGAAGGAAAAAAAGAGAATTTAAAGCTAAAATGAGAATTATAGTTCAAACAACTGGTATCGAAGCTGTGAAAATGCATAAGGTAAGACATAAATCATATCTTAGCCAACACTTAATATTTATAAGAAGGATATGTGCTGGTTTCTCAGGAATAAATGAAAATGAAGGTCATTTATATTGATAATTGATGCAACGAACTTCATGAAAACAATCAAACCTTAAATACTTGAAACATCAAGGAAGATTAGGTGCCAGAAGATGGATGATTTCAGTGAAACAAACAACCACCAATAGCCTAATATCCTCATCTTTATGTAACCTTTGTGGTTCGCGTACAGGAGACTAATAATGCGTCGGAATATGAGGCGTTGGACATTGAAGGTCGCGTCTGAAACGTTGTGGAGACTGGAGGTCGAGTGTGGGGAGTCAACGAAAGAGACTGTGGACTTTCAGATTGTGTCTGTGCCTGAGAAAGGAACGAGCGCGAGATACTACAATGCCTCAACAGGAAGAGGTGTAATCAGACATCTGGTTGAAATGAGATCTCGAAAACTGAGTTTTCTTCCAGAAAGATCTCTTCGTTAATTCACCCCCGTAACACGATACAAAAAATGGAGGGGATGACGAGAGCTATGGATTAAATTTTTTTATTTCCAGGCGAGCAAGGAATCAACGTCGAGGCAGCGCTTCCAGGTCATTGTTGGAGGGCAGACTCTGACATTTTCTCCGTGCTACTCCAAAACTCTATGCGGAGCAGTGTGCTTACAACTTTTAAAAACAAAATATGGCGCCATTGATGTTGGAAAATAAATCTTATTTGAAGCGCAAGCTTAGCAAAATAAATAACGCAGCCTAAGTTTAGCAAAATAAAATGAATCTTGTTTTGTGCATATAATATAATAAATATATAATGTTTTTTTTCAAGGTTTTGAAAACCGGATCGGATATCGAACCGGTGGAGCGAAATGTTCAAGCTTGAACCGGTCCAACCGGGGTCAAACTGTAATACACACACACATACTAGTGACAGACATGGGGCTCTGCCTCTATTCAAGGCGATATATGTCGTGGGCGGAGACATTTGTCGTGAGCGGCGACATTTGTCGTGAGCAACGACATTTGTCATGGGTGGAGACATTTGTCGTGGAAGATAACATTTGTCATTGACGGTGAAATTTGTTGTGGGGGATAACATTTTTCGTGGGTGCTGACATTTGTTGTGGTGAGCGACATTTGTTGTGGGAGACAACATTTTTCGCAGGTGGCAACATTTGTTATGAGCGGCGACATTTGTCGTGGGCGACAACATTTATCGTAGGCGGCGACATTGATAAAAAAGAGAAATAGCTCTAAATGCACAAAAAAAGTAGAGAATGTCGCTGATATTTTGATAGCTACAAATAACACATTGATAGTTAATATATTTATTGAAACAATTTCAATTTAGTATGAATGTATCGGGAACTGTGAAGCATAAATAATGCATAACAATTTAAGCATGCATCAATTTGAATAGATTGAAAGTACAGAAAGCATTTTTCGTCAGGCCACTGATGATTAATTTTTCGATGGGTAGTAATTGTGTGGATGACTAAACTGAAAAGATTACATAAAGAGTTCAAATTTATTGTTTCTCAATGATTAACAATTTGAAATGTGGAAAAATCAACATAATTAATAGAATTCAAGAAATAAAATGAAATTTGTTGTGGAAAGATCAACAAATGACATTTGTTGTTGGGGGCGACATTTGTCGAAGGGGACAACATTTGTGATGAGCGACGACATTTGTCGTGGGCGACAACATTTATTGTAGGCGGCGACATTGATAAAAAAGAAAAATAGCTCTAACTGCACAAAAAAGTAGAGAATGTCGTTGATATTTTGATAGCTACAAATAACACATTGATAGTTATGATATTTATTGAAAAAGTTTCAATTTAGTATGAATATACTGGGAACTGTAGAGCATAAATAATGCAATAACAATTTGAGCATGCATTAATCTGAATAGATGGAAAGTACAAAAAACATCATTCGTCAGGCCATTGATGATTAATTTTTCGATGGGTAGTAATTGTGTGGATGACTAAACTGAAAAGCTTACGTAAAGAGTTCAAATTTATCGTTTCTCAATGATTAACAATTTGAAATGTGGAAAAATCAACATGCTTAATAGAATTCAAGAGATAAAATGAGATGGTAGGAGTCATTGTTTAGGTGTCATGTAGACTAAGTGAGTTATTAGTTATTCATCTCTTATTGCCGGCTCCAGTGCATAATCATTCCTTTCCTATAAACACGGAATACCAACATTCATGAATACGTAAACATTCAGTAATACATATAATTGTTTAATGAATGGTGATTCTTTTATAAAATCCAGTATCATTTTCTCCACTATAGAATAAGCTCTTCCATTGAGCTTAAGTCAAATGGATCTAAACGTATTGTATTTTAGTAACTAAAACATTAATATGCTAGCTATTGTCAGTCTTTTACTTTTATTTGCTGAACATCCCCATGTTGGTTTCAACAATTTCAACTTATTTAACCGTCAAAGCCCTATATTTATATTTGGTTTGTTGTTAAGGTTGAAGACAATCATTGTGTGTGCAAGATAAGATTTCCCAAGCAAAATGACTTACTACATACCTTTTTTCTTAGTATTGTCTTAACTGGAGCCAGTAGACTTGAACAGAGAAAGATATTATATTCATCTCTATGAGAACTGTTAGAAAAGCCCATGTAAAAAGGCCCATTATTGGGCGCCTTTCTTTATTGTATTTCCTTCTTCTCTTCTTAGTCCCGCATCTTGTATAGGATTTCTTCTCACCTTCTCTCTCCGATATATTTGTATTCTCTCTTTATATTTAGATACACAAACAATACATACAAGTTTTGTGCTCTCTCAACATGGTATCCGAGCTAGGTTCCCGGTCCCTGCGGTCTCCCATTTTCTAACCGCCCAGACCGCCTTCCTCCCCTGTCCTGCGGCCTCTCCTTTCCTACCCGCCTCTATCCGCGGGTTCCTCTTCTCGCTGGCCTGCCTGCGGTCTACGCGCTTCCTCTCCCTCTCTTTCGTGGTTCCACCCCTCCCCTCTCTCTCCTTTTTATAGCCTTTTTCTCCCCTGACTCGTGGGACCCTCTCCCGGTTCTGATGGCGACGATGGGCCTGCATCAGGTTTGGCCTCTCTTTCTATCCGCTGTGACTTCTTGCCGCGCGGTCTCTTTTTCGCGCGTCTTTTCTTCTTGTCGCGCGAAGGTCGCCCCCCTCTTGACCGCTCGACTTCTCTTACCCGCTGCCTTCTCCTTGTTGCTCGAGTTCTCCTACTCGCGGCTTCCTCTTGCAACTTCTCCTACCCGCTGCCTTCTCCTTGCCGCCCGAGTTCTCCTTCTCGCCGATTCTCCTTCTCGCGCGGTCTCTCTCCCTAGCCGCTGCGCCTAATCCCGTGTTCCTGTTCGAGCCGACCTCTCTTGTCTCTCATTCTCTGGCCGCTAGTGTGTTCACTGTGACCGTGCGGTTTATCTATCCACACTCAGGTCGCGGCCTCCCTTTCTCTCTAAGTGCTTTACGCTGCTCTTGTCGCCTTGACTACCAGCTTCGACCTCGTCTATAAACTGCGCGGGCTTGTCGTGCAAGAGTTCTCTCCCGCGGCGCCCTCATCTTCCCGCCACACCCACTTTTTTGCTTGCTGCGGCCTCTCCGGGCTACATGGGATCCTCCGTTGACTCCACCGGCTAGGCGGCTAACCCCTCTGCTGACCGCCCGGCTAACCCCTCTGCAGACCGCCCGACTCCTCCTGAAATCCGCGATGAGCTGCGGATCATCACCATTTCTCTGTTTGGAAAGAAGAATTTCATCCCATGGGTGCACTCGGTTCGCCGAGTTCTTCAGGCCAAAGACCTTGTTCATCATCTCACTCAGCGACCTCCTTCTCCTCCTACCGACGACTGGTTGCGCAACGACGATCGTGTTCATACGTGGCTCCTCAATTCCCTGGAGGGTGAGCACTACCAAATGGTCATGTATCATGAAGCGGCCAACAATGTGGGATGAGCTCCACTCCTTATTCTCTGACAAGGACAACCTCCAGCACCTCTATGACATTATTACCGATCTTCAGGCTCTCGATGCTGGCGGGGCTGCGGATATGACATTGTTTGTTGCTCGTTCTAAGACTCTTGCGGAGGCCTGGATTCAACATCAGCCTTTTACCACTGATCTTTCTGCTCAGCGAGCACAAAAGGAGGCCGTTTGCATTGCTATGATGCTGGCTCGTGTCCCGACACACCTTCAGAGTATCCGTGCTCAGGTTCTGGCTTCGGCCGCTACTCCTTCCTTATCCGATGTTTGCTCTATGCTCCTTCGAGTGACACCGCCCCCGGATACTACTGCACCCTCCTCTCCGACCCTTCTCCAGCAGACCCTTCCCCCCTTACTTCCCCCACCGTCTTCTGCTCGTGGTGGACGTTTGTGCCCCCGCGGAAGGGGGCGTGGTAGTCGGGGCCGCCCAAAGTGTTCCTATTGCGGCTGGGATGACCACACTGAGGCCGTTTGCTCCAAGAAACATGGCTACCCTCCTCGCCCGACTGCTACTGCTGCCGCTGACGGCTCTTCTGCCACAGGCACCGACCTTGAGGCCGTACGCCTCCAGCTCCAGCAACTCCATAGACTGCTCAGCCCCCCATCCGCTTCTGTTGCCTCCACCTCCATTGCAGGTATGGCTTGCGTTTCCTCCAGTCCGCGCTGGATCTTGGACTCGGGTGCCACTCATCACATCACCTTGCTGAGGCCGCCCAAGTTCTCGGATGCTCCTCATCTGAAGTGTATCACCGTGGCTAATGGGGCGATTATTCCGGTCTCCGGCTGTGCTAACATCTCCCTCAACCCCTCCATCTCTCTTCTCTCGGCTCTTTATGTTCCGGGCTCCCCATTTAATTTACTTTCTGTTGGCCGTCTTACTAACGATATGAATTTCTCTGTCACATTCACCTCCTCTGCTTTTTTGATACAGGATCGGCGGACGCGGATTACCATTGGTAAGAGTCAACTGCAAAACGGGCTCTACCTTCTCGATGCCTCTCCGACCGTCCTTTGCTCCGTCTCCTCCGTCTCATCCGTCGATTGGCATCACCGTCTTGGGCATGCCCCTCTGCCAGTCCTCCAGAAGGCGCTTACTGATGTATCCCTTCCTCTCTTTCAATGTGATTCTTGTATTTTCGGTAAGCAGTCTCGTTCTTCTTTTCCCGCACATTGTACTCGGAGCTCGACTCATTTTGATTTTGTGCACTCCGATGTTTGGGGTCCTTTCAAACTTATTAGTATTTCCGGTTATCGCTAGTTTATCACATTTATTAATGATTACTCTCGCATGACGTGACTTTACTTACTACGTGATCGCTTTGAGCTTCCTCGCGTGTACCGGGCCTTTGTGCTAGAGACTCGTACGCAATTCTCAACTACCATAAAAACGTTGCGCACTGATAATGCTCGCGAATACACTAGCCACGAATTTGGCAATCTGTGCGCGGAGTTCGTTATTATTCATTAGACATCCTGTGCCTACACCCCCCCCAGCAAAACGACATTGCCGAACGGAAGAAACGACACCTGCTTGACGTTGCCCGCTTCCTCATGCTTCACATGCATGTTCCTAAAGTTTAATGGAACTTTGCGGTCTCCACTGCTTGCTTCCTCATCAACCGTCTCCCTTCCTCGATTCTCCACCATGCCACTTCGTTCAGCCTCCTCTTTCCCTCCGTTCCGGCCTTCCCTATTACACCCAGGGTCTTTGGCTGCACCTGCTTCGTCCATCTTTTGGGTCCGTCCACAGACAAGTTGGATCCCCGAGCGCCTAAACAAATTTTCGCCGGCTATTCCCGTACTCAGAAAGGCTATGTGTGTTATTCCCCGGCTACCCAGAAGGTATCTGTATCTACTGATGTTACCTTTCGGGAGGATCAACATTTCTTCTCTCCTTCTCTACCCACTCCTCTACCACCGACCCCTCTACAGCCACCCCTCCCACGACCTGTCATCCCCGTTACTGCGCATCTTACACAGGTTCTTCCTGACCCAGCTCCTGCTCCGTCCAAGCCGCCTGTTATCCGTGTCTACACTCGCCGCCCTCCTCATTCCGTTACCCCTATGTAGTCGGCCTCGACCTCGGCTTCTCCGTGCCCTCCTGATTCGGTGACCGCCGCTACTGCTCATCCGATGACGAACTTTGTCTCTCTACATCTCCTATCTCCCCACCTTCGGACATTTGCTACTTCACTATCCTCGGTTTCTGTTCTTACCTTTGTGCAGGAGGCGCTCCAACATTCTGGCTGGCGGGCCACCGTGGAGGAGGAAATGACTGCTCTCTGGGCCAACCAGACATGGACTCTCGCCTCTCTTCCTCCGGGTCAGAAACCAGTTGGGTGTAAGTGAGTCTTTGTCATCAAACATGCTGCTGATGGGACAATTGATCGACTGAAAGCTCGCCTGGTGGCTCGTGGCTTCACCCAACAACAAGGGCTTGACTATGAAGAAACCTTTTCTCCTGTGACCAAACTCAACACCGTTCTAGTCCTCATCTCCGTGGTTGTCCATCGCCGGTGGCCCTTACTCCAACTGGATGTTAAAAATGCCTTTCTGAATGACGATCTCCAGGAAACAACGTATATGCAACAACCTCCCGTGTTTGAGACCGCGGGGGAGTCTCAGGTCTGTCGCCTTAGGAAAGCTCTGTATGTTCTCAAACAATCCCTACGAACATGATTTGACAAGCTCAGTAAGGCCCTTCCGGAGGTTGGTTTTACTCGAAGCTCAGCAGACTTCTCATTGTTCACTCGTCACCGAACAACTGGAACAGTTCTTCTGTTAGTATACGTTGATGATATCATAATTAATGGAGACTAATCGAAAGGAATACAGGAGGTCAAACTACACCTGAACACAGTTTTTTAAACAAAAGATCTGGGGCCCCTTCGGTACTTCTTGGGTCTTGAGGTTACCAGACGGCCGGATGGTCTCGTTCTCTCTCAATGGAAGTATTGCCTCGACCTCCTTCATGATGCTAGTTATTCAGGTTGTAAGCCGATTGACACCCCAATTGATGCAAATCGCAAGTTGTGCGCTCAAGCATCTGACTCAGATCTACTACTCCAGAATCCAGAATGCCATCGTCGTCTCGTTGGGAAATTGATCTACCTCACAGTAACCTGACCAGATATTTCCTTTGCTGTTGGTATTGTTAGTCGATATATGCATTCCCCTCGAAGATCTCATCTTCAGGCCATTGAATGCATTCTCAGATATCTTAAAACGGCTCCTGGTCAAGGATTGGTATACAAACCTAATCTTCAGTTTCAACATTGGTGACATATTCTGATGCTGATTATGCTGGTTTCCTTGATGATCGACGGTCAACCAGTGATTTTTGCACATATTTTGGAGGACATTTGATTACCTGGCGAAGCAAGAAACAAGCTGTCGTTGCTCGATCATCAGCTAGAGCAGAATACCGGGCAATGGCTTCTTTGTTTTCTGAACTAATTTGGATTGAAAGTTTTCTTACCGATCTGGGTGTAAAACTCCCTTCCCCAACTCTCTTCCTCTGTGACAGCCAAACTGCTATACATATAGCCAAGAACCCGGTCTTTCACGAAAGAACAACACATATTGAGGTCGACTGTCACGTCATCCGGGAAAAGGTTCAAATGAAGAAGCTCAACCTGAAGCATGTTCCGGGGATTGAACAAGTTGCGAATGTCCTCACTAAGGCTCTTTCCAACACCCTCTTCTATCAGTGCTTGTCCAAGCTTGGCGCATATGATTTGTATGCTCCAGCTTGCGGGAGAGTGTTAGAAAAGCCCATGTAAAAAGGCCCATTATGGGGCCCCTTTCTTTATTGTATTTCCTTCTTCTCTTCTTAGTCCCACATCTTGTATGTGATTTTTTCTCACCTTCTCTCTCCTATATATTTGTATTCTCTCTTTGTATTTAGATACACAAGCAATACATACAAGTTTTGTGCTCTCTCAATAAAAACAAAATTCGGCATGAATGGAGAAAAATAATCCGTGTGGTTTTAATCCAAATCGATTTCATGTAGCAGTTGAAACTTGAACAATGTTTACCTTTAACAGTTTGCGGTTGAAAATGAAATCTCAATCTATTTTGGAAAGCAGAGGAATTTTTGTTGCATGGATCCAATCACTCTATTTACTGCCTCCTCCCAAGTTATAGGCTTTAATCCTTTTCGTGCACGATAAATCTATACTTTAAATTACAACTTTATCTTTAAATGGAAAATGAAATTCAATGATAATCAATGAAGTTAAATTAAAAAAATAAGGATTGTGTTTTTTTTTGCTAATGTCAGTGAGAATTCACTCAACTCTAATTTTGCCAAGCAAATTATTATGCTCGCATTTGAAACTAATATCCAATCGTCAATCATGAATTTTCAAGCATCAATCATCAAGATTCGTACTAAATCATCGAAGTTAAATCTTTATGCAATGGTCAACACAAAAATGAAAATAAATAGAATAAACAACTCAACATTCTTTCTGTATTATGGTTTTTAATCATAGTTGGTTTCTAATCATACACGTATTCTTTGAAGTTTGATAGTTGGTTTCACCGCTTTGCTTCATGTTCTTAGTTTAGAGATCTAAAATAACAATATTTATCAAAATGTTGTTTTCTTAATTACTAAAGTTTCTATAACAGTATGTGACCATTTCAAAAATAGTAATATGACATGCTTCTATAAAATAGTAATATGACATGCTTCTATAAAATAGTAATATGATGTTTCTATAAAATAGTAATATGATACGTTTCTATAACAATATGGATACATATGATATCTGGTTTGGGTGTATAACAATATATATAACAATACATGGACTGTTCTGATCTCTAAAATAGTAATATGACATGTTTCTATCTTAGTTATTAAAGGCGCAAGCCGCACCCAGGCGCAAAGGGGTCTTGGAGCCTACGTGCAAGGCTCAAGGCGCAGACGCACGCCCGAAGAAGACATGGTGCAATCACATTCATTTTAAATAATTAGAGCATTAAATATCAGTTCATCTTTTTGAACAAAATCTTCATATATTCTACTCATTATTCATTCATTACTATCATTTATATCTCTTAAAAAATAAAATCAATATGTTCGTTTGCATCATATATAAGTCTCAACGATCGATTATGTATCAAAAACACTAAATCATATAAAAATTATTGAGTTCTTGTATTTTTTATTATTATTTTGAAATAAAGGTTTACAACAAAAATCACACTCAGACGCTCATTTAATGTCCAGAGGCGCAAAAAAGGCGCACAAAAGCACAAACCTCTGAGTCTGGTGAGCCTGAAGCCTCAGGCGTGCCTCAGGCGCGCCTTTAACAACATAGGTTTCTATAACAATATTTATAACCATTCCTTGAAGGACCATTGCATAATAATGATATCCGATTGGGTGTATTCATAAAAGTTATATATATGCCTTGCATTTTTAGTATATCCTTTTAGCCAAAGCTAAAATTATTTGCTGATAAAAATGGTAGAGCCAAAATTTGATACGTTAGAGTCGTATCGAGATCAATAAGATGAAATTTGCATTGCATTAAACAAACATAAAGATACAATTGAGAATAAGTTCTCGCCAAGCATCCAGAGGCCGAGTCCTCCTTGACACTCCACTCTCCAAGAGAGCCAAAACCCAAAACTCAAAAAGGATGCTCATCTAAAGATGCTACCACTCTTATATATAGGTGAGTGGGGAAATACAAAGTGCAATAATGCCCATGAGCTACATAGACTAATATCAGTGTGTGGCGGTCCACATCATATCAACACTTCTTGCCCCAAAAAACGACGTCCTCAAAGTCGAGGGCCAAAAGGGTTGTCAGAAAGCGTCAACAGATTCAATTCCCCGAAGTCCGGATCAGTATCTTCAGATCCCAACAACACAGATTTTTGAGTGGGCAGATGTGGGTGGGCGAGAAGGGTTGCTCGCAGTGAAAGCAGAGGCTCTTGCGACGAAGCTCAACTTATTGTTGGTAAGACAAACGATGGGGCCGTCGGGGGGCCTGTGGAAGTGGAGCTGGCGGCTGCGGAGTCAGGTTCAGTAGCTGGGGCCCAGGCGGGGGCAAAGTGTCCATGCGCAAAAGGGGTGTCGGTAATGGTCACGATTGTTGGGGAGGCCGGGTCGAGGAGTATGGTGGAGCTGGGTAGAGTTTCTTGTCGAGATACTTAGCCTACTCCATTGCGCGGGAAAAAGTAGACGATATGTGGACCCGAAGGCGCGCACAGAGGTGGGGGTGCAGACCCGCCAAGAAATAACCCAAGTAGTGGTCGTGGGCTAGGTCGGGAACATGCGTAGCGATCACAATGAATTCGTCGACGTGGGTGGCCACAGTCTGACTGGCAGATGGAGCAGAGGCGCTCAAAGGCATTAACCTCCTGCTGCTATCGTAGTATCAGAGATGTTCCTCCTTCAATGTGGGCCAGGGAAGGTCAGGTACCTGCTGATGCATCCAACACACCCAATAGAGTGCCGAACCCTCCACATAGATAGTGGATTAAGTGGAGATGGGGGCCTTCTGGTTGGCGGGGGTGGGCTGCAGTTGCTCGACTTGGGCGATCCACCCAAGTTGGTCTATGCCATCAAACACAGGAATCTCAATCCGGCGGAGATGGACTGGGGCAATGTCTGATGCGGGGTGCAAGAACCTCATGTGGTCGGGGATGATTTGAATTGGTGGCGATGGAGGAGGGGCCGAAGGGAGATTAGTTAAATGTCCTCGAAGGAGCAGAGTGAGATCCTCCGGTTGGGCTTCAATATCCAGGCGCTGAGAGTTCGAGATGGCAGTGGTGGAGGTGTTCTCTTCGACGTGGAGGGCCATTGCTCAAGTCGTGGGCACAAAACAATGGTTAGGTGTAGTGGCGAGGAGCGCTGGAAGGCTGCAATAGCTGTAGGAGGGTGGCCCGACACGACAAAAGAAGGCGAGGAGGATAAGCGGCCACTGGAAGGCTGCAGAAGTCACAGAAGGGCCTACAAAATGCAAGGGAAAGGGCTGGAGAAGGCGTTATTGGAGGCGAGCGGCTCCGCACTCAGCAGAATTGTCGCTGGAAGGATGAGGTGGCACTAGGCAGGCCGGAGCAGCCGCTGGAAGGGGCAGAACGCGGCGATGAAACAAAAAACGCCGGCTCAGTTGCAGGAGTCGGGCGAGAGCGACGAGGCGGTCAGCCTTGTTAGCAGCGTGGACGTCACGATGATGGTCAGCTGGATCGTGGAGGTAGACACACGATAACCAGATCTCGCAGAATTAGAAAGAAAATAACAAAGTAGCGGGGCGGAAAGCTGCACTTGCAGAATCTGAACAAGACGAGGCAGCGTAATTAGGGTTCTGTAGAACCCTAAACACGGGGATGTCAAACCAGTTGATACGCTGAGTCGTATCGGATCAATATGATGACATTTGCCTTGCATTAAACAAACATAAAGATACAATTTAGAACAAGTTCTCGCCAAACATCGAGAGGTTGGGTCCTCCTTGACACTATTCTCCAAGAGAGACAAAACCTAAGACTCAAAAAGGATGCTCATCTAAAGATACTACCACTCCTATATATTGGCGAGTGAGAAAATACAAAGTGCAATAAGCCAATAATGCCCATGAGCTACATAGACTAATATCGATGTGTGGCGGTACGCGTCATATCAAAACTCCTCCCGCATGTAGTGATTATATAGAAACTAAATATTATCATAATTGATCTAGCATCTAAGTATTCAGCTCATGGATGGAGACGATAAAAACACAATAATTTTCAAAAATTCTCTTGGGCACCTCATCAAACAAAATGTGTGCATATGAATGAGGAAAACAAAAAAAAGGTTCAATTGCCTTCATGAAGTTCGTTGCATCAATTATCAATATGAATGACCTTCATTTTCATCTATTTCTGATAAACTAGTAGCATATCCTTATAAATATTAAGTGTTTACTAAGATATGCCTTATCTCTTTATGCATTTCCACAACTTTGATGCCATTTGTTTGAACTATAGTTCTCATTTTAGCTTTAAGTTGTCTTTTTTCCCTTCTTCTTCAATGTCAATTCTAATTCCCGTGACTAAAATTCGGTCTACATCCGGACGATATAATTGTGATTGACCTCAATTCCAATTCATGAAGTCTCACACCTATTCTGCATGGTGAACGGGCTTGTAGTTTTTTTTGTCCCTTTTTATTTTTCACATTCATGATAACTAGCCTGATGATATTGTTGTAGGGATATGTTCTACTATGATTTTTTTATTTTAAAATCTTGGCATTTCTGATTTTGTAGATTCAGTGTGCCTAAATTTGTCTTTGCATGTTTGAAGATCTGGGCTATTGTAATGTGACATGTGGTCATAGTTGGGAGGTCCAATTTAGTTGGAATGCGAGGGAAGATGTACAAGCCCCCTCTTCCACTTCAACTTTCTAGTTCAAATCAGAGAATGATTGAAGCATCAGGGCAGAGGAAGAGGGTATATCAAGTTTGGAAGGGAAGCAATGTATGTTTCATTGGGATCCTTTTATGTTATTTTATTGCATCAACATACAATCAATATATGCTTGTTAGTTAATTTTTTGTTGTTGATGATTTGTTTTATGCTTGTCACGAACATCTTGACATCAACTCTCATGCTTTATAATCCAACACCTCTTCAGTAAGTTAGGATAACCATAGTGATGTATCTAGATGTTGTGTGTTTAATTCTAACAGCCCTTGCCATCATTTTCATTTTATTGTATCCAACTTTCAAATCAGAGAATGATTGAAACATCTGGGCAGAGGAAGAGGTATATCAAGTTTGGAAGGGAAGCAATGTATGTTTCATTGAGATCCTTTTATGTTGTTTTATTGCATTAACATACAATCAATATATGCTTGTTAGTTAATTTTTTTTTGTTGATGATTTGTTTTATGCTTGTCACAAACATCTTGACATCAACTCTCATGCTTTATAATCCAACGCCTCTTCAGTAATTTAGGATAACCATAGTGATGTATCTAGATGTTGTGTGTTTAGCCCTTGCCATCATTTTTATTTTATTGTATCTAAATTTTGTACACGTTTGATTCCATTATTGCCATCATCTTCATTTCATTATACTATGGTATTTATTTAGAATTTCACTGTTATGCTTTTAAGTTCACGCTTGCTGTTAGAAAAATCTACTTAAGGGCCCATCTAGGGGCCCATTTTTCTCTCTTTTCTTTCTTTGTATTAGTCCCACATCTTGGATTGAGATTTCTCTCCTTCCTCTTTTCCTATATAAATGTATTCATACTTGTAATTATTCCTTCAAGAAGTATATACAAGGTTTGAGGCCTCTCTTTACATGGTATCAAAGGCACCGGTCTTCTCCTTGGGTATCACGGTTTCTGTCCGCGGTCTCTGTTTTCTAACCGCCCTGAGCTCCTCTCTTCGCGGTCTCTGTTTTCTAACCTTCCCGAGCTCTTCTCTGGCGGTCTCCCATCCTACTCGCGGCCTTTCCGCGGTCTCTCTCTCCCTACCCGCATCTCGCTCTGTGGCTCCACCCACCTCCTTCTCCTCTCCTTTTATAGCCTTCCCCTCTAGCCACCACGGGCCTAGGTTTGGTTCTGCTCGCTGCGGTTTGTGCGGCCTGCTCTCCTAAACCGCGGCCTTACTTGTCGCAGTTTGTCTCCTTAACCACGCGGCCTCTTTCCTCTCTTCGGGCTCCACATCTTTGGTCGCGACCTCTCTTGTCGCTGGTGTGCCTTACCGTGACCGTGCGGTTTCCTTCTTCTCTCTGCTGCCGGCCTCGCCTTCTATCTAGTCGTGTTGCTTCCCTCTTTCTTAGTCACATCCTGGTCGCGACATTTCTTGGTCGCTGGTGTGTCCGCCGAGACCATGCGCCTTCTTTCTCTGCTTAGCCGCCCGACCAGCCTCTCTCTCTTTGGCCTCTCTCTCTAGCCGCCCGACCTTCTCTAGCCGCCCGACCTCCTCTGCTTAGCTGCCCGACCTATTTCTCTAGCCGCTCGACCGCCTCTTCTTAGCCGCCCGACCTCCTTATCTAACTGCCCTACCTCCTCTGCTTAGCCGACTGGCCTCCTTCTCTAGCCGCCCGACCTCTCTCTCTGCTTAACCGCCCGACCTCTCTCTCTGCTTAACCGCCCTGCTTCCTTTGCGAGCCGCCTGACTTCTTTTGCTAGCTGCATGGCTTCCGAACATTCTGCTGCTACATCTCCTCCTCCTGCTTGCGCGCCGGCTGCGGCTCCCAAACTTCGTGATGAGCTACGAATTACTACCATTTCTCGTACCGGGAAACGGAATTTCGTCAAATGGGTTCACTCTGTTCGTCGTGTTTTGCAGACAAAGGGCCTTCTTCACCACTTGACCCAAGCTACCCCCGATGCTCCCTCCGATGACTGGCTTCGCGATGATGGTCGGGTCCAGTCCTGGCTCCTCAACTCTATGGACACCGAGCCCTACAGGATGACCATGTATCATGACACAACCAAGACCATGTGGGAGGAGCTTCACTCCTTTTACTCGTGGCACAACAATCTTCAACACTTCTATGATATTCTCTCCGACCTTCAGAACCTTGCTCCGAGTGCTTCCGGTGATATGATCTCTTTTGTTGCCCAGGACAAGACCCTGGCCGAGGCTTGGATTCAACATCAGCCTCCAACTACTGATCTAGCTACTCAACGAGCCCAAAAAGAGGCTGTCACCATCGCGATGATGATGTCCCGTGTTCCTCCCCATCTGCATAGTGTTCGGGCCCATATCCTCTCTTCCACAACGACTCCTTCGTTGTCTGATGTCTGCCCAATGCTGCTTAAAGTTACGCCTCCTACTGAGGCTCCTCCCAGATTTGCACCAGATCTTCTTCAACAGCCTCTCCTTCCAACTCCTCCTGCTCGTGGATCTTCCACCTAAGGGGGCCGACCTCTGTCTCGAGGACGAGGACGTGATGGTCGTTCTTCTATGAAATGCACATATTGTGCACGGGATGGTCATCTTGAGGCTACCTGTTATCGCAAGTATGGTTTACCTCCCAACCTTGCTGCTACTTCCTCTGTTGCTCCTTCCCCCACTAGGGCTTCTGCCCAGGATCCAACTTCCACTACCCGCCAAGATATAGATGAGCTTCACACCCAACTCCACCAGCTACAGGGTGCCCTCGGCCGCTCCTCCGGCTCGGTTGCGTCTTTCTCTGCGGAAGCTATAACCCGTCTCTCTCATAGCCCCCGCAGGATCGTCGATTTCAGCGCTACTCACCATATTACCTCCCAGAAGCCCCCCAGTATCTCCAGACGGCTCATCCTCCGTGTATCACTGTGGCCAATGGTGACACCCTATCGGTCCCTGGCGCCGCTGCTCTCCAGCTTACCCCGACCCTTTCTCTTTCCTTTGTTCTTCACGTTCCGGTGTTTCCTTTCAATTTACTTTCTGTTAGTCGCCTGACACACGACCTTGATTGTTGCATACTCTTTTCTCCCTTTCTTATGCAGGATCGCCGCACCCGGAGTATCATTGGTAAGGGGCAGCTGTTGAATGAGATCTACATCTGGGATATCCCACCCACTCTTCTCTCTGCCGTCTCCACTGTCTATTGACATCGCCGCGTTGGTCATGCTCCCCTTCCGATTCTCAAGCGGACTCTTCCTGATGTTCCTTTACGGGAGTTGTCTTTTGAATCTTGTATATACGACAAACAACATCGTTCTTCCTTCCCCCATGTCTGTACCAGGAGTAGTACTCCTTTATCTTTAGTTCATTTTGATGTATGAGGTCCTTATAAAGTCCCCAGTATCTTTGGATTTCACTATTTTGTAACCTTTATTGATGATTACTCGCGTATTACATGACTATATTTACTATATGATCGTACTGAACTTACCTCTGTGTTTCGTGCTTTTTTAACTGAGATGCGTACGCAGTTCGCCACCCCCCTCAAAGTCATCCGCACTGATAATGCTCGCGAGTATACTGGTCGCACCTTCTCCAATATCTGCACCGAATTTGTCATCATCCATCAAACTTCGTGTGCGTATACCCCTCAACAAAACGGAGTGACCGAACAGAAGAATCGCCATCTTCTCGATGTTGCTCGGTCCCTCATGTTTCAAATGCAGATTTCGATTGAAATTTGGAATTTTGCCGTCTCCACAGCCGGTGATCTCATCAACCTCCTACCCTCGTCTGTTCTTGACTTTGCCTCACCTATCCAACTCCTCTATCCTTCCACTAACCCCACCTCTCTCACCCCGCGGGTCTTCAGGTGTGTTTGTTATGTTCATCTTCTTGGCCCCTCTTCCGACAAACTTGCTCCTTAGGCCGCCAAATATATGTTTGTTGACTACTCCCGTACTCAAAAGGGGTATGTTTGCTACTCTCCTTTTCATGACAAGCTGGTCGTCTCGGCGGATGTCACCTGTGAAGACCAGCCCTTCCACTTACCTTCCCCCACCCCGTCTTCCTTCTCCTCTTCCCCAGCCTGCCGTACCTGTCACACCCTCTTCTCTACCATCTCCTTCCTCCTCTCTCCCTGCGCCCCTCGGGTTCCTCCGCCCCTTCTCTGTGTCTACACACGTCGTCGCTCCAAGGATGGTTCCCTGCACCAGCTCCCTGCTCCTAGCGACACCCCGACAACGGCAGATCCAGCTCCCGCCTCTACAGCTCATCCCTTGGCCAACTACGTTTCTCTCCATCGGCTGACTCCACCTCTCTACGCCTTTGCCACCTCTCTTTCCTCTATTTCTATTCTTAACACTGTGCAAGAGGCGCTTCAACACCCGGGGTGGCGGACAGCCATGGATGATGAAATGCGGGCTCTCTGGGCTAACTGGACTTGGGATCTGGTTCCTCTTTCTGCAGGTCAACACTGTGTTAGCTGCAAGTGGGTCTTTGTTGTTAAACATGCGGCGGATGACACTGTTTAGCGTCTAAAGGCCCGCCTCGTGGCCCGGGATTTTTCTCAGCAACATGGACTTGATTACGAGGAGACCTTCTCTCCGGTGGCCAAATTGAACACGGTCCGCGTTCTTCTCTCCTTGGCTGTTCATCGTCATTGGCCTCTTTATCAGCTGGATGTTAAGAACGCCTTCCTCAACGGCGATCTGCAGGAGATTGTTTATATGCACCAACCTCCCGGGTGTGAGACCACGGGGGAGTCTCGAGTCTGTCATCTTCGAAAATCTATTTATGGACTCAAACAGTCCCCGCGCACTTTGTTTGAAAAATTCAGCAAGGTTGTTTGTGATATTGGCTTCATTCAGAGCTCGGCTGACTTTTCTCTCTTCACCCGACACCGGTCAACCGGAACTGTGATCCTACTTGTCTATGTTGACGGTATCCTCATTACTGGCGACGATACTACAGGGATACAACATATCAATCAACAGTTAAACTCCGCCTTTCAGACCAACGATCTTGGCAACCTTCGGTATTTTCTTGAGCTTGAGCTTGCACGACGCCCGGATGGTCTCGTGTTATCCCAAAGGAAGTATTGTATGGACCTCCTTCATGATGCCTACTATTCTGTATGCAAACCTGCAGATACTCCTATGGACACCAATCACAAGCTCTCGGCCCACACCTCTGACTCCGATAAGCTGCTTACAAATCCGAAATACTATAGACGCTTGGTTGGGAAGCTGATCTATCTTATGGTTACTCGACCAGACATCTCTTTTGTCGTGGGAGTCGTGAGTCGTTTTATGCATGCTCCTCGGACATCCCGAGTACCGGGCTGTGGTTGCTGTTGTTTCCGAGTTAATCTGGCTTGAGAGCCTTCTGTGAGACTTTGGTGTTCGTCTCTCATCACCGACGACCTTATTTTGTGAGAGTCAAGCAACAATACATATTGCCAAGAATCCGGTCTTTCACGAACGCACAAAGCATATTAAAGTTGACTGTCACTTTATCTGGGAAAAGGTACAGTCAAAGAAGATAGATTTGGAGCATGTTCCTGCTACAAACCAAGTTGCTGACATCCTGACTAAAGCTCTATCCCGGCCGCTATACTACCAGTTTTTATCCAAGCTTGGTGCCTACGACTTGTACGCTCCAGTTTGCGGGGGAGTGTTAGAAAAGCCTACTTAGGGGCCCATTTTTCTATCTTTTCTCTTTCTTTGTATTAGTCCCACATCTTGGATTGAGATTTCTATCCTTCTTTTCCTATATAAATGTATTCATACTTGTAATTATTCTTTCATGAAGTATATACAAGGTTTGAGGCCTCTCTTTACACTTGCCAAGAAATGCAATTTGTAACCTAGCAACATGAGTTTGCTTAGTTGTGTGCCTCATCAGATGAGTGAAAATATGTTGGTGTCCAAATTTTAAGTGTCTGATGCTCTCGTATATGCTTAAAATTTTATGTTGAGAATATGTATGATCACTGGTAAGGTTATAGATGTCAGATGTCAGGATGGATATAGATTTTTATGTCGGTTTTACTATGTCGGGCAATCAGATGATATGTCAGAGATTTTTTTATATATCAGATTTCAAATATTTACTTATTTATATGCATAATTATATATAAATATAATCATTTTTTACTTATATATATTGGTATATTAACAATTTAATATTTTTTGACATTCCAAATATATTAAACTAGTATAAACATTTTATGTCACACAAGTAATAATGGTATACCGTTTTGAAGAAAGCTGAAGGAAGCAATAAGCCAGGATATCATCAACGACAACGAAAGATAAGGAACCCTTTGTCTAAAATTCGAAGGCAAAACAAAATCAATGTCGACAACTGACAAAGATAAGGAAGAAGAGTAGAAGAAGTAAGAAGAGATTTGAGAGTTATGTCACAAAACAACTCTGACAATGATTTTTTTTCGTTTTGTTGTCTACCAATTAGGGATAAGACAAGAGTAGCACCAATTGCAGAGAAAATGCGGGAAACGCGACTAAGACGGTTTGGACATGTACAAAGGAGACCATTAAAGACACCTGTCAGGTGTTGTGAGAGTCTAGTCATTAGGTATGCTAAATGAGGGAGGGGTAGACCAATAAAGACTTGAAATGAAACTATAAGGAAAGATATGATGTACTTAGGCATTAGTGAGATTATGACACAAGATAGGGCGCAATGACAACAAAGGATCCATATAGCCGACCCTACTATAGTGGGATAAAGACTTGAGTGTTGCAGTGTTGTTATTTATTAGACCACAAATGCTACAACAATAACACTCAAGCCTTTATCGCACCATAGTGGGGTTGGCTATATGGATCATTTGTCGTCATTGCGCCCTATCTTTAGTCATGGTCTCCTCAGGAGATGTATAGCTTCCATGGTCGACCTTCCAAACATGAATCCAAATTGATTCTCCGAGATGCAAGTCTCTCGTCTTACTCTTCTCTCTATTACTTATTCTCATAGTTTCATGGTATAACTCATTAATTAAATTCCTTTGTAATTGACACAATTTTGTATATCTATTTTGTTCTTTTATAAAAGTACTAAAATACTCTCTCTAATGGTTCGACATCCTTTTTGTATTTAGTATCTTATTGAAAAAACATGTAAGTCACAAAATCTCTTTCCCCTGATACAAAGTGGCTGCCACATGCTATTTTTAGTTTATGTAGCCCATTGACATTTTTGTAATTTGTATTTACCCACTCACCTATATATAGGAGTGATAGTTTTTTTAGATTGACACTTTTGAAGAATTGAAGTCTAGGGTTTTTGGCTCTCTTGGAGAGTGAAGTGTCAAGGAGGATCCAACCTCTGGATGCTTGGCGATAACTTGTTTCTTGATTGTACCTTTAATTGTTTAATGTAACACATTTTCATTCCTTCGATCTTGATACAACTCTATTGTATCAGTTGGTCCGACCTGCCCTTAATTAGGGTTCTACCGAACCCTAAACCTTTTGACTTGCCTCCTTTCGTCCGCGAGCACGGCTTCCGCTGCTACGGATCATGGAATCCATGATCGAAGCTTCTGCTCCACTGTCCCGCTAAACCACCGCCTCGCTTATCTGCTCCGACTGTTATGCATCGCGTCCTCCCCGTTCCAGCCTGCCTCAACACCCCGTCCGCCCCGTTCCAGCCTGCCTCAACTGCATCGTGTCCGCCCCGTTCCAGCCTGCAGCGCATGCTCCGCTTCGGATCGCATCGAGGATCTGGCGTCTGCTCTGTTCCGCACCCTACGCATCCTCTATTGCCGATCTGCCCTTTTGTCGGTTGCTTCCAGCGGCGTTTCTGCCTCATGCAGCGCCGTCAACTGCCGACAACACCCTTCCACCATGCTACTCCTTCTGTTGACGCCGTCCAACAACTTCATGTGTTTACATCAGCTTCCAGCGGCCTTCCAACTTCTTCGCCGCTTTCCGGAGGCCCTCCTGCAGCTTTGGCGACCCCCTCCAGTGGACGTTTCTCCTTCTCGCCGCCTTCCGCCGTGTCAGGCTGCCCTCCTACAACTATTGTTGTCTTCCGGCGGTCCTTGCTGCTCCTCCTAGCCGCGGTTCATACCCAAAACTCGGGTCATGACCCTCCATGCAGGCGAGAACACCTCCACCACGACAACCTCAGACTCTTAGCACATGGATCACATCGAAGCCCAACTGGCGGGCCTCACGCTGCTCTTTCGAGGACTTACCGCGACAGTTAATCACCCTCCGACCCCTCCACTGCCACTAATCCAAACTGTCCCCGACCACATGGGGTTTTTGCATCCCACGTCTGACAGTGCCCCGACCCACCTCCGCTGGATTGAGATTTCAGTGTTCGAAGACACTGACCCTCTCGGGTAGATCACCCGCACCGAGCAGTTCTTCGACCTGCAGGCCACCCCCGCCGACCAAAAGGCCCCCCTCGCCACTATCTATATGGAGGGCTCGACGCCCCATTTAGTGCATTGGATGCGCCAGCAGGTACCCGACAATTTTTGGCCCACATTGAGGGAAGAACTCCACCACCACGACAGCCGCCATGCGGGTAATGCCTTTGAGCCACTCAGCTTCGTCCGCCAGTTTGACTCTGTGGCAACCTATATCGACGAATTTGTCGCGGGCGCTGCCCATGTTCCCTACTTGGCCCCCGACTACTACTTGAGCTATTTTCTGGCCGGTCTACAGCCCCACCTCTGTGCGCACCTTCGGGTCCATAATCCGACTACTCTTTCCCGCGCAATGGAGCAGGCTAGATATCTCGACGAGGAACTTTACCCAGCCCCGCCATCCTCCTCGACATGGCTGACCCCACCGCCACAGACACTACCGCCACCTCTTCCGCCCATTGACCCTCTTCCTCCACCCGGGCCCCAACTTCTGACTCTTCCTCCGCACCCACCAGCTTTACGGCCTACCGCCCCCCGAGGACCCATCATCCGTCTTACCAACAACAAGAAGAGCTTCGCCGCAAGGGCCTCTGCTTTCACTACCAGCAACCGTTCTCCCCCACCCACGTCTGCCCTCTTAGGAACCTATGTGTATTACTGAGAGCTGAAGATACTGATCCTTACTCCGGGGAACTGGATCCGCTGACGCTTTTTGACGACCCCTTTGGCCCTCGACCTTGAGGACAAGGTAGTTTTTCGAACGGGATGTGATGATACAAAGCAACTGCCACATGTTTTTTTAGTTTATGTAGCCCATGTGCATTTTTGTAATTTGTATTCCCCACTCACCTATATATATGAGTGGTAGTTTCTTTAGATTGACACTTTTGAAGTTTAGGGTTTTTGTCTCTCTTGGAGAGTGGAGTGTCAAGGAGGACCCAACCTCTGGATGCTTGACGAGAACTTGTTTCTCGATTGTACCTTTTATTGTTTAATGTAACATACTTTCATTACTTCGATCTTGATGCAACTCTATTGTATCACTTTTCTAGACATTTTCATATTTCGATGGGTATATCATTTGGCCCGACTACCTACCCATTTTTTCATCTTTTTCAGAACATCATTTACCTCCGATACTTGAATTTTACGATAAAATTTACGTTCTTATATTCCTCCAATTTACTTAACTTTTCAAGATCAATTCATTGTCTTTTTCTTCATTGTAGAGTGGGCAAATTTTTTTTCCATCGCTCCTTAATAGTTATATCATCCATCAAAACTGTATTTGTTTCGTCCTTTATACATTTTACTTGGCTTAAATCTCTTGTATTTCTCTCTTTAGCTCAAGCAATTTTATATATAAGATGCTCTCTTTCTCTGGTGTCTGGTTGTTTGTAAATTTTTTTATAGGCTTGACATCTTGCTATACTTACTGTTTTTTTTTAACTTCTTTCTTGGCGATTTTATACATTGCTAAGTTTTTAGCATTACTATAAGCATAAAGTGTTTTATAGCTAGCCCTCTTTACCCTCACTTTGTCTTGCACTTTCTATTTTCACCATCAAGATTCTTTATATGGTGGTGCACGACCTTTTGACTCTCCAAATATGTTATTTTCACTTATTCTTAAAAGTGAAGACATAGCTTCTCATATATCACTTGGATCAACATAAAAATCTTCAATAGTTGTTCCATAATAGTTGCCTTGAAAGTAACCTGTTTTCCGTCTTCATGTTTCATCATCGATTTTTTGGCAACACCTTTATCCTTCTCTTGATTTTACTATATTTAATTTGCACATCCAACACCACTAACATATGTTGTATTGTCAAACTTTTTCTTGGTATAACTTTACAATTCTTACAAATCTTTTTATTCATTTTAGAGTCATAAAATAATCAATTTGTGACTTATTTGGTCCACTATTAGACATAATTAAATGTTTTTCACTCTTCATGAAGAACATATTCGTCACAATTAGCTTATGTGCTATCAAAGTTTAAAGTGGTCTTCCTTCTTCATTACTTTTCCATACCCAAATCCTCCATGAATGTTTGTATAATCCGTATGTTCCTTCCGTATAGGTCTATTTAAGTCTTCTCACATGAAAGTCCTCTCGCTTTATGAGATTTTTCTTACCAAATCATATAAGTCTTCCCAAAATTACACTTTAATAGCCTCATTTAATCCTACTGTTGACACATAACCACTAATCAAAACAATTATTTTCTTTCCTACAACCAATTTAAGAGCTAAGATTCTATCACCTTTTCTACTTAACTCTACAACTTCATTTCTCAAAGTAGTATCCACAATAATATTTTTTCAATTACTTGTTTTTTTTCTATATACCATAATTTAAAACCTTAATTATTTAAAAAATGTACTTTTCTCATCCACCCATTTAGTCTCTTGCAGACATAAAATATTTATTTCTCTTCTAATCATCATATCCACTGCTTTTATTCTTTTTTCTGTTAGCGTACCTATATTCTAACTTCCAAACTTAAGTTGATTACAAATCCTACAATCTATTTTCTTAAGACGCCTAATATTTGAGGGCTTTTGCATATTTAACACTACACCCTAGTCCTCTTGGAGGTGCATCAGTTCTTATCGCGACGCCGCATTTGGATCATACGACAAAGACTCGCATATTTAACACTACACCAAGTCTTGGAAATGTAGCGGTCTTTGCCAAGACGCCACATTCAGACAATACACAACGTTTCTTATGGGAAACGACCTAGCTTTTACACAATTTCTCAAACGATTCATATTCATAATAGTGAATAAATTTTTAAGCTGTCCGTCTACCTAATGCAACCCTCACCATTTCTCATCCGGGCTTGTAGCTACAAAGCTGGTTTGACAAATGCTAAGTAAAATAAATTTAAAAAGTCACTGATACACTGCCGAGATATATCAGCCAATATATCGGTCCATGGTTGATATATCAGTAAAATATATTCCAAAAGAACATTCTACGAAAAATATCAAAAACGTGTCATTTTGTTCATAGAACCTTTATATTGTCTGACACATCTGCTGATATCTACAACGCAGATCATTGACATATCAGACACATCTTTGATCTCCTTCGATTCTACTTTTAACCAATGATATTTAACTAAATGCTTCATTGGAATCGAGTAGTTTTATGGATCCGTGGGGTTTATGATGTTTTCTACTATGGTTAAGAAAAGTTCGGGGGCAGCTGACTCCTATAATTACTTCTTGTGGTTGAGTGAGCTCTTGATGCCTGACACTAGATAATGTCAAAAGAAGCTTTCATTTTTGTGGTAGTGATTGTTATTGTCGAAAACTCTCTTGTGAGTTGAAAACTTTTAAGGCAGGTGAGTGTATCATGTTTAGTTTCACATTGAATAAGTGAAAAGATGTATTGATATAGACGTTCTAAGTGATTATCCATCTCTCCTACTTCAAATTTTCTTTTGAAAATGAGCTTGAACACTACTTCAAATTTAGTGGTAGCATAGTTGATGGCTCTGTTGAGATTGAATTGTTCATGAAATTTATGCATCATAGCTTTGATGTATTTTATCAATGTTGAGCAAGGCACACGAGCCAATGACTCACATGATGACTCCGACGTGATTGAGTGGTCTCTCAGTGAATGATATTTGATAATGTTGAAAAAGCTTGTTAAACTTAGCCCAGAAAATACGCCCATCAAACCTTAAAAAAATGATTTGATACATTGCCCATGAAGGAAGAGCTTGTTCAAGACTTTTTTGCTAGTAGCCATTGTTCAAGAAGAAGAGATACTATCCAAAATACTAAGAAGCATACCTAAAAGCTATGACCATATTTCGGGTGCAATAGAAGAGGCAAATGATATTGAAATTTAGTATAATTCCACTGATGGGTTCTCTCCAGTCTTATGAGGAAAGGATGAAGAGAGAAACACAACCCTTAGTTCAAGCCTTCATTCTAAAATGCACATAGGAAAATCACATTTCTCTGAAATATGGAGAACTTAAGGATTGAATACACATTCTAGATTCATTCCAACCACAGAATATCCAAAGGTAGTTTTAAGGGAAAAAGAAGGGGAAAGAACATCAATATTCAAATCACAACTCTGCCCCTGCATTGCATCTTACGCAAAAAGTCCAATCATGACATAAAAGACTCTTATTTTAAGTGCAAGTGATATAAGAGAACAAATCATTTTGATAGAGGCTGTTGATTTAGAAGCAAAGAAGAAGCAAAATTTTTTGGGAATGAAAAGAAATTAGAATCATTTATACTTGCTGTATGAAAATAATTGAAAACGAAGATGAAACCCTTTGATTTATAGATATGGGATGTTCAAGCCTAATGTCATACTGCAAAAAGTACTTCACATCAATAGATGAGTCTTTTAAATCAAAAGTGATTATTGGAGATGGAAAGACATCCTATAAAAGGGAGAAGAGTTATTTAAATACAAGCAAAGTCAGATCATCATAAAATCATCACCAATGTACAATATGCCCCCACTCTAGCATAGAACCCTTTGAGTGTAGGACAACTGCTTACTAAAGTCTATATAATCACATTGGAGAATAATTTATGTAAGATTATGTACTTTAAGTCCGTAGCATCAGCTAAAATGTTGCAGAATATGATTTTTCTATTAGCATACCATCCTTATGCCTTTCCCTGTAAAGAAGGTTGCATAGGTGATTTAGTAAAAACTTGGCATCATAGATTGGGCCACGTCAACATAGATTGGGCCACGCCAAGGCTAACTCCATAAAAATATTAGTTCAACAGAAGATGGTAGAGGATTGCCAAACCTGAAAGTCAACTCACAACAATGTGAATGTGCTGTTAGCAAGTCTAACAAACATTCATGCCGCAAAACATCATTGAATAAAAGCCAAGCACCACTGGAACTAATTCATGTAGATCTCTGGGACCCACTTCTACCACATCATGGGAAAAAAGCCATCTCTTTTAGTTAATGGTTATTTAAGATGTATGTGGATATATCATTTGACAACCAAGGGAGAAGCCCTTATCTTCATTCAAAATTTTAAAGTTAGCATGGGAAATCAACTCGATAAAGCATAAAGGCAATACAAATTAACAAGGGAGGTGTAACATCCAAGTATCTTATGGGTGTCGAGCTCATGTGGGGACCCAAGAGTACAAAGATGAACCGAGTCCCACTATTGAATGAAAGGAAAAATTACTGGGCTTAACTAATTATTTAAAACCCTAATTATCAAAGTTGTTTTTAGAGTAATCCTGGGATGGGTGAACTCCTGGAAAGTGTTCCTAGCCACCTATGGAAAGAGCAAAGTGTGCGGTTCAGCTTAGTATGGGCTGAGTTGACCCAAAATAGACAATACCCCTAATATTGTGGGTCGGGGCCATTACAAGAGGAAAATTCATATTCACTAAATTCACAAGATTCTGCCAAAAATATGGTATAAGAAGAGAATTAACTACATAATTTACACCACGGTCACCACAACAAGATGGAGGAGTCGAGAGGTGAAACCAAATCGTGGTTGAAATGGCCAGTGTAATGATGCTCATTGATCAATATGCAAATGCCAAAACGGTTCTAGGGAGAGGCGACAAACACAGATGCCTACATTCTCAACAGAGTTCCTACAAAAACCTTAAATAAGATCACTCCATTTGAAGCATTATATTAGAGAAAGCCGCGCTGGATCATCTTAAGACTTTTGAATCTCTAGCATATGCTCACCTACCAAAAGAAAAGAGGGACAAACTAGAGGAAACCAGTGAGAAGTGTGTTTTACTTGGGTACAACAATCAACCTAAAGGTATTGCGTACTCCAACCAAATGCCCAAAAAATATTAATCTCCAGAGATGTCTCATTTAATGAAAGAAGAATCTTGGAATTGGACAAAAAATGGAGGACATATTTCAATCCCCTGCACTAGCGGTTGAGCTGGGAGAGGACACCTGTTCCATCTAGTCCCTTGGCACAGAATTCATGCCTTCATCTGCTAGTGATTCCAATCTGAATCCTCACCAAGAAAAACTCATTCTATACTTGATATCTTCCAAAACTATGATATCGCCTTGTTCCACTCAACACCCCAAACATTCAAAGAAGCAATCTGTTATGGTTCCGCCTTGGTCGCGTAGTTCGCCGACTGTATCTACTCTATTTTATATTTTTATTACGCCTTTGTTTGATCCTCCGTGTCTAAGCCCAAGGAGGGGTGTTTTGGTGTTGCTACTTAAGACCTGGATAGGGAACTAAGATCCTAAGCAAGAAGAAGTATTTTATTTTTAACTCTCTCTCTCTCTCTCAATTCTCTCTCTCCCGTTTGTTTACTTCCGCCGAACCCTAACCCGCAACAAGCTACGAGCCGCCGACGCCGCACGAAGACCGCTCGCCTCCATCGCCACCATAGATCGCTGAACCTCCAGGAAGGCCTTCCCCTCCACCATCGAGGACTTCCCTCTTCCCCGGTGCACGCACTCTCAATCTCGAGCCCGTAACACAATCTGTTATGGACCCCGACGGAGCTAACGAAGGCGAGGGGCGACCGCCAGTGTGGCGGGTATATCAACGTCGCGTGCGCGGCGTAGCTGATCTGTTGGCCTAGTCGACAACCAAATGTAGAGGGCGAGACCCTGAGTCTCACCTGGAGTGGTGACGAGCTAAAACGATTTTTCCCCTGAAGCATGTAAGCAACACCTTGATTATAGTAAATTGCTTCAACTCTCTAATATTATCATAGCTAGCGTGCATAGAGGAATGTAATGTATTTTGGACCCCGAGCAGATCCCGCTGTCAGGTTCTCACCTAGATGGCAGGGCTGGAAGTCACTCGGTGTCATCCTTGGCCTCGAGCAGATCCCGATGTCAGGCTCTCACCTAGCTGGCTGGGCTGGAAGTCACTCGATGGTGTTAGTAGTGGACCCCGAGCAGATCCTGCTGTCAGGCTCTCACCTAGCTGGCAGGGCTGGAAGTCACTCGGTGTCATCCTTGGCCTCGAGCAGATCCCGCTGTCAGGCTCTCACCTAGCTGGCAGGGCTGGAAGTCTCTCGATGGTGTTAGTAGTGGACCCCAAGCAGATCCCGCTGTCAGGCTCTCACCTAGCTGGCAGGGCTAGAAGTCACTCGGTGTCATCCTTGGCCTCGAGCAGATCCCGCTATCAGGCTCTCACCTAGCTGGCAGGGCTGGAAGTCACTCGATGGTGTTAGTAGTGGACCCCGAGCAGATCCCGCTGTCAGGCTCTCACCTAGCTGGCAGGGCTGGAAGTCACTCGGTGTCATCCTTGGCCTCGAGAAGATCCCGCTGTCAGGCTCTCACCTAGCTGGAAGGGCTGGAAGTCACTCGATGGTGTTAGTAGTGGACCCCGAGAAGATCCCGCTGTCAGGCTCTCACCTAGCTGGCAGGGCTGGAAGTCACTCGATGGTGTTAGTAGCGGACCCCGAGCAGATCCCGCTGTCAGGCTCTCACCTAGCTGGCAGGGCTGGAAGTCACTCGATGGTGTTAGTAGTGGACCCCGAGCAGATCCTGCTGTCAGGCTCTCACCTAGCTGGCAGGGCTGGAAGTCACTCGGTGTCATCCTTGGCCTCGAGCAGATCCCGCTGTCAGGCTCTCACCTAGCTGGCAGGGCTGGAAGTCTCTCGATGGTGTTAGTAGTGGACCCCAAGCAGATCCCGCTGTCAGGCTCTCACCTAGCTGGCAGGGCTAGAAGTCACTCGGTGTCATCCTTGGCCTCGAGCAGATCCCGCTATCAGGCTCTCACCTAGCTGACAGGGCTGGAAGTCACTCGATGGTGTTAGTAGTGGACCCCGAGCAGATCCCGCTGTCAGGCTCTCACCTAGCTGGCAGGGCTGGAAGTCACTCGGTGTCATCCTTGGCCTCGAGCAGATCCCGCTGTCAGACTCTCACCTAGCTGGAAGGGCTGGAAGTCACTCGATGGTGTTAGTAGTGGACCCCGAGAAGATCCCGCTGTCAGGCTCTCACCTAGCTGGCAGGGCTGGAAGTCACTCGATGGTGTTAGTAGTGGACCCCGAGCAGATCCCGCTGTCCGTTACATTGGAGTCTCATTTACCTTTCCGTTTTGTTTATTATCATTTATATTTCCATTTCGTTATGTTGTGCCCGACGAGTATATAAGCCGAAGATCTATTATATTTTGGCATGCTTGAAAATATTCAGAAGTTTTTCTCTCTTCCCTCGCTTCTCCTCTAATTTCTCCCCCTTCTTCTCTCTTTTCCCAAACCCTAGCAATTTGGTCCGACCTGGGTTGTTTCCGTCGCCTGAAGATACCAACCGTTCTACGCACGCCTCTGATCTCTAGGGCTACTGCGAGAACCGCCCGCACGATCTGACTTTTGCCGCTCGTCGGCGCTATTTCCGCCTTGCATCGACCCCGCCTGCATCGATCTCGACTGGGCTCACCGATTCCACCTGCAACGTTGCCGCCCAACCCTAGCGCCGCCGTCCTCTTCTTCAGGCTGTCTTCCCATTTAGTTCTAGCGCTGCAACGTCCGCCGGATCTGCAGCCGGTTTTGAGGCTTCCCAGATCCTTTCATCAGCGTGATCTACAACGCGAGACCAACTCTGCCGTCCTATGTCCAGGATATTTCCGTCGCTCATTCCTGAGTGCATGCCACCACGGCTCCGCTCGATGGCCCATTACGACATCCCATGTTTCCCAACACAACCCCCTTCGATAGATCCGACCATCCTCCGTCGCCTTGAGGATCATGATGGCGCCATCGCATCCCTTCAATCCCTCATGCTGCGCATGGACGCGAAACTCGATACCATTATGGCAAGCCGCCCCAGCATGTCCATGACTTTGAACGCGGACTCGCTGTCTCTCCTCGGCGCCCCCCCGACCCTTACAGGGACCCAGCTCCACCCACGGTTTTCTCTTTGGTCACTCCTTCCTTCGATGTTACCTTCTTCAATGACACCAATATCATGGGTTGGATTTCCCGAGCCGAACAGTTCTTCGACATTCAGCAAATCTTTGAGGCACAAAAGGTCAGCACGACACTGATCAACACGGAGGGATCAGCTCTTCACTGGGTGTGGTGGCTACGTCAATCCAGACTAGTCATGTCTTGGTCGGACCTTCAGCAAGAGCTCATTCGCCGTTATGACACTTGCTACTCGAGCTCCGCGATGGAACAACTCCGCGGCGTCCGTCAGACGGGCTGCCTCGACGAGTACATCGGTGAGTTTATCGCCCCCGCGACGCATGTGCCCAACCTTCTACCAGACCACTACCTCAACTTCTTTATGCATGGGCTCCTCCCACACATCCATGCCCGTATCCTCACTCACCACCCACCGTAGATTGTGGAAGCCATGGATCTCGCTCGCTTGGTAGAAGCAGAATTCCAGATTCGGCCTCCAGACACGGTAAAACTGCCATGCTGCCTCCGACGCGCCCGGTTAACTGGCTAGCAATGTCCTATTATGCCCCACAGTTTGAGGTACCCCCGGGCTCCGCCCGCGCCGCCCCGCCCTCCTTGGCATATGAACCACCCCGACTCTCCAATCATGAGTACCATGACCTGCGTACCAAGGGTTTGTGTTTCCGCTCCAAACAACCCTACTCTCCTACTCATGAGTGCCCGCTGAAAGACCTTAGGATGCTCATTGGCGAGGAAGATCCCGAGGTAACGCTCGCTGACTTCGAGGCCCTGGAGCTGGATACTACGACCGAGGATTCCCCACCTGCCACCTTCCATGCTTGGACCTTCCACTGTTCACTGTCGGTAGTTTTTCGGGTCCTCAGACGATGAAGCTCCGGGGGACGCTTCACGGGGCCTCTATGGTAGTGATGATTGATAGCGGAGCAAGCCACAACTTTATCTCTCAGCATCTAGTGGATCGTCTGGCGCTGCTAGTGAAAGCGGTCGATCGCTTCACGGTCTTCTTAGGAGATGGTAGACGGCGGGCGACAGGTGGCCTATGCGCTGCCCTCACTCTCACTCTAGGCCACAACCCATTTTGGGCCGACTTTTACGCTTTCTTTTTGGGCTGGGTGGATGTTATTCTCAGGGTGGCTTGGCTTCGCACTCTTGGCGACGTCAGCGTCAACTGGGACCACATGACGATGTGCTTCCTGAAATTATCTAGTTGCCTACCTAAATCACATGGAGGGGGGTGAATATGTGAGTTCTGCTTTTTTAATGGATAAAAAATTATGTCAAACAAGCATACATAACAAACACATCCCAACACAAAAATTTATAGTGCTTTCCCGATTTGGGTACGTCTACTGTCCCGCCTCGCCTATCTACCACAGGGCTAGATTCAGCTACTTCACTTTTCTCAGATTTAAATAAGTCTTACAACTCGAAGTCAACAGTCCTACTTCTCGGAGAACAATCTCTCCTACACTAGGAGAACAAACTCTCCCACAACTCGATCCTTGCACTAGGATCTACACCTCAGAAGTGAAAACTTCCTACAAAAGTATAAAAAAGTTTTATACAAATATTTAGATTGAAAACCAATTTACTTTTTCAGATCTGAAAATATTCAATCTTCTTATTCCTTGAAATGAAAAACTTGGGGCTCTTGTAGAAGGAGAAGACTTGAAAGCAATCTTGAAAGCTCGATCTGAAAATGTTGATCGACTAGATCTGAAGGCTTCAGAAAAACTTGAAATGAGATCTGTCGAATCACTTCTTGAAGGAATCACTGATCATGAGAAGCTAGGTCGAAAGTTCTTTGATTTCCGTAAGCAGTAAGTCCGACAGAGAAGTGCAGCCTGTTCACGATTTCAAAATGCGAAAGAGCGATCAGGGTTGAACGAATTAACCCTTGGTATTTATAGGATTCCTTCTTCTAAAGGCTAGAAAAGTCCTTCCTAAACAAACAATCCACGTGTACTGTATATGACTATCGAGTTAAACCAGAGACCCGACAAAAAGAAATTCAGGAAAGAAAATCTCGCTAAGTCCATTTGTCGAGTATCGTCGTATAAGCAAGAGTGTACTCGACGAATCGCTTCGATACCTGACGAATTCTACTTGGACAAAACCATAAAAGTACATTCGAGAACTCAGAGGCTTTTCTAGTGAGACTCTACGAATTCGATGAGTATCGACTAGTATATTCAACGAATTCGACGAGTGTCAATAGGTATGCTCAACGAATTCGACGAGTATACTAAAGGATACTCGACGAATCTTACTTGATCGATTCCCAAGATCATAGAAAGGATTCTCTAATTAAACACGACGAATTCGACGAGTGTCAATAGGTATACATGACGAATTTGACGAGTATTCATAAGTATACTCGACGAATTCGACGAGTATCCACTAGTATACTCGACGAAGTTTACTTTGAAAAAAATTTCTTTCTTCTAAATGCAGCAATCTGCCCTCCCTTGATCCTTCTAGTGCACTTGTAATAGAAGTACAATCCAATAGAGAGATTACACATGAGTCAACACTTTGACCTACACAATGAGAGATTATATTGTATAGTCTCGTGTTTCATGACCCACTATAACTTGACATTGATTTGTACTTAGCAATAAAGCCCTGCAAACACATGACTAAAAAAACAACATCAAATACAAACTCAATTCATATTAGTTCAAAGGACACTTCTTCAAATCAAGGTTATTGTGGATACAATACCCAACACTTCCTCTGTGGGGGAACTCCCTGCTTGTTGGAGGGCTACTCGGCCCTACTGTGTCAGTCTATCTCCTTATGGTCCCTCCAGAAATCCACCGATGCGGATTTGGCGGCATCCTTATGGCACGTGGAGGAGCAGCCCACCCAGTGCTCTCCGACCGCCCCGGCGCTGCAGGCCATATTGAACCTCTTTCTGGACGTCTTCGCCGACACGAACAGTTTCCCCCAGCCAGATCGACGAACCACCACATTCCACTGCAAGGGGGGGTGTGCCCTCCATCTCAGTCCGACCATACCACTACAACCACGCTCAGAAGGGCGAGATCGAGACGCTGGTGGCCGACATGCTCACAGCTGACATCATTCTCCCCAGCCCTAGCCCCTTCTCAAGCTCTGTCCTCTTGGTCCACAAAAAGGACGACAGTTGGCGCTTTTGCATGGACTACCGGGAACTCAACAAGGTCACCATCCTAGACAAATATTCTATTCCGGTCATTTAGGAGCTCTTGGACGAACTACAAGGAGCAGTCTATTTTTCAAAGTTGGACCTACACGCCGGTTATCATCAGATACAGGTTCGAGAGGAGGACGTGCCCAAGATGGCGTTTCACACACATGATGACCATTATAAGTTCCTGGTCATGTCTATTTGCCTGACAAATACTTCTGCCACCTTTCAACAGGGGCGGATCCAAGGGGGGGCCCATGGGGGCCCGGGCCCCCCCAAAATTTTTAAAACAAGTTTATGGATATAAGTTTTGGGAGCATTTTAGTCTTGCTGCCAGCTCATGCCAAAAATCCTCATTAAAAGCCTCATTAAAACATGATGTAGGTTTGACTTTTTTACACAGCCTCATTAAAACATGGTGGAAACAAAAAAATCGAAGACCTACTACCTTATTAACAAATTGATTCGTCTCATTTTGACTCTTCCGGTCTCAACAGCAACCACAAAAACGAGACTTCGTAACAAGATGGAAGATAAATTTCTTGCAAATTGCATGACTTTATATATTGAGCGAGAAATAGCGGAGAAAATTGACAAAGATTGTATCATAGATGAATTCTATGAAGTGAAAAAACGTCGAGCACAATTGATGTGACATGTATATGGTTATTTGTATCTTTTTTGGCTTATTGAATATATATGTGTTATATTTTGTCGATTTGAAATTTTATTTTAAAATTTATTTGCCTTCGCTTGGTGACTGGGCCCCCCTAACTAAAATTCCTGGATCCGCCCCTGCCTTTCAAGACACCATGAATGATCTGTTCCGTTTCCTGCGCAGGTATATACTATTTTCTTCGTTGACATTCTAGTTTACAACTCATCTTTGCAGGACCACTTGGACCATATTCTGGCAACTGTCTCCACTCTCCGGGAGCACTCTTTTTGTGTGAACCCCAAGAAATGCGCCTTTGGTCAGACCAAAATCAGTTACTTGGGGCACACAATCTCCGAAAATGGCATAGCTATGGATCCAGACAAGGTTCGGGCCATCCTTTAGTGGCAACTCCCCGATCACTCCATGACGTCCGTGGATTCTTGGGTTTCACAGAGCACTACCAGCTGTTCATCCCAGACTATGGCAAGATTACCAAACTTCTCTCCAACTTACTGAAGAAGTCAGAGACCGACAGTTTTCAGTGGTCACTGGCGCCAACAATGACATTCTGGTCCCTTCAGCAGGCACTGAGCACCGCCCTTGTGTTAGCTATGACAAATTTTTCACAGCCATTCGTGGTTGAGTGCGACGCATCGGGCTCGGGCATCTGTGCTATTTTGATGCAAGTGGGGCATCCAATCGCCTACTTTAGCCATGCGTTCGCCGCTACCGCGGGGCACCGTTCTGTATATGAGTCCGAGCTGAAGGCGTTGGTTCTAGCAGTACAACATTGGCGGCCCTACCAGCTGGGCCGCCACTTCGCAGTTCGGACAGACCATCACAACCTGCGCTACCTCCTCCACTAGAAGATAGCGACCCCACCACAATAGGTTTAGGTGGCCAAACTCTTGGGATACGACTTCAACATCGAGTTTCAAGCGGGTTTGTCCAACTGGGCAGACGATGCCCTCTCCCGCCAATCGCAGACGGCAAATCTGGCTGTTATTTCCCGACTGGTTTTGGAGGACGCCTCCATTCTTTAGCGCGAAGTCACAAACGACCCCGAGCTCCAGTCAGTTGTGCGGGCCCTGCGAGCGGACGCCACTGCCCGCCAGCCCTATCCACTGATGGGCGACCACCTCTTCTATCATGATTGCCTGGTTCTTTCCGCATCATCTCAGCTGATTCCCCGCTTGCTCATCGTGTTCCATGCAACTCCGGAAGGGGGACACCCAGGCGCCTGCATGACGTACCGCCGCTTTGCTGTATTGGCCAGGAATGTTCCAGCGGGTTAAGACCAAGGCGTAGGCTTGCCTACCGTGCCAGGGCACCGAGACGAGACTACTTTTACTGGAGGCCTCCTCCAGCTACTTCCCGTTCCGACTCAGATCTTGGATGACATTTCTATGGATTTCTTCTCCCGGTTTCCCCGCTCCAAGACCTGGGACTGCATATTGGTAGTCGTGGATCGCCTGGCCAAATACCCTCATTTTATTACGCTCCGTCACCTGATCATGGCTCCCGAAGTGGTCGCTGCCTTAGTTGACTAGGTGGTCCGTCTCCATGGGTTCCCTCGCTCCAGTGTGAGTGAACGCGGCCCCACCCCCTCTTCCTAAGCTCCTTTTGGATGACATTGTTCAAGATGCAGGGTATGCAACTTCAGATGAGTACAACCTACCACCCGCTGACGGACAGATAGTCCGAAGTCATGAATCGGTGCATGGAGACTTATCTGCGCTGTTTTGTTTGTGATCACCCGTGGGCTTGGGCCGATTGACTCTCCTGGGACGAGTACTCCTTCAAAACGACATTCCACACCAGAACCAACACCACACCGTTCGAGAAGTTGACGGCCAAGTTCTACGACCACTTCAAGATCCTAGTCCGGCTCGGCACCTCAGGCGTATCGCCTTCGTCTACCCCCAAATAGCCGCATTCATCCGGTGTTCCATGTTAAGCGAGTGATCGGTGACCACCCAGTCAAGGTGGCACTTCCACCGTCGGCATCCAACGTCATTCCAACGGAGTTCCTTCCCCAACACATTACGGACACACGCACGATCATCCGTGCGGAGCAGCCAGTGGATCATGTCTTAGTGGTTTGGCGAGATTGCCCACTCTCGGAGGCAACATGGGTAGATCGAGAGGATATGCGCCACCAGTCTGCCTTAAGGACACGACAAGTTTTCTAGAGGGCAGAATTGTTACGGACCCCGACGGAGCTAACAAAGGCGAGGGGCGACCACCAATGTGGCGGGTATACCGACCTCGCGAGCGTGGTGCAACAGATCTATCGGCCTAGTCGTCAAGCGTCGAGGGGAGTTATAGTTTCCGTTACATTGGAGTCTCATTTACCTTTCCGTTTTGTTTATTATTATTTATATTTCCGTTTCGTCATGTTGTGCAGCAGATCTATTGTATTTTGGCATGTTTGAAAGTATTCAGAATTTCTGGTTTTTCTCTCTTCCCTCTCCTCTTCTAATTTCTCCCCCTTCCTCTCTCTCTTTTCCCTAACCCTAACACAATCACCGAAAGGCATGGACAAGACGATGAATGAGGAAATGAGACTAGTTGAGAAGAACAAAACCTGGTCACTTGTAGAATAACCTCTGTATAAAAAATGTAATTGGTTTGAAGTGGATTTATATGATTAAACAAAATGAACTTGATGACGTTATAAAACACAGCAAAAATTGTGCAAAAATATTCTCATAAATTTGGGCAAGATAGCTAGCTAGAAGTTAAATCAGCATTTCTAAATGAAAGAAGCACTGAAGATGTTTATGGACCAACCAAAGGATATGGACTAAAGGGAGAAGAAGAAAAAGTATAAAGATTGCATAGAGCACTCTACGGGTTGAAACAATGATTTTTCAAAAGTCAAAATGAGGCTTTTCGATATATTGAGGAGGATGGAAACAAAATCATTGTTTGCCTCTATGTGAATGACTTAATCGTCATCGGGACATACCAAAATATGACGAAGAAGACCTATGAAATGACTGACCAAAATGTGATTCTGAAACATTTTCTTATGGGCACATATAAAACAAACACCAACGAACATCTTTCTTTTATAGGAGAGATACACCACTGATTTGCTCAAAAATTCAAATTAGATTACTATAATCCAACTTCCACTTATGTGTCCGTTGAAGATAAGCTCAAGAAAAAACGAAGGAGAAAAAGTAGATCAAGAGACCTTCAGGAGTCTTGTTGAGTCCCTGATTTATCTTACCAATATCAGACTGGATAAACATAGTATCCAAAATTATGAGCAATCCCTCAGAAGAACATCTTGGAGCTGCAAATTGGATCCTTTGTTCTACATAAGGCACATAACATTCTGGTATATCATATAAAAGAAAAGAGGACAGCAAATTAAAAAAGCTATAATGACTCAGATTTGGAAGAAGCTTAGAAGTTCTGAGCACCTAGGGATATGTATTTATTCTAAAAATAAAAACAATTTCATGGAACTCTTGCAAGCAACAACTAATTTCCCTCTCCTCTACCTAATCATAGTATATGGCTCTTAGCTTCGTCACTTGCGAAGCCCTCTATCTCAGGTGGATTTTAAAGGATATCAACGAAGAAGACGAGAAAGAACAAGGCTCTGATGTGACAATGCATCCGCGATTGCCTTGTCAAAAAGCCTGTGTTTCACAATCAAAGACAACACAGACCTAAACTTTACTTTGTTAGAGACAAGTCAAAAAGAAGCATGATGCAACTAGAGTTTTATTCATTGTAGATACAATTTGCGATATTATAACAAAGGCTCTCAACAAGATTAGATTTGCAGTGATAAGGGAAAGCCGCCGGGTAGGCGAATTTCTAGGCTAAAGGAGGGTGTTTAATGTAACCCAAGAAATACTGTAGAAATTAAATAAGAAATGAACAATGTTAAGAATCAAATGAGACAAATCATTGGTATTATCATTTATATTCAGTTTTTAGAAGATTCAAATTTATCATTATAAATTTTGTCTAATTCTTCAAATTAGAACCAGAATTTTATTTGGTTTGACCGGACCCGATTCCAACATAATTTTTGTAACCATCATGTCAATGGTTCTGGTTCAGTAAGAGTAAAAACCAAACTTGCCACTAATGGTTCGGTTCAGTATTATGTGGTTCAGTCTGGTTCCATTTGGTTGTGTTATAGTTCTAATCATTTTATAACTCTTTAATTTGAGTGATTAGATGCATTTACAAATATTATTATATCTCTAAAAATTCATATTTGAAAATGAAATTTGAATTTAAATGATTTGAGCAATAATTTCATGGTTTTTAAGTCTAAATATGTTAAAATTGAATTAATACAAATATGCATGTAATAATATTTGATTTGACACATTGTATACAAAAAGAATGGGTAATATTGTATGATTATAACAAACTTGATCAAAACAAATAATTAACATAAACATAGTTATTAACATGATGAACAACAAGTAACACTGTAGCATCAAGTGCTCAGCAAAAACAATTGCTTTACCGAAGTTGTGGAATGACATATGCATCAACAAAATAGAGAATATAGTCATCAACAAAATTAAATATCAACCACCAAATTGTTGAAGAAAGTGATAATAATTACATTATGAAAGAGGCTTTTTCACATACATATACTTGAGTAGGATGAGCCTAAAAGATGCTTATAACCCAGTCGGCATTCGGGTATTGCATAATAAACACTACTTGAAAGTATTAATCTATATTAATTACAACTCTCCCCCTTAAGTCGGATGGAAGATATCAACCATCCCGATTTTATGGATGTGATCAGTAAACACATTGCATCCCAAACTTTTGATGAAGACATCAACCAGTTGATATTTGAAATGAACAAAAGGAGTGACCAAGTTTCCTTTATTCAGGTAGTCTTTGATAAAGTGTCGATTGACATCAACATGCTTAGTCCTGTCATGTTGAACTAAGTTTCGAGCTAAACTAATAGTTGTCTTATTGTCACAATATCTCCTAAAGTTCCAAATCTGGTAACACAGTATGCAACCATAGACCTTCACAAAGATCTTGAGATATTGATCGATACTCAACCTCTGCATTAGATCTGGCTACCACGTTCCGCTTGTTGCTACGCCATGTCACCAAATTTCCACCTACAAAAATGTAGTACCCCATTGTGAATTACTCTAAAACCGGTGCTAAACGCAGACTTTGAAGCCCTTATAGTGAGGGAGAGAATGAACACTGCTGAAAGATCGTTTAGGGAAGCCAGTCGAGGAAGTCACCGATCCCGTACATAGATTGGAATCCTCAGCAGAAAGGTTAGAACGAACACTGCCTAATTGGGGAGAAAAAAAGCTTTCAACGATTGAGCAAGCTGAGTGAGAACGAAGCCTTCAGCGCAGAGGAGCGGGGAAATGATCTAGTGTTGCGCAGACTGTATATAAGTATTTGAATCCCGTTGTAATCGGACGGTGCTGTAACCAGAGGTCTAATATATGTATAATCATATAGATAATAAATATATATTATTAATATTATAAAAAACAATTATAATAATATTAATAATTGTAGAAGTACATTAGAAAATGAGAAGAAATAAAATTTTATTTTATTTGAATATCTCAATTGTGTATACATACATGTATTTGTACATTAATATAGGAAGAGAGAAAGGAGAAATCATGCCAATCTAAGATATGTGACTAAAACATAAGGAGGAAGAGGGCCCAAGATGGGCCTTGCATTGGACCTTTACAAATCTTTTTTCTATCACTCCCCCGCAAACTGAAGCATAGAAATTGTAGGCACCCAACCTGAACAAGAACTGATAATATACCACGCGTACTAAGGCCTTAGTAAGAATATCAACAACTTGATCAACGACCGGAACATGTTTCAATTCCAACTCCTTCAATTGAACTTTTTCCCAAATGAAGTGACAGTATACTTCAATGTGTTTGATCCGTTCATGAAAAACATGATTCTTAGCAATGTGTATAGTCTCTTGACTATCACAAAATAAAGTAGCTAGCGAAGAAAGCTTGACTCCCAAATCATTTAGGAGACTTTCTAACCATGTAAAATCAAATACAATAAATGTCATCGAACGATACTCGACTTCGACCGAAGAGCAAGCAATCACAAAGTATTTCTTGCTGCCTCAGATGATAATGTGTCCTTCGAAGTAAGTATATAATCCACTTGTGGAACATCAATCATCCAAGGAGCCAACATAATCAACATCAAAATAAATAGTTAACGACAGAGTAGAAGAGGAAGAGAGTTTGTATACTAGCCCTTGTCCAGGGGAAGTTTTCAGATATCTGAGGATGCGCTCGACATCCTGGAGATGAGACATCCGTGAATAATGCATGAATCAGGTGACTACTCCAACAACAAAGGGGATATTTAATCTTGTAACTGTAAGTTATCAATTTTCCTACAAGACGTCGATAATACTCCGAGTTTGGAAGAAGTAGATTGGTGTCGGAGACATACGTATAGAGCTTGTGGTTTACATCCATAGGAGTGTCAACAGACTTGCATCCAGAATATCCAGCGTCATGAAGAAAATCAATACAATACTTTTGTTGAGATAGGAAAAGACCATCATGACCTCTTGCAATCTCTAGGTCAAGAAAGTACCAAAACTTTTCCCAAATTTTTAGTTTGAAAAACTGAATTCAAGTGTTGCTTGATCATTTGTATTCCTTTGGAATCATCTACTGTAATTAGAATGTCATCGACATAAACTAAGAGAATCACTGTGCCTGTTAATTGATGACGAGTAAAGAGAGAAATCCGCCGAGCTCCTAGTGAATCCAACACCACAGACAACCTTACTGAACTTGTCAAATCATGCGCGAGGAGACTGTTTGAGACTATAAATAGATTTCTTGAGGTGACAAATAAGGGATTCCCTCCGTGGTGTCAAACCCGGGAGGCTGGTTCATGTAGACAGTTTCTTAAAGGTTGTCTTTGAGAAAGACATTCTTGATATCTAATTGATGTAATGACCACTGACGATGAACAACCAATGAGATTAGTACACGAACGGTGTTCAACTTGGCAACGAGAGAGAATGTCTCATCATATTCGAGGACTTTTTGCTGAATAAACCCGCAAGACACAAGACGAGCCTTGATGCGATCAACTGTCCCATCTGGAGCATGTTCGATCGCAAAGACCCATTTACATCCAACACAAGTCTGTCCCGGAGGAAGTGAGACCAGATCCCAGGTCTGATTAGCCCAGAGGGTAGTCATTTGCTCATCCATGGCCGCACACCACCTCAGATGTTGGAGAGCCTCATACACAGAGTTAGTTATAAAAATGGAGGATAAAGAAGTTGCAAATTTGAGAAGTGTCTAGGAGAGAAGATGCGGGAATACATAATTTTCCAGGGGATGGGCCGTAGATATAGGAGACAGATCGTCAGGCTGTGAGGTACCAAAGGTAGAGGGCGATTGCTGTGGGGCGTTAAAGAGAGGAGAACGACGAGTGTATACACGTAGAAGAGGTGGTTTGTTCGGTATGTGAACCAGGGTTAGAATGAGTGGTGGGAGAGGAGAAGTAACAGGGACGACAGGACGTAAAAAAGGAGATGGATAAGGAGAGTGAAAAGGTTGATCTTCGCGAAAAGTGACATCGACAGACACGACAGCCTTGCGTTCAGTGGGACAGTTGCACATATACCCTTTCTGAGTACGTGAATAACCAACGAACATATATTTGGCAGCCCGAGGAGTAAGCTTGTCAGTGGAAGGATCAAGATTGGACATAACATGTACAACCAAATATCCGGGGTGTCGTGGAAAAGGGCGGCGTGGATGGAAAAAGAAGACTAAATGAAGTAGCATAGTGGAGAATGGAGGAAGACAGACAATTGATGAGATGACATGCCGTAGATACTGCAAAATGCCAATAAGACTTGAGAACCTGCATTTGAAACATAAACGAGCAAGCAACATCAAGAATATGACGATTCTTGCATTCAAGCACACCATTCTATTGGGGGTATAAACACATGAGGTATGATGGATTATCCCAAACTCATTACAAAAATCATCATACGCATGACTGGTATATTCACGAGCATTGTATGCACGTATAGTTTTAATTTTACGAAAACATTGAGTACGAATCTCATTAATAAACGTCTAAAACACACGAGTTAGATTCGATCGATCATGAAGTAAGTATAAGCACGTTATGCAAGAGTAGTCATCAACAAAAGTAATGAAATAGTGATATCCAAAAATACTAACAATCTTATATGGTCTCCAAACATCAGAATGCACTAAATCGAAGGAGCATCGCTCTGAGTACAATGAGGAGGAAAAAAAGAACTATGTTGTTTGCCAAAGATACATGACTCGCAGGTAAAGTCAAGAAGAGGTAGATTTCAAAGAGCCTTCATGAGAATTGGAAGAGGAGCATGCACAAGACGCCGATGCCAATCCATAGAGGTGGCTGATGAGGGAATGATGCGAGAAACATCCAGAAGATAGTGCCCATTGCACAATCCTTCTTTACAAATGATACTCTGCGTCCGTCAATCCGGCACAAGAAAAGAAGAAGACGTGAATGTTACAGAGCAGACATGGTCTTCAGTAAGGCGACTAATAGAAATTAGAAAGTAGATTGAAAAGAGAACCCGAGGCATGAAGGACCGAGCTAAGAGAGATTGAGGGACTGAGAGACATTAGCGGAGCCAGAAATAGGGGCGGTGTCACCATTGGCCATTGCGATAAACTTGGGATGCGGAGAGTCCAAGTACCGAGGAGGTTTCAGCGGAGTGATATTGTGGGTGACACCTGAGTCCACAATCCATTGTGGATTATGGGAGAGACAAGAGATACCTTCATTTGAGATAAAGACAACATAATCAGATGGATGATTGAGTAACCCCTGAAGATGAGAGCTGGAGGCGCATGCCATCAATATCGGCCCGAGTGGCAGACAATGTATCAGCAACAACACATATATGGGGTGGAGGTGGCAAACCATGCTTCCGATAACAAGTGGCCTCAAGATGTCCATCCTTGCCACAATGAGTACACTTGGGCCTAGGCCGGTTGTTGAGACCTCTACCTCGATAGCCGGTGTGGCCTCCATGTGCAGATGGACGAGGGGGGTGAGATATAGATGAGTGCTGAAGGTGTGCTGAGGAGGTCCAAGAGCATCCAGGGGGGTCAACTTCAACAACATTGAGCAAACATCTAAGAAAGAGGGAATGGTGGAGGAGATTATTCGCGCCCGAACATTGCAGAGATAAGATGAAGTACGAGTCATCATTATGACAATACCAACAACCTCTTTTTGAGCACGCTGCGCAACAAGATCAGTCATAAAGGGTTGATGCTAAATCTAGGCCTCGACTAAGGTTTTAGACTGCGCAACAAAGGAGGTTAAGTCGCCAGTACCTTCAGAGTTGTGAGATTGAAGGTCTGTGATGATGTCAAATTGATGTTGAAGGTTGTGCTTGACAGAATAAATGTAATGACGTTCATACCACATAGCCTTGGTTGTCTCCTGATACATGATCATACGATAAGGTTCACCATCTATCAAGTTGAGGATCCATGTTTGTACACGATCATCATCACGAAGCCAGTCGTCAGTGGGTGCAAAAGGAGTGTCCTTAGGTAGTGCAAAAGTCCCTTCGTCTGAAGAACACAGCGGACGGAGTGCATCCACTCAACAAAATTTTTCTTTTTACTAAGAGAAATGGAGGTGATCCGAAGCTCTTCACGAACTTCAGGAGAAGGGGTCGCAACACGAACATGAAGGGACGAAGCAACAATCGACTCTATGGAGCTGACACAGGTGGCTAAGCAGCGAGGAAGTACTTGCGGCCAGTTGCAGACAGCCAACTGTTACGGTTAAGCGGACAAAAGATGCGGACAGTAGCTGCGGCCAGGCGGTCAGGAGCTGCGGCTAGGGTTGCTCTGGTGGCGAGAAGATCTCGACGGCCTATGCAGTAGAAACAAGTGGTAGAAACAAGCACTAACTGGCTGGCTCCGACGGCTAGAAGGACCCAACGACCTCTGCGGTCAGAAAAACAACAGACGAAGGCACACTCTTGTGACTAGAATAGAAAAATACCACGACAGTCACGCGACTAGAAGCAACAGCCTGGGGAAGCGAGTAGGCGGCTAGTCGATACATCGCACCGTGGATGCTCTACATAGCCGCTTGGACGTTCTGTCATTTCTAGCATCGATTTTTTTCCCCATTGCTAGTTTTTCCACACACGTCACCCTATTTTGATGCAAGAAATCCGCCAGCCATCCAGTTCCGCCGATCCACGCCTGATCCGCACGATACGACCACCGGCCGCCATCTCCGGCCCAATGACTCCCACCACTCGCTCCTCCGGCGACCCCTCTCCAGATTCGGACTCCGAATTTCTTAGCCGTCACGTCGAGGCTCGGGAACAATTTGTCGCCGTCATGCACGCCTCCCTCCTCGCCCTCCATTTCAAGATTGACTCCCTCCAGGCGTCCACCAATGCCGTGTCTGCCGTGTCGGGCTTCGGCTCGCCAGCGGACGACGACTCTCTCCTCGGCGCCGGGCCGCCGATCGTTTCCATCAGACACCCTCCTCCGGCCATTCAGGGCCGGCCCACTCTCCCTCGATATTCCCTCTTTCGCCGGCGTAGAACCGATTGGGTGGATCCTCAAGACGGAGCTGTATTTCGACCTCAATTACACATCAGAGCACGACAAGGTCTCTACGACAGTGGTTGGCCTAGATGGCTTGGACCTCCACTGGGCTCGGTGGCTCCGCCAAACCAACCCGAGCCTCTCCTGCAAGGTTGCAAATGTCAGATGTCGGGTTCATGTCGGTTTGAGTTTGAAATATCGAATGTCGGATTGCGGGGGATATATCAGAGATATTTTACAATGTCGGATTTTAGTATTTAAATAAATTTATTCATATATATATATATACACAGTTTTTATAAATATGTATAATTGAATATAAAATAAATGTTTATAAATTACATAATAAACATATATACACATAGTGGATGTTTATAAATTACACATGAAAGAGTCACCGACTGTAATAAACGAGATAAAGTTTACCAAATGAGAGCGAGATGAGAAATTAATCGACACTAAACTTAGGCTTCGTTTGGTTTGATGTTTTGCTCAGGCTGCAGGAGGAGAGCTTTTGGAACCAGAGGGGGGAGGTCGCGGTTGGAATCCCTCCGTTTTCCTTCATTTTTCATGACGCGGCGGGTGAAATCGGAGCAAATGCCGCCGACGGTCATTTGGTTACTCGCCGTGCGACGACGTTTGCTCCAAACGGAGAGCTCCAAACGTTGCGCCAACGAACCCTTAGAGGGATGCACGATATGAAGCACAAAATAAAATATTTCTGCTTATTTTCCAGCAAGGCTCTTTATTGACCTTGCTGGTGGAGCACTCAGCAATCATGTGTCCAGGAACATATGATGCCTTGCATCTGTTAGAAGTCAGATGTTTGGCTAGTGGTTTAACTGAATCCATTGGGGCGAAAATAATATTTTTAACACTCGACGATATATCGGTCGTGAAATATCGCCTGATATATCAGGTTAAACAGATATATCGGGTGATATTTTCTAAAACGACATTTTTGCTTAAAATATCGATGTTGTGACGTTTTATCCCCAAAACCTTTATGTCGGCTGACATGTTGGACATGTCGGCCTACATCTACAACACTGCTCTCCTGGCCCGAGCTCAAACAAGAGATGATTCGGCGGTATGTCAACCACTACTCTGGCTCTTCCGCTATCGAGCGGCTATGCGACGTCCGCCAGACAACCGACCTGGACGACTATATTGACGAGTTTGTAGCCTTGGTCACTCATGTCCTTGGGTTGCCACCTGACCATTACCCGAGCTTCTTCATGTAGGGGATACTGCCCCACATTCGCTCCCGTTTCCGCACGCACCATCCCCGCACAATCTCAGACGTCCTGGACACAACGCGTCTAGTGGAGGCCGACCTCGCTCCCAGGGCGCCTGCACCTGCAGCTAATCACCACCCTCCTCGGTTGCCATGAAGGCCACCTCCTCCGACAGCCCCACAGGGGCCGCCCCCAGGGGGAGACCGACCCGACCGATGGTTCCCCAATGCATCTCCAACAGTACCTACAATGAATGTTGCAGCGAGGTCTTATGTTTTTGGTGCCGTCAGCCCTACTCCCCTACGCATGTGTTCTACATCAAGGAGTTTCACGCCATCATAGACGACTTCGACCCAGAGGTCACCTTGGAGGACTTCGAGGCCCTCAAGATATCCGAGGGTAACGACGCGGTGGACACCGCTTTGCCTACTTTTCACCGCTTGGAGCTACCCTGTATCTCGGTGCGCGACATTTCAGGGCCGCAAAATATGAAGCTGGCAGACACGCTGCGTGATCGTTCCATTGTGTTCATGGTGGACAGTGGTGCGAGTCACAACTTACTCTCAGCCCAGTTGGCGCACCAGCTTCACCTTCTCTTAGTTCCCTCTCTTAACTTTACAGTCTGTCTGGGCGATGGGCGTCGCTGGCCGACCCACGGGTGTTGCTGGCCGACCCACGGGTGTTCCACCGCTCTTTCCCTGATGGTGGGGTCCTACCCAGTGACCACAAACTTCTACGCCTTTGGGCTCGGGGGGGGGGGGGGGGGGGATATTGATACCGTTCTGAGAGTGGCTTGGCTTCGCACACTGAGCGAAGTGCATGTTTTTTGGGAGAGTATGATCATGCAGTTCCTCTTGGCGGGCCAGGCGTGCTGCTTGGTGGGCGACTCTGCTCTGCTTCGTTCCCGCTCTCCGCCAATGCGATTCAGCGGACCGTCGACGTCGACTTTTTTGCATGGATTTGCCTGCTCTCTGCTCTGGCTCCGCAAACTTCTTCACACCCGACTAACCTTCAGGCATTACTCGCCGAGTTCAATGGCATTTTGAGGCCCCGACTAGACTTCCTCCAGCTCGTTTGACGGATCACGCCATTCGCCTCCAGCCCGGTGCTGCGGCGGTGTCAGTCCGTCCTTACCACTACGGCCATGTGCAGAAGGACGAGATCGAGCGGCTGGTCTGTGAGATGTTGATGGGCGACCTCATTTGCCCCAGTGCGAGCCCTTTCTCCAGCCCGATCCTTCTGGTCTGGAAGAAGGACAGTAACTAGCAGTTTCGCGCAGACTACCGAGAGCTCAACAAGGTCACCATTTCGAACTGGTAATCCCAATTATTCAGGAGCTTCTGGATGATCTCCATGACGCCATATTCTTCACCAAACTGGACCTCCGAGCGGGCTACCACCAGATTCGGGTACGACCCGAGGACATCTCCAAGACTACTTTCCGGATGCACGACGGTGTACTACGAGTTCATGGTCATGCCCTTTGGCCTGACAAATGCGCCGGCCACCTTCCAGGTGACAATGAATGATATCTTCCGGGTGGTACTTCGTCGAGACGTTCTCGTTTTTAATGAAATTTTGGCATACAGTTCTTCCTGGCATGATCACCTTCAGCACGCCCACCTCACTCTGTCTACCATCCGACGCCATCACCTCAACCTCCATCCGAAGAGGTGCTCCTTTGGGGCGTCAAAAATAAGCTACCTCGGCCACACCATCTCGGCCCGGGGGGTTGCCGTGGACGATATCCCTGCGGGAAGTCTGGGTATTCGTCGGCTTGACGGGATACTATCGCCGCTTCATCCAAGGGTAGGAGGCTCTAGCTCGGCCACTTACGTAGCTCCTGAAGAAGTCGGAGTGGGGCCATTTTCAGTGGACGGCCGCCGCCGTAGGCTTTTTCGCCCTTCAGTAGGCCCTAGTCCGTGGGTCGGTGCTGGTCATGCCAAATTTCTCTCTGCTATTCCTAGTGGAGTGTGATGCATCAGGCTCCGTGGTGGGAGACGTACTCATGCAGGCCGGACGACCGATAGCCTACTTCGGTCGCTTTTTCTCCAGCACTGCCCGCAGCCGCTCCGCGTATGAGAATGAGCTCATGGGCCTCATTCTTGCCATTCAGCATTGTCGCCCATATCTGCTGGGCCGCCCTTTCGTGGTCCGCTCCGACCACCATAGCCACCGCTACCTCCTCCAGCAGAAGATCGTAACGCCCGCCCAATAGGTGTGGATGGCCAAACTCCTGGGTCATGACTTCATCATCGAGTTTCGCCCGGGGAGGGCAAACCGGGCGGTTGATGCCCTCTCTCATCAGAGCCAGTCGCCAGAGCTCACAACTATCTCTCGACAGGTGTGGGAAGACGCGACGACCATCCAGCACGAGGTTAAGGCCGACCCTGTTTTATCTGGGATCCGGGCGGCGCTTATCGCGGACGCCTCCACCCACCCACCATACTCGCTTGTAGGGGGCCGCCTGTTCTCTAGCATCCTCTTCTCCGATCATCCCCCGCCTTGCCGAGTTTTATGCTTCGCCCTCCGGAGGGCACGCTGGGGCCTTCCGTACCTACCGCCGTTTAGTGGCCTCTCTCTACTGGCCCACATGTTCCGACAGGTCAAGGCATTTGTCGCCGCCTGCTTGGTCTGCCAGAAGGCCAAATACAAGGCAATGTTTCCATAAGGTCTCCTTCAGCCTCTTCCCATTCCGGACCACGTTTGGGAGGACATGGCCATGAACTTCATTACTCGGCTACCGCGCTCCCAGGGATTCGATTGTATCTTGGTCGTGGTGGACAGACTGTCCAAATATGGACATTTCATTCCCCTTTGTCACTCCTACAACGCCACCATAGACGCGGACAACTTCATCAGCAACGTCGTACGCCTTCATGAGTTTCCTCGATCGATTGTGAGCGATCGTGATCCGCTTTTCTTGAACACCTTCTGGACCTCATTTTCCGGCTACAGGGGAATCACCTCCGCATGACCACTGCTTATCACCCGTAGACCGATGGCCAGTCCGAGGTCCTCAATCATTGTTTGGAGACGTACTTCGCTGCTTCGTGGGGGAGCAACCCTGCAGATAGGCCAAGTGGCTTTGTTGGGCCGAGTACTCCTACAACACTACCTATCATAACGCAACAGGTACTACTCCGTTTGAGGTTGTCTATGGCCGGCCGCCACCCTCCATTCTCCGCCATCTGCCAGGTGAGTGCCAGGTAGAGAGTTTGGCCACCGCCCTGCATGACCGTGACACCATCCTGGATCACCTGAAGTATCACCTCCTACGGGCCCAATAGAAATGTCCTTTGCGAATAGAAAGTGGCGCATTCTTTCCTTCCACGTGGGGGAGTAGGTGTTCATCAAATTGCACCTATACCTCCAGCTGTCTGTGGCCCGAAGGCCCTGCCCGAAGCTAGCCTCATGGTTCTTTGGCCCATTTGAGGTACTAGCGCGTCTCGGTGCGGTCGCCTATTGCCTACGCCTCCCCGCTGAGAGCTGCATACGACCGGTCTTCCACTTTTCTCAGTTACGCTGTGTGGTAGGCAACCACACCACCACTGTCCAAATTCCGACCGACGTTGATCTCGTTGGCGAAGCACCGTACTAACAGTCCAAGATATTCGAATGCCGCTGACTTCTACTGCCTTGAGGACATGACACATTTTCTAGACTGTGATATTGTTACTGACTTGCACGACGACGAGACGCCGTGATGGGTCTACACGTGGAGGAAGATGTCTACGGGTCTGTCGGGAGGAGGAGAGATCAATGACGCAACACTGCGACAATTTTATTTATTTTGCACTATGTTATTTTATATTATGTTGTGTACACATTTAATTTTCTCGCACTTGCTATTCACACCCCACACTATAAGGGGTGGAGTTGTACTCCTTTTTGATTAAGTCTGGATGAATGAAAATTAGGGCTACTCCCTAAGGATTTCCTCTCCACCCTAATCTCTTTCTTCTTCCTCACTTCCGCCGGCCCTTTCCCTCGCCGGGTTCCTCTCCGAGATCGTATCACATATATTTGTACTTTAATACAGGAAGAGAGAAAGAGAAATCATCCCAATCTAAGATGTGAGACTAAAACATGAGAAAGAGGGACCAAGATGGGCCTTGCATTGAGCCTTTACAAATCTTTTTTCTAACAATAATAAATATATATTATAGAAAATAATAATTGTATAGGAAAAGTAAAACCTTGTACATCCTTCTTCAATGTAAAAAATCAAGTATGAATACATATATATAGGGAGAGAAGAGAGGGAGAAGTCCCAATTTCAAGATGTGGGACTAATACATGTAGCGGAAGAGGGCCTATAATGCACTCCAATATGAGCCTTTACATCATTATTTTCTAACAATAATAATAATAAATATATTACGGTTTGGTTCTGCTTCGTTTCGGTCTGAATCGGGTCTAAAAATTCAGAAACCGCTCGAGACATTGTTTCGGTTTAGGTTCCGGTTTCGGTCCGGATAATAAAATGAAGGAACCACACTCGCACCATTGTTGTTGACAGTCCAAAATTCAAACCGGAACTCAAATAATTCACGAACGGTTTGATTCTTTGCGGTTTCGGTTTGGTTCCGATTCGGTTTACGGTTTTAAGTGTCTGCTCTAGTGATAATATGTTGGTTTAAATATTACCAAGTGGTTTCCCTTCTTAATGAGCATATATTTTTGAGTTGCAATTACTTTGATCAGGGATATGTCAGACCCAACTTTGCTCCCCTTTGGTTTACTTCCTAAACAAAATCAAACAGGTGCAAGAAATGGGTGTTTCACCAATTGTGTGGGGTGCTCAGTGAGATCTTTACTCATATGAGATTAGCTTGAACATAACTATGCCAAACATTTGTTCAAGAAAAAATTTATCTAGCCAGTTCATTTTTTTTTTGAAAAAGCTAGAGTTGGATATTATAATTCTAGTTTGATCAAACTGCTGGCTTTCCTTCATGAAACCATTACTTAATGCTTGGTGATGTTGTGCATGAATTAGATGTTTTTGTTGATTATTTGGAATATATTCTAACCAATTACAATTGACAAATGTTAAATGACTTTCAGATGGATATTGCCATCTTTAGAATTATATTATTGAAATATAATGTCTAAAAATAGGAATAATTATAATGTTAGTAATTTTAGCATGGTTGTTTCAAAATTCTTTGAAAGCGTAAAATCACTAAAACCTTTGGTCCTAGAAAATACGTTTTAAGAAAGTGCATTTAACAGGAAAGTTTCTATTTGTTTTCTTTTAATTATGATTATTGTTTACTTTTGTGTGGATTGCACAGGTGTTACCACTTCTTTGTATTTTTATCTATACTATATTTGAAAGGAAACCCTCCATTTTAGTGTCATACTCCGGGGTTTCCCTTTTTATCCCTCCCATCCCATGATTATTAGTGAACCTTTTTTCTTGACATAGTAGTGTTAAGCTAGAGATTTCCAATGGATTTGATAGATTTCAACTTGCTTTGTTTGACTTGTTTATATCATTCAAGGGCTACTTGCTTCAAGCTGTCTAATCGTCCAAACCATCTTAAATGTTGGTGTGGGATGTACTTGCGGGCTACGCTTTCGTGAAAAGGAGCTAAAGTTGAGATATACTCATTAGTATTTACAAGTCGAGTATTTACTGTCATCATTATTATTACAAGTATTTGTATGCATCAGTGGGCTTTACTGCTACATCGTGTGTTAAAGTTCGCGAGTCCCTTGTAATATTATAAATAACCCTTTATGGATGAATAATAACATGCAATTGTTTTTCCCTATCTCATTCAACTTGGTATTAGAGGCTATACAAAACCCTAGTCGCACGTCCTTTTTTTCTTTCTCCCGCATTGTCTCGCTCCATCCTGATTGCCCGCTCCGCCGTTTTGTTCGCGCATTTGCTCTTCCGCTGCGGTCTCCGGGCGGGATGAAGGCCGTTGTTGGCTGTTGAAGGGAGCAACGCCGCCGCCTCTGCTGATGCCGCCGACCCTGCATGTTGACGTCGACGCCTTGATCCACTACTACTAGTGCTGCCGACTCCACTGCTGTCGTTGATGCCTAGATCCACTTCATGTTGACGCCGGCGCCTCGATCCCTGTTTTTGATGCCGCCGACTCCATTGCTGTCGTTGATGCTGCCAACGCCTCGTTCCCGCAAGTCCGTCGGGTCCAGTGATTTCTCCTGTGGCCGCTTGCACCTGTAGACTCTGACGTGTTGTGTTTCTGGCCTCATGCTTGTTTCTTTTTGCTGCTTTGCTCCTGCTCTCTGCTTTCTACACTGTATCTCTATTTGCTCGCTGATCTTTGGTGCCGGTTGTAACACTCCATTTTTCCTATTTAAGGAATTTGGAGTCTCTGGAAGCTACATCGCGGCGATAGGTAGCTACCTCCCGGCGGTAGCCTTCTTTCAGCGTGTAGCTTTCGTCGAGTGGAGACTTATCTTCAATTGAGAGCGATAACGCTAAGTAGCTAATGCCTGACGATAGCTTTACCGTTGACAGTAGCGCGACGACAAGAGGCGGTTAGGGGGCTCTGAAAGTTACCGCGGCGCAGTGGGTAGCTACCGTCCGGTGGTAGCAGACGAAACCAGTTCTGTACTGGCAATTTCTGGACGTCCGATCTACTTAGAACTTGATCGTCTGGCCCAGAAATGCCCGTCCGTGAACCCTAAGTAGGGTAGATGGGTCCTCTCTTCCCATTATTCCAACTTTAGGGTTTCAGAGGTTAGAGTTTGGAGAGATCTTGGAGGAGGAAGAAGAAGCATCTTCTGCCATTAACGAAGCTTTGGAGCTTCGTTCGTCGACCCGAGGCTAGATCCATGGAGAGGGCTTGGAGGTGAACACGTTCATCAGTGCTTCTACAAGTTTCCATGACAAGGAAGAGGTTACAAAAGGTAACGACATTTCTTCTCCCGGTTTTTAGGATGCGTGCATGACATCCATTTTGTTTATGCTTTTATTTGAGCATTTTGACACCAAATCTCTCAAATGAGAGGGGTTCGGGTCGCCATGGTTCAAGATGAACCACTGGGTCGATTGAGTCCGTCCCCAACATACTTTTGCATTAGAAATCCGCTCCGCTAGCGGATTAGGCATGATAGGTGAAGTCAAAATCGCGACCCGTGGTCCGATTCGGTGATGTTGCTTGACGTGCATATTAAGGATTTTACTAGAAATCCGATTGCGGCGAAGACGCCATTGTGATGCCCATAATTTCGTGTGAGAACGAATGGTGGTTTAGGCCGGGAAGGGAAATGCTTATTGAATGCGATGTGGAGGCTTGGCTTTGTCTTTATGGTCGGCTGACTTACCCCGGGATGTTGTGATTCACTTGTGGAGGGTGTCCCGACAAGACAAGTCCCCTCATGTGGAAATTGATGAGGACGCCAAGATTTTTGACAAGCCCGAGCGATGAATCCCACGAGCGGATAAGGTCAAGCAAGGGTTCTTAGCATCAGTTGTGCTTAAATTGGTAAAATTGGCAAGAACGGTAGAGTTGATGGACAAGCCCGATGGTGTTGTGATCCATGTGCGGGTGGGGTCTCAGCGAGAGTTCTTGTCCACGGGCTTGTATGCTTTTGGGGAAAGAGAGTACTCATGTTTGTGATGATTGTGATGTGATGATTTGTGATGGTGTGTTAGAACCATACACGCTATAGGGTGCCTTTGGTAAAACCCAGGTTTGCATGCATGCTGCATTGTAGGACCCTTTCTATTTACGTGCTCAACATAGAAACGTATTTGATGCTTGAGACACCAAGGCTCTGTTTTGGGGGGACTTATTTTCACCGGTCAAGCGGTTACGACCGCATGAATCGAACCTTAATTAAGGTCCGATTCATGCGGTCGTAACCGCTTGACCGGTGAAAATAAGTCCCCCCCCCAAACAGAGCCCAAATCCTGTTATTTTCTATTTTAATTTATGTTCTATTACATGCATACGAAGTGCTGACCTGCAGGGTGATGGAGTGCCCCGGGGTCCGCTATGAACGGTCAGGAGAAGGGGTGTTGGTTACACAGTTGAGGTCAGCTTTTGCTGACCCACGTTACAACAAATTTTACAATGCAAAGATCGCAAGTTGGAGCAAGCTCACCGGCCAAAAAGGCCTAAGTCTCATGAAGTGTACCCCCTTTTGATATTTTTTGTGTGTTCTCATGTTATGTTTCTTTCAATGTAATCCAGTTTGCATGCCGAGCTAGCCTAAGAGTGCTTTGCCACATTTTTATGAGGAGTGCTGTTGTTTTGGACGCTTGAATGTTGTAAGGCCTTAAGGCCATTTCGGACTTCTATGCAGTTGTGGACAACTTTTAGTCTTGTTGTTTTGTTTCTGCTATTTTATTCTCCGAGTTTTGAGATGAGTAGTATTTTTGTATCACTTTATAATGTTAAAGTTGTGACGTCTATATGTTGTGGGGCCCCGGCCGGACCCATATTATATGGTCATTACAGGGGAGGTGTTACACTGGTAAATATCAGTGACTCTTCAGTCTCGTCGTCAGTGACTCCCATGTGACCCTCAGCGGTCTCATGGGCACTCCGACTCCCCGAAGATTCCTACGGTCCCGTTAGATGACACAAACTATCTCGAATGGTTTTGGGACGCGCAACATGTCATTCACAGCCATCAGATGTTTGGTTACATTGATGGAACATTTAAGGAGCCCCCCAAAACTGGTCCCTCCTGGAAGCAGTGGGACTCAGAAAACTCCCGGGTCGTTTCCTGGCTTCTTCACTCTGTCTCCGAAGGTCTACCGGAGCTACATGCTTATGGACTCCGCCTTCAAAATCTAGACCTGTGCCCTTGAGACACTCTCAAATTTGCAGTTCTACACAGGTTTATGAACTTACTCGCCGCATTTTGGAACTGCGACAAGGAATTATGATGGCGTCGTCCTTTTTTTCGGAGTTTGAGCTCCTATATCAAGATTGGACTATTTTTCGCTTTTCACTCCATCATGCACTGCGGATGCTCTTCAGTTACAATAGTGGGAGGACCGCTTTCGTCTCTATGTCTTCTTGATGAGGTTGAACATAAAGTTCGATATGGTGCAGACATATATCCTTCACCTTTCCCCTCTTCTGTCCCTTCGGGAGGCCTTCAACAAGGTCCTTGGTAATGAAGACCGTTAGAATTCCCTTAGTGTCAGTGCTCCTCTTGAGCGCTCTGCCCTGACTAACGTTGGTCGTGGTCATGCTCTCAACCCTGTATTGTCTGCTCCTACTTGTGATTATTGTGTCCGCAGAGGCCACACTCGGGAGGTGTGTTACAAACTTCACCCACATCTTGCCCTTCGTGGTCGTGGACGTGGTCAGGAAGAGGGACGTGGGTGCCATCGCCAGGGTGGCCCCAAGCCTCATGTGCTTCTTACTCTACTGACATCTACGATGAGACCTCCAATACTGTTTTGGGCAGCTCACTGCTCATGAATTGGATGCTTTTCTCCGTCTGCTGCACTCTCAGCCTGATCTGTCTTACGGGTGCTCCTGCTTCCATTACTTCTATTGCTATGCCAAGTGCTTATGCGGATACTACCTCATCTTCTGAGTGGGTGATTGATTCTGGTGCCACTCACCACATGACCGGCTCCTCTTCAGGTTTTTTCTTATGTCATATGTCTGGTAAGAACAAGGTCATTTCTGCTAATGATTTGTCCCCAATTGCTGGCAAAGGCCATATTGCATGTTCTACTATTTCTCTGTCATATGTCCTTCATGTTTTTTCCTTTTTCTCACAATTTACTTTCCATCAGCAATATTACTCGATCCCTTAATTACTCTGTGACTTTTTTCCCGATTCCTGTATTTTTCAGGAACTGAGTACGAAGCGGAACATTGACAATGGTAGGAACCGCGGTGGACTGTGTTACTTGGATCTCCTGTCTCCTTCTCAGGCTCTCTCCTGCTCTACTGTTACGACTGATGATGTTCGCCGCTGACACCTGCGACTTGGACATCCGTCTACTATCTATTTAAAAATTGTTTTCGGTTTTTTACCGTTTTTACAAACATTTGTCTGTGATGTGTGTGATTTGTCTAAACATGTGAGACATAATTCCTTGCATTTTTCTTCTCCCAATACCACTCAGTTTGTTGTTGTTCATTCTGATTTCTGGGGGCCGTCCCTTGTTTTATCTATATTTGACTTTCGTTGGTTTGTCACTTTTATTGATTGTTTTTCTCGCACAACTTGGGTGTATTTGTTAAAAAAGTGTGAAGTTTTCTCTTGTTTTCAGATTTTTTATAAAATGATTCAAACCCAATTTAAGGGCTCTATTCGTGTCCTTCAAAGTGACAATGGAGGGAAATATGACGATGTGAGAGAATTTGGCTCATACCTTACCAATCATGGTATCATCCACTAGATCACGTGTGTCCACACCTCTACCCAAAATGGAGTTGTCGAACAAAAAACCCGACATCTTTTGGATGTTGTCCATTGTCTTCTTGCTACTATGCACCTTCTCAAATCCTATTGTGGTGATGTTGTCCTTACTGCTTCCCACCTTATCAATCGGCTTTCCTTGCGAGTTCTTGGCTATGCTACTCCCCTAGCTCGACTGACGCATGACGAATCTATAGGCAGTAAGATAAGCGGTGACCTAACTCTACATGCTATGCAAATCCGACGATTAAATCACAGTTAAATAATAAATAAAACATTCAACACAGATAAATTCACAGCAAGACAAATAATTTATTAGTGCAAACAAACTTAGGCTTTCCTCCGCATGGGAGGGTCAAAGCTACGAGCGCGCGGGGAATAAATTCTGGAAATCACGATAATAATCTAACAAACAACTACCATTCAAGATATTCAAAGCAAGCACAAGATCCGATCCAATATAAATATGACGAAATAATAATACAATACAATGAAATCTCACAAAATAGTGGGCTGACCAAGACACTAAAGAATCCGGAGCCGGAGATGTGTATGACGATCCGAGGTTTAACCGGAGGCGTGGAAAATGATGTAGGTGGCTGTCCTCGGCGGTGGAAGGTGGAATCAAACCGGAAATGGATAGATCCGACCACGTAGGTATAGATCCAGGCAGGGGGATGTAGATCAGACAACAGGAGGGCCGGTGGTGGTTCCACGGAGGAGAGGAATGCAACTAAGGGTTTAGTGGCAGGGAGGAGGCGCTGGATTGGAGGGGAGGCTGAATCAGGGGGGAAAGAGGGGGCTGGACAGAGGCTTTCAACAGGGGAAAAGGTGGCTATATGGGAAAATAAAAGCCCGGGATGTTGCTGAAAAAGCGGGGGAAATGAGCCTAGACGGCGGTCGAGTAAAAGGGGAGAAATGGGGTCGTGGACTGTTGCTGGCTGGCGGCTTCAGGTAAGGAAAAAACTATATATGATGAATAGTGCATTTTATTTTTGCACAGTAGAAATGAATAGAAAGAACATTTTTCTGGAGAGGAAAATTTGACTGGTTTTGGGGGCTGTTGGGGGCTGTAGGGGTCTGCGGGAGGGAGTTTGGGAGGGGAAAATAAAGCCTAGGGTTAGGGCAAACTTTGAGGATAGAGATATACACCTAGGTGTCATCACTTAGGGTTCGACGGAGTCGGCACCATGTGATGATCGCGAGAATCAACTCTCCAAATTCTGCAGTAGCTCTAATCAGCCCACTAACATCCTATATTTTAAAAAAATAAAGGCTAGGGCATCCCACCTTCGACGACTATGATTGGTCGGAGGTGAAGCCACTCAAATACATTGATAATAGACTAAAAATACTAAAGTAATATATCAAATTGATTCGCAACGCGAATCTGGATGCATCTGCGGAGTTCGATCGTCGATTCGGGCACGCCATATATGGAAAGACACCAATTGGCCCCGAACGGGCCCAAAACTCGTCCTCCACTCATGTCCTCGTTTCTGCTCCACACCAATCTCCCCAGATTGAAAAAATTCATCTCCCAATGAATAGAGATCAGAATTCTCTCCATGTATGTCAAGTAAGACTAAGAAGTCCAGGGAAAGTCATCCATGCGTCGTGGACGACAGAGTGTTCTCGCCAATCAAATCCCCCCGACTGAAAAGATGTCATTTACGGTGAATGAAGACGATCGTACTGAAGTTGAAGTCAAGAGGTGAATCGATCAAGCTCTGCTGCAAGTACCCCGATGTCATCATCGTCTATAGTAGGAGTGTACCGACGGAGTCTAGTCTCCGTGATGCTCTCAATGCTCAACTCACGAGTGGTGGCTCCCGGCGCGACCGACAATGCCGTAGGTGGAACCAAAGAAGACAAGTCACCGGGTGGGTGAGGGTCAGAAATGGGTGAGCTGTAGTGGCTACCAGTCGTGGGTGGGCTATGAAGGTGGCAAGACAACAAAAATGGAGGTGTGGGTGACTGGAGGTCTCCACTGCTTGGGTCCACATACTCGTGAGGCTCGTAGTATGTTGTCAGATCTCCAACATTAAATATCAGGTGGATACCCATACTTGCATGGATATCAAGATCATAAATGTTTATTTCGATCTGTCTCATGATTATATAGGGATCCATTTGCCTAACGCTCAAAACTTTTAGCAAGGCTCCCATGGAGTCTCACAACGCAGGTTCTTACCATCACCTGCTCGCCTTCATAAAGTACCTGCTCTTGCCAGTGAACATCTGCATGTGACTTGCAAAATTTATTATCATTATGAATTTCCCGTCGGACCGACTCATGCCACATATGCAAACGATGGACAAACAACTCAACATACACATGCAAATGATGAAAAAATGACTCAACAGACTTATGCAAATACAACACGACAGACATTACATGCTTTCTATAAGAAAATCTAATAATGACCTAAAAATCTATTACATAAGATGACCTATCAGGAGGCTCTCTCAGGGGAGTGTAGAAAAATTCATCCAGTGTGTGTCGAGTGTTCTAGTGTCTGTGCAAGACATCTATACTCAAATACGAGCTAATAAAAAGCCAAATGTCTCTCAGGGAGCGTGACACATCAGGGGGCTTACCAGGAGGTGTGTACGAAAAGTCATCGCGAATGAGACTACCACCCGAGTAAAAATTGTGTACACAGACTAGATTACGTGACTATAATGAGGTGAGTGTACCCGACAAGAAAGAACTCATCAGGTGGGTCAGCGGGTGGTGCATCCCAAAACTTTTCGAGAGTGCGATGGGTTATAATGTGGGTCCTCAAAATGTGAGCATGTTCTAGTGTGCTCAAGGTAGGCCCTACATACGTTATACTCCACTTAAGATCAATTCTCTGGGGCAAGACTATAGATGATAGAAAAGAGACGCAAATAACTCAAAGCTCATAAATGAGCGGCTCACCCGAATCACATTCTCACCAGTACGTGGTGGCTCATCAGGAGGCCCAACAATGGGGTCGTCATAGAAATCTTCACTAGGGTTATGATCCTCCATATGAATCCCCTCGTGAGGGGTAGTGTCCCCATGAATGAGTGACATATCCTCTATGAGATCAACACCAGAATCCGGGCTCTCGATCGTGATGTGACTCAGTAATGACAATGGAGAGCGACATAGACCTATACTCAAGAATGGATCCGTGAGTGCGGTGTCAGGAAATGAGTCTATGGTTGGGGTGCTAACTAACCCGTCATATGCCAGAGAAAGAGGTGTGGGTGAGGGACGCAACACTACAGACTCAATAGATCGCCACACTCACTCTCAATCGGGGTCACAAGAGACATGTCAGAAATAAGAGATAGGTCACTCACTGGGCTAAGAACTTCACTGGGGTGAGAGCAATCCTCCTCAAGTATCACTTCTATCGTGGCTGACAGGACAATGGTAGGCATCGTGGTGACCTCGATATGGGAGGGACTCATACTGTAGAGGTCAAGGTGAGAATCCCATCGACTAACACTTGCGGATCTTATAGATTGTTCGTAACGAAGGGCAAGATGATACGTCTGCTCGAGGAACTTCGAGCTATGATAAACCACCTTAGTACGTATGTCAGATCGAAGTCCAGACCGAATTCGGGTAGTGGTCATGGTTGGGTCCTCTCAGATATTACTCCTCATCTTTAACTCATCAAAACAATCCCTGTACTCAGCAACATACATGGATTCTTGTTGAAGGGAAAATAATTGATCGAGCAAGCAACTCCGATACGATGAAGGCAGATACCTCTGACACAATTTACGTTTCATGTCCACCCAACTAGTGATGCGACGAAGACGGTCTCACTCGTGAGTCCTCTCAACGCTAGACCAATGAGCTCTTGCATGATCTAAAAGTGTAAGTTTCGCAAACTTGACACGACGCTCGCCGAATAACTCAAAAATGGTCGAGAGAATACTCCATATCCACGAGCCAATAACTGAAAGACTCGGGACTCAATGAGCAGTCAAAGGGAGGGGCAATAGTAGGAAATTGACTCTCAAGATTTCTCTCAAAGCGACAATCCTCATAATAATCATCCCTAAGGTAATCGAGTCGTACCGAAGGATCAACACGATTTGCTTGTGTGTACGGATAAGAACGACGACAATCATCATACTGATTGTCTCTAGCATAGTGGGGTCGTGTCGGTGGGTCAACATGATCTTTGAAAGTGATGTGTTGCGATCGCGAATAATCATCTTAGTGTCGTGAGGGTCTCCCTGAAGGGGATCTATGAGGGCGGGTGCAAGTGGACTCGAGACCTCCAAAGTGAGGAGAGAAATAATTGTGACACCTAGACATAATGAAAAACCTATAGACTCTACAACCACGTATCAAAAGAGCGCGTAACCTAGCTCTGATACCAATTGATGCAGGACGAATCTATAGGCGGCGGGTAGATGAAGACCTAACCCTACATGCTATGCAAATCCGACGGTTAAATCATAGTTAAATAATAAATAAAACATCCCGCGCAGATAAATTCAGAACAAGACACAAATAATTTATTAGGGCAAACCAACTTAGGTTTTCCTCCGCGTGGAGGGTCAAAGCTAAGAGCACGCTGCGAATAAATCCTGCAAATCACGATAATAATCTAACAAATAACTATCATGCAAGATATTCAAAACAAGTACAAGATCCGATTCAATATAAATATGCTGAAAATAGTAATCCGGTACAACGAAATCTCACAAAATAGTGGGCTGATCAAGACACTGAAGAATCTGGAGTCCGGGATTCGTGTACGACGATCTGAGGTGGAAGCAGAGGCGTGGAAAACGATGTAGGTATCTGTCCTCGGCGGTGGAAGGTGGAATCGAACCGAAAATGGATAGATCCGGCCACATAGGTATAGATCCGGGCTGTAGGAGGTAGGTCGGACAATGGGAGGGCCGGTGGTGGTTCCATGGAGGAGGGGAATGCGGCTAAGCGTGGCTGGTGGCAGGGAGGAGGCACTGGATTGGAAGGGCGGATGAATTAGGGGGCAAAGAGGGGGCTGGACAGAGGCTTCCATCAGGGGAAAGGGGGGGGGGGGAGCCCAAGCGGTGGTTGAAAAAGAGGGGGAAATGAGCCTAAGCGGTTGCTGAGAAAAGGAGGAGAAATGGGGGCGGCAGACTGTTGCTCTCCTGCGGCTTCAGGTAAGGGAAAAAACTATATATGATCAATAGTGAATTTCATTTTTGCACAGTAGAAATGAATAGAAACAGTAGTTTTCTAGATAGGAAATTGTGGCTGGTTTTGGGGGTTGTAGGGGGCTGTGGGAGGGAGTTTGGGAGGGGAAAATGAATCCTAGGGTTAGGGCAAATCTTGGGGAAGAAGATATACATGATACACCTGAGTAACTAGGGTTCCACGGAGTCGGCACCGTGAGATGATCACGAGAATCCGAGAATCAAATCTCCAAATTTTGAAATAGCTCTAATCAACTCACTAACATCCTATTTATAAAAAAAATAAAGGCGAGGCTTCCCAGCTTCGATGACTATGATTGGCCGGAGGTGTGACCACTCAAATACAATGATAATAGATAAAAATACTTAAGTAAAATATCAAATTGATTCGCAACGCTAATCCGAACGCATCTGACGAGTCCGATAGTCGATTCGGGCACGCCATATACGGAAAATCGTCAATTGGCCCCGAACGGACCCAAAACTCGTCCTCCACTGCAGGTTCTCGTCTCTGCTCCGCATCATCGGCTGTCTACCATGACTGTGGTTTATACTTCCCATCTGTCACCTCGTGTTTTTGGATATATCTGTTTTGTGCATATTCATTTGCCTCATCGAGACAAACTGGACCCTCGGGCTCATCGGTGTGTGTTTCTTGGCTACTCTTCTACAATGAAAGAGTATCAGTGTTACCACCCTCCCTCCAGACATATGGTCTGCACTATGAATGTTACTTTCCGGGAAGAGGAATCTTTTTTTGCCTTCGACTCACTCTCTTCGTCAGGGGGAGAGTAGTGGTGATGCAAATATTCCTCTTCCTCCTTTGCCACCGCAACTTCCTCCACATGAACTGGGTCCTCCTATCCCTGTTCCTTTGTCCGATACTCCGATCTCTCCTTTTCCTCACGTGTATCACCGACGCTCCTCAGGTATACAGGTTGTTAAGATTCCACGTCTACCAGTACCTAAGTTGTTAAGGGCGCGCCTAAGGCTCCAGGCTCAACAGACTCAGATGATTGCTCCTTTGGAGCATAAAAGGCGCACCTGAGTCAAATTTCTACTATAATTTTTTTTTTCAAAATAGAAAAAGAAATAATGTAAAAATTCAATATTTTTTGCATGATGTAGTGTTTATGAATCATAATTGAGTGCCGAGACTTAAATATGATTCTAATGACCACATTGGTTTTATTTTTTAAGAGATATAAATGATATTAATGAATGATTAAGTATAATAAATAACGAATCTGATCAGGAAGATGAATTGGTGTTTAATGATAATTATTTAAAATGGATTTGATTGCGCCTTACCTTCGTCAAGAGTGCGCCTGCTCCTTGAGCCTAGACTCCAAGAGCCCTTTGAGCTTTGGTTCTCCTTGCGCCTTTAATAACTAAGACCATTGCCCGCTTCTGCCTCAAATTCTGATGATGCGGATCTGTATATTTCACTTTCTTTGCTGAAAGGTAAGGCTGCATGTACTAAACACCCTATTTCTAATCATGTGACTTACCACCATCTTACCCCGACCCATTTGACCTTTGTCTCTTCACTTTCTTCGATTGTTATTCTTAAGACATGGTAAAAAACTTTGGATATCCCGACCTGCACTCAGGATATGAAAGAGCAGATGTCTGCCTTGGATAAGAGCCATGCCTGGGATGTCGCTTCCCTTCTTCCTAGTAAGAAAGTTATTGACTCGAGATGAGTGTTTTCGGTCAAACAAAATCAAGAAGGTAAGGTCGAACGATACAAGGCACGACTGGTTGCCCGGAGATACACCCAGACTTAGGGAGTTGACTACCAGGAGACTTTCGCTCTGGTGGCTAAGATGGACTCTATTGGAGTATTGCTGTCATACGTGGCTTGCATGGACTGGGATCTTCACGAACTGGATGTTAAGAATGCGTTTCTCCATGGTGAGCTTGATGAACAGGTTTACATAAAATTCTCTCCTGGGTTCGTGAAAAAGGGAGCTGAAAGTCTGGTCTGTCATTTAAGGAGGTCCTTATATGGCTTGAAATAGTCTCCTAGAACATGATTTGACAGATTATTCACGGCCATGCTCAAGTTTGGGTACAAACAAGCACAGTCTGATGACACTATGTTTATTCAGAGACGTGATCTGGGTATTGTGATCCTTATTGTATATGTGGATGACATCGTGATCACTGGTAACAATTTGAAAGAGATTGCTGTTGAGAGAGCTCAAATCTTGTATGTATTGCTTGTCTATGTAAATACAAGGAGAGAATACAAATATATAGGAAGAGGAAGAGAGAAGAAAATCCTATACAAGATGTGGGACTAAAGGAGGAGAGAAGATAAAACAATAAATGAGCCCAATAATGGGCCTTTTACATGGGCTATTTTAACACTCCCCCGCAAGCTGGAGCGTACAAATCGTATGCGCCAAGCTTGGACAAGCACTGATAGAATAATGTCTTGGAAAGAGCCTTTGTGAAGACATCTGCAACTTGTTCCGATCCTGTGACATGCTTTAAGTCAAGCTTCTTCATTTGAACCTTTTCCCGGATGAAGTGACAATCGACCTCAATATGCTTCGTCCTTTCGTGAAAGACCGGGTTCTTTGCGATGTGTATGGCGGCTTGACTATCACAAAGGAGAAGAGCCGGTGATGGTAATTTTACACCCAGATCAGTAAGAAGACTCTCAAGCCATGTTAATTCTGATACAACCGATGTCATTGCCCGGTACTCTGCCTCAGCTGAAGAGCGAGCAACGAGCGCTTGTTTCTTACTTCGCCAAGTTACAAGATGTCCTCCAAGGTAAGTGCAAAAACCACTCGTAGATCGCCGGTCATCGAGAGAGCCAGCGTAGTCGGCATCCGAATATGCCACCAATGTTGGAGCAGAAGAGGAGGTCCTGTAGACAAGTCCCTGACCAAGAGCGGTTTTCAGATACCTGAGAATTCGTTCCACTGCTTGAAGATGAGATTTTCGAGGAGAGTGCATGTATCTGCTGACAAGACCAACAGCAAAGGAGATATCCGGTCTGGTAACCGTGAGATATATCAGTTTTCCAACAAGACGTCGATAATATTCAGGATTCTGAAGAAGGAGATCGGAGTCAGAGGCCTGAGCACACAGTTTGTGGTTCACATCCATAGGAGTATCACTGGGCTTGCAACCAGACAGACCCGCATCATGAAGAAGGTCAAGACAATATTTTCGTTGAGAGAGTGAGCCCATCTGGCCTTCTGGCAATCTCAAGGCCCAAAAAATAGCGAAGGGGTCCCAAATTCTTGGTCTGGAAGACTGAGTTTAGATGGACTTTGACTGCCTGTATCTCTTGAGAGTCATCTCCAGTAATGATAATATCATCGACGTAAACTAACAGAATAACTGTTCCGGTTGAGTGGTGACGAGTAAAGAGCGAGAAGTCGGTCGAGCTCCGAGTGAAGCCAATCGCACGGAGGACCTTGCTGAATTTTTCAAACCATGCCCGCGGAGATTGTTTGAGACCATATAGAGCCTTTTTAAGATGGCAGACCTGAGACTCCCCCGTGGTCTCAAACCCGGGCGGTTGCTGCATGGAGACAGTTTCCTGGAGGTCCCCATTCAAGAAGGCATTCTTGATATCCAGCTGAAAGAGAGGCCACCGACGATGCACAGCAACAGAGATGAGGACACGAACACTATTAAGCTTTGCCACCGGAGAGAACGTTTCCTCATAATCGAGCCCCTCCTGTTGAGTGAAACCGCGAGCCACAAGACGGGCCTTTAGACGGTCAATTGTCCCATCGGCCGCATGTTTGATGACAAAGACGCATTTGCACCCAACTGGTTTCTGGCCCGGTGGAAGGGGAACAACAGAACAGGTCTGGTTAGACCAGAGAGTAGACATTTCTTCCTCCATGGCTGCTCGCCAGCCGGGATGTTGAAGCGCCTCCTCCACAGAATTAGGAATATCAACCGAAGAGAGAGAAGTAGCCAATGTGCGTAAATGGGGAGAGAGGCGATGAAGAGAGACGAAGGTGGCCAGCGGATGAGCAGTGGAAGACGATACCTGATCAGTCGGAGGCGGAGTATCCATGGTAGAGACCGATGGCAAAGGGACAACGGAAGGGGTAGAACGACGAGTGTATACACGGATAACTGGTGGTTTGGAGGGAACGACATGCGGTGGAGAGGGAATGACAGGCAGTGGAGGAGTGGCAGGAATGACCGGGCGGGGAATGGATGGAGGTGTAGGTGGGCGATGGTCAGGTAAGGGAGCCGAAAAGAATGGTTGATCCTCGCGAAAAGTGACATCAGCAGAAACGGAGATCTTGCGTGTAGCAGGAGAGTAACAGACATACCCCTTTTGGGTGCGAGAATAACCAACAAAGATATGCTTGGCGGCCCGGGGATCTAACTTATCCGATGAAGGCCCCAAACGGTGGACATAACATATGCTACCAAACACACGAGGTGGAAGAGGAAAGGCTGTAGCGGAGGGAAAAAGGATGCTGAACGGAGTAGCGTAGTTCAGAATAGAGGAAGAGAGACGGTTGATGAGAAAGCAGGCGGTCGAGACCGCAAAATTCCAATACGGTTTGGGGACATGCATTTGAAGCATGAGGGAACGGGCAACATCGAGTAAGTGACGATTCTTGCGTTCGGCAACACCGTTTTGTTGCGGCGTGTAAGCGCAGGAAGTTTGATGGAGAATCCCAAACTCGGAACATAAAGCAGTAAATTCGTGACTAGTGTACTCACGAGCATTGCCAGTGCGTATGATTTGGATGGTCTTGTGGAATTGCGTACGGGTTTCGAGGACAAATGCCCGAAAGACACGAGGAAGCTCGGAGCGATCACAAAGTAAGTATAGCCAGGTAGTGCGTGAGTGATCATCAATAAACGTGATAAAATACCGAAAACCGAAAATACTAGAAATTTTAAATGGTCCCCAAAGATCCGAATGGACTAAATCAAAAGGAGCAGCGCTCTGAGTACAATGAGAAGAAAAAGATAAACGAGGCTGCTTGCCGAGGATGCAGGAATCACACTGGAAGGGGGTAAGAGAGACATCCGGGAGAGCCCGCCGGAGTACCGGTAGAGGAGCATGCCCAAGACGACAATGCCAAGCTGTGGAGGAGAGGATGGTGGGAGAGTCGTCGAGAAGGTAGAGCCCATTCCGCAGCCGGTCTTTACCAATGGTAGTCTGCGTCCGCCGATCCTGTATAACAAAAGAAGAGGAAGTGAATATAACAGAACAATCCAAATCAGTAGTAAGCCGTCCAACAGAAAGTAAATTGAACGGAGAACTCAGGACGTGAAGAGCCGAGCAAAGTGAGATGGAGGAGGTGTGAGGAAGATCTGCCGAGCCGGAGACGGGAACAGTGGCTCCATTGGCCACAGTAATAGACTGTGGATAAGGGGAATTCAGGTACTGGGCAGGGCGATGTGGAGTAATGTGATGAGTAGTGCCAGAATCCACAATCCAGCCCAAGCCGGTGGAGAGACAAGCGGTACCTGTGTTGGAGACGGAGGCAACGGAGGCAGATGGGGGATGGAGCAAGCCCTGGAGATGCTGGAGCTGAAGACGGACACTTTCAAGATCAGGAGGACCAGCATCGATAGCAACAGAAGCCGCCGGGCGAGGAGGATAGCCAACTTTCTAGTAACAGGTGGCCTCGAGATGACCATCTTTGCCACAGAAGGAACACTTCGGCCGACCCCGGCCACCACGACCACGGCCGCGAGAGCCTGAACGACCCCCCCGAGTAGAAGGAGGAGGAGGGAAGGGTAGAAGCGGAGGTGCCTGCTGAAGAAGGGCCGGAGGAGCCGTAGTATCTGGAGGAGGTGGTACTCGGAGAATCATGGAGCACACATCAGAAAAGGATGGTGTGGTAGAGGACGCCAGGACCTGAGCACGAATGCTCTGAAGGTGAGGGGGAAGACGTGCCATAAGGATGGCAGTACAGGCGGCTTCCTTCTGAGCGCGCTGAGCAAGAGCATCATTGGTAAACGGCTGATGCTGGATCCAAGCTTCAGCAAGAGTCTTCGCACGAGCAACAAAGGAGAACATATCGGAAGCCCTTCCAGCGTCCAGAGTAAAGAGGTCAGTGAGGATGTCGTAGAGATGCTGGAGGCTGTCCCGGCCAGAATATAAGGAGTGTAGCTCAGTCCACATATCTTTGGCAGTCTCATGATACATAGCCATTTGATATGGTTCACCATCCAAAGAATTCAAGATCCAGGTCTGAACACGACCATCATTGCGGAGCCAGTCATCGGTAGGAGGGGTGGGTGGAGCCTGAGTAAGGTGAGGGAGAAGGCCCTTGGCCTGAAGAACCCGTCGAACGGAATGGACCCAAGGAATGAAGTTCTTCTTTCCAGAAAGAGAAATGATAGTGATGCGCAGCTCGTCACGAAGTTCTGTAGGGTAAGCCGCGCGGTCAGTTGGACAGGCCGGGCAGTCAGCAGGCGGGCTGGCCGTCGAGCCAGAAGAGTTACCGGAAGAGCCCATAAGGCAGATCGCGGCGAATAGAGGATAAGCCGCCGACAAGAAAGACTAAGGCAGACCACGACCAGAGTGCGGATAGGAAGCAGTCCGCACGGTCAAGCCGGACACCAGCGAGTAGTCAGGTCGCGACCAAAGGGCAGAAACAAGTGAGAGACTGCCCCGGTCTAGGTGAAGCCGGCAGCGGTCAGAAAAACAGCCCGGGCGGGTTGACAGAAAACCCGGAAAGAGGAGAGAGGCAGCGAGTAGGAACTCGAGCGGCTAGAGAAGAGAGGCCGCGAGGAGGAACTCGAGCAGCTAGAAAAGAGAGGCCGCGAGTAGGAACTCGAGCTGGTAGAGAAGAGAGGCCGCGAGTAGTAACTCGAGCGGCGAGAAAAGAGAGGCCGACAACGGACAGAAGGCAAGGCCGCAACGGTCTGAAGGCGAGGCCGCAGCGGTCCGAAGGCGAGGCCGCAGCGGTCTGAAGGCGAAGCCGTAGCGGAGCTGGCAGCGGACAGAAGTAGAGAGCCCGCAGCGGTTAGAAGAAAGGTGGGCCCCACGAAGCAGAGAGAGGGTGGCTATAAGAAGCCTGAAGAGGGTGGAACCACGGAGAGGGAGAGGAGAAGCGGATGCAAAGTTGCAAACCGCAGAGTCAGGGGCGGACAGAAGACCTGAGCGGGTAGGCTACCAGTCCACAAGAGAGAAAGCAACGGGTAGGAGGGAATAGAGACCGGGCGGGCTTGGCGGTTAGAAAAAAACAAGCCGCAGAAGACAGTAACCTCCCTCTGATACCATGTTGAGAGAGCTCAAATCTTGTATGTATTGCTTGTCTATGTAAATACAAGGAGAGAATACAAATATATAGGAAGAGGAAGAGAGAAGAAAATCATATACAAGATGTGGGACTAAAGGAGGAGAGAAGATAAAACAATAAATGGGCCCAATAATGGGCCTTGTACATGGGCTATTTTAACAATTGCGAATCTCAAGTATATCTTATTTGTTGAGTTTGAGTTAAAAGACTTGGGAAGATTACGACACTTTCTGGGTATTGAGGTGACTAGATCTGATCAGGGTATCTTTATATCTAAGCAGTACATTCTAGATCTGTTGCAGGAGATCAGTATCCTTCGTTATGTTCTTGCGAATACCCTGATGGAAGAAAATCATGGAATTAGTGAAGATGGTGACAGTAATCTTGCAGATGCCTCACGCTACCAGAGATTATTTGAAAAACTAATATATCTATCTCATACTCTTCCCGATATTACTTATGCAGCTGACATTCTGAGTAGATACATGCATGTTCCTAGGACCAGACATTAAGTGGCGGCATACCATGCTATGACATTTGAAGAAAGCCCCTAGTCGTGGCTCGCTGTTCTCCAAGAATGACCACTTGAGGATTGCAGTTTTCACTGATGCTGATTGGGCAGGATGTCGCGATGATCGGAAATCCACAACAGGTTACTGTTCCTTAGTCGGAGAAAACCTTGTGACATGACGCGGTAAGAAGCAAAATGTGGTGGTCAGATCGAGCGTTGATGCAGAATACCGTGCAATGTCACAAGACATGTGTGGGGGCCTATGGTTGCGTACCATTCTTCATGATTTGGGGTTTCCCATAACGACTCCTTTTTCTTTGCTTTGTGACAACAAGACAATGATTAATATAGCTCACAATCCAGTTCAACATGACAGGACAAAGCACGTTGAGGTGGACCGACACTTTATCAAAGATCATTTGGATAAAAATAACTGTAGTCACACCATTCATCCACTCTAAAGATCAACTAACAGATGTGTTTACTAAAAGCTTGGGAAGTGATGTGTTCACTAATGACATCAAAAGACTTGAAATGACTGACATCTTCCGTCCGAGTTGAGGGGGAGAGTTGAGAGATGCTCATTAGTAATTACAAGTCGAGTATTTACTGTCATTATTATTATTACGGTATGCGTGAGTGGGCTTTAATCCCACATCGTTTGTTAAAGTTTGTGAGTCACTTGTAATATTATAAATAGCCCTTCATGGATGAATAATAGCCTGCAATTGTTTTTCCGTATCTCATTCAAGCGCTAATTCAATTTCTCTATATATCTTGCAGAGATTCTTTCTTGGTGGGCGGCTTATATTTGGCCCTGATGTGAGGTCCATGATATTGACAATATTTCTAATTATAGTTCCAGTGCTTTTGTTTGCCGTGTTTGTTTCACAGAGGCTGGTTAATGAATTCCAGCATCATCTTGGGGAACTCATCACGGGAATACCATTGGGCTTTGCATTCTATGTGAGTATAATTCTGTTTATTAACTATTTAACTTTTCAAAGTATTTTCAATATACCTCGTTTGTTTAATGTCTCTTCCAATAGTTTACTTGGAAGACAATGTATTTTATTATGCTGATTATGATTTATGAGTGAAGTTTTCTGGGAAGCTAAGGTCATTTATATAATTTTTTGAATTAATCACTTAATTTTCCTCCCCTGAACATTCTCATGCTTTATGAATTGTCATCTTTAAAGTTTGCTATGGAGTCCGATTTTATGATGTGTTCAGTGTACTTGAGATTATATTCTTCAATGACCAAGCTCATATTATTCACTGAAACAGAACAATATAAAGGCTATCTTTTAGATTGTTTAGTGTACCTGGTTGACAATAAGTTTACTTTTTTCCATTATATAGCTTCAGATGCTTTGCTTTCCAAAATGTAACATGAGTTTGTTGTCATTGCCTTTTCCATTTGATTTCTTCATAGCATTATATTATTTAATTTGTTTGAAGAAACTGCTTCATTTTAGTGAAATTTCATAGCACAGTGTCATTAATCTCAAGGTTGTAGATGTAATTCATGTCGGTGTGGGTATATATTGATGTTTGATTGCGGGGGATATATTGAGGATATTTTCCAATGTTGGATTTTAATATTTAAATATGTTATTTATATATATACATAGTTTTTTGTAAATATGTTCAATTATATATACAATGTATGTTTATAAATTACATTATAAACATGTAATAATATTGATTATAATCACATAATGAACACAGTAATGCAATTTTGTATATAAATAATTAAGTATTGAAGCAAGCGACTTGATTATACTTTTATGATCGTTTGAGGATCGATGATATTTGTCCAATAGTTTCATGTCACAAAATATAAGATAGAAACTCAGTCGTAAACATGAAAAACAGAAGATAGAAATCCAGTCATAAACATACACAAAACAGAAGCCCAATAGGGGCCGGGCAACAAACCACAAAAAATTAAAAAATGAGAAACCCTAAAACTGCTACTCACATGCTCTGATCAGACAACATGGAACATGATTATCACAAAATGAGAAATCTAACTGGCCGTAGAGAAGATAGATTCCATATCCTAATAAGAAGCGGTATTTTAGAAAACAAATTCACACTGCTATTAGAGGAAAAACAAGGAAGAGGATTGAAGTAGAACCGAGCTATCATAGCCTCAGAGGTATACAATCAAATAAGAAGCCATAGACTGAGTACAAGAAAGAGACATCGACGACAGTAAATGACATAAAGAGCTTCAAATGAGAATGATATGAATAAATCGTCGAAGCTAAGCTCAGAGAGATGCACAAAATGAAGCAAAAAACAAAATATTACCGCTCGATCACTTAAAGAAGTGTAAACAATAATTTTAACACTCACACCATTGTATTAATCGTGAGATGTTGCCTGATATATCAGGTAAAATCGATATACCCGATATATCAGGCAGTATTTTCAAAAATGACATTTTTGCTTAAAATGACACTATTTTGGCGTTTTCTCCCTCAAACTTGTATGTCGTTGACCGTAGAGAAGATAGATTCCAGATCCTAATAAGAAGCGGTATTTTTGAAAACAAATTCACAATGCCATTAGAGGATAAACAAAGAAGAAGATAAAAGTAGAACCGAGCTATCATAGCCTCAAAGGTACACAATCCATAATGCTCACTTGGTTTATTACTTTCTTTGGTATCCATTTTACTTTGGAATGAAACTCCTACCATTTCCCCTAAATGGATCACTAATGTGATTAAGTAATTTTCTGTGAGTTTACGCCACATTGAATATTATGCACTGCTAGTTCATCATTGTTAAGACCGAATCTACTGTTGCAGGACATTGTTCTCCTCTTTCTAACAGCTTGCAGAGACCCCGGCATTATTCCTCGTAGTACTCATCCTCCAGATCCAGAAGATGATAATATTTCTAGTTTGTCATGGACTGGAAGCCACGGTGGACTCTCAAGTGTTCCTCCTTTTAAAGACGTTCTTGTCAATGACGTTCTAGTCAGGGTCAAATATTGTCACACCTGCATGCTCTACCGGCCTCCACGGTGCTCCCATTGCTCTATTTGCAATAACTGTGTCGAGCGTTTTGATCATCACTGCCCCTGGGTGGGGCAGTGCATAGGAAAGGTGAGTTTTTGCCACTATTTATGTGATCTCAGATACTTTTTAAAGGGATTTTTAACTGTTCCTTAAAAAAATGCTTATATATTAATAAAATAGATGTATTCAGCTCCATGATTCTTTACCATCTGAATACTTGAGCATATATATTTTGGAATAATAGTCGTCATGGCAGTTGAAATTTGTTGTGTGCGCTCATTCTATTCCAACCAAATGAAATATTAGGTATCTATATGTACGCAGTATTTTATGACCACCGCATTCCAAGGTGGAGCAAAATTTACCTTTTTCAAATTAATTTATCCTAGAATTTCCCTATTTTATTGATGATTTGGACGTGTTAGGAATCTCTATCGTAACTGAATAACTGGAGCCTTGTTGCGGCTGCTGGAGGCGGGGAGCTTGAAGGAGGATAGCTTTCAAATCCCTAACCATAATAGGATAGAACTGAAGATTAGAAAAGAGATAATATCCTTATCATTCTCTGTCCCAAAGGGGCTTCAAATAGACTTACAAAGAGAATTTCTTTTCCAATTTAGCTCATTTGCTAGAACTAATTACAAGAATATCCCTGCATAAAAATAAAAGAGATGACATGCATTTGTAAAAATATTCAATTAACCTCTAATTAATAGCACCTACACGATAAGGAACTAAATAAGACATTCTAACGGCGCACTTATGGTTCCCTAAGAGAATGGTGGTCATTTCATTTATTTGTTTTTGTTTTTGAAGGTAAGATTAAATTAGTGACGCGTCTTTTTTTATTATAACTTTCCATTCTAATTGCAAGGTTTTAAATTGTTTTTTTGCAGAGGAATTACCGTTTCTTCTTCATGTTTGTCGCTTCCACAACAATCCTATGCCTCTATGTTCTCACTTTTTGCTGCCTTAGCCTCAAGCATGTCATGGCTGCTTATGAGTGTAGTTTATGGGAGGCACTTACAAGTTCACCAGTTTCTGGCATTCTTGTAATCTACACCTTTGTAGTTGTTTGGTTTGTTGGAGGGCTGACAATCTTCCACGTGTACTTGGTCTGCACAAATCAGGTAACTTTCCTTCTATTGGGTTTGGCAAATTCTTCGCTTGCCCGCACAGTCAGCACAGTCCTGGAAAACATGCACTCGTTTGATATGTTCGAGATGGTGTTGAAAACATAATATTTCTTGAGCTTTTATAGTTAATAATCCATTCAATTAATCTTGTCACTGTTGCAGACGACTTATGAGAATTTTCGTTATCGCTACGATGGAAAGACGAATCCGTATAACAGGGGATGTAGTGAAAATTTTAAGGAAGCTTTCTTCTCGACGATTCCTGCATCGAAAAATGATTTCCGTGCAAAGATTAATGAAGACGTAAGTGCATTCCCGACCTCCTTGCCCGTAAGACATACGATGAGCCCGGATATTGCGAAAAATGGCTACAAACTGGAGATGGTTGGAAACCGGCAGGCTGTGGGTGCCGAGGAGCTTGATGAGATACAGAGTCAGATCAGTACCATGACTGGATTATATAGAAGCGGCACTCCAGGGCTAAATGCAAGCTGGGGCAGTGACAAGGGAAACTGGGAAATAACACCCAACTCAACACCCAACCTGGAGGTCCTCTCTGCCGAGTTTGTGTTGGAACATGGATTCCTAGAAACGGAAAAGTTTGACATCTGAAGAGAGTTCCGGGATTATGACCGAATATTTTGCAGCACGTTTACCCGAAATCTCTCATGTGTTGCCCAGAATAGCTCTAAACATTGTACGAAATCACTCGGCTTTGGAGAAAGTGCGGTTTTTTTGGGGGGACATGAGCATATCTATTTAACGGTCAGATGTCAGCAGTGGTGGGCGCAATGTGTTTTGCTCATCAAGCTGGTTTTTGTTTCTATCCCTCTTGTTAAATCACCAGTCTATCTTTGCAACGGGAGAGTCTTCCATTGTGAGTTATATTTGATTCATACTGCTCTTAAATGTGGTGCGCAGTTCATAAATGAATGCCAAAATATATAAATTTTATATGTTTGTAAGATGGTCTTATTTATTAAACATAATTGTGTATTTTCAATCAGGGTGCATGCAGTTCTACAATGGATCATTAGCAGAGCCATCCGCGGAGTAGTGATAGTGATATAATTGCTTTAGTTAGTCATTCTGCATTCTTGGCGAATTTAAACAAAAAACTTCTATGCTCTATTTTGGTGCAGCTTTTGGGACCCTAAACCCCATTAGGCATAATAGGGGTTGCTTAATATATTGTGTGGGTAAAGGGCATTTGTTGTACCTTATAACTCTTCCTTGGCATTGTTGGCATGGAAGATGAGCTAACCTATTAAACAAAGAACTTCTATGCTCTATTTTGGTGCAGCTTTTGGGACCCTAAACCCCATTAGGCATAATAGGGGTTGATTTATATAGTGTGTGGGTAAAGGGCATTTGATGTACCTTATAACTCTTCCTTGGCATTGTTGGCATGGAAGATGAGCTAACCTATTTGTTTGGGGAGTAGTGCCCAGTCATAAAATAATGGTGGATGTGAATTATAGGAACAACTCGGTGATGCTAGCGAGCAGTAACATTGCCAAATGGGACTTCTAATAGAATGAAAATAAGCTAGGGTTTTAAAACATATCTCAATGGGTCACGAAGATCAATGATATCTATGACCTGTGTTATTTATATGCCTTGAACCCAAATCCGTCCATCGTTTTGCCAAATATGTTTGGTAAAACTCATTTCTCCATTCCTAACGCTCCAAAATCTCATTTTTGGCCTTCAAGGCTCCGTTTGGGGGAACTTATTTTCACCGGTCAAGCGGTTACGACCGCATGAACCGGAGCTTAATTACGGTCTGATTATCCCAGCGGCCTGTACAACTGGGCGCGGCCAGCACGCGCGGCCGAGCTCGCTGGCCGCGCAGGCCGCGCGGGCCGGTTGTGTGTGTGTGGCTGTGCGCGCTTGCGTGTCCTTGTTGCGCTTGCGCGAGCATCCTACCCGTTTTCCTTTTTTGCGTGCCACTCGGGCTGCTTGGTCGCGTTTTTCGGGTGATTCTGAACTTTTGATTTTTGTCCTTTGCAGGTCTTGAAGCGCTCCTCCGGCACAATGCGTTTGTATTCCTCTTTGACTGAAGATGGTGTGGATATTTGGAGGAAGAAATACGAGCTTCCTGCCGATTTGGAAGTGAGGATCCCGCGCTCTTAGTAGCGGGTTCAAAATCCTCGTCGCGGCTGGCTGACGATTTGCGAAGTTTCTCTGAGATCCGGCTTCCGTTTTCCGTCATGCGAGGAGGTGGTTGAGATCTTGAGGTTTTGCGGGGTGCCTATTTCCCAGTTTGTTCCGGCTGGAATTGTTCGAATTATGAGCTTAGTTGATTTCTTCCGCGAGCATGGATGCTGGCTTTCCCTGGAACAATTTCGGGATTGGTGCGATGTTCGTTCTGATGGTGGCGAGCGGATGGAGGTACGCAACAACAAGGTTTGGTTGGAGTTTGAGGCCCGCAAAGACCGTCGCTATGACAACACTTTGTTTGGATACGCCAAGAATTCATGGGGTCTTCCTGAGGTGTGGGATATGCTTCATGTACAACCCCGTATTCGCGAAGAATGGGCCCCAAACAAGGCATGAGCGTTTTTAAGTTTTTTGAGAGATTTTGCACTCTTGGTGGCCAATTTTGGCTTGGCCTTGGAAATATACTAGTAGGGGGAGGAAAAATCTACCTCCCCCAGCGCCCTTTTTTTTGGGGGCGGGTGCGACACGTTGGTCGGCACCCGCCTCAGCTTGCTAGGTTCGAGGTGGGGGGCAAGATCGGCCTGCGGGCATGGTCTCGCCCGGCGGCCTGCCTGGTGGCGAGACCGGCCTGCGGGCAGGGTCTCGCCGACCGCCTGCCTGGGTGGCGAGACCCACCTGCGGGTTGGGTCTCGCCCGGTGGCCTGCCTGGTGGCGAGAACGGCTTGCGGGCAGGTCTCGCCGGCGGCCTGCCAGGGTGGCGAGACCCGCCTGCGGGCGAGGTCTCGCCCGGCGGCCTGCCTGGTGGCGAGACCGGCCTGCGGGCAGGTCTCGCCGGCGGCCTGCCTGATGGCAAGACCGGCCTGTGGGCAGGTCTCGCCGGCGGCCTGCCTGGGTGGCGAGACCCGCCTGCGGACGGGGTCTCGCCCGACGGCATGCCTGGTGGCGAGACCGGCCTGCGGGCAGGGTCTCGCCCGACGGCCTGCCTCGGGTGTCCGGGGGGGGGGGGGGGGAGGTAGGGGGCTTGCTTTTACTGTTGTACCCCCAAGGGTGGTTTTCCCCCTTTACCCTCCGATGTGGATGTTTTCTATTGGTACAAGGCTTATTTGTCGTAGGGGCATTTCTGACATTTTGGTCCATGAGATTTGGAAAACTATAAATAGACCCTTAGGGATGCCTTGGAGGGCATCACTTGATCACTTCTTCATTTTCCCTTCATCCTTCAAGGCACCCTAGCTCAAGCATTGGCTAGGGAGGGGGAGACCTCAAAGGTCTTCCGGGTGTGAGGTGGGACCTCCGCGCTAGAGCCGAGGGTCTGTTTCTAGCTTCTTGATCTTTGGTCCGTGACGTTTCTCCGGGTGTAGTAGGTATGAGGTCACCCCTTTTTAGGGACCCCGAACTCCACAGAGGTCATTTTTGGCTTCAACACTTTGGTGCGGTGAGCTTGGAGAGTGACCAACACAGAATATCTCGGGAGAGTGCCATGACTGGAGGTCAGGGAGGTAGTGATGATCTCGGCGAGCTCCCAAGCTCAGGACCCTTTGTGGGGAGGCAAGAGTTCATGGCCTCCATCCAAGGCATCATGGAGATGCTGCAAAGTATCTCTCCTCAGGGTAGCAGCTCCACCCCAACCCCGTAGGAGCTAGCTCCCCCCTCCCGACGAGTCGACTCCCAGGGGTCTAGGCAAGATGACCCCAGCAGGGGGAGAAGGAAGTGCACCAGGAAGAAGGCCAGGGAAGGAGAGGATGAGAGATGGGGTCGAGCGAGACCTCACCGGCCGGGAGTTGTTCTCCAGCCCGGCGAGTGCCAACCTCACAGGCGAGCAGGTCGCGCGAGTAGAAGTGGCGAGACCACCCCTTAGGGGGTCACCCTTCAGCGAGCTGATCATCTCAGCTCCCGTTCCCGAGGGGTTCAGAGTGCCAGACATGGCTTACTATACCGGGAAGGATGACCCCGTCCAACATCTGCAGTGGTTCGAGGATGTCGTATCCATCAGGCCGATGACGGATGCCTTCAAGTGTCGCCTCTTTGCGATCACGTTGAAGGAGAAGGCAAGGGACTGGTTCCATCAACTCCCTCCGAGGTCGATCTATGTGTTCGAGGACTTGAGCCGGATCTTTCAGCTTCGCATCTCCACATCCAAGAAGAGGAAGAGGAGTCCTGAGTCAATCTTCCTGATAAGGCAGGGGGCTGAGGAGTCGCTGGCCCATTATGTAGACAGGTTCCAAGAGGAGATCCTGGAGGTCCAAGAGATGCCCGGGTATGCCCTCCAGATGGCATTCACGGTGGGGTTGCGCGTGGGGTTCTTCAAGATGAGCCTGACTCGAAAGGCCCCCCTTTCTTTTGAGGAGCTAATGGAAAGGGCGGTTGAGGAGATAGCCATGGAGGCGGCAAACCCGGCATTTGTCAAGAAGTTGGCAAAGCTAACAGAGATGGACGCAAAGGAGCAAGGTGGCTCGAGACCTCAAGAAGGAAGAAGGAGGGAGGAACGGAGAGCTCAGGAGGGTCTAGAGCCAGGTTGGAGGCAACAGGGAGGACCTGCCCAGGGTCTAGGAAGAGCTCTCATCCAAGATGGGGGGAACTTCCATGGGGGCCAAGGGAGGTTCAACTTCCAGAGGCAAGCCCCTAGGCAGCTCCTACCCCCACCGCAACAAGCGATGGAGATTGGTCGAAGGGAGAGGAGGAACAACCAGGGAAGGAGAAGGGTCAGGGTAGGGTTACCGTACTGTGACTTCCACCAGGTTGAGGGGCACGCCACAGCTACCTGCCCCGAGTTCCTGGAAGTGAGGGGGGCGAGAGGCCCTGCCCAGCCACAGCCACCAGTGCGGGTTGAAGAGGTTCTGCCTAGAGAAGGGGGAGATGATGTGCGTGAGGACCGGGTCGATGTCGGACCGCGAGACGGTATAGCGGTGATCCATGGTGGAGTGGGGATCAAGGCCACTCGGAAGGCAAGCCTCCATGTCATGTACCGACGGAGCGTCGCCTCAACATCCCAGACACCGCCCAGGAGGAGAAGATCACCTTCTTGGTGAAGGACCTGCCGGATCATGAGGATCCGTTTTGCGATGCGCTGGTTATCCAGACGGCCATCGAGGGCTACACCGTCTCCCGAATCTTGGTTGACAACGGAAGCTCCGTCAAAGTCATTTTCAAGAAGACATTTGACGAGATGAAGGTAAAGCCAAGGAGGGTGTTGGCCTCGGACGGACCCTTGTTCGGATTTTCTGGAGAAAGGAAGGAGGTCGAAGGTGGAGTAGGACTCCAAGTAAAGTTGGGAGGGGCTTCAAGGAACTGCCGGTTCGTCATTGCTAACGCTCCAAGCAGCTACAACCCCATCTTCGGAAGGCCCTTCATCAGCGCCTTCCGTTGCGTGCCATCTTCTTTCCACCAATGCCTCAAGTTCAGCTCCGGAGGGATCCAGGTCAGAGTCAAGGGAGACTCCAGGATGACAAGGCAGTGTTACGTCACGGCCGTCAACACCATCTCTTGGTTGGCCAAGGCAGAGGAGATGGAGAAGGTCATGGAGAGCTTGAGCAAGATGGAAGTGTCCGAGGAGAAGGAAGCAGAAGACGCCATGATGCCCAGGCCCCCTGAGGGTGCCTCGTCTTGCGGTAGTTTTTTCCTTTTTCTTGTCTTGTAACAAGTGCTATCCCTGACCAGCTGAGTCAGGGGACCATGTAACTCATATTTTTCCCCGTTTGAGGATGTAGCATTTGGTAAGGTTTGATTGAGATGCCAGAGTCTCACCTCGATATGGATTCCGCTGTCAGGCTCTCACTAGCTGGCAGGGCAGGTTGATCTCTCGGAGGGTGGGGTAGGTCTCACCTCGAGATGGATTCCGCTGCCAGGAGCTCACTAGCTGGCAGGGCAGGTTGATCTCTAGGAGGGTGGAGAGGTCTCACATCGAGATGGATTCCGCTGTCAGGCTCTCAATATATGACAGGGCAGGTTGATCTCTCGGAGGGTGGGGTAGGTCTCACCTCGAGATGGATTCCGCTGCCAGGCTCTCACCTAGCTGGCAGGACAGGTTGATCTCTCAGAGGGTGTGGTAGGTCTCACCTCGAGATGGATTCCGCTGCCAGGCTCTCACTTAGCTGGCAGGGCAGGTTGATGTCTCGGAGGGCGGTGTAGGTCTCACCTCGAGATGGATTCCGCTGCCAGACTCTCACCTAGCTGGCAGAGCAGGTTGATCTCTCGGAGGGTGGGGTAGGTCTCACCTCGAGATGGATTCCGCTGCCAAGCTCTCACCTAGCTGGCAGGGCAGGTTGATCTCTCAGAGGGTGGGGTAGGTCTCACCTCGAGATGGATTCCACTGCCAGGCTCTCACCTAGCTGGCAGGGCAGGTTGATATCTCGGAGGGTGGGGTAGGTCTCACCTCGAGATGGATTCCGCTGTCAGGCTCTCACCTAGTTGGAAGGGCAGATTGATCTCTCAGAGGGTGGGGTAAGTCTCACCTCGAGATGGATTCTGCTGCCAGGCTCTCACCCAGCTGGCAGGGCAGGTTGATCTCTCAGAGGGTGGGGTAGGTCTCACCTCGAGATGGATTCTGCTGCCAGGCTCTCACCCAGCTAGCAGGGCAGGTTGATCTCTCAGAGGGTGGGGTTGGTCTCACCTCGAGATGGATTCCGCTGCCAATCTCCCACCTGGCTGACAGGGCAGGTTGATCTCTCGGAGGGTGGGTAGGTCTCACCTCGAGATGGATTCCGCTGCCAGGCTCTCACCTAGCTAGCAGGGCAGGTTGATCTCTCGGAGGGTGGGGTAGGTCTCAGCTCGAGATGGATTCCGCTGCCAGGCTCTCACCTAGCTGGCAGGGCAGGTTGATCTCTCGGAGGGTGGGGTAGGTCTCATCTCGAGATGGATTCCGCTGCCAAACTCTCACTAGCTGGCAGGGCAGGTTGATCTCTCGGAGGGTGGGGTAGGTCTCACATCGGGATGGATTCCGCTGCCAGGCTCTCACTAGCTGGCAGGGCAGGTTGATCTCTCGGAGGGTGGGGTAGGTCTCACCTCGGGATGGATTCCGCTGCCAGGCTCTCACTAGCTGGCAGGGCAGGTTGATCTCTCGGAGGGTGGGGTAGGTCTCACCTCGGGATGGATTCCACTGCCAGGCTCTCACTAGCTGGCAGGGCAGGTTGATCTCTCGGAGGGGGAGTAGGTCTCGCCTAGAGATGATCCCGCTGTCCAGGCTCTCACTAGCTGGGCAGGGCCGGTGGTACCTCTCTATGAAGGCCAAGTGTTTTTTACCCCGAGGCCTTCTCGTCATCCAGGCTCCCTTAGCTGGCTTGACAGGTTGACCCCTCAGGGAGGCCAAGTGTTTTTACCCCGAGGCCGTCTCGTCAGCCAGGATCCCATTAGCTGGCTTGACATGTTGACCCCTCGGGGAGGCCAAGTGTTTTTTACCCCGAGGCCATCTCGTCACCCAGGCTCCCATTAGCTGGCTTGACAGGTTGACCCCTCGGGGAGGCCAAGTGTTTTTACCCCGAGGCCGTCTCGTCAGCCAGGCTCCCATTAGCTGGCTTGACAGGTTGACCCCTCAGGGAGGCCAAGTGTTTTTTTACCCCGAGGCCATCTCGTCACCCAGGCTCCCATTAGCTAACTTGACAGGTTGACTCCCCTGGGCGGGGGCAAGTATTTTTCGGCTCTAAGAAGGTCACTCCGCGAATACGTTAGGTTGGATGTTTTTTTTCCGAGCTTGTGCTAACCTCGAAAAGAGCGGGGATTGTGTACAACCCCGTATTCGCGAAGAGTGGGCCCCAAACAAGGCATGAGCGTTTTTAAGCTTTTTGGGAGATTTTGCACTCTTGGTGGCCAATTTTGGCTTGACCTTGGAAATATACTAGTAGGGGGAGGAAAAATCTACCTCCCCCCAGCGCCCCTTTTTTTGGGGGCGGGTGCGGCACGTTGGTAGGAACCCGCCTTAGCTTGCTAGGTTCGAGGTGGAGGGGGGGGGGGGGGGGGGCAAGACCGGCCTGCGGGCAGGGTCTCGCCCGGCGGCCTGCTTGGTGGCGAGACCGGCCTGCGGGCAGTGTCTCGCCGACGGCCTGCCTGGGTGGCGAGACCCATCTACGGGATGGGTCTCGCCCGACGGCCTGCCTGTTGGCGAGACCGGCCTGTGGGCAGGTCTCGCCGGCGGCCTGCCTGGGTGGAGAGACCCGCCTGCGGGCGAGGTCTCGCCCGGCGGCCTGCCTGGTGGCGAGACCGGCCTGCGGGCATGTCTCGCCGGCGGCCTGCCTGGGTGGCGAGACCCGCCTGCGGGCGGGGTCTCGCCCGGCGGCCTGCCTGGTGGCGAAACCGGCCTGCGGGCAGGGTCTCTCCCGGCGGCCTGCCTCGGGTGTCCGGGGGGGGGGGGGGGAGGTAGGGGGCTTGCTTTTAATGTTGTACCCCCAAGGGTGGTTTCCCCCCTTTACCCTTCGATGTGGATGTTTTCTATTGGTCCAAAGCTTATTTGTCGTAGAGGCATTTCTGACATTTTGGTCCATGGGATTTGGAAAACTATAAATAGACCCTTAGGGGTGCCTTGGAGGGCATCACTTGATCACTTCTTCATTCTCCCTTCATCCTTCAAGGCACCCTAGCTCAAGCATTGACTAGGGAGGGGGAGACCTCAAAGGTCTTCCAGGTGTGAGGTGAGACCTCCGCGCTAGAGCCCAGGGTCTGTTTCTAGCTTCTTGATCTTTGGTCCGTGACGTTCCTACGGGTGTAGTAGGTGTGAGGTCACCCCTTTCTAGGGACCCCGAACTCCACAGAGGTCATTTTTGGCTTCAACACTTCCTGATCGCTGCCGCCGCGTGAGGGGGAAGGAGTGGGATTTTTCCCAGGTGCTTGGATTTTCTGAACGTCGTGAGTTGGCCAATCGTCTGTTCAACATTTATGTTTATGTGGAGGAGAAGCGGTTGGTGCAATGTGGTATTTCGGCGGACACAGGCCGGCCAGCAGAGACTTCTCGAGGAGGGTACTGTAAGAGGAAAGCGGTGACGACGCCTTCTGGCGACCTTGATGTGGTGGCAGCGGTGACCTCTGATGCTTGTCATGATTTGACTCCTGAGGTGCAGATACTTGCTTCCCCAGTCCCCCTGACATCTGCTGGTGTAGCTGCTCCGCGGATGTCCTCTTCCTTAAGGGCGATGAGCGATGCAGTATGGGTTTGGTTTGTTTCCAAGGCTTTTTTTCCCTTCTTTTTTCTTGCTGATAGAGGCTAACTTTGATTTCTCTTTTGTGCAGATAGAGACTCAAGCGCAGATTCAGTGGCCTGGAATGATCATTATGTGAGTCTGAAGGACGGGTACCTTGCCCTTCAGGAGAAGCTCCGGTTGACGTCGAGCTTGCTTGCTTCCTTGAGGGAGGAGCATGATCGGGACGCGGTGCGGTTTCGCCGGACCGGGTCGGTGCTGAAGTCCGAGCTAGAGGATGCACATGCGGATTTGGAGGTGGAGAAGACTCTGGTGAAGAGGACCACCCAGATGTTGAAGCACTCGAAGGAGGAGACCTTGGGCTTGGAGGCCGAGTTGCAGGCGGCACGGGACGATGACTCCGGCCTCAATACTCAGCTACGGGCGGCGAATGCCCAAGTAGAGATGCTGTCTTCTGACAGCCATGCGTCGGAGCTGAAGGCCGCAGGACTTGCAGAATACCTGGACTCGCTGGACTACATGCGAGATCACAACTTGATTGCGGAGGAGGTTCACAACGAGATTTGGTCCAAGGAGGTGGAGCCCCAGATGGACGATGTTCGTGTGCTAGCGCTTCAGCGTAGTGTCTCGATTGCTTTTCGCCTAGTTGGCAAGAGCCTGTGATGCGACACATCTTGTTTCAGCTTTGCAGATGTTTTTGAGGATGAGCGTTCCGACTCAGATGCTTAGGACGAGTAGCGACACGTATACACTTGTTGTTTTATGCTTCGTTGTTCAGTCGGGCGTATTGTGTTTTGCCCCTTGTTTACTTTTGCCTGTTATTGCTCCTAGGCATTGATTGTACTTGTATCATTTTGTTATGACATTTTTGTTTTTTTATGTCATCTTGGCTGCTTGTTTGCGCTGGTTCGCTGCTTAATGTGCACAGCTTGGGTCCATGACTTAGATTGAGAGAGGGATGCTCGCAACTTAGTTTGTGTGAGAGATACTCGTGGCTTAGTTTGCGCGATGGATGCTTGCGGCTTAGCTCGCGCGAGGGATGCTCGCGGCTTCTTCGTGAGTGGGGCAGGCCCCCACGGTGTTGCACAAGGGTTGCGTCGGGGAATGTAAATACCCAATCCGACCGTCGTAGATGCTTAATTCAGGCGTTGGAGAACGTAAGTGCTCAATCCGGGTGCCGGAGAACATAAGTGCTCAATCCGGGTGCCAGAGAACGTAAGTGCTCAATCCGGGTGCAATCGCGAGTGGGGAAGGCCCTGACGATGGCATGAAGAGTGACGTCGTGGAATGTAAGTACTCAATCCGACCTTCGGAGAACGTAGGTGCTCAATCCGGGTGCCGGAGAATGTAAGTGCTCAATCCGGATGCAATCGCGAGGGGGTCAGGCCCTGACGATGGCATGAATAGTGACGTCGGAGAATGTAAATACTCAATCCGACCGTCAGAGAACATATGTGCTCAATCTGGGTGCTGGAGAACGTAAGTGCTCAATCCGGGTGCAATTGTGAGGGGGGCAGACCCTGACGATGGCATGAAGAGTGACGTCGGAGAATGTAAGTACTCAATCTGACCGTCGGAGAACGTAGGTGCTCAATCCGGGTGCCGGAGAACGTAAGTGCTCAATCCAGGTGCAATCGTGAAGGGGGCAGGACCTGACGATGACATGAAGAGTGACGTCGGAGAATGTAAGTACTCAATCCGATCGTCGGAGAATGTAGGTACTCAATTTGGGTGCCGGAGAACGTAAGTGCTCAATCCGGGTGCAATCGTGAGGGGGGAAGGCCCTGACGATGGCATGAAGAGTGACGTCGGAGAATGTAAGTACTCAATCAGACTGTCGGAGAACGTGGGTGCTCAATCCGGGTGCCGGAGAACGTAAGTGCTCAATCCGGGTGCAATCACGAGGGGGCAGGCCCTGACGATGGCATGACGAGTGACGTTGGAGAATGTAAGTACTCAATCTGACTGTCGGAGAACGCAGGTGCTCAATCCGGGTGCCGGAGAACGTAGGTGCTCAATCCGATTGCAATCGCGAGTGGGGCAAGCCCTGACGATGGCATGACGAGTGACGTCGTAGAATGTAAGTACTTAATCCGATTGCACGACCCAGCCTGGCCAAACTATTGTACTAATAAAATAACAGAAAGATTGTTCTCGCAAGCCTGAGCTTGCGGCTTTTACAACTTCAAATAAGTAAATGAGCGGAAAAGGAGATGACTCAAGGATGGAAGTGGCGGGAACGGGATTGGAAGACGTCCATGAGCGATTGCTAGAGTATTGCGGTGTAGTCAGACTCAGCTTGGATGACTACGAACTGCACATCATAGTACGCTTGCCGAGATGCTTCTTTAAGAGTGACCGGGAGAGTGATGTTGCCCATGACCGGTACCGGGACGTCCCCAGAAACATGTGCGCAAGCAGTTGCTAGCTCGAGGTGGCTAGTGGTCAGTTTGAGTTGGAGTAATGTGGATAGAAACAACACATTAACAACAATCTCCCTGTCCACTAGGACTTGGATCAATTCGGTGGATGGCTCGCCAATTCTAATGGTTATGCACCCCATGCTCTCACTAGGAGGCGGTCTTCTTTTTGATAAGAATTAATCAGCTGCCCCTGGATTGGCTAGTCGCTGGATTTCCTTCTTCAGCCGATTGCATCCATTGGTGCTGTGCCCTGTACCCTGGTGGTATTCGCAGTACTTTGACAAATCTCCTCGGCCTGGAGAGAGAGGCCTGGGTCTGCACAAGGCCGGATGGTTGCGTATTGCTTCAAAGATCTTGTCCTGTGGGGTGTTGAGCGCCGCTAGCCGGCGCAGCTTCTGCTGCCCACAGTTTCTCTTGTGCTCGAGGTACCCACCGTTCTCTAGCTTCCTTTTCTGGACCTTACCCGAACTTGGACTTTCTAGTGAGGGCTCTCTGATCATGGAGATCCTTTTGATAAAGAGAGCTGTGAGTTCAATGTAGCTGCTTATCCTTTCCTCCTGTAGAGAACGAACCCAGGCTCGAGCTTCCCCTTTCAATGTTGTCGGGAACGTCTGGACCATGAATTGATCTGAAGCGTTGCACGCGTGCATGATAGTTTCGAAATATTCCACGTGTGCCAATGGGTTGCCGGTTACGCTGAACTTGTGGATTTCAATGTCTTCTTTCAGGTCTGATTCTGTCCAAGAGTCAAATGAGTCGTAGCTAGGCAGGTGCTTACTCGGCCCCAGTTTCGTGGCCGAGGCATCGAGTGTCATCCTGCTTCCGAGATTCCCTTCGTAATGACGACCATCGAGGTGGCGATGATGCCTCTACCGGAATGGTGCCGTGGGCGCGGGGGAGCTATTTGTGCTTGAGAACTCCTTCTCTATATCGTACTCCTTGTGTGGGCAGTGTCTGGTTGAAGTGGAGGGATCTCCTGGTGGTTGTAAGTCAGCTTGCTTAAATAGCTGAGAGGCTCTTAGCAGGCGGGATGCCGGGTCCTTCTGAGATGTGCGCATCATGCCTGTGCGGGCGGTACTCGAAGGGGGATGCTCCTGAAATGGACGTTGCCCCCCCGAGTCCCTTGAGGGTCACGACAACAGTTGTCTCCACGACGCTTAGCTTGACGCCAATCTTCTTGTCTCTCGAGGGTTTGTTCCTCTTATTGCAGAACTTCTTGGGTCAGGCGCTGATTTGGCTGCGGCTGGGGGACGACTAGGGTTGTTAAACTTCTGAGTAGGGTGAGCATTTCGATCTACTGTTCTTCTATCTGGTGGACGCGTCGCTCAAAGGTGTTAACAGCTGCGTACACATCCTTTGCCTCTTTCGGTATGCTCACTAGCGAGCGGGTGCGTGTCGGTTTGGTAAGTCCTCCGACGATGACTCTTTCAGCAGCGCGGACGCCTCTTTTTGCCATTGGAGCAGGACTTTGAAGCGGTTGAGCTGGTGATCTAGCTCTTTCGAAGGATGTTGGGAATCGCTTTCCCACAGACGGTGCCAAACTGTTGCGGACTAACTCGATGCCCCGGTCGGGCCGAATTTGTTCGAACCATCTTAGTTCACGAGGCGGTCGAGCGCGCACAAAGTCAATGAAAGCAGAAAGTTGACACAAGATGTGATGACGTGGAAAACCCCCTTAAATGGGTAAAAAACCACGTGATCGGGTCTGTGCCGATCAAATTCCACTAGATTCCGGTGATTACAATGTGTTGGAGAATCGGGGCGACAGGCCGCTCCCGTTACAACTTGGGGGGAGAGAGAGACTACGGCTCCCGACGGGAAACAAACTGCGCCGTGAGAGTAACTTGGGTGTTGAAATGCGTGGGATGACGCTGGTGCTCTGGCGCGTGCGGTCGCACACACCTGCTGGCGACGGTTGCCTTCTTCCTTTGGCTTTCTCTGGAGACTTGAGCGTTTTCCTGCTGGTGGTGTGTTGGTGGAGCGCTGGTGGCCGCAGGTGGCCGCTGGTGGCCGCCGGTGGTTCACGACGACAGGAGGCCGACTCGAGGGAGGAGGCAGGCGAGCTCTCTCCTGATGAAGAAGAAGGCAATCCGAAGAAGGGAAAAAGTGAAGAATGAAGAGCCCCTGGGTCTCTTTTATAGCCTCCAGGGGAGGATCATGGCGGGCCCCATCACTAAGTAGTGGGCTAGTGGGTGGTTACCCTCTTTATCGGACGGCGAGTAGAGCCTCCCCTCGATCGGACGGTGGGGAGGTCGTCCACGGTGACGGAGGAGGCCGACCAAGTGGCCGGCGGCGGGGGTGGCCGGCCCGTCGGTCGGCGGCGGCGGTCCGCCGTGGCATGGCCGCCGCTTGTTGCGGCGAGGCCGGCCAGGCCGGCCGCGGCCTGCCGCTGCGAGGCCAGGCATGACCTGACGCGGCGCGCCCGGCCAGGCCGGCCGCGGCCTGCGGCGGTAAGGTCGGCCGCGGACTGCCGCGACGTGCCCGGCCAGGCCGGCCGCGGCCTGCCGTGGAGAGGGCGGCGTGGACTGACGCGACGCGCTCGGCCAGGCCGGCCGCGGCCTGCCAAGACGAGGTCGGCCGCGGCGTGCCCGGCGAGGCCGGTGGCGGCCTGCCGCGGCGTGCCCAGCCAGGCTTGCCGCGGAGAGGCCGGCGGGAGGCCGGATGCCAGTGGCGGTTAGGCCACCCGGCTGGCGGTTTTCCTCCATGGGGTGAGGGTGTGGGCCCCACCCCTAATGATTTCCTGCTCATGAGAGTTCTTGGAGGGGGTGGGTCACCCATGATCCACTTTTGGAGGAGATCATGGGAGGGCCTCTCTCCTATAAATGAAGGTGGAACCCATCACTTCATTCACAAGAAATTCGGCACAAGACCTCTGAAAATGGTTCAAAAAAAGAAGTTGTGAGTTTTGCAATCACACATTTGATACGTTATGAGGTTGGATAGAATAGGGCGGAGGCAAGGTGAAAGAAAGGGAAGGCTGAAATCCGGGAATCACGCTCCAAACATAAATCCAAGGGATATATGTAGCTACTGTAAAGAGTCGGGTCATTAGAAAAATGAATGCTTTATGAAGAAAGTTAGACCTTTGATTGTTGCTAACTTGCTATTGCAAAAGATGACTCGGGTTCAGAACATATCTGTCACTTTCAGTGGTTGATCATGCAAATTCCTCATATCAGTGGATATTAGATTAGGGGATTGTTAACCGCAGATCAAATATGGCTATTCGCAGATTATTACTATTCGCAGATCCAAAGATACTCAGAATTGTTATTCACAGAAACTATTGTTATTCGCAGACCAACATTAAAAGTAAAAAAAATATCAAGGAGCCCACCAACAAGGGCATAGTTCATTACCCCTCATATTGAAGTCTACATCAAAATATAACCTGCATCAAAAAATCAGAAGCACCGGCACCACATGTGCTCAAAAAATATCAAATACATCAAAATATACATAAGCTGGATCAAAAGATATGAAACATCAACACCACAAGTGCTCAAAAAATATCAAGTCTACATCAAAATATTATATAAGTAGCTCAAAATCACAAGTGTTCAATAACACCAACACCTTGCCACTGACCTGTAAAAGAAATATCTTCAAATTATTAACACTCATGTTGGTACTAATCAATAATTGCATTAAGAAACTAAAATCAATATTATAATGAGCATAACATACCTCAGAAGTACTAACCATCCAAATTGACTATCTCCTCTTGTGTATTCTCTTGCATTTGAGTGGTCTCCAATCTTGAAATAAATATATCTTCCCATGACTCAGCAATAGGATCTCGAAACCTTCTCCATGGCGAGACAAGACGTGGCAATGGACACCCGTCGCGCAACATCAAGTGTACAAAATGATTATCATCTATAAAGCCCATACATACTAGTCTTGGTGTTGCAAATATATCATTTGGTCAAAAGTCCGCCAAATAGTAGTCAAGTTGCCAATAGAAACTTCGAGAAATTTTTTCAACTGGCTATGTCCACTCTCTACCTGATTCGTAGATGAGTTTCCCAAATGTAGAAATCTATCCACCCATGCGCATACAAAACTATCCTTGAATGGATCAATCCATGTGGTGAGAACATATGTGAAGACTTTAGGATATTTTTCACCATATGTGGTTAGCATTGCATTAAACTGAATGTTAAACTCATTTTCCGTATTTGAGTTTACTAATCTTTGCCATACACTCAAAAAAGTTTCACACTCTTTGCCTGTTGTAAAATACTTTTTGCAGTGCCCCAAAATATTTCTATGCACATGAACTTGACATAAAATATTCTTTGAATGTGGAAAAACAACCTTCAAAGCATTCATAAGGGCTAGCTCTCTGTCTGTAATAAAAACAATGGGCATAGCACTTGGATCCAATATTGATTTAAAACATTCAAGAGCCCAAATATAGCTAGTTTCCATCTCATTTGACATAAATGTAAATGCCGAGAAAAAAGATTGATTTGTAGAGGTCATGCCCACAATTGAAAGTAGCGGCATACGATACCGATTAGTTTTGTACGTACAATCAAGCTGAAAAACATAAGAGAACATAGAACTTAATTTGATAGCTGTGGGATGTGCAAAGAACAATCTTTCCAACTGTTTAATATTCTCCTTAACCATGTTGAAACTAACATATCCCGCATCTGTAATACACTTATATAGAAATTGAATCTGACTTAGGCCACCCAAATCTTTTTTCTGAAGTGCTACTCTTTGATTATAAATTGTTCTCATTGTGGAAGTATTTTCCGTACTTCTTTTTTAAAGTGCAGCTAATATTTTTCTCGGTTTAACCCCTGCTGAGTACATAACTTCAACCAATTTCTCCTCATTTTCACCCAACCTCCCTGCATACGGATGCGCCTCCAAATGAACGACTCTATGGTTATGAGTACCGTTTAGAACTTCTACTCTCCATTCATCAACATTAATCTCTTTTTGTCCTTTAATAGAGAAGGGACACCCACACTTCTTAGTGGTGGTTTTTCTCAAATTTTTCTTAACCCATCCCTTTTTATTTTGATTTTCACGAACATATCCCGCTCTATCACAGCCCAGAATAACATGGGGGCGTGGTCTACCATCCAATTTATCAGAACTCTGTATGGTGACAACAAAACTCAGTGTTCTGCCAACGTTTCGTACCCACGCAATTAACTCATCTCTTGACCCAAATACAGCATTAGACTGAAAGTGCGTAGTCATATCTATGCAAAACAGAGTATAAATATTTGCTCCTAACGCATATAAAAATATGGAGAAAACATTTAGAACATTACCATACGCGGGCACATTTTCTTCATTGGTCTCTGTAGTTGGGACATTATCCATTGATCTTCAAGAACTATGCCAACATTACACCTGCAATAAAGCGAAGAAGCTCTAATTATCATTAATAGCAATAATTAGAATCTTCCCCTAAACTCTATAAAAGGACATGAACAATAACTTGTTTTGCACACCATTGTTGGGGGATATACAATTCCTGAGCTTAGGTTTTTTGGTTTTTCAATTATGTAATGTGATTCTATTCATCTGAAAGTCTTGGAATAGGTTAACCAGACAGGTTAACTTGCAACAAACATCTGTCATTGCTTGGTTTTCCCGGAAATAAGGGAAGTACCAAGCTGAATGCAAAAACCTGTAATGGATCTCCTGGTTGTAGGGCAGGAAGCCCAATCTGTGTCACAGAACGCGTGTAACTTGAGGTTGCTGGTGGCAGGAAAGTAAAGTCCTTGTCCAACACTCCCTTTTATATATTGCAGAACTCTGTATGCTGCATGAAGATGTGGACATCTGGGTGATGACATAAATTGGCTGAGAATGTGTACTGCATAGGTAAGATCTGGACAATTCACAGTGAGGTAGATCAGCCGTCCAATCAGGCGTCGGTAGAGAGATGGATCTGGTAATACCTTTCCATCAGTAGGATTCAGCTTGTGGTTTTGTTCAATTGGAATGGGACTATGTTTGGCCATATCATATTAATTATCCCGTAGGATTTCTGAAGCATATTTGCATTGGTGAAGGTAGATCCCATAGGAATTTCTAAACACTTCAAGGCCTAAGAAATAATTCAAATTTCTAAGATCCTTGATTTTGAAATGTTGTTGTAACGAAGTCTTTAGCATTGCAATATCGGAAGCATTGTTCCCTACTATAATTACGTCATCTACATAGACCAAAAGTGCCAGGAAGTGTATAACAGTAGCTTTAATGAACAAGGAATGGTCATTAGAGGACTGTACAAATCCAAGTTGCAGCAGAACACTTGAAAACTTGGAAAACCGAGAGGGCACAAACCTTTGTTGTCGGGCGACGTCGGCGAGCAGGCGGTCTTCGTACGCGAGCGAGCGGGCGACGTCGGCAAGCAGGCAGCGACTTCGGCGATCACGCGGGCTACGTCGGGCTGGCGGCTGGGAAGATGCGCGAGGAGAGGATTTAGGGTTGGTGGCTGGGAAGATGCGAGAGGGGAAGCTGCGGGGGAAAGATCGGGTTTGTGAGATCGATGAAAAGGAATTAGGTTTGGTTTGTGAATAAAGGCTTTCAAAAACGAAGGGGAATATTTAACGGATTTTAAAAGAACGTTTTTGGGTCTGCGAATAGCCATAGTTGGTCTGCGGTTAACAATCCCCTTAGATTATGGTTATTCTTTTCGTATGTGTCCTAACAAGGATTGGTTCTATACATATGATGTAACACTTCTACCTAATTTAACATTATTTCAAAAGTCCGACTAATACATGTGATATGAAGCAAATTAATTAACAACAAATAAATTAATACATAGCAAGTAAATATCTAAAGTACACGTCAGCAAATTTTAGAGGTTTAAGTTATGTTTAAAAAAATACCTCAAAATCTGATTCACAAATCCAACTAAAAATAAAATGAGCAGATAGTCTGAAATACTAAAATTTTAGAAAGTCTGACACGTCTTAGTTCATTAATATATGATACAACAATTTAAAGGAAAAAAACAAACTAAAGGTAAAAATCCCCGAAAGCTTGTCCTAGGAGTATCCTCTGACCTATGACCCCCGAAAAGAAATGTCTTGAGACGGGATCACCCCAACTGATGAATAAGAAAAACTATCTCTTAGTGAAAATAAAATAACTTAAATAAAATATGCGTGCGTGTTTTTAAAATAACATTTTATGATAAATAAATGCATATTATGATTCTATGCATGTTTTTCTGTAAAAGTATTTTTGAACATAAATATTTTTTCTATTACGCTATCTAATACTAAATTTCTCTCCAATTTTGAAATCATTGAAGTATAGAGATCCTAGGTTCCGACTTGTATTTGGAACTGAGATATATTATATCTTCGTTCTTTTTTTTTCTTAGTGAAATACATTTTTATGCAAAATCTAGCGATTTGAGTCTCCAATGGAGAAAGTAAGTGCCCTAGTATATCTCGGTTACAGGCACAACTCAATCTAATAATTTTTTATGGGCGTTGACTCCCCAATTTGAGGCTCATATAATCTGCTACGCCCTATGAGAAAGATTACACATTTCCATCAATAACGAGTGGAAATCTCGACCGTGCCTCCGATTTATGTTCTCATAGTAACAGACATGAACAAAAAAATAACACTCGCTTAAAGCCACTATTCTTAAATGCCCCATTAATCTTTTACACATGATTAATCGTAAGGGAATATTCACATAAGATTTCAATCTTAAATTATGAATTCCATCATGCTTACATATTATGTCTTATCCTATTGTTTATGATATGAATACGATGAATTAGCTATATTATGATTTTCACTTTTTATGATTTTTATATATGAAATACTTAATATATTAATTCACATTATTCGTTTTATTATAACACATTCTTTAAACTATAAATCAGTATTTTCATATATTCATTAGATATGTTTTTGGTAATTACATGTGTTATTCTATTCATCATGATATAGTAAAGATTGTATTGGAGGAAATCATTCATAAATCTATATGATATGTCTAACTTAAAGATATAATTTCTTATCTTAGTGTTGTGACATTCATAGATGCGAGGAGGTGACATAATTTTTCTATGAACTTAAATTGCAAACCTCCTTTATTTACTGTCTAAAATCCCTCTTTATCCATGCTAGAATTTTTCATAAAATTCAAGGGTACTCATTTTCTAAGATAGAGGGCAACTTGCTCTAACTCTCGACAGAACACGACAAAAATGCAAGAAAAATCCTTCCTCATTTCTAGGGTTACTCTGGAAATCTAAATTTAAGTGAAAGGAGTGATAATGGAAAGTAAAATAAAGTCCTATAAGAAGGTAGTCACGTAACCTTATCAAGCACAATTTTGCTTAAATCGATCAACAAAACGTTTATGGCTTCAGAAACGGAGATGACCGTGCTTAAATTGGAAGTTGCTGATCCAAAATCATGTCTGTTAAAGGGGAAAATGCCGGATACCTGATCAAAATCGGCGAAAGGGGTAGATCTTGGCAAGAGAAGTTAGCTTCATTCGGGAAAATAGCTGTTTGATGTTGTTTAGGAGTGAGATTTGTAAAGGATGCATCGATCTCCAACTGGTAAGATTGATCTATCGAAAAGAGGTTTTGACCGGCTGTCTAGGGCAAGGAAGAGGATGACTCAAGGTCCTTTTGTCGTCGTCCTAGGCAAGCAGAGAGGACTAATGCAGTGAGAGTTTTCATTGACGAACTGGAACAAGGGAGAGAAGCGCCTGCTCTGTCGGCCGCCTGGAACGAAACGAGGAAAAACCAAATTCCACTCTCTTTGGCTGTGGGATGGGGAATACCTGAGGGTAACTGAAATTGACGTGGCTCTCAGTTACGAAAATAAGGAGGAAAACGCGACTCGATATTTTATTAGGAGGGGGAGTTATTGGGTTAGAATACTCGCATCCCTTTAATTACAAATGTCATTACTCCTCAACATTTATAATTAATTGTGTTACGCTCTCGCAAATTTCTAAATTGCCCGTGTATGTTTCATTCATCCACAAGGCTCCCCCGTTTAGTTTCATTAGTGCCGCACCTCCTCCGAGCGATCATCTCTCGTCGTAGACTTGATTTATATACCCTAAGCTTGCTTGAATCGCTTGGTTCTGCTTCTTTCGTAGTGAAGTGACAGAAGGTGGTTCAGTGACCGATGGGAAAAATCATTCAATCTCGGGACTTGAAAGCAAGCATGAATCTGAGGAGGTCTCTAATTGTGGTCAACTGGGTCCCACTCAAATCTCTGTAACAATGAACGATTGATATCTCTGTATCTGTTCGTGGAACCAAAATGAGATCCTATCAAGCTCCAGTGAGCCAAGAATTTCAACTACTTTCTCGTCTTTGTGCTCAGTCACTCAAAAGCTTCCATGGCAGAATCTGTCACTCCAAAAACCTGGCTTGTGTAGCCTGTGCGGTCAGAAAGAGGCTTGTACGCCACCTAAGAAAGGGGCAGATGCGAGATGGACTTTCCTTTGTCTAGAACTTCGTGAGGAATTCCATTATATCTCTCCAACAAACGAGTGGGCCCCAGTTGTACACTTCCTTCGTTCTAGTGGATTCTGAATTTCGTAGCGACTGATCGATTGCTCAAATGTAACAAAAGATTAGTCCAATCATCCCGGGTCATCATAAGTGACATTTGTCTCACATCGTAGACCTCCACCCCAACTAGATCTTCCTTATAAGTGAACCGGAACATAGTGCATAGGTACTCCTCGATGCTGCGAGGACGAGACGACGTGACATACTACGATCACGTACAGAAGTTCTGCCCTTCGACTCGGCTGGAACCTCTCAACTGCTCCCTTTTTTAGGGGGTCCCTATCGGGATAGGTAGGCCTTCCCCTCCCCCCGCCTCAGACGACATAAAGGCAGTAGTTCCCCACGGCTTAAAAAGAGAGGAGTTGAGGCCGTAAAAAGGCACCGGCCCCCACTGGGATTTTGCTTTCCTTATCTACGCGCGCACTGCGTCAGCACTGGCGAAAAAGAGGTCGGCTTTACAGAAGAAGAAGGGGCGGGTGCTTGTGGGCCCCCCTCTGCAGCAAGTGCTCGACAAGATGAGATGTTGATGCTTCAAGGGGGGTATTTCGGTTATTAAGTCAGTGTCCCTTAAGGATGGGAAAATAGGACCTGATCGAGAAAAGCCCAATTTGCCTTAGTCTTTGACCTCGGAAAGGGTCAATTTCGATTTCGGCATCTGGTCCGCGGGGATGCCAGAGCATGGGACAAGCCTAGATCAACCCTTCCTTCATTCCCGTTGTAGAGATTGATTATCTGAGAGAGGCGCATAAAATCCGGTCTTGTCTGAGAGCTCACTTCCGTATCAGCTAAAAGCGTAAAGCCACCTTAATAAGTGTTGCAAGCAAGAGGTGATGGGATTCTTTTGGATAGCTTTTTCTATGCTTTTGGCCTTCATTTGCTAGGAAATCAGCACATGCGTTGGCTTCTATCAAGGTGTGCGAAGCTGTTCCACCGGTTGCAAAAAGAATTTGCAGTCTGAAATAAGGGCCTGGGTTTCTGATAATGAAGTCTTTAATGTCTTACCAGCCAGAGGAGGAGTTGCATTTTCAAAAGCCTTATCCCGTTCCTCTCCCTCCTCTACTAATGTCGCCCTTTCTATCAAGGGGCTTGAAACTGATGAATTGACTGGATCAGCTGGAACTACACAAGGCTATGGCTATGGAACAGAAAGAAATGGATGCTTAGCAAGGTGCTGGATCAACCGGCGAGACTTCCTATGCCGAGAACACCAATAGATAGCTATGAGAATAGGTCTAGTTAATGCCCACCGGCGGTAAGCCAGGAGGAGGAATAGACTAGAAAGAGGGAGGGGGATTCGTATTGAACAGAAACGTGAAATCAAAGTAGGTGAGAAAGTCGCTAAAGGTCTCGTTTCCAAAATCTTGTCTAGACAAGATATGCCTTACCCGTTGAAAAGCCATTAGGGGTCCCTTCATGAATGAAGAATATGTGAATGCTCACTCGGGTTAGCATGGGGTATGCTAGATAGAAATTCTCGAAGAGCACCTTTTGATGAGAAGAGACTTCAGAAGTGTTTTCTGAATTCTATTAAGCCATCCCTAGGAACGAACGGCGGAAAGGAAGTACTGGTTCAACCAGATAGGAGTGATGGAAGCGCTTGATCAAAAACATACGCCTCATTCCTGGTCTTATCTCAAACCAGCATTTTTTCACCAGGAATGACTATAAGCCGATAGAGTCGTTGTGACATGCCATGAACCGAGATCGTTTTTGACTAGTGCCAGAAGAAGATCTGGGAGAAAAGATTCATTTCACCAATGGGAATGATTCCTCTTCCTCTCCTTTCAGTCAAGCGAATCGTCCTACCATCTTAACTCATTGACAAGAGTTCGATAGAGAGCGCATGAGTGCTTTATTGCGCGCGGCATTGTGCTTGGCCTCCTCTTTCGATCTATCGCGCTAATGCCTCTATTCAACTGTTTACTGCTTCTGTGAGAGAGTAGCCGACTCGGTGAACAGAGGCTCGAGTGATAGCGAGAGGTGCGAAGCCACTCGACTGAAAGGAGAGGACCTAGAGGGGAGAGCATACCTGCATTTGAACGGGATTCTATTGAAAGCCGGACCCGAGAACCATCATGGTATGCTTTTGCTTTTGACTTTGTCACCTATGCCTGGACCAATCTCGTATGGAGCAACCAACGACTGAACTTCTGTCTGCTCTAAACCAACTAGATCTATGGATTCCTCCGCTGGACTAACAGCTTCCTGGTACCCCTGCGACTTGAGAAAGAGACCAGCGCACTTGACCACAGCGATCGATCCGATCAACGCATCCAGGCCGGAGGCCAACCGACCAACCATTGAGAATGGAACAAGAGAGAATAATCAGTGACACGACCTTCTCAATATATGTATCTGGTACACGATGAAATGCAATGGAATGATAGTGATGGGTAGGTAGGGGGGCCCGTCCCTTTGTCCATAGGGGCCTCGTGGCATACAACCGAACCAACTCCCACTAGATAGGCATGGAACGGAGCCACTACGAAGAAGTTCCTGGAGTGACGAAGGAAGCTTCAGACTCATATTGTTCATGGGTTGAGAACGGGAGTTGAACTCTATGAGGTCGAATCTCCCGTTGTTCCCCAGTAGCTTAGTGGTAGAGCGGTTGGCTGTTAACTGACTGGTCGTAGGTTCGAATCCTACTTGGGGAGATTTGATTCATTCTTCCAGATTGGTAATCAAATCTTCCATGGCATAGAATCCGTCAAGCTCAATCCAAACTTGCAACGAAGAGGCTGCTTGAGATGAGACAGTAACTTTATGATCGTCTTGCATGCCGCATAATTTCGGTCGAGTGGTATTTGAAATTTTTATTTTTAAATTTAAATAAACATCTGAATCTTTTGCCCACAGGCCGCTTGTTGGAGGGTGTAGCCACCCTTTGATGAGGTAAACCTGATAGTTAAGTGGACAACACCGGGACTTCCTATGAGGTCACCCATCCCGAGACTATTCCCACCGGAGCACTCTTAAGTATGAAGTTCTTCCACTTATCATCACCAAAAAAAGTCTTCGTCACCGTCGGGCAATCTACTTAGGCCGTCCAGAGGGCATGCCCGTCATTTCATGAAAATTGGTGATACATGTGATCGAAATGAAGCAACATCATTTGCCAACTCAAGACTCAGTCAGGCGTAATTTCCAGCACTCCCCTCCAGAAAGCTATAAAAGGGTCCTCAGACATTTATTTGAAGTCATGCAACTTCAAAGACTAGAGAAAGCTCTAAGGTTTTTCGGCAAGAACATGAGACTTAGATTTTTCCTTCACTCGGGATTCACTCTGCTTCTTCTCTAGTTTGTTCAATGCTCACTTAGACGCTTTAATGAGCCCGGGAGAAGGCACAAGAGAATGCTCTCGCGGACACTATCATAGACGCCTCGTGGGACCTCTGTGGACTTAGTGTTTTTTTCCTCCATCCTTTTTACTCAAAGCTTGTAACAGAGAGGTGGTCTGTCACCCTCCGAGGAACTCTAAACACTTATAAACAAAGAGAAATAGTGAATTTTGACCCAACACAAATCCGACCACGTGATTTTTCATCTTTTTCGGGATTTCCACGTTAAAAAATCATTTTGCCATTGTTTCTTGATTTTCACAGTACTTCTTGCGCACCCGATCCGACTCATAGTTAAGATGGTCTGATTCTCTAAACTAGAGAAAAACCATGCGATCCGCAACCATAGTATTGAAGTGTGTGTGTGGTACGTGGCAAGTTTGAAAATGAGGTGGTAGGTTTTTAATATTTGTAGGTGACACCTTTGAAAATGGGAAGTCTTTAAAAACATTTCATGAATGTTTGGCTGAAATATTTAAATTTGATGATTGAGCTTTATCAATATATATAAAAAGTGTAAATGTATCTTTTAAATTTAATTGGTTATGTGGTCTTTAGCTTAGTGTGCTTTAGGACTATGCTTGGTGGGCTTAAAATTTGTCTAGCTCATACTCTATAAATAAAAACCAAAAGAAAAAATAAAAGCCTATTAAATAGGAAAATGAGCTTATCTCATGCTAATATATAAAGAATAAAAAAAATATAAAATCAAGATATTATTCACCTCCAACTTAGGCTTCGTTTGGGAGGACTTATTTTCACCGGTCAAGCGATTACGACCGCATGAACCAGATCGTAATTAAAGTCCGGTTCATGCGGTCGTAACCGCTTGGCCGGTGAAAATAAGTCCCCCCCAAACAGAGCCTTAGTCCAACACTTACACACAACTGAGCTGCAACACAGTTGGGTATGAGATGGGTAAGAGGGGACTTAATCCAACTCTTATAAAGGAGGTCGGTCATTTCAAGCCCTGACCTTAACAACCTACCTCCTTAACAACCTACCTGCAATCCATACACCTCAACCCTATTTCTCCAAAAAGATACATAGTACATGAGTATGCTTCCCTTTTATAGAAAAAATGGGGGAAGAGAGAGAAAATAAGAGAGAGAATAAACAATGCATGTCACAAGCGACAAGGCAGTTACAAAAAAACCTAACCGCTCAAAACATGCGGTTAGAAAACTACTAGTTGTACAACTACATAACACCAACATCAGCATAGTCGTATGTCCGCTTTCATTGTGCAGTTGCCCGCTTTAGCTATTAGTACAATCTAACCGCCGGATAAAGCTGCGGTTTGACAAAGACTAACCGCCAGAAAATTTTTCTTGAGAACTATGAACACAAAAGACTGACCGTCAATTGGACCTGATATCAGTCCGCACAAATATCTTAAAAACATTGCCAAACTGCTAGACCAGTCTATCTATCCACCAACCTTCTCCGTCCATGCTATCCGCCAGACCGCCTAATAGTACAGGGTCTAACCGACTCCAACACTACCAAACTTCCAAGGACAGACCACTAAGACAGACTATCTTCCTGTCAGTACTGTCCGTCATATTTGTCCGCCAGACCGCCAAGACTTATCCACCAAGTACTATCCGCCAGACCGCCAAGATCTATCCGCCAAGGCTGACCACTTGACCGCCCGGACTACTTATATCTTGACACTCCCCATCATGCTAGGGCATATATGTCAGCCATGCCCAGCTTGTTGCAGATATCTGAAAAGGAAAACACTAGTTTGGTAAAAACTTCGACAAGCTCTTTGTCAGAGGTGACAAACGGAGTGCAGATCTAATTCTTCAACATCTCTTCTTTGATAAAATGACAGTCTACTTCAATATGTTTTGTCATTTTATGAAAGACTTGATTCTTCGAAATATATATAACTGCCTTGTTGTCACAGAACATTTACAGAGGGTGATCATAAACTTCTCCTAAATCAAGCATTAGTGTCTGCAACCAGTTCAGCTCATAGGTGATTAAATCCATGCTTCTGTATTCAGCTTCAACACTTGACCTTGAAACTACAGTTTGTTTCCTGCTCTTCCAGCTGAACAGTTTTCCTCCTACGAAGGTATAAAAACCAGCTGTGGACTTCTTATCTTCCTTGTTATCTACATAGCTAGCATCAGAATATGCCTCAATTCTCAAATGATCATTCTTCTGGAATATAAGCCCCTTTCCAGGAGACCCTTTTACATATTCAAAGATTTTCAGTGCAGATTATAGATGACAATCCTTAGGAGCTTGCATAAACTGGATCACCCTTCCTACAACATAATAGACATCTGGTCTTGTGACTATAAAAAATGAGGTTTTGGACAAGCCGTCTGTACTGGTGACATTTGCTAGGAGAGATGAATCCTTATTCTAGCACTTATCATCACAAATAATCATTGGACACCAAGTAGGTTTAGCACCAATGAGACTTGTCTCTTTTAAAAGATCCAAGACATACTTCCTATGTGAAAGAATTATAGAACCGGGCTTTCAGAAGATCTTAATCCATAGAAAGTACCTGGGAGACCCCATGTCTTTTGTAATAATATACAAAAGAAGATGCTTCTTAGTAAGGTCAATTCCTATCTTACATCTCATGTAAGAAGAATGTCATCCACATAGACTACAAGAACAACTAGGCCAGACGAGATCTTGCAAATGAACAGAGAGTGATTTGTAGCACTTCGAGCAAATCCATTAATATAAATAACTTTGCTGAACTTCTCAAACCAGGCTCACAGACTTTATTTAAGGTCGTAGATTGCATTCCTTAATTTACACACATGAGACTCCCCCTGAGCAACATTCCCAAGAGGTTGCTTCATATAGACAGTCTCCTATAAATCACCATAAAGAAAGACATTTTTCATATACAACTGTTGAAATATATTGTACCTAAACACCTAGAGGGGGGGGGGGTGAATAGGTGACTTGAATCTTTTTAACTTTTTAAGGCAAAATACAGAATCTAACACAAAATTTTATCTACTTTATCACAGTTCACATTCAGCAATCACAGCATTTCACAGCACACAGTAGACACACAGTTTTATAGTGGTTCCCCAAGATTTGGGTACATCCACTTTCCCCCTTCGCCTATCTAGCAGTGTACTAGATTCGGCCAAACTCCTCCACTATCTCAGAACCCAAAACAGGTTCCTACACCTCAGGCCCAAGGCCCTACAACTCAGCTTCTTCACAAAGCCTACACTCAGCCACCAAGGCCTACACTCAGCCACCAATGCCTACACTCAGCCACAACAGGCCTACACTCAGAGATTTCAATCTCCTACACTCAGGCACTCAAGCCCTACACTCAGCCTTTATAATTACAGGCTTACAAAACTCAGATCCCTAAGGATCCTACAAGATAAAATGAATACAATAATTGTAACTCAACAACTCAGAGAAAAGAGAGAAGAGTTGTGAGTTTTTTGATGAGTTCTTGGAAGAACTCAGCTGAAATCAATCTGACTTGGCTTTCTTCAAAGCTTCTTGAATGTAGAACTCAATAAGATTGACCTCTTCTGCAGTTGATCCTTGATCTCTGCTACTTAAGATTCAGAATAAATCTGAACCCTTCTTCTCAGTCTGGTTCCAATGACTGATTTCTTGGATGTAGCTCTCTCTCTCCAACTTCTTAGATCTTCACTAGATTCTTCAAGGAATAGCTAGATCTTCTTTGTATATTGATCACTTGTACTTGTGTTCAATCAACAACTTCAACAACAGTTTCTGTAGACTGTATAAGCCTATTTATAGGCCTTCTTCATGGTAACCGGCTGGTCCGGTTCATAACTGATTTCTGACAACTCTGACAGGTACAGTAGACCGGCTGGAATGGCAGCTATCAAGTCATCCAGTCAGTTCTTGAAAATTCTGTAACTGTCTGCAAGTGTCGAGACTGTCTGTCTTTAAGTGTCGACACATATAGACCAAGTGTCGACACAAGTTGTCTAAGTGTCGACACTAGACTACAAGGTGTCGACACAACTCCTTGTGTTGTAGATTTTATATCTCGACACTGCTTCTTCTTCATGTGTCGACACTGATAATGTGTGTCGACACAAGTGCTTGTACTTTAGTATTTTGCTGAATTCTTCTAAGTGTCGACACAACACCTTTGTGTCGACACATTTTCATGTGTTGAACTCGCTGAGTGTCGACACTTCTTCTTGGTGTAGACACATGTCTTCAGTGTTGATACTTGCTGAGTGTCGACACATTGCTCTGGGTGTCGACACATTCTTCTTCTGTCGAGACTCTGGCTGAGTGTCGACACAACTCCTTAGTGTCGACACTTGTACTTAGAATATTCTTGAACTTTGCTAAGTGTCGACACAGCTCCTTGTGTCAGTGTCGACACAGCTCCTTGTGTCGACACTTTCTTCAAGTGTTGAGTCTTCAGCTGAGTGTCGACACATACTTTCTTGTGTCGACACTTTCTTCAAGTGTTGAGTCTTCAGCTGAGTGTCGACACATACTTTCTTGTGTCAACGCATTCTTCAAGTGTTGAGTCTTCAGCTGAGTGTCGACACATTCTTTCTTGTGTCGACACTTTCTTCAAGTGTTGACTCTTCTGCTGAGTGTCGACACATTGCTCTGGGTGTCGACACTTATACTTAGTCTCTGATGACTTTTGCTGAGTGTCGACACAGCCTCCAAGTGTCGACACTTTTTGATGTAGACACAGTTTCACTGGGTGTCGACACAACTGCTATATGTCGACACTGCTTCACTGCACTTTTCTTCACTGAGTGTCGACACAGCTCCTTGTGTCGACACTTTCTGTCTAGTGTCGACTCAGCATCCCTGGTGTCGACACAATGACTCCAAGTGTCGACACTGCTTGCCTGGGTGTCGACACAAGTCTTCTTAAGTGTCGACACTTTGCTCCTGGGTGTCGACATATGGACTTAGAAACTTTTCCTTCTTTCCTGTAAATACTTAACCTGCACAAGTGAACTCAAAACACATCAAATACATTTTGATGTATATCATTGAGTTGGGTGAGGCTTCTTCAAATCAGGTACATTTAAACCAATGTACCCAACAATCTCCCCCTATTTGGAGAAGTCATAACCCTTAGTCAATGATATACACCATTCATAATAAAATTACAGAATGATGTGAAACAGGATTATGTAATCAGGAAAAAAAAACATCACATGTATTAATCAAACATGCATACACAGATATCATCACAGAACAATTATGAAATAAATTTATCGCATAGCAAATTTATAACACAGACATTGTTCTAATAGCTTGTCATATTCATAATTCTAAAGTTTACAGAATGCTTTACATCAAAAGATTACATAGTAAACTTAAGAAAATTTCTATGCTACTTTTGTTCAGCCTCCTTAATTACTATGCCCTTCCCAGATTGTACTTTGGCTTGCATAGGAGCTTCAGTAACTTCAGTTTCTGCAGGCTTTTTCCCTTTTAGATCTTTCTTCTTTAGCTCTTCAGCTTTGATCTTTTGCCTCTCAAAATAATGATATGGCTTGGGAAAGTACTTGCTTGGCTCCTGAGCAGTAGGAGGTAGCTTTCCCATCTTGGCCTTTCTTCTATATTGGACTATTGCTTCTTGCCTAGTCTCATGTTTCCTCCATTCAAGTTTAGAAAACCACTTGTTTCTGTCCCGTATATTATCTTTTGCAGCTTTCCATGCAGTTAAGATAATGTTCCTAGAAGTGGGACTCCACTGCTCAAAGTCAGGTCTTTGTTCAGCTTGCTCCCTGAACCTCTTCTTAGATAATCTGGTTTCTTCTTCTTTCTGCATAGCTTCTTGCATAGCTTCAGAGACTGGCTGAAAAACTTTTTCTAGAATAACCTTCTGAGTACCATCAGGTGGACTATACATGGTCTAGATATCAGCATGTACCATCTCAAAATCTGGTGGAGGATAGATAACTTGAGCTACTTCTGGTTGCTCACCTCCAAGATATACAGGGTTAACTCCATATTCTGCCACATTATCATCATCACAAAGAGGAGGATATCCAAGAGTTGCTCTGATAGAATTAGAAATCCATTTAGCATGATCAGAGCTGGCTTTGACTAACACTCTCTCCCCCTTTATGACTTCTCTAACCATGTGATCCCTCAGATCATCCTTTTGAAACCTTATTTGGGCATCCAAATAGTTGACTCCATATTTAAAATAAGGCTTTAACCTTTGGAGTTTGTCAGTTATGATCTTCTGAGAGTCTAGAATTGCAGTCTTAACAGCAGTTATTTCCTCTTGAAATGCTTTGTCAAAATCTGCCATAGCAGTAGCAGTAGAAGTTGTCAGACCAGCAGCAATGTTCTTCATCTCTGTGACAATAGCATTGTGAGATTCCGTCAAATTGTCATTCATTCTGATTTGGTTCTCTAGAACATACCCCTGCTTCAGTGCTATGTCATCTACTTGAGCTTTAATCTTCTCCTGATGTGTAGCCAAGTACACCACTGCATTCCCTCCCTTATGGAAGCAGTCTGTCATCTCCTTCTTATTAAGATTCATTTCAAATCTTATAGACTTTATATTCTGGGCCAGATCAAATTGCAATGATTTTTGCCCTTCATCCACATACTTCTCAATGGCCTGCCTGTGCTCATCAAGCTTAATTTGCATAACAACCATAAGAGCACTGTAATCTATTGATGGTGCTGGCTGTACTGTAGGCTGTGGAGCTATAGTTTGCAATGTCTTTTTGTAACTCTGGCTCCTTCTTCTGAATACTTGAAATTTCTTTTTCTTTGCCCTTGTAGCCTCCTCATCTTCAGATGCTGAGGTGCTGGCTATGTCTACCCTCTCCTTAGGTAGCTCCTCAACAGCTGGTTGTTTCTCAGGCTCATGCCTTGCAGGTTCTTCAAAAATTAGCACTTGCTCCCCCTCAATTGGAGCATTCTCTCCTTCAGCAGCTGTACTTTCTTTTCCAAAGTCTTCTTGATCCAGATTAAGAAATAGATCTTCCATAGTAAATTCTTGTGGAGAATGAGCTGGAGAAACTCTGGGCTCATCTACCACTGGATCAGATACAACTTCAACTTCAACAGATGTGTCTTTCATGACAACATCTGGGACTTGACTATGAATCTGTGGTTGCTGATAAACATCAGACAAATCAGTATCCTCTAAAGGAAAATCTAAAGCATTAAGCTCAGTGATTACCTCTAGAATTGTGTTTGTAGCTTGCTCACTCTCAAGAGGAGTGGGCTCTTCCACAACTAGTGGCTCCCCTTGGATTTGATCCTGGTGTAAGGGGCTAGCTGGTGGTAGCTCCCCCTGCCTTTCTGCAGCCACTTGTGGAGCTGGAGACTTCCCAGCATCTCCAGGTTCTTGTTCATCATCTGAACTACTTGATGATTCCTGAGCTACTGGAGCTATCTTCTTCTTCTTCTTGAGTGGGGTTTCCTTTTCAGGAGTGATCTTCTCATGGGTTGGCATTTCCTTTGACAAAACCCTGTCCCACCTGGAGAATATCCTCATGTCCATTTTTCTCATATGATTGATTTTACTTCCAGCAGCTTGACTCATAACCTCTAATATACTACCAGCTAGGTATAAACTGATTATTCTACCCAAATTGGGCTTCTTCAGACTTTCTTTGATCTTTTCAAAGACTACTACAGACCAATCTGTTTTTAGGCTGAAGATTATCCTGGTCATAATGCTGAACATATGGGCTGATACCCTATCATGCCCTCCATGCTTACTCAAGATGACTTTTCCAACAATTTCAGAAAGAAATTTACCCTGGCTGTTCATGCCCTTTCTATTGAAGACTGAACCTATTTTCATCTTTGCATCCAGTAAACACCAAGTTAAAGCTTCTCTGGTTTTAGAAGCAGTAACTTCTTCCTCTTCCTTAGTTCTTGTTAACTGTAGTACTTTCCTCAAACTTTTAGGTGATACCTTCACCTTTTCTCCATGAACCCTGGATTTGATCTTGTATCCAGATTCGTCCACTTCAGCTCCATTTAGAAATTATAGAACTTCCTTCTTCCAGATTTTAGTTGGCTCAGAAACAAGGAATTCTAACCCTGAGTCTGCAACTAGGGTTATCACGTTCTTGATCTCTGGGTCTGCATCCTCAAACGCTTGTCGCACCAGTTCGTAGCCTTTGTTGACGTTCTCCTCAAGCTTTGGCGCCATTAGGGTTTGAAGAATTTGACTGGAGAGAAGAGAGGTGTCGACACACAAGTTTGGTCTCGAAACTTTTGAAAGCGTGTCGACAGACAAAGGCAAAATCCTATTTATACCTTTCTAAGTTTGAAGATGAAAAGGCGGGTCAGCTAACTTAAATTGTGTCGACACTGGCGATAAGTGTCGACACTGACTTATAATGTCTCGACACCTATGTGTCGACACAAGTTTAGTCAACAGATTATATGTGTCGACACTTGTTTATGTGTCGACACCACATAACTCGACATTTAGTCGAGACTTTACTTAGATAATTCTGAGTAAAACCTAAGTGTCGACACCACCTTGGATGTGTCGACACCTACTTGTCATGTGTCGACACTAATTTTCTGAAGTGTCGACACCAATTTCCTAGATGTGTCGACACCTTTTTCCTGAAGTGTCGACACCAATTTTCTGTGTCGACACAGATATCTCTGTGTGTCGACACCTTTTTACTTAGCCATTTTTATAAACTTATTCTAAGTTTATCATCCCTAGTTCAATTTTAAACCTATTGAACTTAGTTTCTTCTAAGTGCTTAGTATACATATCAGCTAATTGATTATCAGTTTTAACATATTCCAGTAAAATATTTTCTTTCTCTACATGCTCCCTAAGAAAATGATATTTTATTTCAATATGTTTAGTTCTACTATGAGAAACAGGGTTATGTGCAATTGATATATCACTTGTAGAATCACAAAAGAGTGGAGTTCTACTTACCTGAATTCCATAGTCCTCAAGCTGATGTTGTATCCATAGAAGTTGAGCACAGCAACTTCCAGCAGCCACATATTCTGATTCTGCAGTGGAGATAGCCACACTTGTTTGCTTTTTGCTACTCCAAGAAATCAGTCTTCCACCTAGGAATTGACAGGTTCCAGTTGTGCTTTTTCTATCTTCTTTGCATCCTGCAAAGTCTGCATCTGAATAACCTGTTAGTTCAAAATCCCCATTCCTAGGGTACCAGAGGCCTAGATAAGTAGTGCCCTTTAGATATCTCAATATTCTCTTGACTGCTGTCAAATGAGACTCTTTAGGGCATGCTTGATACCTTGCACAGACACATGTAGCATACATGATATCTGGTCTACTTGAAGTCAAATATAATAGGGAGCTAACTATCCCTCTATACAAAGACTCATCTACAGGCTTCCCTGCATCATCCTTGCTAAGAGACATACTTGACCCCATATGAGTCTTCATGGTACTGGATGAATCCATACCATACTTCCTTATGAGTTCTAGGGTGAACTTGGACTGGCATATGGATAATCCATTCTCATTCTGTCTTACTTGGAGACCCAAGAAGAACTTTAGCTCTCCCATACTACTCATCTCAAATTGACCTTGCATTAGTTTTGCAAACTTTTTGCAAAGGCTACTTTCAGTAGACCCAAATATTATGTCATCTACATATATTTGGACTAGTATTACTTTGCCTCTGGATTCCCTAAGGAATAGAGTCTTGTCTATTTTCCCCCTTGTGAACTTATTCTCAATGAGGAAACTAGAAAGAGTTTCATACCAAGCCCTAGGGGCTTGCTTTAACCCATATAATGCTTTCCTAAGTCTATAGACATGATTAGGTAGAGTTGAATCAACAAAACCTGATGGCTGTTCCACATAGACTTCCTCTTTTAGATTACCATTCAGAAATGCTGACTTGACATCCATTTTGTAAACTTTAAATCCTTGAAAGATTGCATAGGCCAGGAACATCCTTATGACTTCCAGTCTAGCTACTGGAGCAAAGGTTTGATCAAAGTCAATACCTTCTTCCTGCCTATATCCTTTAGCAACCAATCTTGCTTTGTTCTTAATGATGACTCCATGTTCATCCATCTTGTTCCTAAAGATCCACTTGGTTCCAATTATGTTGTGGTCTTTTGGTTTAGGAACAAGCTCCCAGACCTTGCACCTCTTGAACTGATTCAGCTCTTCTTGTATTGCCTCAATCCAATGAGGGTCTAGGATGGCTTCTTCAAACTTCTTTGGTTCAACTTGGGATAGAAAACTGGAGTAGATTACTGCATTCAGATTTCTGCTCCTTGTTTGTACCCCTTGTCTTGGATCACCAATGATTTGTTCAGCTGGATGATCTCTTAGATGCCTATTGGCTGGAGGCATCCTGACTTCAGGTTGAACTTCTTCAACTTCTTCATCTTGTTGTACTCCTTGTACTTCTTCTGCATTTGGTACATGTCGTACTCCCCCTGGACAGCAGCCACTATCTTCTACTTGCTGCCTTGCAGTAGGTTCTTCTTCTATAGTGAGCTTGTCCATCTTCTTTGTTAAACCTGTGGGGCTGCATACACTACTAGACAACTCATTGTTAATAAGTCTAGTTTCATCAAATACTACATGTACAGATTCTTCTATAACTTGAGTAGACAAGTTGTAGACTCTATAAGCCTTACTGTTGTTGCTGTACCCAACAAAAATTCCCTCTTGGGACTTGGCAACAAACTTAGTCAAGTAAGACTTTCCATTGTTAAGTATAAAGCACTTACAACCAAAGATCCTGAAGTAGGATAGGTTTGATTTCCTGCCTTTCACAACCTCATAGGGGTCTTGTTGAGGCTTTTAGTTATGGTAGCCCTATTAATAACATGGCATGCAGTATTCACTGCCTCAGCCCAGAAGTATTCTGGTAGTGATGTATCACTTAATAGGGTCCTACCAGCCTCAATCAAGGTTCTATTCTTCCTCTCAGCAATGTCATTTTGCTGAGGTGTTCTTGGTGAAGAAAACTCTTGAAATATCCCAAATTATTCACATAGTTTTGTCATACTATCAGACTGAAATTCAGTACCAAGGTCACTTCTTATCTTGACCACTGTACTATTTAGTTCATTCTGAATTTGTTTAACAAAGCTATAAAAGACACTGGGTGTTTCAGATTTCTGTCTAAGGAAGAACACCCAGGAAAACCTTGAGTAGTCATCTACAACTACAAAGGTATAGACCTTCCTACCTAGGCTGTGAACTGGCATTGGACCAAAGAGATCCATATGCAAGAGGTATAAACACCTCACAGTATCTTTGTTTTCAATGCTTCTAAAGGTGGATCTAGTCTGCTTGCCCTTTTGACAAGCTGAGCAAATACCATCTTTAATACACTTAACTTGAGGACCATTCCTCACTAACTCTTTGCTAAAGAGTTTGCCAATTGTCTTGTAGTTTAGATGGGCTAGCCTCTTGTGCCATTTGACACAATGAGAGACTGTCTCATCAGCTACTAGACACACTGGAGAACCATTGTTCTCAACCATAATGTCTAAGCAATAGACATTCATTTTTCTATAACCAGTCAAAATGATCTCTTGATCATTTGACCTTCTGATATGACAACCATCTTTGACAAATGAGATGTCATATCCTACATCACTCAATTGACTTATACTAATAAGGTTATGTTTCAAACCTTTAACAAAGGCCACTTGATTAATTGTAATAAAGGAGTTAGATATGTTACCAAAACCCTTGATGATCCCTTTTTCAGAACCACCAAAGGTGACTTTTGGACCATCCTTGATAGGTGTGTAGTCCTTTAGTAAACCCCTTGTTCCAGTCATGTGTCTGGAACATCCACTGTCCAAGTACCATATTGGGGCATGGCCACTTGGACTCACCTGCAAAACAGATTAGTGAACCTTAGAACCCAAAGAATTCTTGGGTCCTTGGTACTGGTTAGTTTGCATCCTAACAAAGCTACCTGCAGGTTTTCCAACAGGCAGTTTGCTACTCACTTTGGCACTAGCATTGTGCCAACAGTCCATTGTAAAGTGGCCTACCTTGCCACAGCACCAACACTCAAACTTATTATACCTTTGCTTAGGTACTGTCTTTGCTGTTTTATCTACACCTGACTTGTTGAGAGTTGGGGCTTTGCCTTTGGACTTGGACTTGGACTGAACAGTCCTTGCAGGTCTAGTAAATCCCAGTCCAGCTTTACCTTTGTGATGAACAAGTTCATCAATTAAGGGTAGAACTGACTTAGGTTTAGAAAACCTAGCAACTAAGTCTTTCTCCTTCTAAAGATTAATCTCCAGACTCTTGATTTGATCATTCTTAAATGATATAGTCCCCATCTGAATCACAGTTATGTGCTTCAGTCTGGCTATCTCATTAAGCTTTTGATCAAACAACTTCTCAAAATCAGTTGCAGCAGCTTTGAGATTAGCAATTTCCTTTGCCTGACTTTTGGCTAGGGACTTGCTCTTCTTATAAGCTTGCAACAGAACTTTATATTCATCTATCAACTGATGAATATCCTCTTCAGACTCAGATGCACTCTCATCATTTGATGATGATGAATCTGATTCTGTACTGGCATAAGAAATTGAATTGAAAGAACAATGTTGTACCTTACTAGGTCCTGGCTGCTCCAGGATTTTGTCACTTTCTGTCAAGGCCATTAGTCCTTGGCACTGACTGTCCTCTTGTTCATATATAGAGTTCATGATCTGAATGAACTCTTCTTCTTCTTCCTCAGCAAACAGTCCTATATATGCCTCAGCATCTGACTCAGTTTCTGATGAAGAAATATCTGACAGGCTCTTGTCCTTTTTGGCAACAAAAGACTTTTCCTTCTTGCCCTTGTATTGAGTCCTTTTCTTGTCACTAGACTCCTTCCTTTTTTCTGGACAATCTGCAACATTATGGCCTTGTCTATTACAGCAATAGCATACTATTTTTGAAAGAGTTGCTTTGCTAGACTTAGTCTTTTTCCTGTCTTTCTTGAAGACTTTTTATTCTGATAATAGTTTTCTTTTCCCTGTGAAGTAGATGGCCTTGTCCTCCACTGTTTCTTCTTTAAGAACTTCTGGAAATGTCTTGTGAAGGCAGCCAAGTCCTCATCACTTTCACTGCTTTCAGACTTTCTACTTGCTGACTCATCTGACTCAGTTTCAGCAACCTTTTGAGGTGGAGTTGGTGACTTACTCCTGTACTTTCTGGGGGCTTCTGTTTTGAAGGCCACTGTCCTTTCTTTATGCTCACTTCTTGTTGATTTCTCCTCTTCTTTCCTCACCATTAACTGCATTTCATAGGACAGCAGTTTGCCAAATAGTGTTGGTGGAGGAATTTCTCCCAACTTTGCCATTTCCCTAATGACACAGATCTTGGTGTCCCAATCTTTTGTTAGGGACCTTAGAAACTTATCATTGAGTTCATAATTACTGAACTCTCTGCCATAGGACATGAGCTCATTCACAATCATGTAGAACTTCTTATAGCATTCAGTTATGCTATCGGCTTTTCCTTGTCTAAAACTTTCATATTCTTAGTTTAGTAAGGATTTTCTGTCTTGCCTTACTTCTTCAGAACCCTCCATGTACACAATAAGAGTATCCCACATCTCTTTAGCTGTCTTACAGTGTATCAAATTCTGAAAAGTTGCATCATCTATGGCACTCACTATGATGTTCTGAGCCCTCTTATCCATAGTGGCTAGAACAATTTCATCCTTTGTCATTTCAGAGAAATCCTTAGGTGTTCTCTGATTTGCATCTAAGACTGACATCTTCATGGGCACATATGACCCTTCTTTCACTGTGATATAAATCCTAGGGTCTGAGGCTTCCATAAACAGTCTCGCCCTTTCCTTCCAGATACCAAAGATCTCTTTCCTACATATGGGTAGCTTCATGGATCCCAATTCCTTGTGATTCTCAGTAGAACCCATGGTTCTTGATTTTCTTGATTCTGTAATTAACTTAGACTGAATTTGCCAACAGGATCTACTCAGACAGTTATGTCCTTTTTTGAGTAACCTCGCTTTGATACCACTTGAAAGATATTGTACCTAAACACCTAGAGGGGGGGGGGGTGAATAGGTGACTTGAATCTTTTTAACTTTTTAAGGCAGAATACAAAATCTAACACAGAATTTTATCTACTTTATCACAGTTCACATTCAGCAATCACAGCATTTCACAGCACACAGTAGACACACAGTTTTATAGTGGTTCCCCAAGGTTTGGGTACATCCACTTTCCCCCTTCGCCTATCTAGCAGTATACTAGATTCGGCCAAACTCCTCCACTATCTCAGAACCCAAAACAGGTTCCTACACCTCAGGACCAAGACCCTACAACTCAGCTTCTTCACAAAGCCTACACTCAGCCACCAAGGCCTACACTCATCCACCAAGGCCTACACTCAGCTACAACAGGCCTACACTCAGAGATTTCAATCTCCTACACTCAGGCACTCAAGCCCTACACTCAGCCTTTATAATTACAGGCTTACAAAACTCAGATCCCTAAGGATTCTACAAGATAAAATGAATACAATAATTGTAACTCAACAACTCAGAGAAAAGAGAGAAGAGTTGTGATTTTCTTGATGAGTTCTTGGAAGAACTCAGCTGAAATCAATCTGACTTGGCTTTCTTCAAAGCTTCTTGAATGTAGAACTCAATAAGATTGACCTCTTCTACAGTTGATCCTTGATCTCTGCTACTTAAGATTCAGAATAAATCTGAACCCTTCTTCTCAGTCTGGTTCCAATGACTGATTTCTTGGATGGAGCTCTCTCTCTCCAACTTCTTAGATCTTCACTAGATTCTTCAAGGAATAGCTAGATCTTCTTTGTATATTGATCACTTGTACTTGTGTTCAATCAACAACTTCAACAACAGTTTCTGTAGACTGTATAAGCCTATTTATAGGCCTTCTTCATGGTAACCGGCTGGTCTGGTTCATAACTGATTTCTGACAACTCTGACAGGTACAGTAGACCGACTGGAATGGCAGCTGTCAAGTCATCCAGTCAGTTCTTGAAAATTCTGTAACTGTCTGCAAGTGTCGAGACTGTCTGTCTTTAAGTGTCGACACATATAGACCAAGTGTCGACACAAGTTGTCTAAGTGTCGACACTAGTCTACAAGGTGTCGACACAACTCCTTGTGTTGTAGATTTTATATCTCGACACTGCTTCTTCTTCATGTGTCGACACTGATAATGTGTGTCGATACAAGTCCTTGTACTTTAGTATTTTGCTGAATTCTTCTAAGTGTCGACACAACACCTTTGTGTCGACACATCTTCATGTGTTGAACTCGCTGAGTGTCGACACTTCTTCTTGGTGTAGACACATGTCTTCAGTGTTGATACTTGCTGAGTGTCGACACATTGCTCTGGGTGTCGACACATTCGTCTTCTGTCGAGACTCTGGCTGAGTGTCGACACAACTCCTTAGTGTCGACACTTGTACTTAGAATATTCTTGAACTTTGCTAAGTGTCAACACAGCTCCTTGTGTCGACACTTTCTTCAAGTGTTGAGTCTTCAGCTGAGTGTCGACACATACTTTCTTGTGTCGACACTTTCTTCAAGTGTTGAGTCTTCAGCTGAGTGTCGACACATACTTTCTTGTGTCGATACTTTCTTCAAGTGTTGAGTCTTCAGTTGAGTGTCGACACATACTTTCTTGTGTCGACACTTTCTTCAAGTGTTGAGTCTTCAGCTGAGTGTCGACACATTCTTTCTTGTGTCGACACTTTCTTCAAGTGTTGACTCTTCTGCTGAGTGTCGACACATTGCTCTGGGTGTCGACACTTATACTTAGTCTCTGATGACTTTTGCTGAGTGTCGACACAGCCTCCAAGTGTCGACACTTTTTGATGTTGACACAGTTTCACTGGGTGTCGACACAACTGCTATGTGTCGACATTGCTTCACTGCACTTTTCTTCACTGAGTGTCGACACAGCTCCTTGTGTCGACACTTTCTGTCTGGTGTCGACTCAGCATCCCTGGTGTCGACACAATGACTCCAAGTGTCGCACTGCTTGCCTGAGTGTCGACACAAGTCTTCTTAAGTGTCGACACTTTGCTCCTGGGTGTCGACACATGGACTTAGAAACTTTTTCTTCTTTCCTGTAAATACTTAACCTGCACAAGTGAACTCAAAACACATCAAATACATTTTGATGTATATCATTGAGTTGGGTAAGGCTTCTTCAAATCAGGTACATTTAAACCAATGTACCCAACAACTGTGATATCTCCCAGTCCTTATTAACAAACACAGAAAAGAGAATACGGATTGTAGTAATCCAAGCAACATGAACATTTTCAGGAGCTTCTGGTTGTCTTCTATTTGCTACGCTTGCCAGAATCTTATGATATGATTCGACAGCAAATTCTTGGAGAAGCTGATACTCCTACTCTAGATGCTATTACTGCGAGTATTTCAGTTGTTACTACTCTACTCCAGCGACTGTTGCTTGGTTGTTCATCAGGGCCGTCATGATATTCCGAGTGGTCGTGTAGGCCACTCTAATGGTCGTGGATTCTCTAGATATCTTTGTTCTCACTGTGGCAAGACTGATCACCTTATTGATCGCTGCTGGGTAAAACATCCTCATCTTTGCCCTGCTCCGAGAGATTCTATGTCAAAGAAGTCTACTTCTCTTGCTACCTCTTCGGGTAGTGCTAATGTGGCCACTACGAGTAGGTTGCTTATTGATTCTGGTGCTACAAATTATATGATAGACAATCCTCATCTCTTCTCTTAGCTGGACAAATATAACCAGCTACCTCTGATTTTTATTGCAGATGGTTCTCTATCACCTGTGTGTGGCTCTAGAGTAGTGCATGCTACTCTTTATCTTCACCTTGCAGACACTCTCTACATCCCAATATTTCCATTCAATCTACTTTCTATTACATATCTATTTAAACAACTCAATTGCACGACTATTTTTACACCATCTACTTGTTTTTTTAGGATCCTCAGTCCAAGAAGACGATTGCTACTGGGACTGAAAGTGATGGCTTGTTATACCTCAACTATGTGTCTGTTTTTTCTGCCTCCACTACTCTTCTACAATTGTGTCTTTGCCTTGGACATCCTCTTACTCGTCTTCTTTACAAACTCTTCCCTGATCTACCTCAGGGAGACTCTTCTCTCCGCTGCGAAGCCTGCCAACTCGTCAAACACCATCATACATCTTTCCAAGCAAAGCAATGATGTAGTTCTTTTCATCCTTTTGAGCTTGTCCATTCTGACATTTGGGGACCTGCTCCGACCCAGTTTGTTTGGGGGGGGGGGGGGGGGGTAGTATGTATTTTGTTACTTTCATTGATGATTTTTCTAGATGTACTTGGTTGTACTTGATGAAAGAGCGTTCTGAACTTTTTCTATTTTCAATACGTTTTATAATGAGGTGTGCAATCAGTTTGACACTACAGTTAAAATTCTATGTACAAATAATGCCAAAGAATACCTTAGTCATCAATTCTCTGCATTTTGTATGCATTATGACATTATATATCAGACTAGTTGTCTTTACACCTCCCAACAGAATGAAGTTACTGAACAAAAAACTGACATCTTCTGGATGTAGCTCGTTCTGTTCTCACTCATATGAGTTTTCCACAGTCCTATTGGGGACATGTCGTTCTTCTTTCTTGCTACCTCATCGACCGAATCCCTTCTTCTATTCTAAACGACAAAACTCCTTTCTCCATTATGTATCCTGATGCAACATCGTTTCTTTTAACCCTACGTTCCTTCGAATGTACAATGTTTGTTCACTCTTCCTCTCTAAGGAGTGATAAACTCTCTCTTTGTTCAGTTAAGTGTATTTTTCGGGGATATTGTCCGACATAGAAATAATATCGGGGTTATGATCCTCTTCTCTGGAAATAATTTATTTCCGCGGACGTCATTTTCTTTGAAGATACTCCTTATATTTCCAACACTACTTTGCTTCCTCCTTCTGATGATACCTCTTCTCTACTCATTGCCTCTACTCCACCTAAACCAGTGTCTCTCCCTTCACCAACTATCTTCGAGTCTCCTCCTTCTTCTCTTGATTTAGCTTCTCTGCCTAAGCCACCACTGACAGTTCCTGGGCTAGCAGTCGCTCTAACGGAAGGATCTGATACTTCAGCAAAGACAGATCTTGATCTTCTAATTGCTCTTCGAAAAGGAGTTTGGACATGCACTGAACATCATATTCATGATTTTGTTTCCTATGCTCGGCTATCCACTTCCTCCAAGAGCTTACCTCTCACTCTCTTAGCAAATGTCCTCCCAGCTACCTATTAAGTGGCTCTTGTTGTTACTCATTATAAAGCCGTCATGGATGAAGAAATGAAAACTCTGACTGAGCGGGGTACTTGGACTATTGTCTCTACCCCTCCAGGTGCTGATGTGGTTGGCTGTCGCTGAGTTTTTGTGATCAATTTTTTTTCCTGATGGTACCATTGATCGTTATAAGGCTCGACTTGTCGCCACACGAGTTATTCAGACTTACGGTGTTGATTTATTTGACACCTTCTCTCTTGTTGTTTGGATTACTACAATCCGCGTTCTCTTTTATGTGCTGTTAACAGAGACTGGGAGATGTCTCAGTTGGATGTCAAAAATATCTTTCTTTATGGTGATTTACAGGAGGCGATCTATATGGAGCAATCTCTTGGGTATGTTGCTCAGGGGGATTCTCAGGTGTGTAAATTATGGAAGGCAATTTATGGCCTTAAGAAAAGTACGTGAACCTAATTTGAGAAGTTCAATAAAGTTATTTCTATTATTGGGAATGCTCGAAGTGTTGCAGATCACTCTCTATTCATTCGCAAGACCTCGTCTGACCTAGTTGTTCTTGCAGTATATGTGGATGACATTTTTCTTACAGGGGATGATAAGAAGGGAATTGGCCATACAAAGAAGCATCTTCTTCAGTATTTTGTTACAAAAGACATGGAGTCTCCCAAGTACTTCCTGGGGATTTAGATCTCTCGAAAGCCCAGTTCTATAATTCTTTCATAGAGAAAGTATGTCTTGGATCTTTTGAAAGAGACATGTCTTCTTAGGGCTAAACCTGCTCGGTGTACGATGGCTATTGGTGATGATAAGTGCTGGAATGAGGATTCACCTCTCCTAGCAGATGTCACCAGGTATAGAGGGCTTGTTGGAAAACTCATTTATCCGATAGTCACAAGACCAGATATCTGTTATGTTATGGGAAGGGTGAGCTAGTTTATGCAAGCTCCTAAGGATTGTCATCTACAATCCACCTTGAAAATCTTAGAATATGTGAATGGATATCCTGGAAAGGGGCTTCTATTCCAGAAGAATGGTCATTTGAGAATTGAGAAATATTTGATGTTAGCTATACAATTGACAAGGAAGATAGGAAATCTACGTCTGGTTTCTATACCTTCGTAGGAGGAAATATGGTCAGCTAGAAGAGCAATAAACATGTAGTTTCAAGGTCATGTGCTGAAGCTGAATACAGAAGCATAGCTTTGACCACCTGTGAGCTGAAGTGGTTGCAGACACTAATACTTGATTTAGAAGAAGTTATGATCACTCTCTACCAATGTTCTATGACAACAAAACAGCTATATATTTTTTGAAGAATCTAGTCTTTCATGAAAGAACAAAGCATATTGAAGTAGACTGTCATTTCATCAGAGAAGAGATGTTGAAGAATCAGATCTACACTCTATTTGTCACCTCTAACAAAGAGCTTGCCGATGTCTTTACCAAACCACTATATTCCTTTTAAGATATCTGCAATAAGCTGGACATGATTGATATATATGCTAAATCTTAAGGGGGAGTGTCAAGACGTAAGTCATCCGGGCAGTCAGGCAGTCAGCCTTGGTGGATAGATCTTGGCAGTCTAGTACACAGATCTGGTGGATAGGACTTGGCGGTCTGGCAGAGAGATCTAGCAGACAAACATGATGATAATACTAACTGACAGATAGTCTATAGTAGCAGTCTATCCTTGGCAGCATGGTAGTGTTGGAGCTGGTTAGACCCTGTGCTGTTAGGTGGTTTGGCGGTTAGCACTGGAAGATAGTGTTGGTGAATAGATAGACTAGTTTGGCGCTCTGTCGATGTTTTTAAGATAGTTGTGCGAACTGTTGTCAGGTCCAAATGACAGTCGGTCGTTTGTGTTTGCAGTTTTCAAGCAACTCTTTCTGGCGGTTAGACTTTGTCTAACCGTAGCTTTATCCGGCGGTTAGATTGTGCTAACCACTGAAGTGGGAAACTGTATAATGAAGGCGGACAGGCAACTAAGCTGATGTTGGTGTTTTGTAGTTGGACAACTAATAGTTTTCTAACATCATGTTCTGAGTGGTTCAGTTTTTTTGTAATCGCCCAGTCGCTTGTGACAGGCTTTGTTTATTCTCTCTCTTGTTTTCTCTCTCTTCCCCCCTTTTTTATATATAGGGGACATACCCATGTGTTATGTATCTTTTGGGAGAAATAAAGTCCTATTATTTACTTATTTTCTCACATGGTATCAGAGCTTTCGGTTCATTTGCCCTGGTTTCTATTTTTGGGCATGGGGTAGTACACGCGGTTACTATTTCTTTAATCGCCTCTTCTCACATGGTATCAGAGCTTTCAGTTCATTTGCCCTGGTTTCTATTTTTGGGCATGGGGTAGTACACGCGGTCTTTTCTGCAGTTTCTTGTCTTAACCGCGATATCCGCTTCTTCTCTCTTGTCGGGATTTCCTTAATCACGGTTTCCCTCCCTCCCTTTGTCTCTCTGTCGTCCTCTTCTTTAACCGTGCAGCTAGTTTCTTCTTCCATCGCGCGGTTAGCCTCTTCGTTAACCGCATGACTAGTTTCTTCTTTAACTATGCGACTGACCTCTTCTTTCACCGCATGGCTAGTTTCTTCTTTAACCACGCAGCTAGATTTTTCTATGGACACCTCAGACATCTCATCCTCTACTTTATCCTCTCCTTTGGTTCTACCCGCTCCTATCTCTGCCTCTGGCAATCTGGGTACTTCCTCCAAGCTCACTGGACCAAATTATCCAGATTGGAGTGTTTTCTTTGTCTTTCTGCTACATTCTCAGCGTAAGCATCATCACCTTACTAATGACCCTCTCGCCTATGAGTCTATTGTTTTTGACGACTGGGATACCAATAATGCTCTAGTAAGAACATGGTTCGCCAGCAGTCAGTGTTATGAATGCCTTCTCGTCATTCTACATGATGTGATGGTTAAGGATGCATGGAATCATCTTGCTGCCATGTACTCCAAATGAGCTTATACTTTCCGCATATATATGTTGTATGCAGATCTTTTTGCCCGTCATGTCATGAATCCTGTTGCTGCCTATCAGAAAGTGAAAGCTCTTAGTGTAAAGCTTCTTCAACATCATCCTTTTTCTACTGATGTTACCGAGCAACATAAACATTTTTTCAGGAGCTTCTGGTTATCTGCTATTTGCTTCGCTTGCCTAACTTTTATGATATGATTCAGTAGCAAATTCTTGGAGAAACTGATACTCCTACTCTGGATGCTACTATTATGCGTATTTCAGCTATTACTACTCTACTCAACCGAATCTCTTCTTCGGTTCTTAATGACAAAACTCATTTCTCTATTTTGTATCCTGGTGCGGCACTATTTCATTTACCCCTACGTGTCTTCGGGTGCATCACGTTTGTTCACTCTCTTTCTCCGGGACGTGACAAACTCTCTCATCGCTCAGTTAACTATATCTTTCTGGGTTACTATCAGACACAAAAAGGATATAAGTGATATTATCCTATTCTCCGGAAATAATATGTTTCCGCAAACGTCATCTTCTTTGAAGATATTTCTTACTTTTCCCGCACTACTACACTTCCACAATCTGATGACGCCTCTTCTCTACCTATTGTCTCTGCTCCTCCTCTTGAATCAGTCTCTTCCTTCCCCATCTCTATGTAAACAGCTTAATTGCACGGCTATTTTTACACCATCTACTTGCACTTTTCAGGATCCTCAGTCCAAGGAGACAACTGCTACTGATACTGAAAGTGGTGGCTTGTTCTACCTCGATAATGTGTCTATTTTTTCTGCCTCCACTACTCTTCTATAATGACATCTTCGCCTTGGACATTCTTCTCCTCCTCTTCTTTACCAACTCTTCCCTGATCTACCTCGGGGAGACTCTTCTCTCAGTTGTGAAGCTTGTCAACTCGGCAAACACTATCATACATCTTTCCCAACAAAGAAAGGACGTAGTTCTTCTCGTTCTTTTGAGCTTGTCCATTTTGACATTTGCGGACCTGCTCCGATCCAGTATGTTGGGCGGTGTAGTCTATATTTTGTTACTTTCACTGATGATTTTACTTGATGTACTTGGTTGTACTGGATGAAAGAATGTTCTGATTTCAGAGGAGAAAAGGTTGAGGTGTACGGACTGCAGGTCAAACCTTACACCTAAGTTCCTTTCTGCATGCTCTATCTACCATCACTTAGGCTCTATTTGGCATACCAATGCTATTTTAAAAGGAGTAATTTTCGGTTCTCTTCCTCTCTGACTCGCAAATCTCTCTTGGTTGTTCGTCCATGATCTCTGGACTGCGATGCCTTGCTCGTTCTACAGCACAGATTACGACTTTAAGTGCAGTGGTGTTGGACACTTGGAACCAAAACTTTTGGTGAATCTCTCTCCCTCTATTATATTCTATTATACTATTAATCGCTGGACCGAATGACTCTAAGGTCCTGTTTGGGAGGACTTATTTTCATTAAGGTCCGATTCATGCGGTCGTAACCGCTGACCGGTGAAAATAAGTTCCCCAAACAGAGCCTAATTATATTATTCAATATTTCATTAAATTTAATTTGATTAATTCTTAATATGATATTGGATCAATGCAAATAAAAAAAACTTGCATTATTTTATAATATTGTATACAATAGCAAACGTTTCAAATTCAAAATATTAATTAAATGAAGCCTGCCCTCTACTTTAAAGAATTTTTTATTCTAATTCAACAGATTGGTCAAATTAAGCTTGAGGTTGACTTAAAAGTATCATGCAGAACTTTCCAAATTTGCCCTTCTGGCCTCATTTTATAGGACCAGGATCCTCTCCGTTTGAACTGGATAGTGTGAAAGACAAACAAAAACAAACTGGAAGTGATTTAACTGAAACTTTATTATCCGAAAAAGGTATCTATTACAAAGGTATGACCTCCCTTATATAGAATGAAGGAGAGAAGAGAGAATACAAATAAGAGATGTGAGACTAAAAAATTATAGGACACAAGCGGACTATACAGACACAAACCGCACAAGCCGCGCGGTTAGATAGAAGGGCTTACTACTCGGATACTACCAAAGAGAGAGATCGCCATGGGAGACCGCTAGATCGCCCGGTCTCCAAGTCGCCAGAGACAAACCGCTAGACAGCTTGGACCTCAGACAGCAACACACAGCAACCAAACCGCTGAAGGGTAACTGCAAAACCGTGCGGTCATCAACCCGCCAAGCTAGACCGCCAGACCGCCCGGTCACCAACTTCAACACTCCCCCTCAAGCTGGAGCATATATATCGATCATGCCCAGCTTGTCACAAATATGAAGAAACGAGGCGGATACTGGCTTGGTGAAGATGTCAGCCAGCTCTTTATCAGAAGTGACGAAGGGAGTGCAAATTTGTTCCTTCAAAATCTCTTCACGAATGAAATGACAGTCGACCTCAATGTGCTTGGTTCTTTCATGGAAGACCGGATTTTTGGAGATGTATATGTCAGCTTTGTTGTCACAGAACATAGGTAGATGATGGTTGTAGACCTCTCCTAAATCCAGCATGAGAGCCCGTAGCCATTTTAACTCACAAGTGGTCGATGCCATACTCCGATACTCTGCTTCAGCACTGGACCTGGAAACAACAGACTGCTTCTTGCTCTTCCAGCTTACCAGATTTCCCCCAACAAAGGTGCAGAAACCGGAGGTAGACTTGCGATCTCCTTTGTCATCAGCGTAACTCGCATCTGATTATGCTTCAACCCTCAGATGATCATTCTTCGGAAAAAGTAATCCTTTCTCAGGCGCTGCTTTGACATACTCCAAGATCCGCAAGGCGGACTGTAGATGGCACTCCCTAGGTGCTTGCATGAATTGACTCACCTTGCCCACAACATAGGAAATGTCGGGCCTGGTCACTGTGAGATATATGAGCTTACCAACTAGACGCCTGTACATCGTAGTGTCTGAAAGAAGAGGCGAATCATCTGTCCAGGTTTTGTCTTCTCCAATTGCTATGGGGCATCGGGCAGGTTTGGCTCCAGTCAATCCTTCTTCTTTTAATAGATCAAGGGCATACTTACGCTGGGAGAGGACTAAGGAGTTGGGCTTCCGAGAGATTTCGATCCCCAAAAAGTACTTCGGAGAGCCCATATCTTTTGTGACCAGATGTTGACGAAGATGCCGCTTTGTCAAGGCTACCCCTTCCTGATCATCGCCAGTGAGAAGAATATCATCGACGTACACAACAAGAACCACCAGTCCCGAGGAGGTTTTGCGAATAAATAGCGAGTGATCGGCAGAGCTGTGCGCAAAACCAACGGCCGCCACGATGCCGCTGAACTTGTCAAACCAAGCTCGAGGGCTCTGCTTGAGGCCATAGATTGCCTTCTTCAGCCGGCATACTCGTGTCTCCCCCTGAGCAACATACCCAGGAGGTTGCTCCATGTAGACGGCCTTCTGAAGATCACCATAAAGGAAGGCATTCTTTACATCCAGCTGGGAAATCGACCAATCTCTATTGACCGCCATAGAGAGAAGGACCCGTATCGTGATGAGACGAGCCACGGGAGAGAAAGTGTCAAAGTAATCAACCTCATAGGTCTGAGTAAAGCCCTTCGCAACAAGGCGAGCCTTATAACAGTCCACCGTGCCGTCCGGGCCAAATTTGACCACAAAAACCCAGCGACACCCAACAACATCAGTACCAAAGGGAGGAGGAACATGAGTCCAGGTACCCCGCTCCGTGAGGGTCGCCATTTCCTCATCCATGGCCATCTTCCAGTGAGGAATAACAAGAGCCTCCTGGTAGGAACGAGGTGTGGCAGTGGCAGAGATAGCCAGCGCAAAGGCCCTGCGAGAATAGGTAAGACGATCATATGAAACAACAACAGCAAGGGGGTGTAGGGTACACGTCCGCACCCCTTTGCGAAGAGCTACAGGAAGATCCAGTTCGACGGGGCCCTCAGCATCCGGAGCATCCGTGGCAGAGAGAGCTGGCCCGAGAGGAGAGAGCGACGGCGGCGGAGAGGATGGAGACAGTGGCGGAGAGGTGGGAGAGAGAGGTGGAGGGAGAGGAGTGAGTGGACGGAGACGGTGTAGGGGTGGATATCGCAGTAGGAGACGAGGGAATGAAGGGAATAACATGAGAATCAAAAGCTGGGGGAAGATGAGAGGAAGCTGGGGGAAGAGAAGAGGAGTCATCCGAGAAGTAGGAGGCATTCTCGAAAAAGGTAACATCAGCGGAGACGAACTGCTGACGAAGAACGGGGTTAAAGCAATAGTAGCCTTTCTGAGTGGTGGAGTACCCCAAAAAGACACATTTGGTGGAGCGAGGGGATAGCTTATCACGGGTGGCAGAGGGGGCATGCACAAATGCAGTGCACCCAAAGATTCGGAGAGGGAGAGGAAAAGGCTCCTTGCCCGGATACAGAATGGAGAATGGGGTTTTCCCATGGAGAACTATGGAGGGAATACGATTGATGAGGTAGCAGGCAAGGAAAACAGCATAGCCCCAATATGAGCGAGGGACATGCATCTGGGTCATCAATGTGCGAGCGACATCGAGGAGGTGACAGTTTTTGCATTCCGCCATCCCATTTTGTTGGGAGGTATAAACACAGCTGGTCTGATGAATAATGCCATGTTTTACACAAAAAAGGGGAAAAGCATGACTCAGATATTCTTTAGCATTGTCGGAGTGAAAGATTTTAATACAAACACTAAACTGAGTTTTAATTAACTTATAAAAAGAGAGCCATACATCGAAAAGTTCAGAGCGATCTCGTAAGAGATACACCCAAGTACATCTAGAAAAATCATCAATAAAGGTTACAAAATAAGAACTACCCCGACCAATGGTGAGGTTAGGAGCAGGTCCCCAGACATCGGAGTGTACAAGATCAAACGGGCGAGTAGAGCCCCGACCTTGATTCGACGGGAAGGAGGAACGGTGATGCTTGCCGAGTTGACAAGCATCGCAGTTGAGAGGAGTACTGGAGGGAGGGAGGTGGGGCAGAAGCTGATGTAGAAGCCGTGGTGGAGGATGACCAAGGCGAAGATGCCACTGGAGAAGATCCGGACAAGAAGATGAGAAGGCGAACAAGGCGAAAACGTTGTCGAGGAAGTAGAGGCCGCCGCTCTCAGTCCCAATAGTAATCGTCCGTTGGGAGCTCAGATCCTGAAAAGAATAAGATGTCGGAGTAAACGTCACAGAACACTGAAGCTGCTTGCATAAAGAGGTAACCGATAATAAATTGCACGGAAACTTGGGCACATAGAGAGTGTCCGCTAGCCGAAGGGACGGAGTAACATGAACCACTCCCGACCCATGAACCGGGGAGGGAGAACCGTCTGCAACAAGGACCGGGGGCAACCGATCATGCTGTTCGAGTAGAGAGAAGCACTGAGAATTGCCCGTCATGTGATTAGTTGCACCAGAGTCGATAAGCCATTTACCTTGAGTCACCACGTGGGCACTACCTGAGGATGTGACCACGGAGGCAGACGGCTTGGAAGAGGATGCCGAAGAGTCACCAGAGGGTCGAAGATGGAGATGCTTCGTCTAGCAGCGTTCAGAAGTATGTCCGGTGCGGCCACAGTGAGAGCAGAGGTAGCGGGAAGAAGCACATCCGCCGGACTGGTGACTGCGGCTACCAGAGCCACTCCGCTGAGTTTGATGAGCATAGTTGTCCGGTGGAGGAGGAGCGGGCAGAAGTGGGCGCTGAAGGAGAGAGGTGACAGCGGCGATGCAGGCAGCAGTGGCATCTAAGGTAGGAGATTCCGCCTCACCCAGAATCTGCTAGCGGATCATGTCATAAGTATCAGGAAGCCGGAGCAGATAACACACAACCAGAAGCTCCTGGAAGTGCTTGTGTTGTTAAGCCAAATCCGCAGAAAAATGGCGATTCTGAAGAATCTCAGCCCCAAGAGCCTGGACCTGTTGGTAGGAAGCAGCAGGAGACAAGGTAGGACGTGCAAAGAGGCTCGCATACAACGTATAGATGCGGGACGTCTGAGCCCCCTTGGAGTACAGAGCGACAAGATGAAGCCAAGCGGCCTTGACCGTCTCATCATGACGGATGACGGGAAGGCACTCATCAGATAGGCTGTTAGCGAGTCAAGTACGCACAAGCGCGTCACTCGCATCCCAGTCATCAAAGAGAGGTGAAGTGGTAGGAGGAGGGTCATCAACGAGATGGTGGCGTTTACGTTGCGAGCGTAGGAGAAAAGTGAAAGAAACGCTCCAATCCAGGTAGTTGGAGCCGACAAGCTTGGAAACTGTGTCAAGGTTCCCGGAAGGAGTAGGTGGAAGAGGCGGAGCCGGATTGGTGATAGGGGTGGTGGCAGGAGTGGTGGCAGTAGAAGCATCAGAAAGAGCCATAGGAGCAAACAACGGGAAGCCGTGCGGTTAGGAAACTAGCCGCGCAGATAGGAAGAAGAACAGCTGCAGCGGTCACAATGGCAGACACCAGCGGCCAGAAAAGCCACGACCAAGCCGCAGACTCAAGCAGAGGGATAGAAGTCGAGCGGCTAGAGGACAGTCCGCTCGAACAGAAGCAAAGACCAAACAAGGCAACAGGTCGCGGCGGTTGGGTGCGGCGACTTAGCACATGTAACAAAGAGGTCGCGCACACAGAGTGCAACAGCAAGGAGAGAACGAAGCCGCGCGGATAGGGCACAAACCGGCGAAGCAAGCCGTGCGGACAGGGAAGGCGCACAGGATCAGGAGGAGAAGATCGAGTCCTCTGATACCATGTGAAAGACGAACAAAAACAAACCGGAAGTGGTTTAACTGAAACTTTATTATCCGAAAAAAGTATCTATTACAAAGGTATGACCTCCCTTATATAGAATGGAGGAGAGAAGAGAGAATACAAATAAGAGATGTGAGACTAAAAAATTACAGGACACAAGCGGACTATACAGACACGAACCGCACAAGCCGCGCGGTTAGATAGAAGGGCTAACCGCTCGGCTACTACCAGAGAGAGAGAGATCGCCATGGGAGACCGCTAGATCGCCCGGTCTCCAAGTCGCCAGAGACAAACCGCTAGACCGCTTGGACCTCAGACAACAACACACATCAACCAAACCGCTGAAGGGTAACTGCTAAACCGTGCGGTCATCAACCCGCCAAGCCAGACCGCCAGACCGCCCGGTCACCAACTTCAACAGATAGTATCTAGTTCGCAGTTCTGATTTGATCTTCCAAATCCGACGGCGAGTTGAGCTAGCAAGCTGAGTTGACGATGTGACTTTTATGTTTTTTATCCTCCACCGTTAGATGATGAACTGGAGAGGACCCGTTCCCATCTTATACCTCCATTTGGCGCCTCATTTTTACTCCGGCGAGTTTGAACACACAATTATAGAACGCTTATTTGACGTGACAATGGATGTGAGTGCCATCAAGAAAAAACATTAGTTTTGAACATAAATGCGGATGAAACTCCTTGGATGAGGTCAGGCGGTCACAAAAGACACTTCATATTTCATAACCACCGCGTGCACTACTGCGGCCATCATGCCAAACCGACTATGAGTAATCTCAAAAAGAACGTTTTGATGGCTATTTTTTAGAAAAAAAAATAATTCAATGGGCTTGCCAGTTAATTTTTGTGCAAAAAATTGCTGGGGCGGATTCACAAGGGGGCCGAGGGACACTGACACTCACATTATTTTTCAAAATGGTTAGTGTATTTAAATTTCTCTCGTCGAGGCAATGAATTTTGACTATTTATATGTAAAAATCGGTGGCCAGATGAGGGAGAAAAAACTTCGAAAAGATTGAAACATTCAAATTGTTTTTTGAAGGAAGTTGATGTCTGGCCTCTCCTGTTAAAATTTTTAGAATTCAGTGACGCATTCAAAAAAAATTTATGTGCACCCCCATTATTAATTTTCTTGATCACCCACTACAAAATTGAATGTAAATTTTGTAGCTGGTTCGACATAAATTTTGCAATTGTGAATAAAAATGCTTATATTTTTTTATCAAAATTTTTTATGCGTTCTTTTATTGTCAATTTGTATAGGATTTTTAACAAATTATTATTATTAGCAAATCATCAATTCTCAAATTAATTATTTGAAAATATTTTATTATTAGCAAATCATAACAAAAAATTGAAAGAAAATATAATTTTATCATATACGGAGTTGCATTTATTCATTCCAAATAAACATGTTGCGGTCTGCTCGAGGGTCTGATAGACCAGATTAAATTGAATACCCTTAGCCCGAGAGCAATCGAGCGTGCAAACAGTCATAGAAAGTGGAAAGCTGGAAAGGGAATTTTGTTAGAGTAATTTTATGTGCAAATCTATTCTGACTACGTGTAAATCGCGGTTATGTGTAGACTGAAAAATTATAGGTAGATTTATCTAAAATTGGTTTGCACTTAACAAAATTAGTTTGCACTTAACACCACTCTTTTTTTAACGTGAAAAACTCGTCAACTGAGTGAAAAATCACGTGGTCGGATTTGTGTCGATCAAACCTCCACTATTTGCTGGTTCTTGTACAAGGCTTTTGGGAAGAACTCGAGTGCGACAGACCATCTCTCGTTGCAGTTGTTAGAGAGAGAAAAGCTCGGATATTACAGTCCGCCGCCACTCACGGGGCTATATACTTCTTCGTGTGCTTCAGGGGGTCGTGCGCTCGTTGTATTTCATGGTGCTTTGATGATTCTTGGAAGCGGGAGCATCACACTATGCACGTTGTTTGATATCTGCTGCTTAAAAACTCGAGTGGCACGTTCTGTGCTCTTTATCCTTTGCGGCTTGTCTCCTGTTGTGTATAGAGAAGTCCGAATTGTTTGACTTGTTGTAGACCGGGGAGCCTATTGTTGAGTTGCGGGCGTTATGCACTTATGGTAGTCTTGAGAGCAGAGCGTTTGTTGGAGGGAAGTGCGCAGAGCGCTTGCTGGCGGAGAGCGCACGGAGCGCTTGTTGGCGGAGAGCGCGCAGAACGCTTTTTGGAGGAGAGCTCGTGAAGCACTTGCTGGCGGAGAGCGCATGAAGCGCTTGCTGGCGAAGAGCGCGTGGAGCGCTTGTTGGGGGAGAGCGCGTGTAACACCCCTATCCGCCACGAAGAATATAACAGAAGGTCTGACCGGGGCCCCACGCTATATTCCACGAATAGTCAACGGAGTTGCGCATTGATTACAAAACCATACACATGTCCTAATTTATAGTTACATTCTAGCAGAAGCTTTTAGGTAATAGAACCCAACCCCGGGAATGTCCAATATCAAACTGTAGGAATGATATATAAAATACACAGTATTTTGGCATTAAGGTCTTACAAACTGTTTTATCAACGAATGTGTTTTACAAACATCAGCTCATAGGCCGTTCACACATGAAAATAGTAAACAGTTTGCCTTTTGCCCTCAAGGGCCAGCCAGCATGGCAAAGGAACTTCAGATTGCTACTTACTGCTCGACACTCTAGCACCTGTATAGGTACAACTCACCAAAAAGTGGCAAACAAGGCAACAGTCAGCATTAACTTACCAAATTATAACGTCCGCACCTCTCTCTCGGGGAGGCGATGCTCCTTCCCTGCAAACAAACAACATGTCAATATCTTTATTTGTATATGTGTAATTTAAGCATCTTTCATCATAAACGTTGGCGTGCACGACCACACGTCTCATGCACTCATGACACATTTTCGGTGTTCTAGACTTTCCCAAGCCCACCACCATCCTCAGTCTCAGACCGATGGTAACACTTGAGCATTATAGTCACGTATAAACTAATGCTAATGACTCTCTCATATGCCCCAGACCATACCAGTTACCTTAGGTCGTCTAGTCGAGAGACATAATGCGGGTACAACACAGCCCTTTCCTGTTCCTCAAATCGCCATGCCATCATGTGGTCGGTATGACGTGTGTCAGCCTCCCCTTTCCCATTTACAAAATACATAACCATGTTATGTTTCAATGTTGGCTCTCATGGCCTCTATAGTTGGGCACTTCAGGCTCTCAGCTCAATATGCTACCCACCATATCTCATGTACACAGTCTTCACAACCACAATCAAAAGCTCTCTGGGAACTACCGCCAGCGGTATCGCTACGATCGCACAGTAGAGGACAGAACAACATTTCTTCCCCAAAATTTAGGTGTTTTCCTGGAGACCACTCCAGTACTCTCACTGCAGCAACCTGTACATCCCATGACTCCATTAACTACACGTTTAACCACAAAGTATTCTTAGGCATGAAAACGAAAGATAACCATCACAAATCCCTACCAACCTGTCCAGATGGGCTTCTCACAACATGTCTATTTTGTACTTCAATTCTGAATTCTATATGCAATTTATACCAGAGATACTTTGTATCGACCCATCGGAAATCCCTTCATTCTCCACCAATTAGTGGGGGACTTCATGCAACTATGCCAAATTAATGACTTCACATGTCCAAGAACGAAAATCGTTACCCTTATTGATCGCTTAGGAGTTATGAAATCACAACTGATCTGGATGGAAATGGTCACACCACCTTCCTCTCTGCGGATCTGGCTTCGGCTCACAAATTTGACCACAAGAATGCCTTCACAGCTTCCCTTCGGGGCTGGATCAGCCTTACCCTTGATCTCCTATCCTTCTCCTTCTTCTATCTCAAGATCCAAGAGAGAGTGAGAGAGAGAGAAGGATAGAAAATGCGAAATATTTCTCATCTCAAGCCTTTAACATAACGCTACCGTTGTGCAATAACTCGCTACCGCAGCGCAGTAGCTTAGGTGGTGGTCGTTTGGCCTAATCAGCACCGTTCTATCGCTTAAAGATCGCCTCAACCTTATCAGACACGTGGCATACTACCGCCAGCGGTACCTCTACCGCTGCGTGTTAAGTGCTAGAGACAATAGTTGGTTAATTCATTGGCTGCCGTCACGTGGTATCACACTACCGCTGAGCGGTAGTTAATTCAATGTATCGTTACGCTACCTTCGTCGAATGATTCCCTATCGCCACGCAGTATTTCTATCGTCGGACGGTACCATCCAGGGACACTGGTATTTTAAATCAGTTGGATACCGCCATCGCTAGCTCTACCACCTAGCGGTAACCTCCGGTGACTATTTTTCTATTATTTTCAAGAAATTTGGGGCATTACAAATCTCCCCTCCTTTAAGAAATTTTGTCCTGAAATTACACTTAACATTAAACAACACAGAAGTACCAAAACATATAAAATGTACATCAACAGAACAGTTCAGGGAACTCTTCTCGCATGGTCTGTTCGCGCTCCCATGACAGTTTTTCATGGCCACAGTTGTCCCAACGGTCAATGACCATTCTAATATCTTTGTTCTGCAACCATTTGAGCTCCGTGACCTTGATTCGTATGTTCTTGACTTTCATCGTCAACCCATTATCAACCGACACTTCATCCGCAACAACCACTTGTTCATGCTCTTGCACTGCCTTCTACAACACCGATATGTGAAACATATCGTGCAAATCACTAAGTTCAGTTGAAAGATTCATCTGATAGACAGCTTCACCAACCCGCTCAACGATTTCAAATGGCCCAAGGTATCTCGGACTCAGCCTTTTCAAGCGTTGAATCCTAGATACGCCCTTGAACGACTTTATCTTAAGATACACTCAATCACACACCGTAAACTCCACGTTTTGGTGTCTGACATTGTAGTATTTTGCCTACCTATCTTGAGCAATCAGCAATCACTCTCGAATCAAATGTATCGTCGAAGTCGCATCTTTGACGTCCTTACGTTTTTAAAAAATTTGATTCACCAGTTTCTACCCAAGCCAAGGGAGTACGACACTTCCTACCACACAAGTCCTAAAAATGCGTCATTTGAGTACTTTCTTGGTAGTTATTGTTGTAGGTAAATTCTATCGTATAGAGATGGTTCTCCCACCTCTTCCCGAAATCCAAGGCGCACATGCGAAACATATCTTCTATCGTTCTGTTTACCTTCTTAGTCTGATCATCCGTCTGAGGATGAAAGGTCGTGTTGAACTTCAGCATGGTACCCAACAGTTGATGAATAAGGTTCCAGTCTTTTGACATGAAACACACATCTCAGTCACTAATGATGCTATGAGGCACACTATGCAATCGTATGATCTGTTCAACATAAATTTTGACCAACTTTTCCACTGAATCATCCCTCCGATTTGGAATGAAGCGTAATACCTTTCTCAATCGGTCCACGATCACCCAAAAAGCATCGTTTCCACATTGCGATCTTGACAAATCATGCACGAAATCCACAAATATGTCGTCAAAATTCCACTTTGATATTGGTAATGATGTCAGGAAACCATCAGGTTTTTGACATTCATCCTTTATTAAGGCACACTTATGACACTTCGTCACATAAAGAGTTATGTCCTTCTTCATCCCTGTCCACCAAAATAGTTTTTTCATATCCTTGAACATCTTTGTGCTCTCCGGGTGGATTGAGTACTTTGTAAAGTGTGTATTGTACAACAATTCCTCCCGCAATTTGTCAACATTTGAGATGCACAACTGACTGCCCTTCCACAAAATACCGTGGTTAATTGAGAACTGGGACCTTGACCCATCCACAGTCTCCTCCATATAGCGCTTCATGCTATTATCAATCTCCAATGCTTGTCGAACCCTATCCACGAGGTCATATTGCACCTCCATTCGGTTGAATCATTCATCCGCGATCGTCCTCTCATCAATACAAGAGATGTCCAAAGCCTCCAACTCACGAATAAGCACTCATCATGCATCTGCAACCAATTTGCTCGTGATGGAGCCTTGCGACTTAGGGCATCCGCGACTACATTTCCCTTCTCGGGAGTGTAATGAATCTCGAAGGTGTAGTCCCCTAAGAACTCTATACACCTTCGTTGTCGCAATTTTTAGGAAATTTGGGGCATTACAATGCGTGAAGCGCTTTCTGGAGGAGAGCTCGCAGAGCACTTCATGGCGGAGAGCACGAGGAGCGCTTGCTAGGGGAGAGTGTGTGGAGCGCTTTCTCGCGGAGAGCGCGCAGAACGCTTGCTAGCGGAGAGTGCGGGGAGCACTTGCTGGTGTAGAGCGCAGGGAGCGCTTGCTGGAGGAGAGTGAGCATAGCACTTGCTGCTGGAGAGCACGCGGAGCGCTTGCTGACAGAGAGCTCGCAGAGCGCTTGCTGGCGGAGAGCTCGCGCAGCGCTTGCTGGCGGAGAGCACGCAGAGCGCTTACTGGAGGAGAGCACACAAAATGCTTGCTAGAGGTGAGCATACGAAGCGCTTGCTGGAGGAGAACACGCGGAGCACTTGCTAGAGGAGAATGTGCCGTGCGGAGCACTTGCTGGCGGAAAGCGCAAGGAACACTTGCTGGAGGAGAACGTGCCGCACAGAGCGCTTGATAGCGGAGAATACGCGGAGCGCTTACTATAGGAGTGTGTGTGGAGCTTTTGTTTGTGGAGAGAACACAGAGCGCTTGCTGGAGGAGAGCGCGCGGAGTGCTTGCTGGAGGAGAGCGCGTGGAGCGCTTGCTAGAGGAGAGTGCGTTGAGCGCTTGTTAGCAGAGAATGCATGGAGCACTCGAAGGCATGCTTGGAGTGGTCTTGACGGCGGGGCACACATGGGAGCACTTGTAGCAGTCTTGACTGTGGAGCGCACAAAGGCGCACTCGGAGAGGCCTTGACGGCGGAGCGCACAAAGTCACGTTTGGAGCGGTCTTGATGGCGGGGTGCATTTGAAGTGGCCTTGACGGTGTAGCACACAAAGGTACACTCTGAGAGGTCTTATCAGCGGAGATCACGAAGGTACGCTTGGAGCGGTCTTGACGGTAGGGCGCACACAGGTGCACTTGCAGAGGTTTTGTCGGCGGAGTGCACGAAGGCATGCTTGGAGCGGTCTTGACAATGAGGCGCACTTGGATTTGGCACACGCAAGAGCGCGTAAAGGAGCGGCGTGTGCGGGAGTGCGCAAGGTGGAAGCGCGTGAGAGAGCGCAAGGAGGAGGCGCGGGCAAGAAGGAGGCGCATGCAGATGCGCAAGGAGGCGCGCACAGATGCATAAGGAGAAGGCTCACGCAGGAGCGCAAAAGGAGGCAGCGCACGTGGGAGGAGGGCATATGCAAATGCGCACAAGGAGGTAGCGTGCACGAGGGGGATAAAGGAAGATAGAGAAATTCGTAGGAGAAATGGAAGTGAGAGAGAGAGAGAGAGAGAGAGAGAGACAGAGAGAGAGAGTAGGAGAAAATCCGGGGAGGAAAAAAATGGAAATGAAGGAGTTCATGTAGTCTTATTTATAGTTTTTTGAGAATGATATTTCCGTAAATAAGTGGTGGTTATGATGATTATAGTGATTACGCAGCTATCCGCTATCCGTAACCAAATTATATGCTATTTGCACACCTGTTTGTATAGTTTTGTGGTGATATGACGGATATGGTTACGTGCACACCATAACCATATTGTTTATTATACGCAGACCATCATGCGTATTTTTGTTATACACAGATCACCCCCAAAGATGAGGAATTTTACTATTTGCACCCAATGATGGAGAGTTTTACTATTTGCACCCCATAATGAGGAATTTTACTATTTGTGCCCCTTGATGAGAAATTTTACTATTTACACTCCATGATGGGGAATTTTACTATTTACACCTCGTGATGGGGAATTTTACTATTTGCACTCCTTTATGATGAATTTTACTATTTGCACTCCATGGCGGAAAATTCTATTATTTGCACCCCATGATGAGGAATTTTAGTATTTACACCCCATGATGGGGAATTTTTTTCGATACTCGCACCCCATGCATGGGGGTGCATTTAACGCTCTATTGAGACCCTATCATTTGTCCTCCAAGTCCCTGTGGTCTAGAGTCGAAGTAAATGGAGGGCGAAGACTTTTTTGCAAACTATGCGTGTGGCGACCCGCAATAATAGAGATGGGGGTAGTCGGTGTGGCAGTGGTGTAGAAGGTAGGTTAGCTATCGAGCGGAGAGCTTGCTTACAGTGGTGCGCAAGCATAGTGAAATGCAGGAGAGGTAAAGGTGCTCGAGGCGCATTGCACACAGGAGTGGTGTACACAACGAGTGCATTGTGCGGGTGGCGCACACTAGACACAACGTGTAACAGCTCTCCTGTAATGAATATATAATATGGGTCCAGCCGGGGCCCCAAAACATATAATCGTCATAACTTTAGCATTAAAAAGTGATATAAAAGTACTATCAGTCTCAAAACTCTGAATATAAAATGGCAGAAACAAAACCACATAGACTAGAAATTGTCCACAAGTACATAAGAATCAAGAGTACAACAGTCATATGCTAACTTAGCATGCAAGTCAGAAACAAAGCAAAAGAAACATAACAGAATACCAAAATAGAAGGTGAATCACTTCATGAGGCATGCGCGTTTTTGGCCGGCGAGCTGGCTCCAGCTTGTGATCCCTACCCTATAAAAATTTATTGTAACATGGGTCAGCAAAGACTGACCTCAACTGTGTAACAAACACCCCTCCTCCCGACTGTCCCTAGCAGACCCCGAGGTGCTCCATCACATTGCAGGTCAGCACTTCATATGTAGTTGTAATAAAACATGAAGGTAACCTAGAAACATCAGTAATAGGTGTCACAAATATCAATCACATTTTTATATTGAGCATCTAAATAAAAATGGGGGCTACCAATGCAGCATATATGCAAACCTAGGTTTCACTCAAGCCACCCTATAGTGTGTATGATTCTAAGACATCATCACACATCATCACATCACATCAATCACATGGGTACTTTTATTTCCCCAAAGAAATACAAGCCCAAGGCCAAGAACTCTTGTCGAGACCCCACCCGCACATGAATCACAACACCTTTGGGCTTGTCCATCAGCTACACCGTTCTTGCTAATTTCACCAATTTTACTCACAATTGATGAAAAGAACCCTTGCTTGGCCTTGCCCACTCGTGGGCTTCATCATCCGGGCTTGTCCAAAAGCCTATCGTCCTCATCAGTTTTCACAAAGGGGACTTGTCTTGTCGGGACACCCTCTATACGTGAATCACAACATCACAGGGTGGGCCAGCCAACCACAAAGACAAAGTTACGAATTAGAAATGCATTAAACAAGAATATCTCTCCCCGACCCTAAATCATTATTCGTCTCATGCAAAATTAATGGCATGTCAACGACGTCTTAACTACAAAACGGATCTATAGCAAGGTCCCCAAAATGTGCATCAAACATCACCGAATCAGACCACCGGTCGTGATTTCGGCTACACCCATCATGCCTAATCCACTAATGGAGCTAATCTCTAATGAAAATATGTCGGGGACAGGCACAATCGACCCGGTGGTTTTTCTTGAACCAAGGCAACCAAACCCCTCTCATTTGAGAGACATGGTGTCGAAAAATTTCAGAAAAATAAAGGCATGAAGAAAAGATACCCTGTACACATCCTAAGAGCGAGAGGAAAGATGTCATTACCTTACAAATCCTATTCCTAGCCATGGAAGACTTGCATAGAACATATGCGAATGTTCTTCATCAAGCCCTCTCTACAAAACTGGTCTCAGATCACCGAGCGGAGCTCTGAAGCTCCGACAATGGCAAAATCTTATCTTCTTCCTCCTCCACTACCTTCCGCTCACCCTAGCCGTCAAGTGCCAAGTACTTGAGAAAAGTGCAGGGAAAAATTTCCTCTGCCCTATTTAGGGTTTACGGGAGAAAGATCTGGGCCCTTGGATCAAGTTCTAATAAGATCACCTTTAAAACATATCACCAAGTACTTGAGAAAAGATCTGGGCCCTTGGATCAAGTCTTAAGAAAATCAGATGCCTAGAAAAGTCTATCTATGAAACAGGTTCACTGGCACCTTTAAAAAAGCTCTCTGACCCGCGACATCGAGTGAACATGATGCCAAACTGGTTGACTCGATGCCACATTGGTTGACTCGACGCCAAACTGGTTGACTCAACGCTACACTGGCTGACTCGATGCCACACAGGTTTATTAGAACCCACACTAGCTGACTCGATGCCACACATTTTGACTAGGCGCCACACTGGCTGACTCAATGTCATACTGGTTAACATAGCCCCAAACTAGTTATCTCAGCCCCAAACTGGTTAACTCAGCTTTAAACTGTTTAATTCAGCTCCATGAGAATTAATACTTATCCTAGCACTCACAGCATTCCAAAACATAGTAAAAATTTTGGGGTGTTACAACACCCCCCCCCCCCAAGAAAAAATTAGTCCTCGAAATTTACAGTGCTACAAAACTTGAAAATGCACCTTAAGCAAACTGTTCTGGGAAGTCTTCCCGCATCGCTTGCTCGTGCTCCCAAGAGAAATCATCTCACCCGTAGTTATTCCAACGTACTTTCACGAGCTTTAGTTATTTATTTTGCAAACGCCGAATCTCCTAATCCTCTATGGAAATAGGAAGAACCGTCATCCTTAAATCTACAGCCACCATCACTGCTGCCAACTTGACCACATCACATGACTCCACTAAGGCTTTTCTCAACACCGAGACATGGAAAACATCATGTAGTCCACTCAGCTCTTCTTAAAATGTCAACTGATAGGCTACTTCACCTATGCACTCTGTAACTTTGAATGGACTCAAATACCTCAAACTTAATTTCTTGAGCCGCTAAATCCGTGAAATGCATTTGAACATCTTGATCTTTAAGTAGATTGTCTCCCGTAACAAACTCCTCATGTATGTGACGCGCAAAAAAAATATTTTGCTTGCCGATCCTGAGCAACTTTCATGCACTCCTGGATCGTCCGAACTAACTCACAACCATCTGCCACTGCTTCTTTTCCCGAAGGATTGGCATCTCCCGCTTCTATTATGACATCGGTGTTCGACACCGCCTAGCATACAATGCTTCATACGAGGTTATCTGAATGCTCGCTTGGAAGCTATTGTTGCAGGCAAATTTAACCATAAAAAGGTGGTTTTCCCATCTCTTGCCAAAATCAAGAGCACGCATCCTCAACATGTCTTCCAAAGTACGATTCTTCCTCTCCATCTGACCACCAGTCTGTGGATGGAATGATGTACTCAACTTAAGCTTGGTGCCCAAGCTCTTTTGCACTAACCTACAATCTTTGGACGTGAACCGCCCATCTCGATCACTAACGATACTCTTTAGAATTCCATGCAACCACATAATGTTTCAAACGTAAAGCTCCACTAGCTTCTCCACACCATCTTCCTTTTGATTCAGAATGAAGTGAGCCACCTTGGTTAGGAGATCCATAATCACCCAAATCACATTGTTACCCTACGACGACCGAGATAAACCATGCACAAAGTCCATGGAGATGTTGTCAAATTTCCACTCAGGAATAGGAAGAGGCTTCAGGAACCCAGCCAACCTCTGACACTCAGCCTTCATAAGGCACAAGTCTGGTATTGTATCACATACAAAGCTACATCCCGCTTCATCCCAAGCCACCAAAAAGATTTCTTCATATCCAAGTACATCTTCGTACTACCAAGGTGAGTGGAGTATTTTGTAAAGATGGCCTCAAACATCAACTCATCACAGAGCTTGCCAAACTGTGATTAACAAACACTTTCATCCTTCTTTAAGATCTCATCAACCAACTCCAAGGTACCGCCCTCGCCTTTTTGAGCTTCCACCACTAATAGCTAGAACTCTGTATCCACACTTATCGCCTCCCAAATACGATCAGACAAGTCACACTACAACTCTATCCAGTTTAACCGAGCCATGCTAGACTCCCCTCTAGCTACGCAAACAATGCCAAGGGACTCAAAGTACCGGACCAACCACTCATCATGAGCTTCAATCCAGTTCCCTTGCCCATAATATTTCCTACTCAAGCCATCAACCACCATGTTGGCCTTGCCTAGTGTATACTGAATCGCTACGACGTAGTCCCTAATTAGGAACTCGACCCACCTGCACTGCCACATGTTCAAGTTATTTTGATCCAAAAGATACTTAGACTTTTGTGCTCCGTGAAGATCTCCACCTTTGCACCATACACGTAGTGCTGCCACAATTTTAATACAAAGATTACTGCCACTAGCTCCAAGTCATGAACGAGATAATTCCTCTCATGAGGCTTCAACTATCTAGACCCATAAGCTATCATGTTGCCTTGCTGCATAAGCACACAACCTAAACCGCATCCAGACGCATCACTAAAAATTTGAAATCCCTTAGTCCCACTAGGAAAACTTAGGATCAGAGCAGACATTAACCTTTCCTTCAAGGTATTGAATGCTCCGGCGCACTCTTGCATCCACACAAACTTCTACTCCTTAAAAGTAAGAGAAGTGAGGGGCAATGCTATCCGTGAAAAGTTTTCCACAAACCTTATGTAGTACCCGGCTAGTCCAAGGAAACTCCTGACTTCCGCAATGGTTCTCAGAATTGGTCAATCCCTGATGTCCTTAACTTTTGCCGGATCCACCGTCACCCCATCATCACTAATCACATGGTCCAAAAATGTCATCTTCTCCAACCAGAGCTCACACTTCGAGAACTTAGCATAAAGTTGGTTTTCCCTTAGAATCTGCAAGAATACACTCAAGTGAGTCTCGTGCTCCGCCACCGACTTGGAATACACTAGGATGTTGTCGATAAATACATCCACAAACGAGTCCAAGTACTTTTGAAACACGCGGTTCATCAAATCTATGAACATTGATTTTGCATTCGTCAAACCGAACGACATTACCGAGAACTCAATGTGACCATACCTCGTACTAAACACTGTCTTGGGAATGTCCTTATCCTAGATACGCAACTGGTAGTACCATGACTTCAAGTCCAACTTGGAGTACACCACTGACCCTACCAATTGGTCGAACAAGCCATCTATCCATGGAATTAGATACTTATTCTTAACGATCAACTTATTCAGCTCGTGATATTCTATGCACAAACGCATGCTACCATCTTTAGTTTTTACAAACAACACTGGTACACTCCATAGTGAAGAGATGGATCTAATGTATCCTTGCTCCAACAGCTCCTGCAGCTGCACTTTGAGCTCAGCTGGGTATTTTGGTGTCATCCTAAATGGAGGACGTGACACTGGTCTTGCTCCTAGCACCAAATGAATCTTGAAATTGATCTCATACTGAGGAGGTGCTCCTGGAAGCTCCTCGGGGAACACATCCTCAAACTCTACCTCAACTGGCACCTCTCTAATTGACAACTTCGTGGAGTGTGTATGACCCCCCTAACCTTTGACCTGGGTCGGGCTGGAGGGAATCTTACAACCCAAGACATCCACCCAGTGCTCCTTATGGGTAACGACCCACCCTATCTAGGCACTAGGTGGGCGCCTTGCTCGGCTATAATCACAACATTCACAATACATCCGAGATTTGCGGAAGCAATAACAGGAAACCAACATCAAATATATATATAACATCATATATATTTACATAGCTACAAAGGCCATAGCCTAGGTATTTATATAAGACCGCAGGGTGTACAAGTACTACATATAACTCCTCACTCTCTCTCCCTAACTATCTCGTCGGTACTCATGTCTCGAAACTCTGAAGACGTCGGGGGAGCTTCTGCTCGAGTAGTTCCAACTACTAGTGAAATCTCCTGCGGCAGCGGGTCACTATGGTGCTCTGTTTCCTGTGAATGGTTATTTAAATAACTGTTAGTTACAGAGCTAAGTGGAAACAAATCTCCTCCCCAGATCCATATCCCGGGGACGAGAACACACCCACCCAACAGAAGTAGATAGCCGAAGCAAGGAAGAGTTAGTACAACATTACATATATATAGGCTAGGAACAACTATAAAGAAGCGCAATATAGTATAACTGGAATAGAAGCAACAATGTATATCAGTTATTAGTTAAAGCTCCACTAGCATATTAGCACATCAGGTATTCACAACATGTACCCTATCGCAGGCATTCACAGCCGCATACATATCGCAGGCATTCACAGTCACGCACACCAACCCTATGTCGACATAGTATGGACCACTTCTATTCCAGCAGGGTAGCGAGCCCCGCGAGCCTCACTGATATGGCCATCAGTGACAGTGGCCAGTCCTGCCACTTCTGGGGGTGGTCATACCGCACAATCCTAGGACCCAATATACAACTCTGTATACTCCTAGATGTGGGCGACATCTGGTGATTCAATATTTTGGCCGACCAGCGGAGGAAAACCTGACGGGGTAATATGACGGCAGGTCTCCCGTGGTATCCATCTCCCTGTCGCCTTGAGTCGTCAACCTTCCCGCACCTGTACGAACGGTCTGCGGAAGGGACTGACCCTCCACGCAATCAATTTACAAGTAATCAATCAGTCTATATTGCTAACACTTATCGGGTCTACGGTCGCCTGCCCTACTATGCTTCAACCTTCGAGTGGCGGCACTAAGCTCGACTTTTGACAAGGAGCGTGGGAGCATTTATTCGAGGGTAAACCTGGATGAACATCTCAATTCCGGTTATCCCTAACTAAGGCTCTATAACGGTCCAGGCCCATCCCATGGGAACCCGCTGGCACCGCCGGCCTACCAGGGTCCAGACCCGGGCCCACCACTGGTAGTCAGCCTTTCACATTCAAGCCTGCAGGCCATGCACCCCAACCCCTCTCCGGCCTGTTTATCAGCGCGGTAGGTTGTTGCTACTGGGTCTCGAACCCAGGACCTTGATAAGAGAGCTTTACGCCACTCCCTCATCACCAGCTGAGCTGCAGCTCAATTGGTGGCTTAAAAGGTCGGATTAGCTCCATGGACATCAGTAGTGGTCCCTTCCCTGAGGTATCTCCTCTCCGGCTCAGAGCATCTGCCACCACGTTCGCCTTCCCAGGATGGTAGTGCATGGTGTACTGGTAATCCGACAGGAACTCCACCCAACGTCTCTGTGTGATGTTGAGTTCCTTCTTTGTGTCCACATATTTCAAATTCTTGTGATCTGAGAAGATGTCACAGTGAACCCCGTAGAGGTAGTTTCGCCAAATCTTCAGAGCAAAGATCACTGCACCCATCTCCAGATCATGCACCATATAGTTCTTCTCATGTATCTTCAGTTGTCGGGAGGCGTAGGCTATTACGTGCCCGTTCTGCATCAGAACGACACCCATCCCCTGGTAGGAGGCGTCGCGCGGCTAGCTTCAAGGAGCCAGGAGTTCGGCATTGAAGTGTGCGGTCTCTGTGGTCTCAGCTGGTCGCTTCAGCGGCTTGTCAGTTTTCTATTTCAGCTTGATCAAGTTCCAATAACCTGTCCGCCGGTCTTAGGCGGGTAGACGGTCTGTTCCTCTATTCTTCAGTAGGCAGCGAATAACGATGTGTCCGCTTGACCTCGCGGTCTCGGCGGACTCCGTGTGCTATTCGGCTTGTAGCAGTTGCAGCTCGGGCGGCTTGGGCGATCTTGGCGGACTAGGCGGTCTCGGCGGTCTCCAATGCTGTTCGCCCGGCTTGTTTTGTTCTTTCTGTTTGTAGCTTGTGTACTAGCGAAATCATATCTCGCTACGTATACCTCGCCTTGTAAAGAAGTGTGAATGAATATAAGACCTGTTTGTGCTTCCATTTGTGGTTGGTTTTAAACTTGCTCCTTGTGCTTCCGCATGATCAAAGTGTGAACTGGGTAGTTCTGAGAATATTAATTTGGCTTTAGGCTACCTTGCTGACCACTTTGAGAAAATTTAACATGGTATCAGAGCGAGGTTAGTTGCTTGAGCGGTGTTCAACCAGTGTTGTTGCTCTGTGCTTGAGTGGTGATCAACCTGTGTTGGTGCTTTGTGCTTCTGGAAGTTTGCTTAACCAACGGTTGTTGCAATGGAAGTGAGCTACACAAGAGGTCTTGGCATTGAACTCTTAACGCCGACAAACTTCAAGAAGTGGAAGTCGTGTATGAAGAGTTACATTCTTGGTGAGGAGCTATGAGAGGTCGTTGGTGGTGACGACAGACAGGAAGTGACTGCTGCTTTTGGTACTGCTGAGCAGGTGAGGCTCTGGAGAAAAACAAATGCAAAAGCGGAATTTGTTCTCAAGAGGGCTGTGTCACCAGAACTGTTTGATCACATCATTGGATGTGAGTCTGCTGCTGACATTTGGACAACCATTGATGAGTTGTTCAATAGGAAGAATGTGGCTAGACTTCAGTTTCTGGAGAATGAGTTGGCCAGGTCAACTCAAGGAGACCTGACTATCTATAAATACTTCTTGAAGATGAAAAGTCTGTGTGCAGAGATATCAGCGCTTGATCCTGACGAGCCTATCTCTGAGGCCAAGTTGAAAAGGCACATAATTCCGCGTCTTGCGGAAGGAGTATGTTGCTTTTGTGACATCAGTTCAAGGCTGGGCTACTCAACCATCTTTCCTGGAGCTTGAGAATCTTCTTGCTTCACAGGAAAGCTTGGCAAGGCAGATGGCTAGAGTCATTGTCTCTGAGGAGAGCAGTGAAGCACTCTTCATGGGTAAGAAGAAGAAGGGATGGGAAGGGAAGAAGAAGAAGACCGCTGCTGGAAATGAGCCTTCAACTTCTCATCAGTCAGAGAGGAGTGCTTCTCCTAAGAAAGATTGGAAGAAGAATCTGAAGTGCTACAAGTGTCATCAGCGGGGACACTTCAAGCGTGACTGCAAGGTCAAACTGCAACCTAGGCATGTTGTTGGCAAGGAGGAAGCTTGCTCTAAGAGCGAGGAAGCTGTATGGGGCAGAGCCTTTATGACGGGCACTTGTGTCTATGCCTTGTTCGCTGTTGACTTCAACAATGATTGGATCGTGGACTCCGGGTGTGGTCATCACCTCACCGGAGATAAGTCGAAGTTCTCTTCTCTGCAAGCCTACTCAGGTAATAAAGCTATTATAACTGCTGATAATACTGTTTATGCAGTATAGAAGGAGGGTGTTGTGTCTTCGGGTAGTGATAAGGGGCCACTCACGTTAAGGAGTATGTATCACGTACCGGGCATGAAGAAGAACCTCTTCTCGGTGACCAATGTGGTCGACGTGGGTTATCACATTCTGTTTGAGCCAACAGAAGTGAAGTTCCTTCGTAACGTATCAGCGGTTAAGACTGATGTTGCTCATGTTGGGAGGATAGTTAAGAACTTGTTTGTTCTTGCTACTAACTCTTATGTTGATCGGATGAGAGCAAACGATAGCGCTGCTATTTGGCATGAATGGCTGGGCATGTAGGAATGGATAAGCTGAAGGTTATGGCTAACAGAAGCTTTGTAAGAGGCTTGCCTAAGCTATCTTCATTTGGCGACGATCACGTTTATGCGGGATGTCAGTATGGCAAGGCTCATCGCCTTCTGTTTGATAAATCACAAATGAGGAGCAAGAGACCATTGGAGTGCATCCATGGAGACTTGATGAGACCAACCGTCACTGCAAGCCTTGGCGGGAGCAGATACATGCTTGTGCTGATTGATGACTGCTCAAGATACACGTGCGTATATTTCTTGAAGGAGAAGTTTGAAGCCTTCCGTTTGTTTGTGGAGTTCAAGGAGTTGGTGGAGGGCCGGCTTGGTTTGCGGATCAAGAAGCTTAGAACAGACAATGGTGGTGAGTTTATCTCCTCCGAGTTTTCTAACTTCTGTAGGAAGCATGAGATCCAACGAGAGCTCACTTGTGCTCACACTCCACAACAAAATGGAGTAGCAGAGCGGAAGATCCATCATCTGACGAAGACTTGCAAATGCTGGCTCCATGCGAAAGACATTCCAAGGTCATTTTGGGCGGAAGGGATGTGTTGTGCTTCTTACGTCATCAATCGGATGCCGCTTAGCCCGATCAACATGAAGACTCCTTTTGAGCTATTGCTGAAGGAGAAGCCTAGTGTGGAACACCTTCGGGTGTTCGGATCAACTTGCTACGTGCATGTCCCGGATGCTTCAAGGACCAAGCTTGATGCAAAGGAAATGAAGCTTGTCTTTGTTGGCTACGATGAGGGAAAGAAGGGATGGAAATGCATGGACCCTGCGATGTGGAAGTTTGTTTTATCAAGAGATGTAGTCTTTGACGAACTGACGTCGTATGGAGGAGGCTCAGTTGAGCTAACCGGAAGCAAGGTTGATGAAGAGTAGAAGGTGGTTGCTGAAGGCCCGGAAGAGGAGCTTGCTGTTTCACCAGCAGCTCCTATTACTTCAAATTCTGGTGCTGAGGCTTCTAGCTCAGGAAGCAGGGGGAGCATTGCTCAAAGCTTGCCTGAAGGTGGTGCTGAGCCTGAAGGAGCAATAGAGGTAGTAAGCAAGGAGCAGACCCTTCAGAGTTCGAAGAGGGTTATTAAGCCACCTGCTCGATACTGTGATGGGAATGTAGTGAGCTTTGTCTCCTGCTTCTTTGCAGGTCCTCTAGATGGGAGAGAGCCTGCAAACTTCAATGAGGCCACTGGAGTCAAGGAGTGGGATGATGCCATGAAGGAAGAGATTGCTTCTCTCAAGAAGAATGAAACCTGGGACCTTGTGCCCAAGGTTGATGACATTACTCTAGTGGCTTGCAAGTGGGCATATAAGTTGAAGAAGAGGGCTGATGGGAGCATTGATAGGTTCAAAGCTCGCCTGGTTGCTCGAGGATTCTCGCAGCAGTATGGAGAAGACTATGAGGAGACATTTAGTCCGGTTGCGAAGATGACTTCAGTTAGAGTAGTGATCACCTTGGCTACTAGCAAAGGATGGAGGTTGTGGTAGCTTGATGTGAAGAATGCTTTTCTTTACGAAGAGATTGACAAAGACATCTTCATGGATCAGCCACTTGGATTTGTTTCTGAAGATCATCCGGACTATGTCTGCAAGCTCAGGAAGGCTCTCTACGGGTCAAAGCAAGCTCCTAGAGCCTTGTATGGGAAGATAGTAGAGTATTTGCAATTCTGCGGTTATTTTGCTTCCAACTTGGATTCTAGCTTGTTCGTCAAGAAAAAGAGGGAGCTTCAAGTCTTGGTCCTACTGTATGTGGATGATATGATCATCATAGGGAATTTGAAGGAGGAAGTAGCAAGGCTCAGGGCTGAGCTTGCTATACGCTTCGAGATGAAGGACTTGGGATAGCTTCATCACTTTCTCGGTCTTAAAGTGGAGAGGAAGGAGTACGGGATTCTTATTTTCCAGAAGGGATATGCGGATCACATTGTAAGTCGATTCGGCATGGGCAAAGGGAAGTGTTGCTCTACTCCACTAGAACATGGGCTGAAGCTTCGACGAGATGAAGGAAAGATTCTTCCTGATCCCTTGGTGTTCAGGGCTCTTGTAGGGAGTTTGATCTACCTGACGATTACTAGTCCAAACATTGCTTATGTTGTTGGCCTAGTAAGTCATTTTATGGATGAACCAAGGAAGTCTCATCTGGTAGCGGCAAAACACATCTTGAAGTATGTTAAGTCAACTTCTGATATGGGACTCCTCTATAGTAAGGATGCGGACTTTGCTTTGGTTGGATACACAGACGCTGACTATGGTGGTGACTCAGATGATCGGAGATCAACTTCGGGTTATGTTTTCACTTGTGGTTCAGCTGGTATTTTGTGGTGTAGCAAGAAGCAGGATTCCGTGTCCGTGTTTACTACGGAAGCTGAGTATAAGGCTTCAGCCTTGGCTGCTCGGGAAGCATTCTGGTTTCAGAGGCTTGTAGAGGATGTTCATGAAGAAGTGCAAGGGCCTACTTTACTCCGGGGTGACAATGAGAGTGCACTCAAACTGGTATACGATCCAGTATGTCACGCAAGGACCAAGCATATTGAGATCGCGCACCACTTCATAAGGGAGAGGGTGTTGGATGGATCTCTTCTGGTCGGGCATGTTCGAAGTGAAGATAATCTTGCTGACATCTTCATGAAGCCGCTGTCGAAGGGGCATTCTCAGCGGTTACGTAGCTTGCTGGGCTTGATCACCACTTCTCACTTCAAGGGGGAGTGTTGAAATTTGTGAAGTGGAAGTGGGTGATGGGCAGGCCGAGCGGTCTGAGCGGCCTGTGCGGACTGAGTCCGCAGCCTGGGCGGACTGCTAACTGCAGCCTGGGTGGTGGCTGTCTTGGTGGCTTGCCTATTGAGGAGCGGCCTGCGCGGCCTGATATGCAGTTTGATCGGTCTGTTGTGCGGCCTGGTTGGCCTATGGCCAAGGGTGTCGGGCTTCTGGCAAAACTGACTGAGCGGACTGCGGTTTGCGGGTTGTAGGCAGTGGTCTGTTCAGCGGCCTTGTGTTAACTGGCGGATTGGATGCCCTATCCGCGGGAGGCTTGCGGACTGGCGTGTCCGCGGTGTCCGCTGTGGCGGACTGGCCTGGAGTTTGGATGTGGCCCTTGTCGAGCTCTAGTGGTACAGCAGGTGTTAGCTGCTGTGGAGGACTGCGCAGACTGGTATCAGAGTCCGACAGTTGGCCGCTTGTTTGGGCAGCTGTGCGAGGATTGCTTGCGGACTCTGCCTTAACTCTAGAGGAGTGTTGGCGGTCTGCTTTGGTTGATTGGCGGACTGAGCCTTGTCCGCCGAGCTCGCGGTAGGCCTTTGGTGATTTACTGGACTTGGTCACATTCTGTGACAAGTCCAGTGTGTCCGCTGTATTCGCCAAGTCCACTGTTGACCGGGCGGACTGTTGCTAAACCCTGCCATTAGTCGTGGACTTGTGGCGGATAGAGGCTTTGATCTTGTGCTGTGCAGACTGCCTCTTGCTTTTGCGGACTGTCACTGAAGGAATTGTGGATGTCCATGTGTTGATGTGGGCGGACTGTGCGGACTGTATCGTGTCCGCATAGTGTGGGCGGTCTGGTGCAAGATTGCCAAGTAGTGAACATCGGTGCCTTACTTCTGGCGATTTTCTTGGTATCCGGCTAAGTCTTTGCGGACTCAGTGGAAGGAGGTTTTGCTAGTGTGCGGGCTGGGGTGGTGATTCTATCCACTAGGGTGGTGACCACACTCCTCACCTCGCCTACAAATAGAACCCCCGCGACACGTCTAAAGTAACGGAGTGAACAGTAAGTTGGGATTGGGAAAGTGTTGCGGTCTGCGATTTTCTGTCCGCGTGGGTTGAGTAGTACTGACGGTGTGCTCTATGCAGGTCGCGCGGCTAGCTTCAAGGATCCAGTAGTTGGGCATTGAAATGTGCGGTATCTGTGGTCTCAGCAGGTCGCTTCGGCGGCTTGTCAGTTTTCTGCTTCAGCTTGATCAAGTTCCAATAACCTGTCCGCCGGTCTCAGGCGGGTAGACGGTATGTTCCTCTGTTCTTCAGCAGGCAGCGAATAACGATGTGTACGCTTGACCTCGCGGTCTCGGCGGACTCTATATGCTATTCGGCTTGTAGCAGTTGCAGCTCGGGCGGTTTGGGCGATCTTGGCGGACTAGGCGGTCTCGGCGGTCTCCAGTGCTGTCCACCCGGCTTATTTTGTACTTTCTGTTTGTAGCTTGTGTACTAGCGAAATCATGTCTCGCTACGTATACCTCACCTTGTAAAGAAGTGTGAATGAATATAAGACCTGTTTGTGCTTCCATTTGTGGTTGGTGTTAAACTTGCTCCTTGGGCTTCCGCATGATCAAAGTGTGAACTGGGTAGTTCTGAGAATATTAATTTGGCTTTAGGCTACCTTGCTGACCGCTTTGAGAAAATTTAATAGGGATTAATCCCTCCTTATGGAGGGATTAATCTCCACCCTCCAACTGTCCAAGGACAGCTAGAGGCTCAAGGTAATTCCCCCATGTGGGAAATGGGGTTGGGCCCTTATGGGCTTGAGCTTTTACAAGTGGAAGAGAGAAAAAAGAGAGGGGAGTGGGGGAAAGTTTTGGTGGGCCACTACTTGGGTTCATTCCCTTCCATCTTATTAATTTATGGCCCCCATGGGTAGGGGGGTCAATGCACTATTTACCCATGGAGAGGAGGTGGCCTCCTTAAGGAAAATTTCCAAAAATGTGGAAAAAGGGAGGATTTGACTAAAGTCAACCCGGGTGGTCAACCCATGGGGGTCAAATTCAAAATATGTCCAAGTCATCGGGTTGGGTCAAAGTTGGGGTGTCGGGTCACAATTGGTGTGTGCACGCTTTTCGGTGCACAACTGAGCTTGATTTGACCACGGTTTGACCACCCATCATCGAAACTGACCGGGACTAATTCCGTTGACTTTATGTTGACCATACGAATCCAACGCCACATACCGGGATCGAATCGGAGTTCGTTTGGTAATAGTTCAAAATCTACGCTTCGTGACGCGCTAAAATGGTCAAAATGTCTATATCCGTCGTTATATCTCGGATCGCGACGTGGCGAGTTCCGATGGGCTTGTATCGACTATACGGTGCCACAGGAACTGACAGAACTCAAATCAGAGTCCTTTAGACGGATATCCAAAGTCTGGCTCTCGTGGCATTTTACGAGGAATGGTTACATCCACCACATGACCTCGGGGTCAAACAAAATGAGTTACAGCGCGCTCGTATCGACTATACGAGGCCACAGGGACTGACGGAACTCAAATCAGAGTTTTCTATCTCTATTTCCCGCCTATGGTTATCTTCTACCAGGTCGCGGGAAGGGATTTGGGTCACTTTTATTGGGCCCACTAGAGTTCTCGTGGCCCAATAAAAGTTGGGATGTTACAATCCAATAAAAATAAAAGGATTTTCGTCCCCAAAAATTTGCTCAAAGTAGGGAGAAAGAGTAACATACCTGGGTAAAGAGCTCTGGGTGCTTTTTGCGGACTAGAGCCTCTGGTTCCCAAGTGTATTCATCTTGTCCGTGATTTGATCATAATATATTGATCATTGGAATGGTCTTGTTACATAGATTCTTCACCTTATGATCTACGATTCTGATTGGTTAGTGCTGGACGGATCTGTCTGACCGCAGTTGTACTGGTGGTGTAGGTAGATGCTGCTCTGGTTGCCGGAGAACTCGTCTCAAGGAGGAGACATGAAATACATCATGGAGATTTCCCAGTTCTGAGGGCAGGGCTAATCGGTAGGCAGCAGGACCAACGCGTTCTATCACCTGATAGGGGCCCAGGTAGTGGGGATCTAGCTTTTTCTGCTTCCTCAACCCGGAGACACCATGCACCATTTCTCCCATGCTTAACTCCACCGGTCGGTGTCATGCATCATAATACTTGGCCTGTCGGCACTCCGCCTCTCGCATCCGTTCCTGGATCAGTCGTATCGCTGTCGTAGTGTCATCAATATAAGCCACTCCCAAGGCTTCTAGGTCCTCTTCCTGAGCCCAAGTCAATGGGGTTCGGTAACACCTCCCATACAATGCCTCATACGGGGTCATCTTGATGCTAGCCTGATAGCTGTTATTGTAAGAAAACTCAACCAGAGGTAACAACTGCTCTCATGGCCCATTATATTCTATTATGCATTGTCGAAGTAGATCCTCCATCGTCTGGTTTGTCCATTCTGTTTGTCCATCTGTCTATGGGTGGAAGGCAGTGCTAAAGGCCAACTTGGTCCCCAAGTATGCATGCACCCGCCTCCACTCCTTAGATGTGAAACGCCTGTCACGATCTGACACGATAGACTTTGGCACTCCGTGGCACCGAACTGTCTGCTCTAGGAACATTCTGGCCAAAATGTTAACTCTGTCACCCTATCGATTTGGAATGAATTGCGCTACCTTGGTAAGTCGGTCTACAACCACCCAAATAGAGTCGTTTCCGGCACAGGATCGAGGTAGGCCGTGGATGAAGTCCATGGAGATATCTTCAAATTTCCATTATGGTGTTGGCAGGGGCTGCAACAGGCCTCCTGGGCTGCGACATTCAGCTTTAACCTTCTGACATGTCTGACACTGTGTAATACCCCAAATCCCAAAATTGGGTTCAGGCTGGGCAACGCGGCCTGGGACACGGGCGTGTCCCAAGCCGTGTCCTGCTCTGTATGGTTGAGCAGCCTATCGAGTGCTCAACGAAATGCACTCGATGAGTTCTTGAGAGGGAAGGGAGATTTTAGGCCGTTCATTCCATCCAAACAGGATCTAACGATCCAGATTTTCCCCTGCTGCTTTAAGGTCGGGATATGAGAGATTAACTCTCATTTAGTCTTGTCCATTCTCTTTCTAAAGAGTTAGAGAGAAGGGAGAGCAAGGAGGAGGAGGAGAAAGGGATCCGGCCGCTGGTGGAGCTTCCGAGTTCTGAATCGCGATTAGAGGACAGATTTGTGGAGGCAAGGCCGCTGCGGTGCTTTCCAACTGGCTAGATTTCCATGGCTCCAAAGAGGTCGTCAAGGGTAACGATCTTCCTTCTTGGACATGTGAAGTCCTTCTTTTTGGCATGTGCATGGATTTCCCCCACCAGAGGGTGGATTGCGAAGGGATTTCCCTTGGGTTGATTCTTGGAATCCCCAAAAGTCTTGCATATAGATCCGGAAATGTGTAGTACAGAATAAACATGTTGTGTGAAGCCCATCTAGATAGATTGGTCTGGATTGGTGATGTTTTATTTACACACCGGAGAAGACTTCGTGGTTAAACGTGTAGTTTGTAGAGTCGATGGGTTGGACCTGTGAAGGGCAGTAGCAGGAAGTATTGGAGTGGTAGTCCAGGAAAATACCCTTGTGATGCTTGTGCTGTGTGCTATGGTAAGACCATTTTTTGGCACTGCAGGATGTTGCAGGGTTTGGGCAGAGTTGGGTGCAGAAAGAGAGTTTCTGCTGAACCCGTTAAGCGATCGTGAAGGACGCTAACATGAACTCCCCTTATTGATTGTGAAGCCAGTCCTTAGTGGACATTGTGGCTATTATGAAGCCAATCCTTGGTGGACAGTGTGGCTATTGTGAAGCCAGTCCTTGGTGGACAGTATGGCTATTGTGAGCTGTGAGCTCATGAAAAGGCCTCGTGCCGAACAGGAAAGGTGAAACCGACCTGCGCCTTAGATTTGTCCTCGAGTATGTTGGTATTCGTGATGGCAAGACGACTTGAGCAATGAGGGGTGGCTGATCCGTACCTGCGCTATGTCCGTCCGACTTGGAGACCTGAAAGTGTGGTCAGTTGGAGCGCATAATGAGAGTCTTAAGCCTGCGCACCGTTAAGACAAAATGCTCAATACTGTTGGGTTTCAGACCGTGAACGGTGGTGTTGTCCCTGGTTTTCCAGCGCACCAAGAATGTGCCCTGAGTGCACAGATCGTTGGGCCGCGTGGCTGACGGTTGTGATGTATTGTTTGTGCGTGAGAGCATAATGTGTGATATATCTGCCTATGAATTGCTACGCCTGTAGGAAAGGAATACCACTGTCCCGGGAAAGGGTACGGTCGTTATAAATTGGTCAGCTGAATGCTGACCGTTGCCCTGTTTGCCACCGTTTGGTAGGCTATCCTTGTGCAGGTGCTGGAGAGCAGAGCGGGACATATAAGTGCTGAAGTTCTTACTGCTGCTGCTGCTAGCCCTTGAAGGCTAAGCAAAGAATGTTGTGTTCTGTTCATGTGTGGCCGGCCTGCGCGCCGATGTTTGGAATTCACACTTATAAAGTGTAACTGTAAGACCATAAGGCCAAACGATATTGTATTTGTCGTACATTCCTTCGAGAGTTTATATATAAATGTGGTTGTTTATATATATAGTGGACATTCATGGTTGGAGTTCAGTATTATTGTTAAAAGCTTCCGCTAGAATGCTTTATGTTATGATGCGATTATGAATTGGTATTAACCTATAACGCTTCCGCCTGTTTTGTGGCATATGGTGTGGGGCCCCGGCCGGACCTTCTATTATATGTTATATGAATGGATGGAGTCATTACATTTTGGTATCGGCTTGTCTCGGTCTTTCCCTTTCGAATTCGTGGTCGAATTCGTTTGTGGGGTGGCGAGCACGTGTAAGTGTGACCCGCGTTAACACTAATGAACTCTTGAATGCCCACTTAGGAATGCAAATACACTTGTTTGAGGAACCTGCGTGTTCCTAAATTATTGTTATTGCTTGTACAAGGTAGCTAATGTGTGTCTTGTTCACCTATAGGTGACTCGTAGTGGTGCTGGGCAGTTGGAGCCCCTGCGTTCTGATGAGAGTATGATACCAGCTGAGATGCCTACATCTCCCCCTTCTGCGGAAACCGTCCGCTTAGTTGCTGAGACGCTGTTTGCAATGCTTCATGCACAACCTGGTGGGTAAGCGCAACCGACAATGGTGTTAGAATAGGTTAGGGCAAGGCCAGAACCTGTTGTGGCTATTGATCCTCGAGCAGCTGAACGGCAGCTGAAGCAGTTCATGAGCTTCAATCCTCCTTGTTGGAACACCCTATTACTAATTTGGGTCAGGATCACTATGTCTCTAGGATTTTATGTTTTGACCTTCTGTATAGATTATAGGTCAATTAGAATTGAGTCTAAGGGATCAGGAGTCTAGGTTTGGAAGCTGCCCTGAAGACCCAAGTTTTTCTGGAGACTAAGTCCAAATCGTCGAGCTCAGCACGACGTTTCGTCGAACTCCGGTCGACGATCGTCTAGCTCAACCTTGACAGATCGTCGAGCTCCATTCGACGATCGCTGAGCTCAATCCTCATAATATCGTCGAGCTCTGGTCGACGATCGCTGAGCTCAACTTCTCAATATCATCGAACTCCATTCAACGATCGCTGAGCTCAGGTCGACGATTTTGACCCTGCACTGGATCCTTATCTCTGAGCTCAGTTCGACGATCTTTGAGCTCAGATCGACGACTTCTTTGCTGCTTGCATTTTCCAGTTCGCTGAGCTCAGCTCGACGATAGCAGAGCTCAGTTCGACGATTTCAGTTATCTTTCAGAATTCAAATTCAAATCAGATAGAAGTTATTCTGCATTTAATTCAGAAGATCTGCCAGCCGTTTTCATTTACTTCTGGAGCAAGTTTCAAGGGATTTTTCAAGGAATAATTCAGTGGACTTTCCTTCAGAACATTTTATGCAATTAAGGCTGTAATTAATTCAGACCACGGCTATCTTTGACAGAGCAATTTTCTATTCAGACTCAGAGAATAAAAGATAGAATGTTTTTGAATCAGACAGAAGATAGACAAGAACAAGAGAATAGAGATAGACAAGTAGAGGACACCTCTCTATACACAGAGACTCTCTCAACCTTCTGTCAACAAGAATTCAGAAGAACACTCATCAAAAAGAGATCAAGCTTTCAAACATTCTCCAGATCTCTTCAGCTCTCAAGTGTTCAAGGCCAATATCATTTCAAGACTCCAGACACTCAACATTTCAGCTTGCTGAAATCATCTTCTGCTGGAGATCTATCTTTGAAGGCCTATCACCCTCAGCAAAGCTCATCTTCCTGAAGATTTCAAGGACTCAGGGGAGCTTTGACAACATCACTGAATCCACATAGTCTTCTCAGTTGCTTGAGAAAGAGAAGACTGTCATCACTCTCTCAACCCCATTCTGTAAAGGGTTTTTCAAACTCCCTTCAAAAGTTTGAAGCTGGTTTTTGAGCACCTTGTCAAAAGCTCATTGGTGGCAAGACACCTGATCAAAAAATCTGTGTTGGTTTTTGAGCACCTTATCAAAAGCTCATTGGTGCCCAGGACACCTGATCAACTCATCCTACAGTGGATTCCTACCTAGGGTGGTAGAAGAGTGGATGTACCCAAGTTGGGGAACCACTATATTTCCTTGTGTCATCTGGTTCTGCATGTTTTCTTTTTGTTTCTGGCCTAGATTTTCTTGTGCTTAATATCTGCATAGCTTAGTTTTATTTCTGCTTCCCTGCTTACACTCATTAAAACAATTGTTGTAAAGCTTTGCAAAAAGTTTTCTTTGTGTTTTCAAAAAGCACCATATACTCTATTCACCCCCCCTTTAGAGTATATCAGATCTAGTTTCCCCTTTCAATTGGTATCAGAGGGAGGTTGGTTAAACATACCATATCTGTTTGGTTGTACAGGCTAACACCTGAACCCCAAGATCCCAAACTAGATCCTTCTTTTTATATTTTATTATTAGATTTAACTTGCACAAATCATGGCCCAAAACAAAGACTATACTAGCACCAGACCTCCAGTGTGCAATCTGTCAAAGTTTGCACTTTGGAAAGCAAGGATTAGATTATACATGAACTCTATTGACGAAGATATTTTTAATTCTGTCTTAACAGTGTGTCCAAGACCTCCAGAGAGCACAAGCACTAATGCTGTTCCACCCCCATCAGGAACAGATGCTGACATCAAAAAGTGGAAAGTGGCTGATGCCAAGGCAATGAACATTCTAGCTCAGACAATGTCAGATGACATCTTTCAGAAGGTAGCTGAATGTAATTCAGCCAAGGAGATCTGGGACAAGCTTTCAGAAATTGTCTCTGGCTCAGCTGATGAGAGAAAGGACAGAAGATCTCATCTCATCTCCCAATATGAGAACTTCAAGAAGGGAGAAACTGAGTCAGTGGGAGACATGTACAATAGATTAAGTCTAATTGTCAGTGAACTGAGGACATTAGACAAAGAAATCTCACTGACAGAACTCAATGACAAGATCCTAATGTGCTTCCCCAGCACTTGGGATTCAAGAATCTGGCCAATTAAAGATGCCAGAAGCCTAAATGAGATTACCACTGAAGCCTTGTTGGGTAAGCTCAAATCTTATGAGCTACTCATCAAGAACAGAGAAGAAGAACAAAAGGCTGCTTCTCCAGCCACAAGAAAGGAGAAGACTATTGCATTCAAGGCAGCTGAGGATCTGCCTGAAGAAAAGGCCACAAGCAATGATGAACTTCTCAGCCTGTTGGCCAAAAGATTCTATAAGATGGCCAGAAAGGACTTCAGAAGAAGATCATACAAGGAGCAAGATAAGCCAAGGTATGACAAGTCCACTGGCAATAGCAAAGACATTATTTGCTTTGGTTGCAGGAAACCAGGGCATATGGTTCCTGACTGTCCAGAAAACAAGAACAAGGACAGGAGGGACAGAAAAGAAAGAAGAAAGGAGAAGGACTCCAAAAGGCATGGAAATAATAAACCTTCCACCAGCAAAAATAAGCACACAAGGAAAGGATTTGTTGCTGAATCCTGGAGTGAGACTGAAGAGGAGTCACAGGCCTCTTCCAGCTCAAGTGATGATGAGGATGATGCAGAGGAAAAAGAATTCTGCATGATGGCAATCAATGCCTCTCAACACAACTCAGAGGAAGAGGAGTCAGAGTCAGACTCAGAAACTCAACCTGAAGAAGATCAGGTAATCAACTCTTTTGATTTCACTTCAGAAGATTTTAAACTTGAATTTAAAGCACTATGTTTAGACCTGCTAAAGTCTGAGAAAGAGATCATCTCTCTCAGAAATTAATTGTCTGAACACAATGCTCTAAAATCAGAAAACCTCAAGCTCTCTCAGGAGTTGGAGAACCATAGGGAACAGATAGCTTCACTGAAGAGTGAACTCTCTGAGGCCAAGAAGCTTGAAGAATCTCTCAATGGGAGAAGCATCAAGCTGATGGACATCACAAGCACAGTGAACTCAAGATTCAACAGTACACTGGGCTTGGGTGCCTCATCCAGCCAACCTATTGTTCTAACAACCCCTATCAAGTTCATTTCTGACAAGGGAAAGGGAGTTGTAGAGGTTGCCAGGAAAAATTCTGATCTGCCTCAGAAAACTAAAGTCCAGTACAAATCGTCGAACGGAGATCGACGATCGCCGAATGAAGATCGACGATCGCCGAACGCAGCTCGACGATCTCAGGACAAATCGTCGAACGCTGATCGACGATCTAAGCCAAGATCGTCGAACGCTGGTCGACGATCCCATATACCTGACCTCAGCCATAGTCGACCGTCGAACGGAGCTCGACGATCTGACCCAAGATCGTCGAACTCAGCTCCAAGATCGTCGAACAGAGGTCAGAGCTCTGGAAACTTTTCAATGGCAAGTCAAAATTGAATCCTGAGGGTTCTTCATCCCAAATCTATAACCCTTATACTGAATGGATTTTACCTCCAAGGAGATATCATCCTGAAGGATATAAGAGTCAGCCAGGGATGTCTTTCATTTCTGAATGTAAAGGTTATCAACCTAGGCCCAAGGTAAACTGGGTCAAAAACAAGTGAATTGCTTAATGTGCAGGTGAAGACCTATCCAACATCTAACCAGCAATGGTATTTGGATAGTGGATGCTCAAAGCACATGACAGGGAACAAGGACAACCTCAATTCCTTTAAAGCCAAGCTTGGACCCAAAGTTATCTTTGGTGACTCCAACTTTGGACAAACTAAAGGATATGGAGCAGTCCAGATTGGTTCTGTAACCTTCAAGAAGGTAGCATATGTGGAAGGACTGAAGCACAACCTAATCAGTATCAGTCAGCTATGTGATGAAGGCTACCAGGTGACCTTCAGCAAAACTCTATGCAAGATCAAGTCAGAGGACAACACCACTGTGCTGACAGGTAAAAGGAAAGGTAACATCTACCTTGTAGATTTTCTTTCAACTTCTATAGATATCTGCTTATTCAATTCAGTTTATAGACCAAATGTTTTATGGCATAAGAGACTAGGACACCTAAACCTTAGAACTATTGCTAGGCTCTCCAAGGACAATCTTGTTAGAGGACTACCTTCTGGCCCCTACAAGAAGGAAGGACTCTGCAAGGCCTGTCAATTAGGCAAGCAAACTAAAAACAGTTTTAAGTCACTTAATAAGAGTGATTCACCTAGGATATTGTATCTGTTACACATGGATCTATTTGGACCCATCACAGTACAAAGCCTAGGAGGGAAATCCTACACTTTGGTGATTGTAGATGACTTCTCTAGATTCACTTGGGTGTTCTTTCTAAGGAAGAAGTCTGATAACTTTAAGTGTCTGACAGAGTTTCTCAAATGTGTAAAGATTGAGTTCAATACTCACATTGCCCTGATCAGAAGTGATCATGGGACAGAGTTTGATTCTCTTCTTATGCAAGAGTTCTGTCAGAGTGAAGGGATCAGGCATACTTTCTCAGCTCCTAGAACTCCTCAACAAAATGGGGTAGCTGAAAGGAAAAATAGAACCCTTATTGAATCTGCCACTACATTGTTGTCAGATGCTCATCTACCTCTATCCTTCTGGGCAGAGGCAGTGAACACCTCCAACTATGTGCTGAACAGAAGCCTGATACATAAACTGAAGGGAAAGACTCCCTATGAATTACTCAAAGGGAAGAAACCTAAAGTTGACTATTTCAAAATTTTTGGTTGCATTTGTTATATTCATAATAATGATAAGAAACATCTAGCAAAATTTCAAGCCAAAGCTGATGAAGGAGTGTTTCTGGGATACTCCATGATCAGCAAGGCCTATAGGGTATATAATAAATCATCATTAAAAATTGAGGAATCTGTTCATGTTTCTTTTGATGAAACTAACATGTCTTTCAAGGAGAAGATTTCTTCTACCATAGAACCTTTGCAGGAACACTCTCTAGTTGAAGATATGAACAAGCTACAGGTTGCTCAAGAAGATGAAAGCAGTGAAGATGAAAGCAATGCTCAACATATTGAAGCACAACCTGAAGAGCCAGTTGTTGTACCACAAGAGGAAACAACAACACAGGTTGGTGAACAATCAACACCCCCTGTTGATTTAGTAACATCAAGAGACCATCCAATTACCCAAATAATTGGAGAAATCTCAGCTGGTGTGCAAACCAGAAATCAGGTCAACCAAAACCTGTTGCACACCTGCTTCCTTTCTCAAATTGAACCTCAGTCCATTCAAGATGCAGAGCAAGATCCACACTGGATCATTGCCATGCAAGAAGAGTTGCATCAATTTGAGAGGAACAAAGTATGGGAACTAGTGCCAAAGCCTAAGGATCATTCCATTGTTGGAACAAAATGGGTATTCAGAAACAAACTGGATGATCAAGGAGTAATAATAAGGAACAAGGCAAGGCTAGTTGCCCAAGGATATTCTCAAGAAGAAGGAATTGACTACGACCAGACCTTTGCACCTGTTGCAAGATTAGAAGCCATCAGGATATTCTTAGCTTATGCAGCTCACAAAGGCTTCAAAGTTTATCAAATGGATGTCAAGAGTGCCTTCTTAAATGGAGACATCAAAGAGGAAGTCTATGTCAGACAACCTCCAGGTTTTATCTCTCCAACCCATCCTGATTTTGTTTTTAGATTAAATAAAGCATTATATGGTCTCAAGCAAGCTCCTAGAGCATGGTATGAGACCCTAGCATGCTTTCTTTTGGAAAATGGTTTTATAAGGGGTAGAGTAGACCAAACTCTTTTCATTAGAACCCATAAGTCCCATACCCTACTAGTACAAATTTATGTAGACGATATCATTTTTGGTTCTACTGACTCAAAACTATGCAGAAGGTTTTCTAACTTAATGCATTCTAAATTTGAGATGAGTAGCATGGGTGAGCTATCCTTCTTCCTAGGATTGCAAGTCAAACAACATGCTGAAGGCATCTTTATTTCTCAAACCAAATATGCTAATGAGCTGGTTAAGAAATTTGGCATGTCTGAGGCATCTTGTATGAAAACACCCATGCCTACCAATGCTGTATTGGATGCTGATGAACATGGGAAACCTGTTGATCAGACAACATATAGAGCAATGATTGGCTCTTTACTGTATCTTACAGCCAGTAGACCAGATATAATGTTTGCTACATGTATATGTGCTAGATTCCAAGTTAGCCCTAGAGAGTCACACCTCACATTAGTAAAGAGGATTCTCAGGTATGTTAAAAGTTGTCCAAATCTAGGTCTCTGGTATCCAAAAGATTCAGCATTTGAGTTAACTGGATTCTCTGATGCTGATTATGCTGGATGCAGAATTGACAGGAAAAGCACCAGTGGAACTTGTCAGTTCCTTGGTGATAGACTTGTCTCTTGGTTTTGCAAGAAACAAACATCTGTGTCAACTTCAACTGCTGAAGCTGAATATATGGCTGCAGGCAGTTGTTGTTCACAAATACTGTGGATTCAAAATCAACTCCTAGACTATGGTTACAACTTAGAGAAGTCAAAAATCTTTTGTGACAATACAAGTGCTATCTCCATAGCTCAAAATCCAGTCCTCCATAGTAGGACAAAACATATAGAGATTAGGCATCATTTCTTAAGGGATAATGTTGAAAAGAACAAAATTGAATTGCAGTATATCCCAACTGATTTACAAAGGGGAGATATTTTCACCAAGCCTTTGGATGAGAAGAAACATACTTTCTTCCTAAATCAGTTAGGAATGTTAGATTGAGGAAGTCTTAAATAATACTCAAGATTTTGAAAGCTAAAAATGGACCAAGACTAGGCAAAATTCTGATTTTCCTTAGTGTCTAGGATTTCTCTGATCTCTTAACTACGCTCGACGATTTCCCCACAGATCGTCGAACGGAGTTCGACGATTTCCAGAATCGTCGAACTGAGTTCAGCGCTCCTCAGACAGCATGAACTGTCTCCTTCGGTCAACGATCGTCGAACGGCGCTCGACGATTTTGTTCACTGAACGATCGTCGAACGGAGCTCGACGCCTTTCCAGATCGTCGAACGGAGATCGACGATTGTGGAGTCTCTTCAGATTCCTTTAGAAACCTTGATCATCGAACTAAGTTCAACGATCTTTCCTTTTCTGCGTCGAACCCTAATATAAAACTCTTTTTTCGTCGTCGTTCTCTCTTCCGCTTTCAATTTCTCTGCAAACTTTTCTTCCCTCCAAGCAGTTCTACACTTGGTCGTTTTGTCTGTTGATTTTTTGCAGGTACCATGGCCATTTCTGTTGTTGTGCTCGCCGCCATGAAATTTGATGCCGGCTTTGACATCGATTTCGATTCCTTCAACACAACCGATCAAATCTTCCAGGATATTCTCAGATTGTTCAAAGATCAGCAATTATCTGCCCTGATGACAACCAGAATCAAACTAGCATCTGATGAGATTAAAGAATGGGTATACACTGCCCACAACCTGGACAACAATACCATAGTTGGTTCCATTGGTGGCACCCAGGTACCTATGACTCCTGCAGTATTGACAGAGGTTTTTGGTTTAAGGAATGGTGAAGATTCTGCTGACCTTTCTGGAGAAGAGTTTGCTGATGTACTTGCCAGGATGGGTCATCCTGAGGGGAACCCTAACAAGCTGTTTAAGAGGAACCTGTCTGTGGAATACATGTTTATGGCTGATGTAGTGGGCAAGGTTCTCTTGGCCAAGCATTCTGCTCATGACACAATCTCCAGATATCAGCTCTGCCTTATGGGAGCTCTGGTAGATAGCAAAAGCCTGAACTGGGGAGAAGTATTCTTTGATTTATTGAAGAAAAAGATCAACAAGACATTTGTGAACTTTGGAAGAATTCTGGGAATCTTCCTCCAGGCTAAGTGCCCTGCCCTGCTAGTCTCCTCTGGAGTGCACATCAATGCCTCCAAGAGACTCACCTGTGCCCTTTTTGGGAAATGGGACAGGCAAATCTCCAAGCCCAGCAGGCCCTCTTCTTCTGGCCCTTCAGGCACCAGGACTCTAAGAGTCACTCCACCCCAGGCCTCTGCCCCTGCAGAGGACCTGCCTGCTAGTGCTGCTGCTTCTCCTCCTCCAAGCTCAACCCTACCTCCACTTCCATCCACCTCTCCAGCCACCTCCACAATTACCATCTCCAGCCCATCTCCAACATCTACTCCATCTCCAGCAACAATTTCCTCTCCACCAGCAGACCACCTCCATCCCCTTTTCTCCTATCCACCTCCAGATGTCACCTCATCCCCATCCCTTCCAACTTTCACTCTCCTGGATGACTCCTACATGGATGATTCCCCCTCTTCTCCTCCAGATTTGCCATCCTCCTCCACATCTTTCCAAGACCTTCTCCACCAGATTCTTGATCAACCCACCTTCACTCCCTCCATTTCCATCCCTGTACCCTCTATCTCTACCATACCCTCTCCTGAGCCATCTCTTCCACCCTTCAGCCCTCCTCCTCCAGCTCCCTCAGCCATCCCTGTACCCTCTACCTCTGCTCCCCTTGAGCATGTAGATCTCCCAGCCCTTGCTGATCAGTTGTATGAGCTCCTTGCACCTAGGCTCTCCCTTCTCATGGAGGCCTCTTTAGCTCCTCTACAACAATCAGTGGCAGCTCTTTCTGCCAGGCTGTCCTCTTTCTTTGCTCCTCTAGAAGCACCCCCAGCAGTGTGCCTTGATGCACAGATATCTGCATCCAGGCAGGGGGAGATGCCCTATGAAGCTGTTGCTGCTGCTGCTGCCCCTGCTGTTTCTGCTGCTACTGCTGCTGCTTCTGCTTCTGCTACTGCTGCCATTCCAATCATAGCAATAGACCTAAGGTCTCTGCTATCTATTTTTGACACTGCTTACTTCTGCTGCCTCCCAGAGCCATATCCTGTCCAGCCTCCAGAGGCTCTTGCTGCCCAGTCAGAAGATTTGTCCAGGGCTCTAGTGCCCTTCTCCTGCTGTGACCCCAGAATCATCTCTGATTTTATTCAGTCAGTGACTGCTGCTGCTGCTGAAGACAATGCTGTGTCTACCTCTGAAGTTATATCTGCTGCTGCTGAGCCCTCATCTCAGGATGTTTTGATGACAGAGGCTGTTGATTTTGAGCCTGCTGTAGAAGTTGTTGTTTCTAAAGCTGCTGCTGTCTCTCCTGAAGTTGCTAGTGCTGTTTCTGAAGCAATATCTGTTGTAACTTCTGCTGCTTCAGTACCTATAGTTTCATCTGCTGCTGCTCCTGTTGTTGCTCCTCCTGCTTCTATATCTTCTGCCCCATCAGCTGCTGTTAAACTGAAAGAGGATTTGATGAAACAGCTTGATGCATTGTATGATGCACAAAGTTCTGAATCTGAGGATTATAATACTGCTTCTGATGACTCATCTGCCACAATTGCAAAGAAAAGAAAGGCAAGAAGTAAGGCCTTGAAGAGAGTTCCTCCTGCCAAAGTCAGAGATGACAATGATGTCCCTTATTATATCCTGCACAATTGCCCAATCTCTGAGCATTGGATGCAATTCTCTAAGAACCAGTTGAAGGCTATGAAAAAGAAGAGGAAATATGAAAAAGATTCCACTCAGTTCAAGCACCCTCATCCTCCTCCACCACCTCCACCTGATGCAGGTGCAGGTGGCAGCTCTGCAAGATCAGGCCCTGCTAGAAGCCAGGCTCCCTACCAACCTCATGCAAGAACTTATCAAAGGGAAAGCCAGTCTAGGGGGTCTTACTCTAGAAGGGGAGGATATAGGGGAAACCAAAGAGAAACTCAGGTTTACTCTAAAGGACACTCCAGGCAGCATCCTTATTCTAGGGGAGGACATGTTCCATCAGACACATCTTCTGGTCCTTTTCCCTACAAGCTCAAAGATACAATGACTGCCAGGACCCCTCAAGAAACTACTTCCAACAGGTATGAGCCACCTGTTCCATTTGAGGATCCTGAGAAAAATCCTATGGCTTGGACTGCAAGGATGAAAGAACTGGCTGCTTTGGATCAGATAAAGAAAGCAAAAGAACAAGGGCTAGACACTTCCAACATATCTACAATGTCAGAACAAAGGCAAAAAGAATTAGAGAGATATGCCTCCAGCAAATTTTTTGATGCAGACAGGTACATGGAGTTGCATCCAGCTGCAGTGGTTCCCAGGGCTTCAAAGCAAATTTATTTGGGTGCAGCTGATGATACCAGATCCAAACAACAAGCTTTAGATCCCAACAGAGAAATTAAAATGGTTAAAAGGCAAAGAAAAGGAGTAACTCTGTAAGGTGACAACTTTTGGTTCTTCTAACTGCTATCTGGATATCACACATATATATATATATCTCTGTGATGGTTCTGCTCTGTGTCTTGTTATTGTTGTTTTTATGTTTTTCTGACTGTATGATGTTGTTTGTTTTTCAAAATCTGTAAATAGTTTTCCTAACCCAAATAGGGGGAGATTGTTGGAACACCCTATTACTAATTTGGGTCAGGATCACTATGTCTCTAGGATTTTATGTTTTGACCTTCTGTATAGATTATAGGTCAATTAGAATTGAGTCTAAGGGATCAGGAGTCTAGGTTTGGAAGCTGCCCTGAAGACCCAAGTTTTTCTGGAGACTAAGTCCAAATCGTCGAGCTCAGCACGACGTTTCGTCGAACTCCGGTCGACGATCGTCTAGCTCAACCTTGACAGATCGTCGAGCTCCATTCGACGATCGCTGAGCTCAATCCTCATAATATCGTCGAGCTCTGGTCGACGATCGCTGAGCTCAACTTCTCAATATCGTCGAACTCCATTCAACGATCGCTGAGCTCAGGTCGACGATTTTGACCCTGCACTGGATCCTTATCTCTGAGCTCAGTTCGACGATCTTTGAGCTCAGATCGACGACTTCTTTGCTGCTTGCATTTTCCAGTTCGCTGAGCTCAGCTCGACGATAGCAGAGCTCAGTTCGACGATTTCAGTTATCTTTCAGAATTCAAATTCAAATCAGATAGAAGTTATTCTGCATTTAATTCAGAAGATCTGCCAGCCGTTTTCATTTACTTCTGGAGCAAGTTTCAAGGGATTTTTCAAGGAATAATTCAGTGGACTTTCCTTCAGAACATTTTATGCAATTAAGGCTGTAATTAATTCAGACCAACGACTATCTTTGACAGAGCAATTTTCTATTCAGACTCAGAGAATAAAAGATAGAATGTTTTTGAATCAGACAGAAGATAGACAAGAACAAGAGAATAGAGATAGACAAGTAGAGGACACCTCTCTATACACAGAGACTCTCTCAACTTCTGTCAACAAGAATTCAGAAGAACACTCATCAAAAAGAGATCAAGCTTTCAAACATTCTTCAGATCTCTTCAGCTCTCAAGTGTTCAAGGCCAATATCATTTCAAGACTCCAGACACTCAACATTTCAGCTTGCTGAAATCATCTTCTGCTGGAGATCTATCTTTGAAGGCCTATCACCCTCAGCAAAGCTCATCTTCCTGAAGATTTCAAGGACTCAGGGGGAGCTTTGACAACATCACTGAATCCACATAGTCTTCTCAGTTGCTTGAGAAAGAGAAGACTGTCATCACTCTCTCAACCCCATTCTGTAAAGGGTTTTTCAAACTCCCTTCAAAAGTTTGAAGCTGGTTTTTGAGCACCTTGTCAAAAGCTCATTGGTGGCAAGACACCTGATCAAAAAATCTGTGTTGGTTTTTGAGCACCTTATCAAAAGCTCATTGGTGCCCAGGACACCTGATCAACTCATCCTGCAGTGGATTCCTACCTAGGGTGGTAGAAGAGTGGATATACCCAAGTTGGGGAACCACTATATTTCCTTGTGTCATCTGGTTCTGCATGTTTTCTTTTTGTTTCTGGCCTAGATTTTCTTGTGCTTAATATCTGCATAGCTTAGTTTTATTTCTGCTTCCCTGCTTACACTCATTACAACAATTGTTGTAAAGCTTTGCAAAAAGTTTTCTTTGTGTTTTCAAAAAGCACCATATACTCTATTCACCCCCCCCTTTAGAGTATATCAGATCTAGTTTCCCCTTTCACTCCTACATTTATGGGTGTGGGATCCCCAATGCAGGCGGAGGATTGGTTGTTGCGCGTCAAGCGTATATTGACAACAATCAGTACGGAGGAAGATCAGAAGGTCACCTTGGCCACCTTCTTATTGGAAGGAGAGGCTCAGCTATGGTGGGACGAGATCGAGTTACACCACTTAGCGGGCAGGCAGTTAACACGAGTCTCGATTGAGGAGTTCTCGCGACTATTCCTGACAAAGCACCTACCAGCGGCACAACGCATTACCATGGAAAATGAGTTCCAACAGCTAATGCAAGGAGAAAGTAGTGTTGATACTTACCTGCATGAGTTCACAAGATTGGGATGTTATGCGGGCTCTATCTTCGTCGATGAGCAGTGGAAAACTAATAAGTTCTACGAAGGATTGCGGGATGAGTTGCGATTCCTGCTCTCGAGTTCGGTGAACTAAGGGTTTCAGGCGTTGGTTGATACTGACTGTGCGCTAGAGAAAGATATGAAGCAGGTGCAGGGAAAAAGGGCCTTGGCTGTGACAAAGCCAGAGTTTAAAGCGCCCCGACCTGGGAAGTCGTACTATCAAAAGAAATGGGGTAAGTGGTCCAAGCCTTCTGGGCAAGCTCCTTCAACGGTTTTGTCGGGGGCAACTTCAAGGCCAGAGACTCGTACCTGCTTTACATGTGGCAAAGTGGGGGCATATAGCCCGAGACTGTCAGGGTGGTCCACCAAAGGGTGAAAATAAGAGGGGAGTGTCTTATGCTGAGAAGGGAAAGACAATGGTGGAGTCCTCTACATCCCAGGCGCAGCCCCAAGTCTATAACCATGGCCAGCAGGGGGCCATAAAGCAAAGTGACATCGTCATAGGTACGATTTAAGTTATTAAGTGCTTTTCTTATTGCATGCTTTGTGTGTAGCTTGTGCGTGATGTGTTTTCCACAGGCTTTGTTATGATTCAGAACACGCTGGCGAGAGCACTATTTGATACGGGTGCTTCACATTCATTTTTGTCTAAGGACTTCGTAACTCGAATTGGAGTACCGAGTCATGTGACGACAGATAGCGTAAAGTTGTTATTACCGAATAGATGTTTGATGCTTGCAGATAGGGCTTGCGATGTGGAAGTGCAAATAGGAAGTCGGGATTTCTATTTGAACACATATGTGCTGCCGATATCGGAATTTGATGTGATCTTTGGTATGGACTGGCTTTCGGAGCAGCGTGCCTTTATTGATTGCAAGTCAAAAGAGATCACACTGGGCCAGAATGTCGAGCTTGAGACTAAGTTCGCTGGTATGCGAGCGGTGAGCGGGACCCTAATGTCTGCACTCCAAGTCGTCAATGCTGTTCAGAAGGGCGCAGAGTTATTCTTCACGCTTATTCAGGTTGTTGAGTCAAAGGCCAATGTGAGTGATGTTCTGATTGTATCGGAGTTTGCTGATGTGTTTCTTAAGGATCTTCTTGGGCTACCACCCTAGAGGGAGATCGACATCACGATTGAGTTGGTGCCAGGTGAGAAACCTGCGGCCTGCTCGCCATATCGCGTAGCGCCAAAGGAAATGAATGAATTGAAAGTCCAATTGCAAGACTTGCTTGAGCAGGGATATATACGCCCAAGTATGTCACCTTGGAGCGCACCTGTTCTTTTTGTGAAAAAGAAAGACGGTAGTTTGCAATTATGTATTGACTATCTTGAATTGAATAAGCTGACAGAGAAGAACAAGTATCCGATTCCACGGATAGATGAATTGTTCGATCAGCTAGCGGGATCAACCGTCTATTCCAAATTTGATTTGAAATCTGGATATTACCAATTGAGGATTCAGGAAGGTGACATTCCCAAAACAGCATTTGGAACATGATATGGTCATTATGAGTTCACTGTAATACCGTTTGGGCTATATAATACGCCATCGATGTTCATGGACCTAATGCACCGAACGTTCCGAGAGTACTTGGACCTGTTTGTGATTGTATTCATTGATGATATCTTGGTGTACTCTCAATCTAAAGCTGATCATGCAAACCATTTGCGATTGGTGTTGCATACCTTGCGGAGGAATAAGCTCTACGCCAAGTTCTCAAAGTGCAAGTTTTGGCTCTCGTCAGTGGCTTTTCTTGGCCATGTGGTGAGTGGAGAGGGCATTGCGGTGGATCCGGCAAAGATAAGAGCCATCCAGGAGTGGCCAGTGTTGGCTGCAGTGGCCGAAGTCAGGAGTTTACTTAGATTGGCAGGCTACTATAGATGTTTTGTAGAAAACTTCTCGCAGATCGCTTTGCCTCTGACCACATTGACGAGGAAGGATCAGAAGTTCGTTTGGATGCCAGAGTACACACAAGCTTTTGAAGAGCTAAAGAGTCGTTTAACCACAACGCCTATTTTAACATTGCCATGTGGCACAGACGACTATGAGATCGATAGTGATGCATCAGGGAGCGGCTTAGGCTGTGTTCTTCTGCAGTTTGGAAAGGTGATTGCTTATGACTCACGCCAGTTGAAAGTGCCTAAGCGAAATTATCCTGTCCACGACTTGGAGTTGGCGGCGGTGATCTTTGCGCTTAAATTGTGGCGGCATTATCTATTGTTGGGTACATTGGTTTAAATGTACCTGATTTGAAGAAGCCTCACCCTACTCAATGATATACATCAAAATGTATTTGATGTATTTTGAGTTGCCTTGTGCAGGTTAAGTATTTGCAGGGAAAAGATGAAAAGTTTCTAAGTCCATGTGTCGACACCCAGGAGCAAAGTGTCGACACTTAAGAAAACTTGTTTCGACACCCAGGCAAGCAGTGTCGACACTTGGAGTAATTGTGTCGACACCAGGGATGCAGAGTCGACACCAGACAGAAAGTGTCGACACATACAGGTTGTGTCGACACTCAATGAAGAAAAGTCCAGTGAAGCTGTGTCGACACTTAACAGCAGTGTCGACACCTAGAGGAACTGTGCCTACATCAGAAAGTGTCGACACTTGGAGGCTGTGTCGACACTCAGCAAAAGTCAGCAGAGTCTAAGTATAAGTGTCGACATAATGAACAATGTGTCGACATACAGCAGAAGACTCAGCTCATGAAGAAAGTGTCGACACAATGAAGAATGTGTCGCCACACAACAGAAGACTCAACACATGAAGAAAGTGTCGACACTAGGATGCTGTGTCGACACTCAGCAAAGTTCAAAAAAATTCTAAGTCCAAGTGTAGACAATAGGAGGCTGTGTCGACACTCAGTCAAAGTCTCAACAGAAGAAGAATGTGTCAACACAAGGAGCTGTGTCGACACTCAGCAAATTTCGATGAAGACTAAGTACAATTGTCGACACAAATCGATGTGTCGACACTCAGCAAGTATCAACACAGAAGGCATGTGTCGACACCAAGAAGATGTGTCGACACTGAACAAGTTCAACACATGAGATGTGTCAACACAAAGGAGTTGTGTCGACACTTACAAGAATTCAACTAAGTGCTGAAGAACAAGAAGTTGTGTCGACACACAATATCAGTGTCGACACATGATGAAGAAGCTGTGTCGAGAAGTGAATTATACAACACAAGGAGTTGTGTCGACACCTTGAAGGCTAGTGTCGACACTTAGTTAACTTGTGTCGACACTTAGTCTATAAGTGTCGACACTTAAAGACAGATTGTCTCGACACTTTCAGACAGTTACAGTTATTTCAAGAACTGATTGGATGACTTAACAGCTGCCATTCCAGCCGGTCTACTGCACCTATCAGAGTTGTCAGAAAGCTGTTAGGAACCGGATCAGCCGTCACCATGAAGAAGGCCTATATAGGCTTATACTGTCAACAGAAAGAGATGATTCAACAGATGATTGAACACAGATTAACACAAATCAGTTGAAGTGATCTGAAGATCTAAGTAGTTGGAGAGAGAGAGCTCCATCCAAGAAGACAGCCGTTGGAACCAGACTGTGAAGAAGGGTTCAGACTTAGTTCTGAATCTTAAGTTGCAGTGGTTGAAGATCAGCTGCAGAGAATCAATCCTATTGTGTTCTACATTCAAGAAGCTTTGAAGAAAAGCCAAGTGAGATTGTTCTCAGCAGAGTTCTTTCAAGAACTCATCAAGAACCTATCAACTCATCTCTCTATTCATAGTTGTAGGTATATACACTTTGTATTTTATATTTCTTGTAGGATCCTTAGGGATCTGAGTTGTAAGCCTGTAATTATAAAGGCTGAGTGGTAGGGCCTGTGTGCATGAGTGTAGGAGATTCATATCTCTGAGTGTAGGCCAGTTGTGGCTGAGTGTAGGCTTATTGTGGCTGAGTGTAGGCTTTAATGAAGCTGAGTGTAGGTCTTTGAAGAAGACTGAGTTGTAGGGCCTTGGGCCTGAGCTGTAGAAACCTGTTTTGGGGTTCTGAGTGTAAGATCTGAGGATCTGAGATAGTGAAGGAGTTTGGCCGAATCTAGTACACTACTAGATAGGCAAGGGGGAAAGTGGATGTACCCAAACCTTGGGGAACCACTATAAACTATGTGTTCACTGTGTGCATGTGATATCTAATTGATTGCTGTGAAAAAGTAGTTATAACTCTGTGAAATAATCTGAATTCTGACTAAAAAGTTAAAAAGATTTAAGTCACCTATTCACCCACCCCCCTCTAGGTGATTAGGTACAATATCTTTCAGTGGTATCAAAGCGAGGTTACTCAAAAAGGACTTAACTGTCTGAGTAGATCCTGTTGGCAGATTCAAACTAGTAAGTGCAGAATCAAGAAAATCAAGAACATGGGTTCAACTGAGAATCATAAGGAACTTGGATCCATGAAGTTACCCATTTGCAAAATAAATTTTTTGGCATCTGGAAAGAAAGGGTGAGACTATTTATGGACGCCTCAGACCCTAGGATATATATCACAGTTAAAGAAGGGCCATATGTGCCCATGAAGGTTTCAGTCTTGGATGCAAATCAGAGAACACCTAAGGACTTCTCTGAAATGACAAAAGATGAGATAATTCTAGCCACATGGACAAGAGGGCTCAGAATATCATTGTGAGTGTCATAGATGATGCTACCTTTCAGAACTTGATACACTGTAAGACATCTAAGGAGATGTGGGATACTCTTATAGTGTACATGGAGGGTTTCAGAAGAAGTGGACAGATAGAAATCTTTGTTAAACCAAGAATATGAAAGTTTCAGGCAAGGTAGGTCTGATAGCATAACAGATGCTATAAGAAGTTCTATAGGATTGTCAATGAGCTAATGTCCTATGGAAGAGAATTCAGTAATTATGAGCTAAATGATAAGTTTCTTGAGGTCTCTAACAAAGGATTGGGACACCAAGATCTGTGCCATAAGGGAAATGGCAAGTTAGCAGATATCCCTCCTCCAACACTGTTTGGAAAACTGCTATCCTA